>CM042416.1:14259964-14939964 GCA_023634145.1 Thymallus thymallus
ACCATGACTGACAGCATTAACCCCACCACCTGTAGGATCCAGCACGGGTTACCATGACTGACAGCATTAACCCCACCACCTGTAGGATCCAGCACGAGTTACCATGACTGACAGCATTAACCCCACCACCTATAGGATCCAGCACGGGTTACCATGACTGACAGCATTAACCCCACCACCTGTAGGATCCAGCACGGGTTACCATGACTGACAGCATTAACCCCACCACCTGTAGGATCCAGCACGGGTTACCATGACTGACAGCATTAACCCCACCACCTATAGGATCCAGCACGGGTTACCATGACTGACAGCATTAACCCCACCACCTGTAGGATCCAGCACGGGTTACCATGACTGACAGCATTAACCCCACCACCTGTAGGATCCAGCACGGGTTACCATGACTGACAGCATTAACCCCACCACCTATAGGATCCAACACGGGTTACCATGACTGACAGCATTAACCCCACCACCTGTAGGATCCAGCACGGGTTACCATGACTGACAGCATTAACCCCACCACCTGCATGGGTTACCATGACAACCTGGGCTAAGTATTAAACAGTGGTCACCAACCCACAGGGGGTGCAGGGTTTTTCTCCAGACCTACACTAACCTGATTCATCTGATTCAACTAATAAAGGCCAGTACGATCGTGATAAGTGGGTAAAGGTGTGATCTGTCTGGAGCTTTATGGCAGAGGTGGTAGTGCCTTCACTCTACCAAAGGGTTGTTAGTTCAAGTCCCACTTTCTTTGTTCCCCCACAATATCAGTTAGTAAATTATTCAAAGCAAATGTAAAGCACGGTGCTCTGTAATAGACTGTCTGTCATTGAGATAGCTCTTTTCTTTTTAATCAGTCGTTAGTGGTAATAATATAGACACACACACACACACACACACACACACACACACACACACACACACACACACACACACACACACACACACACACACACACACACACACACACACACACACACACACACACACACAGCAATCTGATAATAATATTCTCCTGTCAGCATTAAAGGCAAGATGGCAGGTCAGTTTTATAACTCACTCTCAGACTGAGTCACTGTGTTCACCAGCATGGACTGCCACCCTGCGCCCACGCACAACCACTCTCATACAAACACAGTCACACACACACACGTGCACGCCTACACATGCACTCTCATAATCACTGTCTGTGAGTAGTTCTTCACTAAGTCGTTCACCTTGACTGTGTTTATGTGTAAGCCGATTCAGTCCACAGCCAATCATTGCTCCAATCATTGTACTTGTGGAAAAAAGGATTCCAAAAGGGTTCTTGGGCTGTCCAGGTAGAACCCTCTGTGGAAAGAGTTCTACCTGAAACCAAAAGGGTTCTAAATGGAACCAAAAGGGTTCTTTAAAGGGTTCTCCTTTGGGGACAGCCGAAGAACCCTTTATGGTTCTAGATAGCACTTTTTTTTCTAAGAGTGTGGAGTGAATCAGTATCTGTCAGCACTTTTAATCAAATCAATGTCAGGGAATCCCTTTCAGTAACGAAATATCATAAACAAAGCAGTGTAATGGAGTAAGCTGGCGGACAGTCAAGCATGCACACACAGTATATATACACATACTGCATACAGCGCCTTCAGAAAGTATTCACACCCCTTGACTTTTTCCACATTTTGTTGTGTTACAGCCTGAATTTTAAATGGATTAAATATAAATTGTTTTGTGACTGGCCTACACACAATACCCCATAATGTCAAAGTAGAATGATGTTTTTCCAAATGGTTTCTCATTAATGTCCCGCTGCATAGAGAGGACCAAGGTACTGAGCAGTAATGTGAAGTAATACCTTTTAATATGAACAAAACAACAATGGCAAGCAGGCAAAAATAAACTGTTGTGCAACAAAAGTAACACACGCAAATATCCACAACACAGGTGGCAAAACACTCAACTTCAATAGGCTCCCCAATTAGAGGCAATGCTGAGCAGCTGCCTCTGATTGGACCAACCACAAACTCAACATAGAGTTATCCAGAGAGGTCTCTGGACACTAAACCTGAACACCATAAAGGTTTCCAGAGACCTCTCTGAACATAGATCATTACAATTAATACAAATGAAAAGCTTGAGTCAATAAGTATTACATTCCTTTGTTATGGTAAGCCTAAAATATTTGCTTTACAAGTCACATAATAAGTTGCATGGACTCACTCTGTGTGCAATAATAGTGTTCAACATTCTTTTTTAATGACTACCTCATCTCTTTACCCCACAAATACAATTATCTGTAAGGTCCCTCAGTCAAGCAGGGAATTTCAAACATAGATTCAACCACAAAGAGCAGGGAGGTTTTCACAATGCATCGCAAATAAGGGAACCTATTTGAAGATGGGTAAAAAAAAAAGCAGACATTGAATATCCCTTTGAGCATATGGAAGTTATTAATTACACTTTGGATGGTGTATTAATACACCCAGTCACAACAATGATGCAGGCGTCCTTCCTATCTCAGTTGCCAGAGTGGAAAGAAACCGCTCAGGGATTTCACCATGAGGCCAATGGTGACTTTAAAACAGTTACAGAGTTTAATGGTTGTGATAGGAGAAAACTGAGGATGGATCAACAACATTGTAGTTACTCCACAATACTAACCTAATTGACAGAGTGAAAAGAAGGAAGCCTTAACAGAATATAAATATTCCAAAACATGCATCATGTTTGCAACAAGGCACTAAAGTAATACTGCAGAAAATGTGGAAAAGCAATTAACTTTTTGTCCTGAGTAATGTGTTGTATTGGGGAAAATCCAATATAACACATTACTGAGCACCACGCTCCATATTTTTAAGCATAGTGGTGGCTGCATCATGTTATATGTATGCTTGTAATTGTTAAGGACTTGGGAATTTTTCAGGATAATAAATAAACAGAATGGAGCTAAGCACAGGCAAAATCCTAGAGGAAAACCTGGTTCAATCCGCTTTCCACCAGACACTGGGAGATTAATTCACCTTTTAGCAGAACAATAACCTAAAATACAAGGCCAAATCTACACTGGAGTTGCTTACCAAGAAAACATTGAATGTTCCTGAGTGATTGTGACTTAAATCTGCTTGAAAATCTATGTTAAGACCTGAAAATGGTTGTCTAGCATTGGCAGAGCTTGAATCATTTTTAAAAGAATAATGGGCAAATGTTGCACAATCCAGGTGTGAAAATCTCTTACCCAGACATACTCACTGCTGTAATCGCTGCTAAAGGTGACTCATGTATGTAATCAACTTACTGTATAATAGTGTTTTTTTTTGTATAATTTTTTTTTATTACAAATGTTAGACCTTTTCTTCCACTTTGACATTACAGAGTATTTTGTGTAGATCGTTGACAAAAAATGTACAATTAAATCCATTTGAATCACTTTGTAATGTGGAAAAGTCAAGGGGTGTGAGTACATTGAACAGAACAAGGCTATGTCAATGTCACGTTCGGGTGTGTAGAGAGACCAAGGCGCAGCGTAACGATAGTTCGACATGTTTATTGAATGAACTAGCGAACTATACAAAATAACAAATGCAATATAATGAAAGGACACACGTAGCACGACACGAGACAACATACGACAATGAACCACGCCAACGGAGTGGAACACAGACATATAAGTAAGATCCCTAATTAGAGGTAATGCATAGCAGCTGCCTCTAATTAGGGATCCCACACACACACAACACCAGACAGAAATAGAAATGATAGATCTGCCAGACTCTGACCATAGAAATATAGAGAAGCAAAGCTTCTCTATGGCCAGAGCCTGACAGTCAATAACTACATTTTGACAAAAATGCTAATAGAAACGTACAGTCCCAAGCTCTCGATTACCAAAATTTAGGCTCTCATTCCTGAAACGGACCCAAAACTTATGTGGTAATGAGATGTGTGTTTCGGTAATGAGACCCTTAGCTCAATCTGCAAATAATAGGAGACAGACATTATGAGTCAGCAAACGATTGACCACATCACTAAAGCCCATTTGTCTGACTTTTTCTCAATTTGAACTTTTTAGGTGTTTTAGTAATGAGAAGGCCAAGGGGGGTAAAGGGCGTGTTTGAGAATAGGAATCACATTCTGAAGGCATATAAGCAAATAAATGTAAACTTAAAGATGTCCTCCAGCTATGTTTGATATTTTACTGTTAAAAAGCGATACCCCAAGCACAAATACAGAAAAATATGTTTTGTGCAAAATAGTGTTTTTTAGACACAACTGCAAACTTTAAGGAGTAGGGCATTCAAGGAGTTGGTCTGATGGGAACCTGTGATGTCATCGGCCTCCGCTCTTTCTTGCGGGAGCAATAGAGGAGCAATAGAGTACAAAAGAGGAAAAGCCCACCACCCCACTTGGCACTTGTGCTATGTCATGACTTACCTGGACCACCTATTGAGATGTGCCTTTTGTTAAGTAGATCAGGTGTTAAACGAGCTGAAAAGGAGACCTGAGTGCCACTTTAACTTGTGCTCATCTAGGATTACTCCTCTAGATGATGCATCATGGGTGATTAAAACGGTCAAATGTATTTAAAAGAAGGCACTTTGCCAAAAACTTACGATTTCGGGTGTGTTCGTAAATTCAATCTGGGTGTCAGAATGTGCTCTGGGCGTTCATAAGTCTAGAGCATTGTCAGATTGTCCGTTAGTAAATTCAGAGCGTTTCGCTCTCGGAACGCACACTGCACGCTCTGGCCGAGGAGTAAGGTTGATACGACATTCAACGGCAGTCAAGCACCCAAGCTGACTGGCTAACGTTGGCTAGCTACTTCCAGACACAAATGAGAAAACACCTCACTCTGACCATTTTACTCGCCCTAGCAGAGCTGGTTAGGCTGTTTTCGTGTTATTCAGAGCGTTGGTGACTGTAACTGTGCTGCTGGCAACAGTTACAGTCACCAACGACCTTTACTGACACCGGCTATATTCAACTCCTTGAGAGTTCGTAAAGTCATCAATTATTCTGTGCAAGAGTGCTCTGAAATCGGAGTAGATAGCCAGAATGAACAATGTCCATTGAAACGCACAACAAATATACCACTTAGCTGAAGAATTGTGTAATCAAATCAATAAATGTTGGGTAGTTAGTTAGACAGCAGATAGTTAATATACTGCCTGGCAAGTTCAATGTATTAGTAGCCAAACAACGTTAGGTAGGTTAACTAGCTAACGTTAACAGAAGTACATACTGCTGTAATGCTATGCGGTTCGTAAGGATAACGTAGCTAACAAATTGTCAGCCAACATAACGTGTAACGTAACTTATTTGAAAAGTAATTACTTTTTGCTTAACATTTTCTTAACATTTGTCATAATTAGTTAAAGCAATGGATTTTTATCCGCTCGTCGGTCTATTTTCTGCCATTTTCTTCAAATCTGAAAACGTTGGAAGTCACGCCCATTTTCTGAAGAATTGCATTATGGGCCCTAAAAGCTCAGAAATAGTGTTCACTGCATGTATACTTCGTATTTTGGGGAATTTAGTAAAACATCCGTGAACTTTTGGCATACTTATTATATCCATACTATGAATAATAATCATACTATATACTCAATTTACGGCACAAATAGTACGGTTAGTGTGGTTAGTAGTAGTATTCGAACACAGCTCTGCTCTTTTGATTACATAGACAGACCAGGTGAAAGCTATGATTCCTTATTGATGTCACCTGTTAAATCCACTTAAATCGGTGTAGATGAAGGGGAGGAGACAGGTTAAAGAAGGATTTTTAAGGCTTGAGACAACTGAGACAGATTGTGCATGTGTGCCATTCAGACGGTGAATGGGCAAGACAAAAGATTTGGCTCCCAAGAGGCGCAGTGGTCTAAGGCACTGCATCTCAGTGCTAGAGGCTTCACTGCAGACCCTGGTTCGATCCCGGACTGTATCACAACCGGCGTGATCGGGAGTCACATAGGGCGGCGCACAATTGGCCCAGTGTCGCCTGGGTTAGGGGAGGCTGGGGTAGGCCGTCATTGTAAATAATTTTGTTCTTAACTGACTTGCCTAGTTTAATAAATGTTAAATAAAATAAAAAATGTAAATGTAAGTGCCTTTGAACAGGGTATGTTAGAATGTGCCAGGTGCACCGGTTTGAGTGTGTCAAGAACTGCAACGTTGCTGGGTTTTTCACGCTCAACAGTTTCCTGTGTGTATTAAGAATGGTCCAACTTGGACATCCAGCCAACTTGACAACTGTGGGAAGCATTGGAGTCAACATGGGCCAGCATCCCTGTGGAATGCTTTCGACACCTTGTAGAGTCCATGTCTCAACAAATTGAGGCTTTTCTGAGGGCAAAAAGGGGTGCAAATCAATTATAGGAAATTGTTCTTAATGTTTTGTACACTCAGTGTATATGATCACTAAAAATTATGTGGATGTATAATCACGATGGTTTTATATAAGGAGGTAGTACAGTATAGTGATGTGGTATAGAAATCAACACCACTGGTGGTACAGTATAGTGATGTGGTATAGAAATCAACACCACTGGTGGTACAGTATAGTGATGTGGTATAGGAATCAACACCACTGGTGGTACAGTATAGTGATGTGGTATAGGAATCAACACCACTGGTGGTACAGTATAGTGATGTGGTATAGGAATCAACACCACTGGTGGTACAGTATAGTGATGTGGTATAGGAATCAACACCACTGGTGGTACAGTATAGTGATGTGGTATAGGAATCAACACCACTGGTGGTACAGTATAGTGATGTGGTATAGGAATCAACACCACTGGTGGTACAGTATAGTGATGTGGTATAGGAATCAACACCACTGCTGGTACAGTATAGTGATGTGGTATAGGAATCAACACCACTGGTGGTACAGTATAGTGATGTGGTATAGGAATCAACACCACTGGTGGTACAGTATAGTGATGTGGTATAGGAATCAACACCACTGCTGGTACAGTATAGGGATGTGGTATAGGAATCAACACCACTGCTGGTACAGTATAGGGATGTGGTATAGGAATCAACACCACTGGTGGTGCAGTATAGTGATGTGGTATAGGAATCAACACCACTGGTGGTACAGAATTGTCAAGCAGTTAGCAGGCTATTCATCAGGTGCTTACTACAGTACTGAGTTGCATACAGACCTGCATGAGCCTTACTCCAGTGTGTAGATACTCTAGTCTTACTCCAGTGTGTAGATACTCTTGTCTTACTTGAGTGTGTAGATACTCTAGCCTTTCTCCAGTGTGTAGAAACTCTGGTCTTACTCTAGTGTGTAGATACTCTGGTCTTACTCCAGTGTGTAGATACTCTGGTCTTACTCTAGTGTATAGATACCCTGGTCTTACTCCAGTGTGTAGATACTCTAGTCTTATTCCAGTGTGTAGATACTCTAGTCTTTTGTCCAGTGTGTAGATACTATATTCTTACTCCAGTGTGTAGATACTCTAGCCTTACTCCAGTGTGTAGATACTATATTCTTACTCCAGTGTGTAGATACTCTAGCCTTACTCCAGTATGTAGATACGATATTCTTACTCCAGTGTGTAGATACTCTAGTCTTATTCCAGTGTGTAGATACTCTAGTCTTTTGTCCAGTGTGTAGATACTATATTCTTACTCCAGTGTGTAGATACTCTAGCCTTACTCCAGTGTGTAGATACTATATTCTTACTCCAGTGTGTAGATACTCTAGCCTTACTCCAGTATGTAGATACTATATTCTTACTCCAGTGTGTAGATACTCTAGCCTTACTCCAGTATGTAGATACTATATTCTTACTCCAGTGTGTAGATACTCTAGTGTGTACATATTGTATCCCTCTGCCTCCTCCTGTTGATCTGTGGTTGGCAGGGAGGACTGCAGCTGAGGAGGCCGATCAATACTGGACACTAAACCCATTCTCACCCAGGACAAACACTGCTGCCACGCCCACGCAGGCAGACCTAGACACCACACTGCTCTCTCCTGCTCTATACACTACAGTACCACCAACCTCTTCACTAAATCAAGTGTTAAGCAACAGCTTATAAGAACCCTAGCCTATATCCAGTCACCATGGTGGTCAAAATGATAGGACAGAAACATTGCCATTGTTACAACATGCTTGACTTTTAAGAATCATTCTGTTTTAAGAATCAAACCACTAGGGACTATTGACAGAAAGCGTACCAATCCAGTATGTATGTCTAACCTTTTACTCTGCCTTCAATTAAAATGCTCTGTAGGCTACGCTGTAGAACACATCAATATTCACCACCATGCCTTCACTCTTTTTTCCAGTGTCTGCATGACATTTCACAATAATAAGTAATAATACCTTCCATTACTTCACTGGAAGTCAGTGTGTGACTCATGTCTAAACAGGTGCCCTGACGTGTATACCCATGGAGATCCTATTCAATTACTAGTTAGTATTCTAACCTCACTCACAACCATGTCACATTTCTGACCTCAATACCACGGCTGGGTTGAATTCCATTTCAGTTCAGGAAGTAAAAATGTACATAGAAAATAATGGGTCATTTTTCATTTCTTAAATGGATTTCAAGTAATTTCCTGCTGAATTGAAATGGAATTGATCCCATCCTTGCTCACCTCTAACATACTTGTGTCATTCAGCCGTATAAAACTACTAGATACTGTACATCAGTGCTGAGAAAGACTACTACAGTACTAATATCCCTTCAAGTAAGTAGCCTCCAGTGTGTCTAAAGGTTTTGTTTAAAGGGAAAATCCACTCCAAAACTATATTTTGGTATTCTTTTCATTAGTCCACTGTTGATACATTCCCAAAATGTTTTCCATGTCAGCAGTCAAGTTTTCAAGCGATTGGATTTTCAAGAGGCAAAGTCTCACCGGCCACATCATCATGATGTATTGAGCATTCATGAATCATTATGTAGTGAGCATTCATGAATCATTATGTATTGAGCATTCATGAATCATGATGTATTGAGCATTCATGAATCATGATGTATTGAGCATTCAAGAATCATTATCTATTGAGCATTCATGAATCATTATGTATTGAGCATTCATGAATCATTATGTATTGAGCATTCATGAATCATTATGTATTGAGCATTCATGAATCATTATGTATTGAGCATTCATGAATCATGATGTATTGAGCATTCATGAATCATTATCTATTGAGCGTTCATGGATCATTATGTATTGAGCATTCATGAATCATTATGTATTGAGCGTTCATGAATCATTATGTATTGAGCATTCATGAATCATGATGTATTGGACGTTCATTAATTATGATGTATTGAGCGTTCGTTTATGATTGTACAAAGTGGATGAAAAATATTATCTATAGACTATTGGGACGTTCTCCTCAGTTTTTTTGTAACATATCACAATCTACTTGTTGATGATGTGTACTATTGTTATTTAATACACTACTGTACATATTCATAATTTCATATGCTAATTCTGTACATGTATTACACGATTTCTGAGTTGTTGTTTACCTTTAATCGTATGCGCTATTGTTTACTACCTCCCCCCAACCCCCCCCACCCCCCACCCCACCCCACCCTGACTCCTCAGCAGTCCTGACGTTGATATAACTAACGTGTCACAGATGGGTATTGTCCAGGACAATCCCAACCTGAATACCCCTCCATACAATCCCATACACTCTTTCCCTCTCCATCTCAACCCCTCCTTCCATTTCCCCTCCTCTTTTCCTGCAATAGAATTCAGCATGTCGTCCCTCTCTCTGTCTGCCTCTCTCCTCTCTCTCTCTCTCTCTCTATTTATACACGTACTACTACACAAACACTCCCCACAATAGAATATCCCCCTCTTTTCTCCCTCTCCTTCTCTTCCTTTATCTATCTCTACCTCTCTGTAAACAGCAACTATGATAGCATTTTCAATCTGCCTCCCCCTGTCTCCTCCTCTCCATCCTTCTCTCTCTTTCCCTCCCACACACACTACCAGGCATCATCCTAAATCAAGGCAGGAGAAGAGGGAGCACATTTGAACACATATCGTCTCTGACATCTTGGCCAAACGTGAATTGTCAAGCCCTATCTAAATAGTGACATGGTTACCATCCACCCCCTTCTTCATCCCCCGGTCCCCACAGCCTATTCACACACACACACCGTACGGAACAGCAGCAAGCAGGACCCCCGTCCCCACACCCAGCCCCCGCCCCCAGCCATAAGGGAAGAATAGCAGGTCTTACTGAGTCTCCGTGAGCCGATGCATCCCATGGTGTATTCACAAAGGCCCTGGATACAAGCAAGGAAGCGTTACCCTGAAACCATGCATTCTCACTCCCTCTCTCTATCTCGCGCTTCTCTCTCTTGTTCGCTTCGCTCTCACTCACTCTCCTGCACACGTCTCTCCCTCCCTCTCTTGCTCTCTCTCGCTCTTCTGCGCTTGCTCGCTCAGTCTCTCTCCCTCTCTCTTTACCAGTGCAGTGAGAGTCTTATACGATCCCATTAGTAAGCCTGAGGGAGACAGGTTTTAATTAAATATGGAAGAGTGATATTATTATCATTATTATTATTATTAGGATTATTATTATTTTTTGTATTATTATTATTATTACTACTACTATTGCTATAACTATAACTTGTATTATTACTATTATTATCATCAACATGTGTTGACATTGTTAGCATCATTATCATTGCCATAATCATATTATATCATTATTTTATCTGTTGTGAAATCCTAGAGATATTGTGATTGGGAAATCAAGCTAATAGGAAAGGGAAGCATCATATTATTGACAGGCAGTAATCTGCAGAAAGGGCCTGTCCATTAGCCTGTGGATGACAGTGTGGTGAATGCTGTGGCTTGTAGCCATACCATCAGAGGTTCAGTAGCAGTGGACTGAGCGGTGGGCTTTGCCATTGTTGTCATTGTTGAGGATATAACTGCACTGCTGTAATATTGGAGATCTAAAATGGGGGTTCTCTCTCTGTCTCCCTCTCCTGTGCGCAAGCTGCCTAACAATACACTGCAGCGTTTTCCCTGCCCCTCTATCCCTCCTTCCCCTCCTCCTCTCCCCCTCTCTCTGTCACGCTCACACTGAGCTCTCAAATAATGCAAACACACACACACACACAAGCCCAATATTGAAGAATCATGACAAAACACTGGAGGGTATTCCTTCAGTGTCAAAGCTCTCCAAAGCCTTTGCTCTCTGTCATCTCTCTCTTCATCAATTCTGTTCTCTGTCAATCTCTCTCATCTCCCCCTTCTCTCTCTTGGTTTAGCTCTCTCTGTATTCTCTCCATTTATTCTCTCTCCCTCCCACTATCTCTGTTTTTCCCTCCCTCTCCTCCTCTTACCACCCTCCTTTCTCTCACTCTCCCCCTCACCTCCACCCTCTCTTTCCCGGTGACAAAAACAATGAGAGGAGTGGCCTCATTATCCACACTTCTCTATCTCTCTCATCTCATCTGACCTGCATACACCTCCCACCAAATCTAATGCCCCTAACTCTCCCCTCCATCTCTCCCCTCTATCCCTCCCTATCTCCCTATCTATCCTCTCCATCCCTTTCTCTCTCTCGCTCTCCCACCCTCCACCTCTCCCTCCTTCCCTTTCTCTCGCTCTCTCTCCCTTCCTCCCACCACTTCTTTCTCTTCTACCCTCCATCCCTTCCTCTCTCTCTCTCTCTCTCTCTCTCTCTCTCTCTTACCCTCAATTCCTCTCTCTCTCTCTCAAACCAGGCTAACCTCCTGTCCCTCTGTAGGGTTGATATATTTATTGGGCTGTTTCTGTTTCTATAAGTGTTTGTCTGACAAATGATGCAGGGCTGGCACAAGCAGCAGCCATGGTCAGTCATGTTTCCTTGACTTCACAAACACTGGGGAAGGAAGACAGAGGGGGGAGAGAGAGGGGGAGGGACAGATGGAGACAGAGAGCATGAGAGAGGCATGGGGGAGAGGTAGTGAAAAAGAGCGGGGGATGCTTTGAGTCATGGGAGGCTGAGCAGAGGTGACGACGAGACGCTCAAATTAGTATTTCAGGAGGGAGAGAGAGAGAGATGGAGGAAGAGAGGACAGGGAATTGGAATGGGTTAAATCTGTATACAATAAATGGCCAGACATTGCAGTTCAGTTATAATCTGTCCAATCCTGGTATTGTTGCTATATATAGACCATATTTTGTCTTGCCCATTCACCCTCTGAATGGCACACATACACAATCCATGTCTCATTTGTCTCAAGGCTTAAAAATCCTTCTTTAACCGGCCTCCTCCCCTTCATCTACATTGATTGAAGTGGATTTAACAAATTACATCAATAAGTGATCATAGCTTTTACCTGGATTCATCTGGTCAGTCCATGTCATGGAAAGACATTATGTCTAATGTTTTGTAGACTCAGTGTATAATAAGTCTGTACATTTATTTTGTGCAGTTAAGCGTGTGTTAAGTGTGTATGTTTGTGTACAGTGAAAACCCCATTTACAGTAGAGGGTAACGTGAGCTGCTACATGGAGGAATGTAGGGGTTAGATGTGATTTCACAAGGTGACCACTAAGGGGTGGATAAGGTAGGGGTTAGATGTGATGTCACAGGTTGACCACTAGGGGTGCATAAGGTAGGGGTTAGATGTGATGTCACAAGGTGACCACTAGGAGTACATAAGGTAGGGGTTAGATGTGATGTCACAAGGTGACCACTAGGGGTGCATATGGTAGAGATTAGTCTATCGCTCTCTCTCTCTCTCTCTCTCTCTCTCTCAATTCAATTCAAAGGGCTTTATTGGCATGGGAAACATATGTTTACATTGCCAAAGAAAAATGAATACACAAAAAACAAAGGGAAATAAACAAGCGAAACATTCGTAAACATTTAACTCTCAAAAGTTTAAAACAATTATAGACATTTCAAATGTTATATTATTGGCTATGTGCAGTGTTGTAACAATGTGAAAGTTGTTGAAGTATGAAAGGGAAAATAAATAAACAGATAAAGTAGTAGGCCGTCATTGTAAATAACAATTTGTTCTTAACTGACTTTCCTAGTTAAATAACGGTTAAATAAAATCAAAACATTTGGCAGGAGGTTAGGTAGTGTAGCTCAGTTTCCACCTCATTTTGTGGGCAGTGGGCACATAGCCTGTCTTCTCATAAGAGCCAGGTCTGCCTATGGCGGCCTCTGTACATATTCAAGGATTTTTTTTAATTTGGGTTCATTCACAGTGGTCAGGTATTCTGGCACTGTGTACTCTCTGTTCAGGGCCAGATAGCGTTCCAATTTTCTCTGTTTTTTGGTTGATTCTTTCCAGTGTATCAAATAGTTATCTTTTTGCTTTCTCATAATTTGGTTGGGTCTAAATGTTTTTCTGTCCTTGGGCTCTTTGGGGTCTGTTTGTGTTTGTGAACAGAGACCCAGAACCAGCTGGCTGAGGTGACTCTTCTCTAGGTTCATCTCTCTGTAGGTAGGGGCTTTGTGGTGAAATGTCTGGGCATCGCTTCCTTTTAGGTGGTTGTAGAATTTAACAGCTCTTTTCTGGATTTTGATAACTAGCGGGTATAGTCCTAATTCTGCTCTGTATGCATTGTTTGGGGTTTTACGTTGTACACACATAAAAAAATATATATGTTACACATGCAGAATCCCAATTGGGTGTTGTGTCCCATTTTGTGAATTATTGGTTGGTGAGTGGACCCCAGACCTCACAACCATAGAGGGCAATGGGTTCGATAACTGATTTAAGTATTTTTAGCCAGATCCTGATTGGGATGTTGAGTTTTATGTTCCTTTTGATTGCATTCAAGGGTTTTTCTTTATTTGCACTATTTTTTACATTGTAGAATATAAGTTAAGACATCGAAACTGACATAACACATATGGAATCATGTAGTAACCAAAAAAGTGTTAAACAAATCAAAATATATTCTTCAAAGTAGCCACCCTTTGGCATTCTCTCAACCAGCTTCATGAGGACTTCCACAGGAATGGAAGACCCAGAAATACCCGCTGCAGAGGCTAAATTCATTAGAGTTACCAGCCTCAGATTACAGCCCAAATAAATGCTTTACAGAGTTCAAGTAACAGACACATCTCAACATCAACTGTTCAGAGGAGACTGTGTGAATCAGGCCTTCATGGTCAAATTTCTGCAAAGAAACCACTACTAAAGGACACCAATAAGAAGAAGAGAGGCCAAGAAACACGAGCAATGGACATTAGACCGGTGGAAATTTGTGATTTTTGGTTCCAACCTCAACCAAATTTAGATGGTTTGGGATGAGTCGGACCGCAGTGAAGGAAAAGCAGCCAACAAGTGCTCAGCATATGTGGGAACTCCTTCAAGACTGATGGAAAAGCATTCCAGGTGAAGCTGGTTGAGAGAATGCCAAGAGTGTGCAAAGCTGTCATCAAGGCAAAGGTGGCTAACTGAAGAATCTCAAATATAAAATATATTTTGATTTGTTTTTTGGTTACTACATGATTCCATATGTGTTATGTCATAGTTTTGATGTCTTCACTTTTATTCTACAATAATAAAATGGATGAGTAATATTCCAAACTTTTGGCCCCCAGTGTACATATATACGTCCAAAGTAGTTTATCCATACATCTCCATTTTAGATAGCACTTCGTCTTGTTAGTGTGTTCCAATTTTCCCAGAAGTGATTTGATTCTATGGATTCTTCAATCACATTGAGCTGTTTTCTAAATTGCTGTTTTATCTTTTTCTTAGTGTATTTCTGTATTGTTTTAGTGTTTCACCATAGTGTTTCTCTCTCTCTCTCTGTCTGTCAGGCTCTGGCCATAGAGAAACCTATTGCTTCTCTATGTATCCATGGTCAGAGTCTGACAGGTCTATTATTTCTCTGTGTGGGTTTTGTGTTGGATCCCTAATTAGAGGCAGCTGCACTGCATTGTCTCTAATTGGGGATCCTACATATGTTTGTATGTCCCACACCTCGGTGTGGGTCGTTAGGTTTCCAGGTCACATTAAAGTAAGTGTGTTTCCGTTTGTTTACTTCGTGTTTATTTTATAGAGTTTGTCATTGTTGTAAGTTTATCTAACGAAAAGGATAAAAATAAAGAAAACATGTCGAACTACTATTCCTGCGCTGCACTTTGGTCTCTCCAAGCACCCTTTCTGTGTGTCTGTTCATCACTCTATCGCTCTTTGTTTGTAAGTTTGTATTTCTGATTCTTCCTCTCTGTCAGTCTCTTTCCTTTTCCCTCTAGGGCACACCTCTGAGACCTTCACCCTCTCTTTCTCCTCTCCTAACCCCCGTGTTGTGTTCCGGTTGAATTGGACCGATTATTTTTTTTGTTTTTCTCTCTGAAAAATGTGGTTTATTTAATCTGATTGTCATAAGGTTTCATGACTTTGTCCACACAGGGCATCTGAACACACAAAATACATTTTGATGATTTTCATTACATTTTGGGTGGTCAAAAATTACCGGTCATTAGAAATGAATGGGTGAGAATGGGTCAGGCACATGCCCATTCATCAGATGGACACACTTCCTCTCCCAGACCCCCACATGCATGTGTGTTTGAGCACACACACACACCTCACTCCCCTTCTTGGCTTCCATGGCAACCCCACAGGAACCTTTCCCCAATAGAATCTTTCCCCCACGGGAACCACACCTGTTCTCAACACAAACAATCGCAACATTGTTTCAATACTATATAGAACTTTCCTCGCAGCTCTGGTATATAAAGCTTTTTGAAGCCTTGCTCACAATTCATTATGTGGCAGCACAATGACCAAACGATATACTGTATGTGAGGCTCTTGATCATATCTTTGATCATGGCACTGGTGAGGAGGAGAGAGGCCAGGAAACTGGCATTGAAGATGCATTAGAGGAGGAAGTTGAAGACAACACAGAATATCCAGACCAAGAGACAACCGATGTGTAACAATCCAGTGATGAGGAAGAGGGCCCTGCTGAGGTTGTTGTTACATCCCGGTCAAAGAATGGGAATTTGTCCTGGTCTTCATCCCCACCTGAGAGGAGAGGTCGGCTGTCGGCTGAAAATGTTATCAGGATCACCCCAGGGCGAACGAGATACACCATATCCCATATCCTGCTTCCAACTGTTCCTGACAGAGTTAATCGAAACTATAGTGATAAACATGACCAACTTGGAGGGGAGACGCGTTTACAAAGACAACTGGAAGGAGGAAGACCTGACAGACGTCCAAGCATACGTGGGTCTCTTGATTTTGGTGTCCTTGTTAAACTTTGACACAAAGCAGTCTGTGATAAATAGCATAGTAGGTTTCATCTGAGTATTCATTATAGTCAAAATAATCCATACATTATGATTTTTAAACTAAAAAACGAGTTGTATGAGCTCCGGTCAATGAGGCCTGCAGGCCATAAATAGCAAATAGAAGTTCAAAACCTTTAATGTTCATAAGAACTTAAGTTGATAAAAAGATCTAACACAACATTAGGTGATAATATATGTCTTATTATGGATTTATAAACAGCTATAATAGGGCGGTCATTTTGGACCGGGAACACAGAATTAATTAACATGAAACGAACACAACAGGAGGGTTAATCTCCCTCTATCTCTCCATCTCTGTCCATCAGTCTGTCTCTCTCTGTCAATAAGTGCGTGTGACTATTTTCCCTCTCCTGTATCCCTCCATCTTGGTCTCTCTCTCTACCCCCCCCCCCCCCCCCCTCTCTCTCTCTCTCTCTCTCTCACTCTCTCTGAATGTAGGATATATCATGTGTTTAACCATGCAAGTGGTGGAACATGCACACATGCAAGCACACACACAAACACACACATTGCTGTGACAGTGCTGTAATCTATGACATGGCTGCTGTCATTGTGGCAAGGTCAACCACAGAGGGAACAAAGACTTGACACTAATCTCACCTGTGATGCATGTGCCCACGCAAAGATGGCCATCACACTCACACACACACACACACACACACACACACACACAAACTCACACACACACACACACACACAGACAGAGGGATGAGATATTCCACCTGCATGGTTAACACAGTAAGGGTTAAAACACACTGAGTGACATTGCAACTGGCGCCGCAACATCCAACACAGATGACTTCCACTTGTTCCACTGTTAGTATTATTGTGCGGTTCCTGTTTAGAGCAGTGTGCAACATGCTTCTAACCACTGACTTTCATGTTCCTGTCAATCTGACTGTTATGTGTGCTGTTTGTGATGTTGCTGATGTTTGTGATGTTGCTGATGTTGAATAATGATGGATTGCATTTGAGTGCTGCGTCTTTGTTTCATCCAAACCGAATCACTCACATCTCTCGCCTTATCTCTCCGTTTTTTACTGCTTTCATGAATGTGTTCATTCATTTTAGATGAATTGTTGAAATCAAAGGTTAACAGTACAATGGGTATACAAGGCTTCAAAATGACTTCACATCAAGAACATCTGTCTTGTTTTCTGACTACATAGTAAATTATCTCCCTTTCCCTTTGACTCTTTCTAACTTCACTTTCTCTCCTTCTCTCCATCACCATCCCTTACTCTTTCTCTCCATCTAATCTCCCTCGCTGTATGTGTGCTGAGGACAGAGTGTGTGTGTGTGTCATGAGAGGTGGTGGTGGTGGGGAGAGGGAGGTCTGTTATTAGGCTCTGACGTAACCAGCGGAGGCTGGTGAGAGGAGCTATAGGAGGACGGGCTCAATGGAAAGGAATAAACGGAACCGAGTCACACGTGGTTTCCATATGGTTGATGTGTTTGATACCGTTCCATCGATTCCATTACAGCCATTACAATGAGTCCATCACACTAAAGCTCCTCCCACCAGCCTTCTCTGGATGTAACCTCACACCACTGCTTGAGCACTGAGCTACAAGGGAGGAGGAAAGGACCGGGGGGAGGGAGAGAGGTAAAAGAAGGATGAAAACAGCCCGTGGGAGGGAGAGAGGAAGATGGGAGGGGAAGGAGAACCTGTAGTAGGGGCAGAGGGGAAGGTGAGAGAGGGGAGGAAGGAGGAAAGTGAGAGAAAGAGGGGAAGGTGTTACAATATTGGGGAAAGAGGCCGTTTATGTCTGATAAGCTGTTCTGTTTTGCCTGGCCATGCTAATGGAAATATTATTGTATGAGTCTGGGTGCAATGTAATGTTTGTATATAATTTATATCATGTACAGGTATGTGTAATATTTGGGGTTGGCTTTCATCTTGTAAATGTGTAATGTTTGAGTGTGATGAATGTGATTCATGTAAATGTCAATGTGGGCATGCAGTATGTGTGATGTGTGTAAAGGTCTTCCAGGAGATATATTAAACAGGCTGGCCCACACCAGACAGCTCTAATAGACAGCACACATGGCAGTGGGTGGAGAGCACACATAACTCATGTCATGTGAGTTTGTCTTAAGGTCTCTGTGTGTGTGTGTGTGTGTGTGTGTGTGTGTGTGTGTGTGTGTGTGTGTGTGTGTGTGTGTGTGTGTGTGTGTGTGTGTGTGTGTGTGTGTGTGTGTGTGGTAAAGCAGTGTGTGTTAGGAGATCCCAGTTCTCTTCTATAATTCAGTATTATTCTCTCTCCCTCCCTCTCTACTCTTACCCTCCATTCTCTCTCTCCCTCCCTCTCTTACCCTCCATTCTCTCCCTCCCTCCCTCTCTCTCTTACCCTCCATTCTCTCTCTCCCTCCCTCTCTACTCTTACCCTCCATTCTCTCTCTCCCTCCCTCTCTACTCTAACCCTCCATTCTCTCTCTCCCTCCCTCTCTACTCTAACCCTCCATTCTCTCTCTCCCTCCCTCTCTACTCTTACCCTCCATTCTCTCTCTCCCTCCCTCTCTACTCTTACCCTCCATTCTCTCTCCCTCCCTCCCTCTCTTACCCTCCATTCTCTCTCTCCCTCCCTCTCTTACCCTCCATTCTCTCTCTCCCTCCCTCTCTATTCTTACCCTCCATTCAATCTCTACTCCCCTCGGCATACAGACCACCACACTGTTTATCATTCATCTACACTCCTCTGCCTCAGCCTCCCCATTCTCTCTATCTGTCAAGTCCATATCTATCACACTCTCATCTCTGTGTCTTATAAGTACCTGGCTTTACCTCCAAACATATCCCTCTCTTCATCTCCTCCTACCTCCATCCTTCTCTCTAACTGGGAGCTCTCAGACAGTCAGTCTAGTGTGTGCCATGTTCCCCTGGGTTCTTTCGGTCTGTCAGTCTGTCTGTCAGTCTGTGTTAGTCTGTGTGTGTGTGTCTTTCTGTCTGTGTTAGTCTGCCTGTGTGTCAGTCTGTGTGTCAGTCTGTCTTTCTGTGTCAGTCTGTGTGTGTGTGTTAGTCTGTAATTGTGTCTGTCTGTCCGTCTGTCTGGTGCAGAGGAATGTGTGCCACAGTGACACCTGCTGGGGAGAACATAGTCTGAGTTAGCCATATCAGTGACAGTGCTGTGGACAGGGGGCCAGTTGGCAATAGGAGGGGTTTTCCTCTGAGCGGTGGGGACTGGGAGAATGTGCATTGTCAAAATGTGCAGGTGTTTATCCTGTCTCCAATGTGCTGGGAAACTACTATAGATGTTTTGAAATCACATTGAGTTCAGTCAACATTGTGTAGAAATGTCTCAATAAACTTATTCTGAATTTGAGATTGTCTGTGTTTTTTGTGCCAGGGAGGTAGAAATACAGTGTGTGAGCAACATAGAATGTTGGCTCCCTCACTCAATTCATTGTGTGTGTGTGTGTGTGTGTGTGTGTGTGTGTGTGTGTGTGTGTGTGTGTGTGTGTGTGTGTGTGTGTGTGTGTGTGTGTGTGTGTGTGTGTGTGTGTGTGTACGTGCGTACGCTGACACACATGCATACGTACACACACTTGCATACGCGTTTTTGAGCGTGTGTGTGCCCCTTTCATCACCTCATGAATCAGCCCTGGATGCAGAGCAGGACCAGGATATTAACTTTGCACCAAGATAGGAACAAGTAATGACTCACTGTAACAGAGGGAGGGAAAGAGGGAGGAGCAGAGAGAGAGAGGTAGAGGGAGGGAGGGAGGAGTAATTGAAGGAGAGGGAGAAAGAAAGAAAAACAGAGTGGTAGAATATAGAGATTTGCTGAAAGAGAGACAGAGAGGAGAATAAGAGAGAGAGAGAGAGAGAGAAAGAGAGAGAGAGAGAGAGAGGAGGGGGAAAGGGCAGACTGTTCCTTCCGGGGTTTGGTGACATTCTAGCCTGTCTGGCTGTGATTCTGACACTCTTCTTTTGTTTTAGCCTCACCTCCATGCAGGCTGCAGGACCCCACAGCTGCCCTACCACTGCCTGACTCCAACTACAACCTCCCTGTAGGCCCGGTTATTTCCGACCAAGAAAAACTGGGGCCTAGTTATAGGCAATAGGAATTGTTAATGGTCAGGCCACATGGTCAGGGAAAACAACCCAACTCACGAGACCAGGATGTCTCTATCTAGCCATCTGGAGAGTATGGCTAGCGCTGTATAACTACAAACAGGATTTAATGACCTGTCCCTAACCTTAGATAACGATCAAATAGCTCACGTGCTTGCTTAACATTTTTTATGACTGAGACAGTTTTGTTCTTTCTGGCATGACCATCTAGTGATACTCTGAGAGCTGAGAGGGACACAGATTTCTCATGTGTGCACCGGTGGAACACTTTGTATGGAAACGCTGCACTCCTGGAAAGTTTCCATAAGGGACAATAGGCAATCAAGGACCCCCACGACCACACCCTCTGGTTCATGGATTAGCCCTAACAGTGGTAGGTTACACAACACAACACAAAACTTTACACAACACTTTACATTATCATCTCACCACATACTATACAAAACAACACAAGTTAAAGTGTTGCTTGTTGTCTTGTCACACTGGATTCTTGGAAGATTATCCCTATTGTGGGCTAAAAGAGAATAAAACAACCTAGTCAACCTTTACCTAGTCCCTAGTGTGTGACAGATAGCAGACAGCATTCAGTGATAACAGAACTATAAGGTGTACAGTGCCTCCCTGTCATTATACCAGCTGTAAAACACACCTGAGAGCATGATAACTAAGACACTGAAAGGTGAGGTCGAAAGGTGTGTGTGTGTGTGTGTGTTGGTTCTTCCCGTGGGGGCCTAAAATCCCCAAAAGTCCCTGAGGATAGAGGTTATTTTAAGCTTAGGGTTTAGGGTTACAAGTAAGGTTAGGGTTACAATTAGGGTTAGGGTAAGGGGTTAGTGGTTAGGTTAGGAGTTAGGTTTAGGTTAAGGTTAGGGTTATGGTAAGGGTTAGGTTTATGGTTATGGTTAGGGGTTAGGGAAAGTAGGATTTTTAATGGAAATGTATTTTAGGATAGAAGAACGTAATGTGTGTGTGATAGGGAAGCTGTGTCAGAGGTAGCAGATGTGCAGGACAGGAGGTGTCATTCTCTGTGGTTGTGATATTACTGTAGGTTAGGCTCACATGAGTAGGAACAGTTCTATATGAGGTCTATATGAGGAACCATGTCCTTTTTTGTTTTTTTCACTCACTCAAACTGAGTAACAGAGCCACAGCAATGTATTACTTTATATTTCATTACACTCCTGTATGTTCAGTGCCAAGGAAATAATGGCTATGCATGTATGTGATACAGTGGGGAGAACAAGTATTTGATACACTGCCGATTTTGCAGGTTTTCCTACTTAAAAAGCATGTAGAGGTCTGTAATCTTTATCATAGGTACACTTCAACTGTGAGAGACGGAATCTAAAACAAAAATCCAGAAAATCACATTGTATGATTTTTAAATAATTAATTAGCATTTTATTGCATGACAAGTATTTGATCACCTACCAACCAGTAAGAATTCCGGCTCTCACAGACCTGTTAGTTTTTCTTTAAGAAGCCCTCCTGTTCTCCACTCATTACCTGTATTAACTGCACCTGTTTGAACTCTTTACCTGTATAAAAGACACCTGTCCACACACTCAATCAAACAGACTCCAACCTCTCCACAGAGGCCAAGACCAGAGAGCTGTGTAAGGACATCAGGGATAAAATTGTAGACCTGCACAAGCCTGGGATGGGCTACAGGACAATAGGCAAGCAGCTTGGTGAGAAGGCAACAACTGTTGGCGCAATTATTAGAAAATGGAAGAAGTTCAAGATGACGGTCAATCTCCCTCGGTCTGGGGCACCATGCAAGATCTCACCTCGTGGGGCATCAATGATCATGAGGAAGGTGAGGGATCAGCCCAGAACTACACGGCAGGACCTGGTCAATGACCTGAAGAGAGCTGGGACCACAGTCTCAAAGAAAACCATTAGTAACACACTACGCCGTCATGGATTAAAATCCTGCAGCGCA
This sequence comes from Thymallus thymallus, assembly GCA_023634145.1. Taxonomy (NCBI): domain Eukaryota; kingdom Metazoa; phylum Chordata; class Actinopteri; order Salmoniformes; family Salmonidae; genus Thymallus; species Thymallus thymallus. The sequence continues at coordinate 14,282,255 of CM042416.1, forward strand.
CGCAAGGTCCCCCTGCTCAAGCCAGCGCATGTCCAGGCCCGTCTGAAGTTTGCCAATGACCATCTGGATGATCCAGAGGAGGAATGGGAGAAGGTCATGTGGTCTGATGAGACAAAAATAGAGCTTTTTGGTCTAAACTCCACTCGCCGTGTTTGGAGGAAGAAGAAGGATGAGTACCGTGAAGCATGGAGGTGGAAACATCATTCTTTGGGGATGCTTTTCTGCATAGGGGACAGAACGACTGCACCGTATTGAGGGGAGGATGGATGGGGCCATGTATCGCGAGATCTTGGCCAACAACCTCCTTCCCTCAGTAAGAGCATTGAAGATGCGTCGTGGCTGGGTCTTCCAGCATGACAACGACCCGAAACACACAGCCAGGGCAACTAAGGAGTGGCTCCGTAAGAAGCATCTCAAGGTCCTGGAGTGGCCTAGCCAGTCTCCAGACCTGAACCCAATAGAAAATCTTTGGAGGGAGCTGAAAGTCTGTATTGCCCAGCGACCGCCCCGAAACCTGAAGGATCTGGAGAAGGTCTGTATGGAGGAGTGGGCCAAAATCCCTGCTGCAGTGTGTGCAAACCTGGTCAAGAACTACAGGAAACGTATGATCTCTGTAATTGCAAACAAATGTTTGTGTACCAAATATTAAGTTCTGCTTTTCTGATGTATCAAATACTTATGTCATGCAATAAAATGCAAATTAATTACTTAAAAATCATACAATGTGATTTTCTGGATTGTTGAAGAGTACCTATGATAAACATTACAGACTTCTACATGCTTTGTAAGTGGGAAAACCTGCAAAATCGGCAGTGTATCAAATACTTGTTCTCCCCACTGTACATGGACCAAAATGAAAGGTAATGCCTTTTACCTTCTTACAGCGAGTGCAACAGCACGAAGGAGAAACCTAAAGTACAGGAGGAAAGTTATTTCTAGACAACTGATCAAGTGATACCCATTTCTCCCAGTGTGGGACACATATGATGAATACAGAGTTCAGTAGTGTTTTCTTAGTACTGTCTGTGTGCTGTGGCCTTGATCTTTCCTTTGTGTCCCCCAACCATTTTAGTGTCTGTACCTAATCAAGCCTCTACCTCCATTATCTCTCCTTCCCTCCCTCTCTCTCACTCCCTCTCTCTCTGACCTTACAAGGAAAGGCAGGCAGCGTTGATGTCATAGAATGAAGAATGTTGCAAGAATCCAGAGACAGTGAGACAGGGAGAAACAGAGAGGAAAGACAGGGCTACTGCCTTGCAGCAGTTTACGAACGTACACAATTAGATAGAGAGAAAGAGGTGGTGTTTACATAGTAATATACACATCCTGAGAGAAAGTCCAACGAGAAAGAACTTGTTTGGAAGGATAGTGTCATTCCTTTTCCATGGAGAGGGGGAGGAGAGTGAGGGGTGGGTCTAACAGAGAGGGGGAGAGGAAAGTTAACAAGCACACTTTCTGTCTCGGTTTGGATCTACAGCCAGGGAAAAAGAGAGATATACTCTAGGGGAGGGTAATAGTTTGCTCTCCCAACTGCACATATAGGTAAGAACAGATTTTACACTGATTATATGAGTTATTGATAGGTAACAAGTGACAGTTTTCCATTTAATAGTGGCAGCACAACTGTTTGACAACTGGCAAGTTATCTCTATGAAATATTTTGTACATTTATCATTTCGGTCTAAGCAATGTTATAATCAGATTATGCTATATATAGTTTTGGTGCATTGCAGAGTTTCAACAGTTAAGAAAATGTATGAAAGAACAATAGCAAAGTGCCTGGTACGATTCTTACTCTTCTACAGTGGGTTGTGTTCCGCTTTTTAGTCCACTGAGCAGTCCTTGTGCAAGGGGCGCATTTACACGTTTACAGCGTTTGCTAGATAGGCGCTCGCTCACGACAAAGAACAATGCGGAAGCAGTAACCGGAAGTACAGCTTTCAATGAAAAGTTGGCTGGCTAGCCAGACAGAAATCTCACATTAACTTAGAAAAATAGATAGGGAAAGGGTGATGGCAACATCCGTTTAAGGTACAGATAGACCTAACGTTGAAGAATAAATAGAAAGGGGACGATAGGCTGTGTCATTGATTCTAAGAGAGAGGCGAGGAAGTAACGTTAGCCCTCTACAACCTCCCTGGCTACCAATTGGTAGGGAAGCTGCTAGATAGGAAAAGGAAAACGTTGGGTGAGTGCATAAACTAACCAGCATTACTAGCTAGCTTGCGCTTTTCTATGCAGCTAGTATATACATGTGCAGTTATTTCAACACTGGGTTGTATGCAGTGTCCGAAATTTGGCTCACCTGCCAAGGGGCTTGGTAGATGAAAAGATCCACCATCCAAGCATATTTTTACCGGTCAAAATAATAAATTGCCTTTTTGTGTCACATACCTTAATTTCAGTACATTTCATTGAGATAATAAGGTATTATGTTGAATACGAACTTAAAGAAGAGGCCAGAGCAAAATTTGAAACAATTTTGTAAAATATATTGATCAACGGTTAATCAAATCAAGTTTATTTGTAGAGCACATTTAAAAACAACTCTAGTTGACCAAAAGTGCTGTACAGAGTGCAAAAATGCCAAACAGTGGGAACACAATGAAATAAACAAAACACATCAGATACAATGAATAAGAGTACATATAAGTCAAAACAGCGCAACAACAATGGTAAGAAACGCAGGCAATGTGACACTTGCTGTGTTCATGGTCATGAATGTTCTCCAGGTTCATCGTTTTATTTCCGATGACACATTAGTTGTTTCTGATTTTATCTTTAGCATACTGGCGACACACAGAACAACTCATCGCCACAGCCTCAGCATCAAACCGTAGCCAACCTCTTGAAACTCCTTTATCTCTTGTCTGTTTTTTCGTCGGTGGGTTTTCGTTTCAAATGTTGGCTTTCTCCAGGTAAATGTCGCCACATAACAGCTATTTAATGAACGGTAGCTAGCAGTGACAAGTGAGCGATGTCGAGTAGCAGATGTCCCTTACGGTAAACAGTGTCGCGGGTTTTAATTTCGGACCCTGGTTGTATGCAGGTGAATGCTAGCACAGGGCTATCAATATCACACTGATTGACACATCCTGCAACCCGCTTGAATCAACGTTAGACAGATTTGACCTAACTATGACTACATGGGTGATTCATTGATGCCCGTCGGATATTTTGTACATTATGTGTGCCCAGTTGTTTTTAGCTGTTTTGATCCTAACAGACAGGCTCCCAAGTAGGGCAGTGGTCTAAGACACTGCATCTCAGTACTAGAGGCGTCACTACAGACAACCTGTTTCGAATCCAGCCTGTATCACAACCGGCCGTGATTGGGAGTCCCATAGGGCAGCACACGTCCGAGTTTGGCCGGTGTAGGCCATCAATGTAAATAAGATTTTGTTCTTAACTGACTTGCCTAGTTAAATAAAGGTAACAACAAAAAAAGCTACCTACCATATCAAATCAGAGGCATGCCAAGAGGTGGGTGGGGCACTAATGCAATAGGGTGATCATGGTGTCCAGCATGGTTATCCATCAAGCTACTACCAGCTGTTGTTTTACAAGATGGTTGTTCTCACGCAAACCTACTGACTAAAATGTAAAGAGAGATTATGGATGTAAAACTTTGAGTGGCGTGGTAGTTTTTCAGCCCCATAGACAAAAATGCAATTAAAGGGAAAATCCGCTCAAACTCTTTTCCTATTTCTTTTTAAAATTAGTCTTCAGTTGATTCAGTTTTGCAAGTAAGGTAACAACACATTCTTATTTACAATGACGGCCTACCCCGGCCAAACCTGGACGGCACTGTGCCAATTGTGCGCCGCCCTATGGGTCCAATCACAGCCGGATGTGATGCAGCCTGGATTCGAAGCAGGGACTGCAGTGACGCCTCTAGCACTGACATGTAGTGTCTTAGACTGCTGCGCCTCTCAGGAGTAGCAAAAAGGGTCAGTGCAGATAGTCTTGGTAGCTTTTTGGTTAACTATTTAAATAACTATTTAGCAGTTTTATGGCTTGGGGGTAGAAGCTGTTCAGGGTCCTGTTGGTTCCAGATTTGGTGCATCGGTACTACTTGCCATGCTGTAGCAGAGAGAACAGTCTGACTTGGGAGGCTGGAGTCTGTTTTGTGCTTTCAACAGATTTTTTTTTTCTAGTCTCACAGTGCTCCTAAAATAAAACTTGTTGCATATGTGACCAAATTAGTCGCACTTTAGAGCCCTGAGTGGAACGAAGGCACAAACTGACTGGTACCCAGGCTATCCTCATAATACTTTGCGCCTAACATGTCCCCAAATATCTCTCCCCTTAACTCTCTCCCCTTGTCACTTGCCATTACACTTGTTTGTTCAGAGTAAAGCAGGCTAGGTCTTACTCTGTCTGTGTGCGTGACTGTTTTGTGGGAGTCTGGGAATTCCATTGACAAGCGGGCCATAGCCATTTGACCTCTATAAGATCACTGTAAGATACAATTAATGTCATACGTCACCCATTCACTCAGTCAGTATAGCCTAACCTAGTACTACTGCCACGCTGTAAGGGAGATCCCAGTCCCCTCTGAAAGGCTTGTGACCTGTAAGATCGGACTCAATTAGGAGCTTTGTCACTGCATGACTACTGTAACTCCCCTAGTCAGACAGTCACAGACAGACAGGCTTCCCAGCAAGAGCTGGGCGTGTCTGCGCTGAAACTCTGGGACAACAATGGAGCTTTAGCAACAATAGGGTAGTCACTAGATGGCCATGCTAGAGAAGACAACACTGGCGTCAGAGCTGACGAACAAGTAAGTAAGTATTTTGTTGTTGATTTAGGGTTATGGTTATGTTAGGGGATCAAATCAAATTGTATTTGTCACATGCGCCGAATACAACAGGTGTAGACCTTAACGTGAAATGCTTACTTAAAAGCCCTTAACCAACATATATAAACTCAATAAACTCAAGCGGTCTTATTGCTTGGGGGTACAAGCTGTTAAGGATCCTTTTGGATCTAGACTTGGCACACCGGTACCGCTTGCCGTGCAGTAGCAGAGAGAACAGTCTATGACTTGGGTGACTGGAGTCCGAGAATTTTAGGGTTAAGCGTTAGGGGAATTGATACAGTTCCATATTGGGATATAATTTTTTGCAATGTATCGACAAAATCGCAATATTATATTTGCACTAGTTGGCTGTGCCTGCACCAAAACTCCCTTCTTTTTAAATACAGAGCCAATTTGTTTTCAGCACTTTTATTTCCATGACTGATCAAAACGTGTTTTCTCATGGCAGCAGACATATGGTGAACAATACGTTTCGAACATTGAGTTGCAATAAAATCACAGTATCGAATCACGGTACATATAGAATTGTGAGAATCGCAATACATATACATTTACATGTATTACTTGTTAGATATTACTGCACTGTCGGAGCTAGAAGCACAAGTATTTCACTACACCCGCAATAACATATGCGTACCACGTGTATGTGACAAATACAATTTGATTTGATTTGATCGTCACCAAAGTATCGTGATAATAAATTATTGTGATTTCCCTGACAATTCCCAGCCCTAGTTCAAGAGAAAGGGGGAGCAGATGAGAGACAGAGGGAGAGGAAAAAGCAGACCATGGTGTTGATGATGTCACTCTACTGAAGTGCCAAACGTTCTCACCAAGGGTCTCATCATCTCTGGATCAGATTTCACAGTGGTGCAGTTTACTTTAGTTAGGCTTAGGGGACTGTTGGGGAGGAGCCTACTGCTGACCTCACCATATAAAACCATTAGCCAGGTTTATAGCCACGTGGAATCTGTGGGGAATGTTTTTTGTCAATGCTTTTACAGTTGGCTGAATAGTGAATTAAATTATACATTATAAAAAAATAACTTTACTTTTATGTAGGAGGTTTGTTTATAGCGGTATTTGGTTTGAAATAGGCTAATGCTTCAAGTAGGGTGGTCTATTTTTGATTTAGAATCATTTCCAGGGGCATGATGAGGAACATTTGCCCCTAGCATGTCTCAGTCCCGTGACTGTCTCATGCATTATCCCTAGAGCTTTTCTACAGTATGCTATCTAATATAATGAGACACCTTTTTTTTTTAAATGAGGTCACTAGAACCAAGCCTAGTTCTCTGCCTCCACTTAGTGTACCTCGCTGGCTCTCTAGTAAGATAGAAAGCCATTAGAGATGAAAGCGTAGTAATATTTCCCTCAGAACTGAAGTCTGCTAGTATCCAATGCCCTGCCCCTCAACAGGATTCTATTGGCCATGGAGAGCAGGGTTCTGTCTGACTGAGGATATTACAGGGGAGGTCTGCTCTGCTTGGTGTAGGCTCTTTCTTTCATCACAAAGAGAAGCCAACGCTTTGTCAGTGTAGCGTTGGACTCTTACTAGGTTGGACTTTTACAGCCAGTTTCCAAGACCACTTTGTGTGTCAGTTCATCCATCTGACCTAGTCCCACGGGTGTTTTATAAGTAAGGCAGCTAGCAGAGCTTTTGAAACAGTCTATAGCAAGCTGTGCTAGAGTGGGCAACCAGATTGGTTGATGTCCCCTTTGGTCATTTTCCTTTAATATTTCATCCTGCTCTTCTCTGCATTATTAAAGTCCATTTTGAGAAAAGAAAAGTAAAGCTTTAGCAGTTTGTGGCTTGTTGTTGCTTACTTTGAAGGGGCTTGTGAGTGCAAATATGGTAACTTCTCTCTTTGGCTTCCTGTCAGTATTTTTACTGTTAAAGTAAGAAGTTATGAGTGAAATATAGACAACACTGTGTTCTACAGAGGATTCTAACAAACAAAGTTAGATTACTTCCTGTTTTTTTCTTCAGACTTTGGTGTGGCCTGAGTCAGCATGTCAGGAATACTTTCACCCACTGTTGATGTCTTTATCTTGTCAAAACTTGCGTCCAGGCCCCCACGTCACAGCTACATGCAATGGAGAAACCTAAAAATCCCACCAACCTCCATTTAAAACTGAAAAACTTTTAAATAAATGTCTTAAGTAACTGCCAAGTGAAAATCTCACTTTTTAAAGTTCCTATTCTGTTAACCCATACCCAAATAATGTCCTATTCTCGTATTTGTGGCCAAAGCATAAATTTGAGAAAAAACACTTAAAACCCTGCCTCCAACTTATTTCTCAGGCCTGCTATTTATTCTTAGAACATGATGTCATGTTGGCTCATTGCTCATTGGCTGAGCTTGCCAGTCAGCGATCTACTTGCATTAATATTTTTAATGGCCGGTATACACCCAAACTATTTTGTTGTTTGGGTACACCCACACAATGTTAGGGTACACCCACAAAGCTTTTTAACATACTTAATAAAATAACTATTTCACTGATATTATACTGTAAGTGATATATCATAGAAATCTGGTAACACTGGGAAGGAAGTTACGTTAAGACTCTTATGAAACTGACATGACATACCACGTCTCTGTTTAACCAGGAGTCACCTACAGGGCCCCGTCTCTGTTTAACCAGGGGTCACCTACAGGGCCCCGTCTCTGTTTAACCAGGGGTCACCTACAGGGCCCCGTCTCTGTTTAACCAGGAGTCACCTACAGGGCCCCGTCTCTGTTTAACCAGGGGTCACCTACAGGGCCCCGTCTCTGTTTAACCAGGGGTCACCTACAGGGACACGTCTCTGTTTAACCAGGGGTCACCTACAGGGCCCCGTCTCTGTTTAACCAGGGGTCACCTACAGGGACACGTCTCTGTTTAACCAGGGGTCACCTACAGGGACACGTCTCTGTTTAACCAGGGGTCACCTACAGGGCCACAGGCATTTGGGGAAACGCATTATGATTTTGTGACGAATCTGAGATGGATCCCCTGAGGTAAAGTCAACATTTTATATTTTAGCTAACCTGTTGAATAACCCTCTCCTTGACGTAGCTCACATGAACGTGTTATGATGGTTTTACCAGTCTCAGGTTCGACCCAGTCATCCCTATAGTAAACCGTGCTGTAGTTCTGTTTTTATTACAGTGAACGGTTTCATACTGAGTTGACCTTGAAGCAGCTATAAGTGACGCTATGGTTACGGTATGCCTCTCTCCTTACTGTGGCTAATGTGTATTTACAATCTAGGACGAGGTACTGTGTAAAGCAGCCAAGGTGTGTGTGTGGGCGCGCGTGTGTGTGTGTGCGCACATGCTTTGGGGGTTCTCTCCTGTAGTAAGGCTGCAGGTTGGTTAGGTGCTTTGTTGATGTGTCCCCTCTAATTCACCAAAGAAAAATATTCCCCTACTGTTTCAAAAGCTCTGTGAGCTCACCTCAGATAAGCTAATGCTCTATGGTTCATTATATATCAAAGGTGGGCTCCAGGTTTGCTTGACCTCCTCTGTAACACAGCCATCTCTCTAACAGTTAGCAGCTTCCCTATAGCTCATTTGAGTTGATATTGATCTGGAATGGATTGTGTTTGTCCTCTTCTAAATCGTTCTAATAAACCAATATTGTCATAAAGAACCTCTGTCCTCCTCTTCTCTCCTCAGATAGTGAAGAGACAACATGGCTGACTCCAGCAGCAGTAAGCCCTTCATGGTGACTTCCTCCATCAACCTCAAAGTCACCACCCCCTCCTTCTACAACCAGCCAAAGAAGTTTGCCTCGGTCAACCCGCCACGCCCCAAAAGCCAGTCTGACCCGTCGCCTCCCCCAGGCTCAACTCCTCCCCCAGGTCCCTCTCCTCCCCCCAGTCTGGTCTCCTCAACACGTGGTGTCGGCACAGCTGTCATTGGTCGTGTTGGAGTGATGCCTCCACCCCCACCATCGCTCTACGAAGGTGATTGGCCCTTTTCGTTTGTCATTTTGTAAACATTTATCCCATGCATCTAGTTGTCTGGTTCAAAGTGACCCCTAACTCCTTCACTTAAACTCTTTCCCTTCACAGTGCAAATATGAAGTAACTGGATAGGTGTAAATAATATGGTGGAGGGTCCCCTAAACCCAGTGGAGGGGTTAGGTGAAGTGGCTAGGGGTTGTTTTAGGACCAGACTTTGCAATAGAAGCATCAAGCATGTTATTAAGCATGTTATAAGTATTTAGCTGTGTTTCTGATAAAACAAGGATTTTGGAGCCTGGTGTTAGCGACCCAACAGATTGGTAGACTGTAACATGGCCTTTATCCAATCAATGAAACTCACCCCTCCTGTTACTCACACACTCTAATGATACTGCGAGATTCTGGCAATTAAGCTGTTTTTCTACTTACCCATCTACTTATTCCTTTAAGTCTATTTTCTTGACAGTATAATTTCACTGTCTCTGTGTGTAAAAACTGCATTGTCATGGACTTCCCTTGAACGAATGGCTAGGTGGGAGCAGTGAATAGATGACAGGTTTTGAATGAATTATAGAACGTTTAGAAACCATTTGATTGCCACGCCTTTGTTTTAACCAATCACCCCTCCCCGTTTCTATTAGACTTCCCACCCCCTCCTCCTCCGTTGGACGATGAGCTGCCAGCCCCTCCCCCCAATTGTGCAACCACACCCCCAGCCTCTGATGCCCCCCCCCCTGCCTTCCCTCCCCCTCCCGCGGTAGATGACCTTCCCCTCCCCCCCACCCCGCCTGAGGAGAATGCCTGTCTCCCCTGTTCCCCGTCTCCCCCTCCTCCACCACCCCCTCCCCCTCTCCCAGTCTCTGGTCCCAGCAGTGTCCCCAATGCTGGGGAGAACTCTCAGGTGAGTCTGGTTTAATAATCATAATAATGGAATGCATTTTGTAATAGTCCTGTGTAGCTCAGTTGGTAGAGCACTAGAATGAAAATGTATTTAAGTCGCTCTGGATAAGAGCGTCTGCTAAATGACGTAAATGTAATATAGCACTTTCCATAAGGTCCCAAAGTACAAAGTCATTGTATTGGGGTAATTGTGTTGGATGACGGCCAGAACTCTCATCCACACATCTGCTACCATGGTGGATGTCCCCAATAAGCAGATGTGGATGTCTATTGCCTAACGTGGTATGAGTGCTTAAGTTCTGATCCATGCAAATCAGTTACATGCTGTTCTATCAGTACACTTCTGTGCTGTACATTCCCTATTGACACAAGTGTATGATTTAGGTGGCAGTTTGTGTTTGCATACATATTTCAAGTCAAGATTCGGCCTGTTGATAAACCATCATCATCCTCTCTCGCTCTCTCTCTCTCTCTCTCTCTCTTCTTTCTCACTCTTTCACAATCCCTCACTCTCTGTCCCTTTCTCTCCTCTCTTTCTCTCCCTCCCTCCCACAGTGTCTGACAAAGCAGACTAGTTTTGACAAACAGCTGGACTCTCTGACTGACCTGCTGTCTGAGATGGAGACCAGAGGACCCTTCATCCCCAAGGTACGGAGAAGGACAAGAAAGGGGGAGGAGATAATGTATTTCATACACTGTAGAGCATAATTCGCTGTCGAGCTTCATATACTGTCGAGCTTCATATACTGTCGAGCTTCATATACTGTCGAGCTTCATATACTGTCGAGCTTCATATACTGTCGAGCTTCATATACTGTAGAGCTTCATATACTGTAGAGCTTCATATACTGCTTCATATACTGTAGAGCTTCATATACTGTAGAGCTTCATAGAAGCACACAACGTCAGTAAACCAACATAGCAAACTGAATGTAACAGAAGACTGCAGTAGACACAGCATGATGCACAGAGAGACTGCAGAGAGAATGTATTTCATACACTGTAGAGCGTCATACACTGTACACTGTAGAGCGTCATACACTGCAGTAGACACAGAGAGACTACAGTAGACACAGCATGATGGGGGAGAGGGAGGGAGAGGGAGGGAGAGGGAGAGAGAGATCAGGCCTGTGTGTGGGGCCAAGCCAGTGGTCCGGGGAAACGGCCATAAATGGAGAGAGAGCAGAGAAATGTTGGCACAAGCTCATGATAAAAATGTCAGACACATTACTACTGATAGGCTCAAGTTCCCCTGTATGACTCAGAGCCTGTCCTTTGTGGAAGTTGAACATTTGATACGATTGTAAATCACTACCTGCAACCTTTTAAATTGTTGAATTCTGTACTTGATTGATAGTATTCACCCTTCCTACAAACACAGCGGGTTTGTTAAGTAGGTTGGATTGTTTAGAATGTTTCAAATAGTACTGTATAGAACATTGTATTTTCAACAGGAAACTTCCAAAATAGCTGGAGGGACACTCAGTTCCTAATGCTTTTAGTCTAAAAGTAGGTTTGAGTCCATGCAACAGCTTGTTGTGTGTTGTCTCCATAGTTCTCTTCAATACATATAGCCTGTAATGTTTTCTTGTCTGATCTTGTCTCCCAGTTGCCCAATCAGTGCTCTGCTCCTCCTCCTGCACCCAAGCCTGCAGGTCCTCCCCCCACCGCTCCCAAGCCCAACCTCTCCTTCCTCCCCCCTCCAGAGATGGGAGACAAGCCCCCTCCTGCTCCCTGGGCCGAGGAGCTCAAACTCAGAACAACACACCGACAAGCCAATAACGCTACATCCGCCCCAGATCCTGCGCCTGCACCTCAGCCATTTGCTAAGGCCCCAATCGTGGCTCCTAAGGCTTTTGGGGGCATGAAAACAGGGACATCTGTGCCTCCTGTGGGGCTGAAGAACCAGAACCACTCCCCGGCTCCATTTGGTGTTGCTCCTAAACCTTCCCCTGCAGCCAGCTCCTTCCCTCCTCCTCCCGCCGCTCCCCCCGCCCCTCCAGCCAACAAAGTGGCTCCCCCAGCTTTCAATCACTCAAAGCCCTCTTCCATTGACTCTCAGATGACTGTGAGCCCGCCCCCTCCTGCTCCCGTGCCCCCTCCTCAGCCCAGAGCGATGACATCACCACCCTCTTCTTACAGCCAGCCAATGAAATCTCCCCCTTCATCAAAGGTATGTTAGGAGACCCTTTGGGGTGTGTATGCGTTTAGTACTCCCCCTGTTAAATCTGTGTGTTTCCTTTCCCTCAGCCCTCGCCCCCTGGGCCTGTCTCTGTCCCAGGTGGAGGTGTTCCTCTCTCCATGAGGGAGGTGGAGGAGCTTGAGAGAATGACCCATGCATTCATCAAAGACATGGATACACACGCTCCTGTCATCACCTCACCACCTACAGGTACACACACACACACACACACCCTCTGTTCATCACCTACACTAGTTCATTGTGTCATACCTTGTGTCAGAATTAATTCTCTATCAGAGCATCATTATCTTGTCCACTTCCTGCCTGACAGCACTCTTATCACAGAGTTCTGTATCTCAGTATGCTGTTGGTTCTGATCGACTGGGCTGTGGTGCTGATAGACTGGGCTGTGGTACTGATTGGCCTTTCATCGAAATGATTGATCAGTGTAATTAGGCAGTAAGGAACCTCCTCCCTCCTCTTTCTCATTGATGCCAGACCAGTGTGTCTGTGGTAATTAGTAGATCACTGTGTGTAATAGTACTGACTGGGCTCTGCCTCTGTCAGCATCAGCATTTTATCCTCCCTCCCTCCCTCCCTCTCCCAGAGATATGTGGGAAGTGTGGTGAGGCTCTGTCTCGTTCCCAGCCTGCAGTGAGAGCCATGAACAAACTCTTCCACTCTGACTGTTTCTGCTGTATGAGCTGCCATCGCCCCCTGCAGGGCATGCAGTTCTACGACAAGGATGGGACGCCACAGTGTGAGGACTGCTACACTGTGAGTACACACATGCACACACACATACAGTGTAGGTAGGTAGGTAGGTAGGTAGGTAGGTAGGTAGGTAGGTAGGTAGGTAGGTAGGTAGGTAGGTAGGTAGGTAGGTAGGTAGGTAGGTAGGTAGGTAGGTAGGTAGGTAGGTAGGTAGGTAGGTAGGTAGGTAGGTAGGTAGGTAGGTAGGTAGGTAGGTAGGTAGGTAGGTAGGTAGGTAGGTAGGTAGGTAGGTAGGTAGGTAGGTAGGTAGGTAGGTAGGTAGGTAGGTAGGTAGGTAGGTAGGTAGGTAGGTAGGTAGGTAGGTAGGTAGGTAGGTAGGTAGGTAGGTAGGTAGGTAGGTAGGTAGGTAGGTAGGTAGGTAGGTAGGTAGGTAGGTAGGTAGGTAGGTAGGTAGGTAGGTAGGTAGGTAGGTAGGTAGGTAGGTAGGTAGGTAGGTAGGTAGGTAGGTAGGAAGGAAGGATACACCTTAGCCAAATGTCATAATTCCTGACATTTAATCCTAGTACAAATTCCATGTTTTAGGTCAGAATGTGAAATGTCAGAATAATAGTAAAGAGAAAGAAATAAAAGCTGAAATAAATCTTTCATCACATTCCCAGTGGGTCAGAAGTTTACATACACTCAATTAGTATTTGGTAGCATTGCCTTTAAATTGTTTAACTTGGGTCAAACCTTCCACAAGCTTTCCACAATAAGTTGGGTGAATTTTGGCCCATTCCTCCTGACAAAACTGGTGTAACTGAGTCAGGTTTGTAGGCCTCCTTGCTCGCACACGCTTTTTCAGTTCTGCCCACAAATGTTCTATAGGATTGAGGTCAGGGCTTTGTGATGGCCAATCCAATACCTTGACTTTGTTGTCCTTAAGCCATTTTGCCACAACTTTGGAAGTATGCTTGGGGTCATTGGAAGACCCATTTGCAACCAAGCTTTAACTTCCTGACTGATGTCTTGAGATGTTGCTTCAATATATCCACATAATTTTCCTTCCTCATGATGCCATCTATTTTGTGAAGTGCACCAGTCCCTCCTGCAGCAAAGCACCCCCACAAAATGATGCTGCCACCCCCGTGCTTCACGGTTGAGATGATGTCCCCCTTTTTCCTCCAAACATAACGATGGTTATTAAGGCCAAACAGTTCTATTTTTGTTTCATCAGACCAGAGGACATTTCTCCAAAAAGTACGATCTTTGTCCCCATGTGCAGTTGCAAACCGTAATCTGGCTTTTTTATGGCGGTTTTGGAGCATTGGCTTCTTCCTTGCTGAGCGGCCTTTCAGGTTATGTCGATATAGGACTCGTTTTACTGTGGATATAGATACTTTTGTACCCGTTTCCTCCAGCATCTTCACAAGGTCCTTTGCTGTTTTGAAATACATCCACAGGTACACCTCCAATTGACTCAAATGATGAAGAAATATCCCCCTCGGGGATCAATAAAGTATCTATCCATCTTCTATCTTCTAAAGCCATGACATCATTTTCTGGAATTTTCCAAACTGTTTAAAGGCACAGTCAACTTAGTGTATGTAAACGTCTGACCCACTGGAATTTGTGGTATAGTGAAATAATCTGTTTGTAAACAATTGTTGGAAGAATTACTTGTCATGCACAAAGTAGATGTCCTAACTGACTTGCTAAAACTATAGTTTGTTAACATGAAATCTGTGGAGTGGTTGAAAAATGAGTTTTAATGACTTCAATCTAAGTGTATGTAAACTTCAACTGTATGTGTGTGTACATGCATGCATACATACACACACATACATATACAGTGGGGAGAACAAGTATTTGATAAAATCACATTGTATGATTTTTAAGTAATTAATTTGCATTTTATTGCATGACATAAGTATTTGATACATCAGAAAAGCAGAACTTAATATTTGGTACAGAAACCTTTGTTTGCAATTACAGAGATCATACGTTTCCTGTAGTTCTTGACCAGGTTTGCACACACTGCAGCAGGGATTTTGGCCCACTCCTCCATACAGACCTTCTCCAGATCCTTCAGGTTTCGGGGCTGTCGCTGGGCAATACGTACTTTCAGCTCCCTCCAAAGATTTTCTATTGGGTTCAGGTCTGGAGACTGGCTAGGCCACTCCAGGACTTTGAGATGCTTCGTACGGAGCCACTCCTTAGTTGCCCTGGCTGTGTGTTTCGGGTCGTTGTCATGCTGGAAGACCCAGCCACGACCCATCTTCAATGCTCTTACTGACGGAAGGAGGTTGTTGGCCAAGATCTCGCAATACATGGCCCCATCCATCCTCCCCTCAATACGGTGCAGTCGTCCTGTCCCCTTTGCAGAAAAGCATCCCCAAAGAATGATGCTTCCACCTCCATGCTTCACGGTTGGGATGGTGTTCTTGGGGTTGTACTCATCCTTCTTCTTCCTCCAAACACGGCGAGTGGAGTTTAGACCAAAAAGCTCTATTTTTGTCTCATCAGACCACATTACCTTCTCCCATTCCTCCTCTGGATCATCCAGATGGTCATTGGCAAACTTCAGACGGGCCTGGACATGCGCTGGCTTGAGCAGGGGGACCTTGCGTGCGCTGCAGGATTTTAATCCTTGACGGCGTAGTGTGTTACTAATGGTTTTTTTGAGACTGTGGTCCCAGCTCTCTTCAGGTCATTGACCAGGTCCTGCCGTGTATTTCTGGGCTGATCCCTCACCTTCCTCATGATCATTGATGCCCCACGAGGTGAGATCTTGCATGGTGCCCCAGACCGAGGGAGATTGACCGTCATCTTGAACTTCTTCCATTTTCTAATAATTGCGCCAACAGTTGTTGCCTTCTCACCAAGCTGCTTGCCTATTGTCCTGTAGCCCATCCCAGCCTTGTGCAGGTCTACAATTTTATCCCTGATGTCCTTACACAGCTCTGGTCTTGGCCATTGTGGCGAGGTTGGCGTCTGTTTGATTGAGTGTGTGGACAGGTGTCTTTTATACAGGTAACGAGTTCAAACAGGTGCAGTTAATACAGGTAATGAGTGGAGAACAGGAGGGCTTCTTAAAGAAAAATGAACAGGTCTGTGAGAGCCGGAATTCTTACTGGTTGGTAGGTGATCAAATACTTATGTCATGCAATAAAATGTAAATTAATTATTAAAAAATCATACAATGTGATTTTCTGGATTTTTAATTTTTTTTTAGATTCCGTCTCTCACAGTTGAAGTGTACCTATGATAAAAATTACAGACCTCTACATGCTTTGTAAGTAGGAAAACCTGCAAAATCGGCAGTGTATCAAATACTTGTTCTCCCCACTGTATGTATGTATACACACATATACATACATACATACACACACACACACACACACACACACACAGCAATTACATGCTCAAAAAAGCCTACGGTTATTAATTAACTCTCAAACACACAAAGACATGTAAGCTGTTTACTCTCTCTCCCGCCCTCCTGTCTGTGTGTCTCCACAGAGTTCTCTGGCAGTGTGTTCTCAGTGTGGGGAGCGTATTACAGACCGTGTGTTGAAGGCGGTGGGCCAGTGTTTCCATGCCCACTGTTTCCGCTGCTGCACCTGCGCCTGCAGCCTGGAGGGGGCGCCCTTCATAACCGACGACAACAACAACCCATACTGTGTCCCAGACTACCACAGGTACCTCCTCCTCTGTCTGTCTCTCTCAGATATTGTCCTCCGACTCTGTGTGTGTTGTACAGGTGTAATGTCGCCTCTGTTCCTGTAGGCGTTTCTCCCCACTGTGTGTGAGCTGTAATGAGCCCATAGTTCCTGATGCCGGCAGTCAAGAGACCGTCAGGGTTGTAGCTCTGGACAAGAACTTCCACCTCAAGTGCTACCGCTGTGAGGTGAGGACAACCGACAACAAGTAGGCTACATCTAAAGTACTGTCAACACACAAAGAATGTTCCAGATGTAAAGATAAACTCCTAATGATGTATTATGAAGAGATGGTTAAATGTCTAAACAGTTTGAATGGTGTCCCCCGAGTGTTTTGGATGTAAAGGTTTTCCAGTGACCTTCTGCACATCTTAAAGCCTCTCTCTGTCTCTCTTCCTGGTTGCAGGATTGTTCCCGCCCGCTCTCCATAGAGGCAGACGCAGACGGCTGCTACCCATTGGACGGCAGGATCCTGTGCATGAAGTGCCACACCCAGCGGGCCAAGGCCATGCAGTGATTGGTGGATACATCTGTTATTCAAGTCGAACTTTGAACCAAATCCAAGGCACAGGATCCATTCAGCTTCCACCATTCTGTCTTTCCAACAGGGTTTTACTTGTGTGAGTGTTAATGAGTGAAAGCAGGATGTTTGCATGCAGATGTGTTGTCTCTCTCTCCTCTTTCTGCTTATCCCCCTCTCTCAGTCCAGAGGTAATGTACTGCACTGAGATAGACTCCCTTCCTCCATTCCTCCTCCTTTCCTCTCCTCCCCTTCTCCCCTTGTGTTAATGCCAGTGTTATCAAGGGCATTTTCTGTTTACGCAAAGTCTCCCAGCATGACTTGCACAAGTACAGCTTAGTCATGGGCTGTGTCCCAACAGTCACATGGTTTCCTCTCCTCTTCTCTCTCCACTGATAGGAAAACATGTTGATAAGATTTCAGCTATACAACTTTGATTTGTCTAGGCCTTCCACTTTTCAGTGCTACGGAAGAAAAAGAGTGGAACTATTACAGAGTATTTGAGACATAGTAACCGTAAGGTAAGTTGCCCCTAGATGCTGATCTTGGGTCCCCCCTACTTATTATGGTTAGGTATGGGGAAGGCAAATTGATACTAGATCTGTGCCTACTGGCAACTTTTTTTTCCAGGAGTTTAGTGTAACCCCTTGAACCCAGTGCACCAGGAGTTGAACAAAAGTTTAAGGTGGACTAATTAATGTTCCCCTGCACCTCCCATAGGGCTGAGCTCTGGGCTCTGGGCTGGTGGCACCTGAAGGACTTTGGGAGTTGTAGTGTCTGCAAACATACAAGTTGCTTAACTGCCTTTAGAGAGTGCTTTCTACAGAACTACGTACCCCACCAAACACGATGTAGCAGAACAGTGTGCTGTGGGAAATGTAGTTCCTCTAGGGCTAAAAACAATAAAATATATACACAAGTTTACATAAACCTTATCCAAATACATTTAAACTCAGCTTTTCACAATTCCTGACATTTAATCCTAGTAAAAATTCCCTGTCTTAGGTCAGTTAGGATCACCACATTATTTTAAGAATGTGAAATGTCAGAATAATAGTAGAGAGAATTATTTATTTCAGATTTTATTTATTTCATCACATTCCCAGTGGGTCAGAAGTTTACATACACTCAATTAGTATTTAGTAGCATTGCCTTTAAATTGTTTAACTTGGATCAAATGTTTCGGGTAGCCTTCCACAAGCTTCCCACAATAAGTTGGGGGAATTTTGGCCCATTTCCTCCCGACAGAACTGGTATAACTGAGTCAGATTTGTAGGCCTCCTTGTTTGCACACACTTTTTCAGTTCTTCCGACAAAGTTTCTATAGGATTGAGGTCAAGGCTTTGTGATGGTCACTCCAATATCTTGACTTTGTTGTCCTTAAGCCAACATAACGATGGTCATTAAAAGTACCTATCTATCTATCTATCTATCTATCTATCTATCTATTATGGCCAAACAGTTCTATTTTTGTTTCATCAGACCAGAGGACATTTCTCCAAAAAGTACCATCTTTGTCCCCATGTGCAGTTGCAAACCGTAGTCTGGCTTTTTTATGGAGGTTTTGGAGCAGTGACTTCTTCCTTGCTGAGCGGTCTTTCAGGTTATGTCGATATAGGACTCGTTTTACTGTGGATATAGATACTTTTGTACCTGTTTCCTCCAGCATCTTCACAAGGTCCTTTGCTGTTGTTCTGGGATTGATTTGCACTTTTCGCACCAAAGTACGTTCATCTAGGAGACAGAATGCGTCTCCTTCCTGAGTGGTATGACGGCTGCGTGGTCCCATGGTGTTTATACTTGCATACTATTGTTTGTACAGATGAACGCAGTACCTTCAGGCATTTGGAACTTGTGGAGGTCTACAATTTTGTTTCTGAGGTCTTGGCTGATTTTTCTTTTGATTTTCCCATGATGTCGAGCAAAGACGCACAGAGTTTGAAAGTAGTCCTTGAAATACATCCACAGGTACACCTCCAATTGACTCAAATTATGTCAATTAGCCTATCACAAGCTTCTAAAGCCATGACATAATTTTCTGGAATTTTCCAAGCTGTTTAAAGGCACAGTCAACTTAGTGTATGTCAACTTCTGACCCACTGGAATTGTGATATAGTGAATAAGTGAAATAATCTTGTCTGTAAACAATTGCACAAAGTAGATGTCCTAACCAACTTGCCAAAACTATCGTTTGGTAACATGAAATCTGTGAAGTGGTTGAAAAATGAGTTTTAATTACTTTAACCTAAGTGTATGTAAACTTCTGACTTCAACTGTATGTGAACGTAGCTCTCGTTTGTTTTGTTGTGTGTTTGTTGCTTTACAGGCATGCATAGCTACAGATCACTGTCAGTTACTTTCACCATTTTGCCAAGCAGAAAATGAGGAAATAAAAATAATTGTATTGTCAAAATAATTTAAAGTGTTAGATTATGATTTAAGATCATGGTTCGAGATACTACTGTTACACACTACCAAGAGCAAAGAGGTCAGAAGCCAAGCACAGATTCCATTCCTATGATCTCCTCATGTTAAATAATTAGAGTACTGTAGCTTAACGAGGGCCGCATGGCTTAGAACACGGCCTACGCTCCAGGCAGATCTAGGATCAGATTACTTTACCCAATCCCTAATCTTAATTTAAAAGGGATGGAGGAAAAAAATCCTGCGTCAGTAGTTAGGGGCAACAGTATAATCCTTTCACAAATCCATTAGTGTACCTTTAGGTGAATTGAGTTAATGAGAGGTAATAGCTCTATACCTATGTTATTCATTAGATATCTCAACTCGCCTGCACACTAGATGAGTATGTGTTCAAGAGCTCTTCATTGAGGATGATGATCACAAATACTGTGACTATACACCTGCATTTACACATTTGTAGTATTTGGGGCATTTGCAGCTCTGAATAACGTAATAAAACTGATTTATGAATCAGCGTTTTTAAGTATTATTAACATGCAACAGATCAAATGGCCAGACCTGATGGCAGAACAACAGAGAGAAATGCCCCAATCTGCAGTGTTGTCTGTTTTCTTAGAGTATAGTAGGCCATTGACCTTAGCAGCAGCATGTAGACCAAACCAATACAGTTCGAGGTGTTGGTAACACATTTCAAATACAGGCAGCGGTCACCCAAGTGCATCAACTTTAAATTCACATACGTTTTTAATCATGCTTTTTTATGTGCTTTACGCAGTATATTGTTCCTCTTGCTTTCTAATAATATTCAAATTAATACCACTGTTTCCATTATTCAGCTTAGTGTACTTGTATGTCTTGATATCAGTTATATTTACTCTGCTTATAATCTTACCATACTGTGTTTCATTGATAAGTACATTTGTTTTCTGTGATTTTTATGTGAAACTTGGTGAGGTGCCATTTTCACTCTAGTATTCCACTCTCTCCTGTTCAGACTGGTTTGGCACCGAACACCCATCCTTAGACATTCTTCAGTCTGGCATAGCAATACAACCCTAATGACAAAACTAACCTTCAAAACCATATGGCCAAATACGACTCAGTATGCATGTTATCTGGGTTGCCGTTATCACCTTTTAGTATTCTCAGTTTTTTATTTGCACAAATTATTTCACCTTTGTGACCATGCCTTTGTCCTCACTGTCAGACCATTGGTGTGTGATGATGCCTTCAAAAACACTGCTTTGCGCATTTATTTAATGATTGCCTTGTTCTTTTCATATTGTCCTTATAAATTCCTCTTATATTTGTGTAATGTGTATATGTTTACGGTTCTAAACATGCCAACATTTATTTACCAGTACATGTAATTATTTTTCTTCTTTAATTTTACTGTACTCAAAATAAAACAAACTGCTAATCGCCTAAATCTTCTGTGGTTTATTGTGCCCATTTAGCATTTGCATTAATTAAATGTCTTTATTCCTGTAGGTTATTGTTCATTATTGTCCTCATACTCTCACATCAAATACAGTATTTCTCTCTCTCTCTTCCTCCAAGTGGTGTTACATTGCCAGATGACCTCTCTCTCTCTCTCTCTCTCTCGCTCTCTCGCTCTCTCTAAATACCAGACCCTCTGCTGCACTGATAGTGACGCGGGCAGACGGGTGTGTTTGCACGTTTGCTTTTGAAGAAATGTTGGTCCTCTCGATGCAGGGTAACAATGTGTCTGTCCTCTTAACGTTTTGACTTTTTCTGTGTTTCAGAGTCTTGTGATTTCTTTGCTCTGTACCAACCTGTTGCTTAGGGACATTATGTTCTCATTAATTACATTTGAATGACGTTTGAGTTAAAACTCGTAAAGTCATTTTAGTTTTGTGGTTTGAAGAGGATTTCCCCCTACACATTAAACACACCCAGGTGCATGTCACAGTCTAACTATATCCGCTGTGCCACCTGATAATGTAGCAGAGAGAGAGAGGAAGGCTGTCCGGTCAACTCTTTATCAGAATGTCAGAAGAGGAGAGAAGTGAGTGATGAAAGTAGATATAGAGAGCTGAGATGACAGCTAGCTGATGGAGGGAGCGATAGAGAGCGAAATGAGAAACATCAGTGGCTGCAACAAGCTAAACAGACACACAGAATAAGACACACAACAGAGTATGGCAGAAACCCCAGCAGAGCCTCAGGTAAAACCTGCAGAAGAACTTTTAATTATCTCATAAAATGTTATGAGGTTTATGCTGATCCTAGGTGATGTCAAATCAATGTGTTTGGAGCAAGCTCTCAATTTTCCAACGTCTCATACTATACATTTCTAGTTGTTTAGAGGATTGTCTTCATGTTATTAATGTGGTATTAAAGGTCTATAGAGGACAAGATTATAATAAGATGGTCATAAGTGTCAAATTAGTCTTAAATGAAGCATAAATGTGTACCATGAAAATCCTGAAATATCATTACATTTTGTTTAGATTGACTGTGAGCTGCAGCCCCCCTCTAATGCCATTTCTGAGCCCCAGCCCCAGGCTGAGACACTTCCTGAGCCCCAGCCCCTACCCCAGCCTGATACCCTTCATGAGCCCCAGCCCCTACCCCAGGCTGAGACACTTCATGAGCCCCAGCCCCTACCCCAGGCTGAGACACTTCATGAGCCCCAGCCCCTACCCCAGCCTGATACCCTTCATGAGCCCCAGCCCCTACCCCAGGCTGAGACACTTCATGAGCCCCAGCCCCTACCCCAGCCTGATACCCTTCATGAGCCCCAGCCCCTACCCCAGCCTGATACCCTTCATGAGCCCCAGCCCCTACCCCAGCCTGATACCCTTCATGAGCCCCAGCCCCTACCCCAGCCTGATACCCTTCATGAGCCCCAGCCCCTACCCCAGCCTGATACCCTTCATGAGCCCCAGCCCCTACCCCAGCCTGATACCCTTCATGAGCCCCAGCCCCTACCCCAGCCTGATACCCTTCATGAGCCCCAGCCCCTACCCCAGCCTGATACCCTTCATGAGCCCCAGCCCCTACCCCAGCCTGATACCCTTCATGAGCCCCAGCCCCTACCCCAGGCTGAGACACTTCATGAGCCCCAGCCCCTACCCCAGGCTGAGACACTTCATGAGCCCCAGCCCCTACCCCAGCCTGATACCCTTCATGAGCCCCAGCCCCTACCCCAGGCTGAGACACTTCATGAGCCCCAGCCCCTACCCCAGCCTGATACCCTTCATGAGCCCCAGCCCCTACCCCAGCCTGATACCCTTCATGAGCCCCAGGCCCTACCCCAGCCTGATACCCTTCATGAGCCCCAGCCCCTACCCCAGGCTGAGACACTTCCTGAGCACCAGCCCCTACCCCAGCCTGATACCCTTCATGAGCCCCAGCCCCTACCCCAGCCTGAGACACTTCCTGAGCACCAGCCCCTACCCCAGGCTGAGACACTTCCTGAGCACCAGCCCCTACCCCAGGCTGAGACACTTCCTGAGCTCCAGCCCCTACCCCAGCCTGAGACACTTCATGAGCCCCAGCCCCTACCCCAGCCTGATACCCTTCATGAGCCCCAGCCCCTACCCCAGCCTGATACCCTTCATGAGCCCCAGCCCCTACCCCAGCCTGAGACACTTCCTGAGCACCAGCCCCTACCCCAGCCTGATACCCTTCATGAGCCCCAGCCCCTACCCCAGCCTGATACCCTTCATGAGCCCCAGCCCCTACCCCAGGCTGAGACACTTCCTGAGCACCAGCCCCTACCCCAGGCTGAGACACTTCCTGAGCACCAGCCCCTACCCCAGCCTGAGACACTTCATGAGCCCCAGCCCCTACCCCAGCCTGATACCCTTCCTGAGCCGCAGCCCCAGTCTGAAGAGGAGGTGTGGACACGTCACTGTATACCCCTTCTCTTCCTCCTTGGAGCCTCCTTCTGCGCCTCCATACTGGGCCTGGCCTACTACTCCCAGCAGCACCTCCCACCAGAGAGCACACCGCCAGCCTCTCCTCCATGTACCTCCCCGGCTTGTCAGAGGGCTGCCGCCCGTCTGTCCATCTCAGTTGACCCCTTCTCTCAGCCCTGTGACTACTTCCTGTTTACCTGTGTGTCTGAGGGAGTGTCTCTGTCCACTAGGGGGAGACAGAGGGGCAAGGGTGTCCCACTACACCCACAGGGCCACAAGAGCAGAGCAGCACAGGTAGAGAAAGAGAGGCAGAGGGAGGAAGGAGAGAGAGACAAGCACGGACAGAAGAGAAAAGGCTGCAGCAGACTGAATGCCAGACAGACAGACTGCACTACTGCTGACAATGAGGGAGATTTTAGGTGAGAATCTTAAAACGTTGCTCTGTTTATTCACTGTAGATTTTGTACCGGTTCTTTGGGATAACCATTTAAATAGAACTGCTGAGAACTTTTACATAACAGGACCTTTTGTCCTCACAATGAAACTTTGAAATAATATTCCTCTGTCAGAATCTGAGGACCACTCCAGCCCAGGTAACTCAGCGAAGCAGAAGGCCTGTATGTTCTACTGTTCCTGTATGGACACTGGCCCCACAGAGACCGCCGGGCCAGAACCCTTCCTGAGGCTAGTCCACAAGGTCAGATCACTGTAATAGATTGGTGGTGTATGGTGACGAATTACACTCTACTGGTAAAAAAAAAACGGTTTCCCTCTGCCCCCCCCCCCTCTCTCTCTAGCTGGGTGGTTGGGCTGTATCAGGCCGGTGGAACCAGACAAATTTCAACTCCACTCTGTCTCTACTGATGAGAGACTATGCCACCTTCCCATTCTTTAGTGTTTATGTAGGAAAGGATCCTAACGGCACTCAAGGAGACAAGAGATACATACAGGTCAGTTAGACTGGGTGTCTTGGGCAGTGAAATACCTAATGGGTGTACGGCAGTATATATAGTAATGGATTATATTCATACAGCACTTTACACTGTAGCTTTACGTAAGGAACTCACCCCATCCACTATGCATTTATAGCATACAGTCCTTTTCCATAGATTGATCAGCCGGATTTTCAGATACCTCTAGCAGAGCAGAAATTTGACGAACTGACTTGTTGGAAATATGACAGTGCCACGTTGAAAGTCACTGAGGTCTTCAGTACGGGCCATTCTACTGCCAATGTTTATATACTGTATGGAGATTGCATTTCTGTGTGCTCAATTTTATACACCTGTCAGTAACGGGTGTGGCTGAAATGGCTGAATCCACTAATTTGAAAGGGTGTCCACATACTTTTGGCTATGTATAGTATTTATGATTTTCAAATGTGAAAAACATCAAGAAATATAATTCTAACATCAAAATACAAGATAACTACTTCATAAATGTGATATTACATTATGTGTGTTGAAATTGTATTATCTTTTTCCTCTAGGCAGAGGAGCTGATTCAGAACATCTATTCCTCCATCAAGTCCAAACTACCTGGTCTCAGGTGGAGAGATGAGGAGTCTCGCATGTTTGTTTTGAATAAGGTTAAGGTGGATGTAATTGACTAAAACCCTTATTTAAAAACAAATGTGTATTCATTGTCCACTTGAAATGTACAATCTCTGTTTTCCCAGATTCAGTTTCTAACCTCAAGACTTTCAACTAAAAACAACATTTTCAGTGAAGCTGAACTTAACCAACTGTATTCAAAGGTAGAGTATTTTATTGAGAGTGGAACTAGTCTACATTGCCAATAAGATACATCATTTCCTTATCAATATCACTAATGAATCGTATTACCAGTGATGATAATTCATTTTCCCACATGTATTTTATTTATAGGTGACAACTGACGAACACAACTATTTTTCCAACTACATTCAGTCTCTCTCCCTCCAGCACCAGAGACCAAGAAAATTATTTTCCCATACTGAAGGAGATGATATGTGAGAGCCCAGTTGTCATGAGAAGTCTATGTGATTTGGTAGATATATGTTATTAATATGAGAATTGAGAACTCTCTCTCGCTCTCTCTGTCTCTCCATCTTCTCCTCCAGTTGGTCCATCACTCCATTTCTCTCTGGCAATGAGCTTGTCTTTCCCATGGGGATGTTTGCCTCTCTTCCACCCTACCTATCCCAGGTAACCCAAACTGATATGTTTACTATCACATAATAAACCATTAATAACCAAGTAGTCTTATTGAGATAATGAATCCCATTCCCAAAAGAGATGTGTTTTGTTGAGTATTTGCATGTTTTTGTGTCAGGGCCGTCAACTTTGAGGTTTTGGGGTCTTTGATGGCCAAAGATATTCTCCATCTCCTTCTACCCAACAGTAAGGCAAATAGTCAATTATTCTCAATTATTTACTCTCAGTGGTGTAAAGTACTCAAGTAAAAATACTTGAAAGTACTACTTAAGTATTTTTTGGAGGTATCTGTACTTTACTTTACTATTAATATTTTTGACTACTTTTACTTCACTACATTCCTAAAGATGCACTTTTTACTCCATACATTTTCCCTGACACCCAAAAGTACTCGTTACATTATGAATTCTTAGCAGGACAGGAAAATTGTCTAATTCACACACCTATCAAAAGAACATCCCGGTCATCCCTGCTGCTTCTGATCTGGCGTATTCACTAAACACATGCTTCATTTGTAAATTATATCTGAGTGTTGGAGTGTACTGGCTATCCGTAAATTAAACAAAACAAGAAAATGATGCTGTCTGGTTTGCTTAATATAAGGAATTTGAAATGATTTATACTATTGCTTTTACTTTTGAGACTTGAGTATATTTTAACAATTACATTTACTTTTAATACTTAAGTATATTTAAAACCAAATACTTTTAGACTTTTACTCAAGTAGGATATTACTGAGTGACTTTCACTTTTACTTGAGTCATTTTCTATTAAGGTATCTTTACATTTACTCAAGTATGACAGTTGGGTACTTTTTCCACCACTGTTTTCTTTCTGATTGTAATGCCTTTTTTTGCACTGTTAATGCAATGATGTGCAGGGTTTGCATTTTGCAGAAGTTTATTTATGTGTGTGTGTGCTTGTTTTTGTGTGTGCACGGGTCTGTGTAGGTTTATGCATGATGCATGTGTGTGTCCCTGACCGTTCACCCTGTGCTTTAGTCCATTCTCAGAGTGTGTCTCCCAGGTCCATAGGAGAGTGTGTGTGGTCCCAGTACCTGAGTGTGACAGAGGGACCAGGGAGAGTGGGGTCGTTGTCGCGGTCACCGGCACAGCAGCAGGAGATGTGGATGCAGTACTCTGCCCGGCAGATTGCGCTACAGGTCATTTTATTGGAATTCCAAATCTATTCTAGGTTATCTAGGCAATTTACATTTGGGTTTGTATCAGAGGCACATTGTGTTTTGGTTGGTATCAGAGGCCTACTGTGTTTTGGTTGGTATCAGAGGCATACTGTGTTTTGGTTGGTATCAGAGGCATATTGTGTTTTGGTTGGTATCAGAGGCATGCTGTGTTTTGGTTGGTATCAGAGGCATACTATGTTTTGGTTAGTATCAGAGGCATACTGTGTTTTGGTTGGTGTTAGAGCATACTGTGTTTTGGTTGGTATCAGAGGCATACTGTGTTTTGGTTGGTATCAGAGGCATGCTGTATTTTGGTTGGTATCAGAGGCATACTGTGTTTTGGTTGGTATCAAAGGCATACTATGTTTTGGTTGGTATCAGAGGCATACTGTGTTTTGGTTGGTATCAGAGGCATGCTGTGTTTTGGTTGGTATCAGAGGGATACTATGTTTTGGTTGGTATCAGAGGCATGCTGTGTTTTGGTTGGTATCAGAGGCATACTGTGTTTTGGTTAGTATCAGAGGCATACTGTGTTTTGGTTGGTGTCAGAGGCATACTGTGTTTTGGTTAGTATCAGAGGCATACTGTGTTTTGGTTGGTGTCAGAGGCATACTGTGTTTTGGTTAGTATCAGAGGCATACTGTGTTTTGGTTGGTGTCAGAGGCATACTGTGTTTGTCAAAGCGTTCTCTACTTATTTCTCCCTCTTTATCCGTTACTCTCTGTGTCTCTATTTCCTTGTGTCTCAGGCTTACAATCAGAGTTTGAAGAAGTATCCTGGGGACTCCTCTCTCTCAGGCCTCTCTCACACTCATCTGTTCCTTACCTTATTCACTCAGGTAAGGATAACAGAACAGTAACAGAACAATAATTTCATATGCCTAAAACAATCATTTTACCATAGGTATGAAGGTCCTACTAATGGACATTTTCCTTCCTAGAATTATATTGATATTATCTTCTTTCAGATCAACTGTGACTCTGACCTGTACCATGAGTTCATGCCCTTTGAACCTTCCTTCCTGGTTACTGTCATCTGTGGGTACTCTGACCTCTGCCCTATGACCCTCACCGGCCCCTACAAACCCCAGCAGCCACTCTTAGGGACATGCTGACCTACAGATCTACAGTAACATCTCCTACTAAATATAAAAATGTAGAGCAATTGATGAACACACAAGACTCTGATTTGAAGGGCAATAGCACAGAACGCTAAGTCCAAATGCAACTGACAGGAGAGTTGATTATTCATTAGGCACATCCATCCATAGTCTATTGTGAGATTTGTTTCTGGGTTCTGAGATAAAACTATCCATATTGTCTATGGTTTATTTAAAACTGTGCAGTATGTAACAACCACCTTGTTATCCATAAGGATACTATTAGTTATGTTAGGAGGTTCTGGTCTGCTTACCTTTGTTAACTGTAGGGGAGAGTGTGTCTGCCAGTTTAGATGGCTGATCGTTCTACAAAATACAGTTGACTTTTTTATGTGAAGGGAGTTGTATTTATTATGGAGTAATCAACGTTTACATTTAATATTTGTCTCTAATACATGTTTATATTAGCTACGCCAAAACTGTGGACAGGCAAACGGTAGAACTAGTGATTGGGCACCATTTAGGTTAGGCTATTTGATTGGAGAAACCTAACGTAGAATGTTGCCGTCTCATTACATTGTCATACATGTTATCTCCAGCCTGGAATCTACAGAAAATGCCACATACTCTTTCGACCATATGGACGATCTGCTACATGATTTATGTTAGATTAATATTATGATGGAATGGACAACAGCACCCTGGAGAGGCGGCTGGGAATGGACATGCTAAATATTTTGTGTCCCTGCCTTTTGACAAAGTGCGCACTGCTTATCACAGGGTGGTATCAGCGCTCACCTAAAAAGCCCATATGCCACTGAGAGAAACTGTCATTGTTTTGGGGCATAATTATGTGAGGTTTTATGTGTTGTTGGAGGTGCGTCTTGGTAAGTTTAGTTCATAAAATGCCGTCCTCGTCAATCTGCTGCCTAGTTAGCGCCTGCTGCCTAGTTAGCGGGCCGGCTCTGATAATCAGTAATTCAAATGAGGGGCAGAACCTTGCCAAAACTCCTACATCAGTATGACGCGTTATTCCTGCGACTACTATCCCAAAGCAACATGGAAGCCCGCGGTGGTGACAAGCGTGGTCTTGAGCATTTAGACGAATATGAACCCAAACCAGCGAAACATATGCGTAGCCTGCACGATCGCATGGCGGAGAGGCGACTAGTAGTTATTTTAGAGGGTGCAACGCTGGAAACAGTGAAGGTAAAGACGAGTATTTCTCTATTCTACTACCGCTATCTGCGTTCTAAATAGTGTGCATGGAAGTTGCAACATAATCAATGAAGGACGTCAATCATGTTGTACTCTTTCCCCTCAGGTTGGCAAGACATTTGAGCTGCTGAACTGTGACCAACACAAGGGCATTATCATCAAAAGTGGACGGGACCCTGGTAAAATTCGACCTGACATTACACATCAGGTAAGCTATAATTTTCACATTGATCCTTGGAACAGTCATCTTTCTTTATCGTGCCTCTAACCCAGCCATATCTTGCAATTGTTCCCCAGTGTTTATTGATGCTGATGGACAGTCCATTGAACAGGGCAGGGCTCCTGCAGGTTTACATCCACACAGAGAGGAACGCCCTGATTGAGATCAACCCACAGACACGCATCCCCCGAACCTTCAACCGCTTCTGTGGCCTCATGGGTAAGCCTGCTACGTTTAGCTGAATTTCTCTAAACAACTTCACTCTGCTACCCCTGTATTGTACTGTATTTCTCCCCCTTTCTCTCTTTTCATTCCACTTGTATTTATCTCTCTATTGTATTTATAAAGTATCTATCTATCCTCCTAGTTCAGCTCCTGCACAAGCTGAGTGTGAGGGCAGCGGACGGCCCCCAGCGCCTGCTGAAGCTCATCAAGAACCCTGTGTCAGACCACCTGCCCCCTGGCTGCCCCCGTATCTGTACCTCCTTCTCCTCTGGGGAGGCAGTGGGCGCCCGCACCGTGGTACCAGAGGAGGGGCCCGCCGCTGTGGTGGTTGGCGCGTTCGCACATGGAGCGGTGAGTTTTGCTTAAAGGAGCAGTGTCCCGCCCGCGCGACACTTTAGCTAATTTAGCATGAAGTAAGTAACAATAACATTTCCCAGGACGTAGACATATTTTATATGGGTAGAACGTTTTAATTCTTGCTAATGTAACTGCACTGTCCAATTTACAGTAGCTATTACAGTGAAATAATACCATGCTATTGTTTGAGGGGAGTGCAGTTGTGTAGTTGAAAATGTATCAATAAACCAATAGGCAGATTTGGGCAGACTTGATACATTTTGAACAGTAATGCAATGGTTCATTGGATGTCTAAAACTTTGCATACACTTGCCATCTAGTGGCCAAAATCTAAATTTCTTCTGGACTCCTAAGTAATATGTCCTTTCTCTTGCATGTTTTTTTTCTTTGTATTATCTTTTACCTGATCTAATGTGTTATGTTCTCCTACATTAATTTTACATTTCCACAAACTTCAAAGTGTTTCCTTTCAAATGGTATCAAGAATATGCATATCCTTGCATCAGGTCCTGAGCTACAGGCAGTTAGATTTGGGTATGTAATTTTAGGTGAACATTTAAAAAAAGGGTCCAATCCTTAAGAGGTAATGGCCTGTGTGCACCATTCTAGAATCATCTTAATTTACCCTCATTACAGACCTTAGATCAGTGTTAAGGGGCATCATCATCCTACTTCTCTGCTGCAGAATCACTGTTGATTTAGGTAGTGTGTTATAAATGTTTTGATTTTGTTTATTTATTCTCTACAAATTAAAAAATATGGAATTTGGTAAATTATTATGCATTGGTTTGAATTCTGCTTGTCCTCTTGTGTCTTAGGTGAATGTGGACTATACAGAGAAGACTGTGTCTATCAGTAACTACCCTCTCTCTGCTGCCCTCACCTGTGCCAAGATGTGCTCTGCCTTTGAGGAGGTCTGGGGCGTGTTGTGATGAAGTTGACAGCGCACTGCTGCTCCAGCTAAAACTGTTGTCAACATGGACATTGTCGTACATGGACTAGAAATGGATTGGACAGTCACGTTCAGTCAAGGAACATTGTACAGGACTGGTCCATTTCACCAATGACCTCCTGTGGATTTGTACGATACTATGGGTGTATGTGTGCAAAATATGGTATTTTACATGTTTCAACTAAGGCAAAGTTTCAATATGAAATTAATACTGTTTTGAATACATCTGTAAGGACTTGGCACCAAATATGGCCTTCTTTCCTACTAGTTCTTATTTTTTACATATTCAGTGCACCATTGTTCCCATGGTTATTCAGTGGAAATAAACGGTATAGTTTGTCCTCAGATTTCAGTTGTTCCTTGTCAAAGAGACTGTAGGAGAGTAGGGAACAAAACAATGCAACACTCGTGATGGGGACAAATTGAGTGCTATGGGGCAATCGCCATTTAGTTATCTTTTTTTGTTCCTGTACCTGAGAAAGCAAAGGTAACTAAACTAAATGACTATTGTCCTGTAGCACTCAACACTGTCATCATGAAGTGCTTTGAGAGACTAGTCAAGGATTATATCACCTCAAACTTACCTCCCACCCTAGACCCACTTCAATTTGCTTACCGCCCCAATAGATCCATAGAAGATGACATCACTCTGCACACTGCCCTATCCCATTTGGACAAGAGGAATACCTACGTAAGAATGCTGTTCATTGACTGTAGTGCAGCATTCAACACCATAGTACCCTCCAAGCTCATCATTAAACTCAAGGCCCTGGGTCTGAACCCCGCCCTGTGCAACTGGGTCCTGGACTTTCTGACGGGCCGTCAGTTTCCTACAAGCTTTCCACTGCGGTCCCGTCGATGTGGATAGGGGGGCGCATCCTCTGCTGTTTCCTGAAGTCCATGATCATGTTTTGGTCAAATAATCACTCAATATACATGTAATTTGTGAGTAACAATATAATAAAAACCAATACAAGAATATGATTTGATTGACAAAATATAACATTGTAAGGCTAAGGTAGTTTGACAAATCTACTGATAAATGACTTAGTCCATACTCTCTGTAACTTTCCACAAGGAAGCACGTCTTTTGGCAACCCTAGGTCGCTGTATCCGTGACTTTCTATTGGGGGGTTACAACGATTTTGCGAGTTTTCCGATTGCCTTCTTTCAAGGCCTTTCCTGCAGGTTTACGGGCTCTGCAGCCTGTTTTTTGGACCTTGGCTGGTGGTTTTGATGCTTTTCCTACTTGTTTTGGTCTATATCCTATTGCTCTTTGAGCCTTTCCTACAACTGTTTTGTCCTTGCTAGCTGGTTTAGGTGACTTGCCTGCTGGTTTAGCTGTTTTTCCTGTAGGTTTCACTGCTTTAGTTGTTTTTGCACCTGGTTTCAGAGCTTTTCCTGCTGGTTTAGTTGGTTTTGCTCCTGGTTTCAGAGCTTTTCCTGTTGGTTTCAAGGCCTTTCCTTTCTCTGCTGTTGGCTTCAAAATTCCATTTTTCTGCTTGGTCCTCTGGGCTGCTGCATGTTCTCTCTGCTTGGCCCTCTCAACTGCTGCACAGTCTCGCATGGCTCTTGTCTTAACGCTCTTCTCATACATTTTCTGTAGTTTTAGAACAGGAGACGAGAGAGAAACATCTGCATAATTCAAAATTACCAAATAACTGGTTGCGGTTTGACAGTGTATTATGCACCATGGTGCAATTTGCTTCCTACTCAGTTGAAATGTGCCTGTGGAAAATCAAACTGCCAAGGAGCTAAAACAAAAACCACCATTGACAAATGTATTACTTAAACAGTTACCTTCTTGTTGAGTTTAAATGACCCAGATGCACCAGCTCCAGTAGTCTGCACCAGTGTCTCCTTCCTCACCAGGCCTTTCACAGCTAAGTTCACACGGGTGTTGTTCTTGGTGACATCATAGCCACCAGCAGCCAGGGCATGTTTGAGGTCCACCATGGAGATGCCACCCATGTGCTTGCACTGGGAGACCACCCGAAGGATGAGCTGTGAGACCCGGGTAACCACATGCCTTGCTTCGTTGGTTTTGGATGCTGCCTGTGTCTGGTACTTGAACAGGCGAACTGGGGTCACTGGATACAGATTACTCATTGGTTATGAAATATTTTAATGAACAAGCTAAAGTAGCTAACGTTAGATAGATCACTCACTTGGCAAAGGCGCCTTTTCGTTTCCTGTAACATTATTCTTTTCTTGGATTGCGCGCTTCAATAGCTGACCCAAACGTTTGGCCCCTGCTTTCCCAAGGCCCCGACCACCTGGGGTTTTAACTGATTTTGTTTGCTGCTTTACCGGCGACTTGACCGGTGGTTTTACTGGCCGTTTACGTTTAACTTGTCCTCCGTTGATTACTGTAACTGTTCCCTTTGATGCTATGTTAACTTCCCTTTTTCCCTTTCGTTTGACATCTTTCTTGTTGCGGTCGTTTCTAGGCATATCCTTGATTACAAGTTGTGGTCATGGAAATTACATAAAGTAGACAGCTAGCGAACGTTATTTGGTTAGACAGAGTTGACAAAGTGGGATACGTTAGCGATCAAAATGATGACAACGTTTTGTTATCAATTTAAATTTACAAAAAACAACAATTTCAGTTTTCAAACGGTCGTTCGAAAAGAAAAAACTGTCGTTCGATAATTATATTCAACGCGGGACGGGTCACCAAAAGCAAGAAAATCAACAAGCAACCAACCAACATACACTGTAAATTCGGGGTTGTGTATTTGTTGTTCTTTGTACCAGGTAATACACACTGGGAAATCATGTAAATGTTATATTTTGAGAAGTTTTTCTACATTATGTGCGCTCCCTTGAACACTGATTACAATTTCAAAGGTTTTAGTTACAGTTCATATATGGGAATCAGTCAATTGAAATAAATGCATTAGGCCCTAATCTATGGATTTCACATGACTGGGAATACAGATATGTATCGGTTGGTCACAGATCCTTTTCGGCTTGATGTGATGACAGCAGATGAATGGCACGACATTGGGCTTGTTAAGGTCGCGTCAATTCAAATCTGGTATTGGAACAAAAGGATTACTACGCCGTTTAAATCATCTATGGATTTTATTCTAGCAAATCCTTAAATGGTACATATGAAGTTCGTATATACAGGCTCACTGTGACACCACGCAGGGCAAACAGCAAGCAGGGCCAGAGAGAGAGAGAGAGCAAACAGTCAGCAGCGCTAGAGAAGAGCAGCGCCCCTATCCTTTGTTCTTCCTTAAATACTCCGACAGAATCGTTTCCGCTCCTTGCTGACCTGTCGGAGTAGAGGCTGAGTGTGGTTTAAACTTACTCAGCCTATCGTTGGCGTGCAGGCTGGTCCCAGCCTCGTGACGCAATCCAGTTGACGGAAGTAGTGGTCCTCTCAGTAGATGTCCTAGTTTCATATTACAACAAAATACTGTTCTATCGTGAAACCCCCAGCTAGCACATTCCTTCCACATAGCTCCCCCTACCCAAACCTACAGCAGTTCTAAAGATCTATGATCACACAATACATTCAGTTAATAACTCTTGTTGTAGATTAACATATTCATTAGCTAAACATGTATCAGCCCTTACAGGCCTCAGGATCTCTTCATGGTACATCTGTGCATTCAAATTGCCATCGATAAAATACTATTGTGTTCATTATGCGTATCTTATGCCTGCCCATACCATAACCTCAAACCCAAGGGGCAGTTCACAACGTTGACATCAGCAAACCGCTCGCCCTCACGACGCCATACACGCTAACAGTGTTCGGATAATCATTCTAACCGCACTATTTGTGACGTGATTTGAGTATATTATATGTTTATTGGTCATAGTATGTATATTGTTAGTATGCCAAAAGTTCCGTGATGTCGTGCTAAATTCGCCAAAATACGAGGTATAAAAAAACACATGCAGAGGACACTATTTCCTTACTTTTAGGGCCCATACAATTCTGCAGAAAATGGCAGAAAATACATGCAGCCGAAGTCCGACGAGAGCGAATACAAATGAATTGCTTATCTAATGAAAATGTTGAGCAATATAAGAAAGTAGTGACTTTTCCAATAAGTTACATTACACGTTATGTTGGCTGACAATTTGTTAGCTACGCTATACTTACGAACCGCATAGCAGTATGTACTGGTATGTTAGCTAGTGGCATTGTGTTGTGTGACAAAATGGCACATTTTAGAATGGCCTTTTATTGTCCCCAGCACAAGGTGCACCTGTGTAATGATCCTACTATTTAATCCGCTTCTTGATATCAAAAGCTGTCAGGCAATGGACTATCTTGGCAAAGTAGAAATGCTCACTAACAGGGATGTAAATACATTTGTGCACAATTTTAGATAAATCATATTTTTGTGCATATGGAACATTTCTGAGATCTTTTATTTCAGCTCGTGAAAATGGGACCAACACTTTACATGTTGCGGTTATATTTGTGTTCAGTATATAATCGAAAAAGGTTGATTATTCTCTCTGATTGTCAATGCCCCAGGGAAATAAAATATTAACATTATACATTGGGACAATGCAGACTCAAATCTGTGATATGAATTATTTTCACATATGTCTACACGAAACGTTAGTATATAAAAGAGACAAAATAGATAATATTTTCAACCTACATCCAGAGTTTGAAAACGATGTGTTCCCTCTGTAAAGAGTTGCATTTTGCCTTCATATATCACATGCGCCGGAAACGCATGTTTGTTTCTTCCGGGAATCAACGTGTGCTAGAAAAAAAAATCACATGTGCGTAAACTTAATCTGGAAACTGGAATCGAATAAAGACATACTTTAGACAACTATTGCGAAGGTGAGTTTTGGAGAGTAAAAATAAATGTCGTGATTGTTTGTGCCATACACAAGTGAATAAACAAGTCATGGTGACGGATTTGCACTGCGTATGTGGTAGCAAGTTCCAGCTAACATTCTTTACCGCACAGCAACCTCATGAGATGAACGTTGTTTTGTCTGTAAAAAGCAACTCGTCTGTTTTTAACTGAGAAGTCAATGTGTCGTTAGCTAATTACCGGCACATCTTCCTACTTGAATTTAGGGGGATTGATGTATAACGTTTGTATGCGTGGAAATTTGTACTAATGCTTAACAATTGTCAACTAATTAACGTTCGCTACATAGCTACCTAACATTCTTATGATGAGAATAGATAGATACTTTATGCCCACTTGGCATATGAAAAGTATGTTCCGCGTATTATATTAACTACATATAACACCGTGATGTTAGACTTTTTCTATTTCACATTCCATTTTATTTCTCCACATCAGAGTGAATATCAGAGTTAAGAGGCGATATATTCTCAGGAACATGTTTTCAATAAACTTTTCAAGTTAAGCTGATTTCAAGTTAGATAGGTACTTTATTGATCCCTGAGGGGAAATGTATTCGTCAAGCAACTACGAAAAAACACCAGGCAGGTGCAAAATGCCAGAAAGAAAATACACAAAATACAGATACATGATACATAGTGCGGCAGTATGATAAATTATAAAAATGCAAGAAGTTATAAAAAGACATTGCATAGTATGGGTGAATGGCTGAATATGTACACTATACATTGTTAGTGTTTGACTGAAGGTGCTCCTCTGCGTCATAACCATGGCATGCAGAGGGTGGGTGACGTTGTCCATGATGGCCAGCAGTGTGGCCAGGATCCACCACCTCCTCTAGAGTGTGAAGGCTAATCCCCAGAACAGAGCTAGCCTTCCTGATCAGCTTATTTACCCGAGAAGCATCACCGGCCTTTATGTTGGCGCCCCAGCACACCACTGCAATAAAGATGGCACTGGCCACCACAGACTGGTAGAAGATATGCAGTAGTTTACTGCACACGTTGAAGGACCTGAGCCTCCTCAGAAAGTAGAGTCGGCTCTGGCCCTTTTTGTACAGAGCCCCGGTGTTACCAGCCCATTACAGCCTGTTGTCCATATGGACTTCCAGGAACTTGTATGACCCAACCATTTCCACATCCATCCCCTGTATAGGGACTGCAGTCTGTTGGGCCTTGGTTCTCCTGAAGTCCACCACCATCTCCTTTGTTTTGCTGATGTTGAGCTGAAGGTGGTTCTGCTCACACCACACCACGAAGTCATTGATTGTGCTCCTGTACTCCTCCTCCTGCCCACCCCTGATGCACCCTTCAATTGCGGAGTCATCCGAGAACTTCAGTAGGTGGCATGTTTCAGAGTTATATCTGAAGTCCAAGGTGTAGAGGGTGAACAGGAAGGGGGACAGGACCGTTACCTGGGGGGCCCCCTGTATTGCTCACTGCACTTTCTGACACACAGCTCTGTAGTCGCACAAATTGTGGCCTACCGGTCAGGTAGTCCGTAACCCAGGAGACTAAGGGTGCTTCCACTTTCATCCTCTTCATCTTCTCACCCAGTAGCAGGGGCTCTATGGTGTTGAAGGCACTGGAGAAGTCAAAAAACATAACCCTCACAGTGCAACCGGCGTTGTCCAGGTGAGAGTAGGCCCTCTGCAGAGGGTAGATTATTGCATCATCCACCCCGATGTTGCGCTGATATGCAAACTGCAGGTGGTCCAGTGATGTACACACCAGGGGTCTGAGGTGAGCGAGGACTAACCTTTCCAGGGTCTTCATTATGTGGGATGTTAGCGCTACAGGTCTGAAGTCATTCAGGACAGTGGGGTGCGCCTTTTTGGGCACTGGGACGAGGCAGGATGTTTTCCACAGCACAGGGACCCTAAGGTTGAAAGGTCGCTGGAGTATTCTACACAGTTGGTCAGCACAGACCCTAAGCACCCTTGGGCTGATGACATCAGGGCCGCCGCTTTCCACTGATGTAGTCTCTCCAGCTCTCTCTTCACTTGTTTGGTCATGAAAGCCAGCCCTTGTCCTTGTCCCCCTCCTTGAAGGCCTTCTTCTCATTCAGCAGGGCCTTCAGGTCGCTGGTGACCCAGGGTTTATTATTTGGAAAACAGCGTACCTTTCTGGTGGGTACAGTGTTGTCTACACAAAAATGTATGTAGTCTGTTATGCAGTCAGTCCATCAATGTCCTCCCCATGAGCCTCACAGAGCACATCCCAGTCTGTTGTTTCAAAGCAGTCCTGTAGGGCCTCATTCGCTTCCGGGGACCATCTCCTAATGATCCTAGTGGTCGCAGGCTGCTGTTGGACCATAGGCTTGTAGAGTGGGGTGAGGTGGACAAGGTTGTGATCCGATCTACCGAGGGGAGGGAGTGCAGTGGAGTTGTATGCATCCTTCACATTAGCATATAACAAGTCCAGAGTTGTATTATTCCTGGTTGGGCACTTCACAAACTGTTTTAACGTGGGCAGCGTTGAAGAGGGAGATGCATGGTTAAAATCCCCCGAAATGGCAAAGAAGGCACTAGGATGCGCTGTCTGTAACCTTGCGATAGCAGAGTTAATGACTTCACACGCTGTGTTTGCGTCTGCGGAGGGCGGGATGCAAACAATAACAGCCGTGGCCGCCGTGAATTCCCGTTGCAAATAGTAGGGTCTCAGGCTAACGGGTAACACCTCAATGTTGTCCATGGACCAGCCCATCAAGCTCATCCACCTTGTTATGTAGCGATCTCACGTTGCCCATAATGATAGACGGTATAGCTGGCTTGTACTTCCTCAGCTTTGCCTTACACTTCCGACCTGCCCTGCATCCACGCCGTCGCCTCTTCAACTCGTCCGGAATATCAAACTTTTCCCTGGGGTGCATCAGCGCTGCGTGTGCTAAATCCAGGAGCTGTGCTCGGTTGTAAATAATTGAGGACTCGCGTGTACGTTCGGCGCTGAGAAAAATAAAAAGTGCCTCCGTGATAAAAATGGACAGCTAAAACCTTCGAAAAACAGTAGCACTCCATAATCCTGAACTATTATAGTTCAACTGTTGCAATAAAAAACGAACTAAAAACATACTAAAACTATTATCGCACAAACAATGGGAGCTGCTTAACAGGTGATCACACAGGGAGGTGCCATTCCTTTAATGTGATTTGCAACATTCGACATTGGAACAGATTCTGAGCCACATGTTCCAGAGAATATAGCTAGCAAACATCTTTCAGAGCTGCCATCATTGCATAGTGACTACCTTCATCCCATTCTGATCCTACGTCTTAGTGTGTAAATCCAATATGATCATGACCTATATCTTCTCTCCAGACTACCTGTGTAGGTGTCAGTCATGGGCAGGAAGTTGGATCCCACCACTTATGTGAAGAAGGGGCCGGGGCGGAAGTCCAGGAAGCAGAAAGGAGCAGAGACTGAGCTGGCCAAGTTCTTAACGGATGGTGAGAGGGATGCTGTCAATCAAATGTATTTATAAAGCCCTTCAGCAGATGTCACTAAGTGTTATACAGAAACCCAGCCTAAAACCCCAAACAGCAAGCAATGCAGATGTAGAAGCACGGTGGCTAGGAAAAACTCCCTAGAAAGGCAGAAACCTAGAGAGGAACCAGGCTCCGAGGGGTGGCCTTCTGGCTGTGCCGGGTGGAGATTATAACAATATATGGACATTAAGGCCAGATCTTTCTCCAAGATGAATAGCTGGAGTCATGCTCAGTATAACCTCACGTACTTGGAGTACAGTGGTACTAAAGCAAAGATACATGACTGGGAATGAGACATGGAAGCTTTGGAGGTTGATGCTCACTAACTAACTATGCCTGTCATTTACAGAGGATACTGCACCAAAACGACTGTCAAGCAGGTCCAGGAAAAGGTACGTTTGTAATCTTTTGGATGTTATTTCGTCAATGCCTTTTTAAAAATCACTGTGTAATGTAGTGTAACACATTTTTGCTGAAGATGATGGTGATGATGATGTTTTGTAGAGCTGGGAAGCGAGCACAAGTGACCAAAAAGCCCAAGGAAACCATTGATAAGGAGGAGCCCAAAAAAGGTAAGTTACTGTTCATTCATTAGCATTGGGGGGGTAAGTCACCCCAGTAATGTGGATCCAGAGTCAGACAGCCCATCATTCACTGTGTTCTCAATACAATAGCCATGAATGTCTAAGGGGATTTAATTTGTTTGTTTCCCCTGTTGTCAAGGATTCACAGATGAAAACAGTGAATGGCTGAAGCCAGCAAAGAGGAAGCGTGAGGTCGGCCAATCAGATGAGGAAGACAGTGACAGCCAATGGGAGCAGGAAGAGGATGAGGAACAAGAGGGAGGGGAGAAGAATAAAGGGAAAAAACTGCTAATTGAGGGAGATGATGATGATGATGAAGAAGAAGACCTGGTTGATGACTACGGTGCATTGGAGGACAGCAGTGAAGGAGAGGGGGAAGGAGACGGTGATGGAGAGGAGGTATGTGAAATTATTGACTGAAGTTATGCGTCCAGGACATGTTCTAAGTAGCAAAACAATGTTCTTCCTTCAAAGTTCTTTCTGTTCTTTAGCAAGGTGCTGAATCTTTGTCCGTTGAATCATCTATTCCTTACTCCTCTTTTCATCCCTCGTTCAGCTGCTCCCCATCGAGCGAGCTGCCAGGAAGCAGAAGAAGATGCAGGAAGCCATGGGCCAGGAGAGTGATGATGATGATGATGATGATGATGATAAGGGGAAGAGTGGAGATGAAGACATGGATGAAGATGACATGGTACAGGCTAATATAGATGAGATGGACAAATTCATACTACCTGGAGCAGAGGAGATAGCAAAAGAGGGTGAGTTTAAAGCTTAGATTTGTACTTTTTAGATTTAACAGTTATGCTTTTTGTTTAGTTTACACATTGCTACGTGTTCTTTATCAGTGCCTGTGGACTCCATCTGTACTGAGTTTCTTTCTCTCTCCTGTGATTGCAGGTGTTTTGCTTGTAGACCTGCAGACCATCCACCAGAGAATAAAGGACAACGTGGACGTTCTCTCTCACTTTGCCACCAAGAGGGAGGAGGGAAAAGAGAGAACAGAGTACCTCTCTCTCCTCAAAAAGGATCTTTCCACTTACTACAGCTACAACAATTTCCTCATAGACAAACTGCTGGATATCTTCCCAGTGTCAGAGGTATGTGTCATTGCTTTGTTCTCCCAGATGTCATAGTTACGCAAAATGAACAGGAATATATGAAAGGTTACGTTTTGTTGTAATGGTTTTGTCATCACGCTGAACTAAAGGCTTCCCTCTTTTTATGTGCTTTGTAGCTGATTGATTTCCTGGAGGCCAATGAAATTCAGCGACCTGTCACCATTCGGACCAATACACTGAAGACAAGGAGGAGGGACTTGGCTCAGGTAACAAACCTCACTCTTTCAACTTGGCTCAAATAAAGGTGCTCCAAATCCACCCCTACCCCCTAGGCATTTGTGTAGCTCTGAAAGGATTAAGACTAGGGGTCAATTTGGAATGCTAGTAGTAATGCCTGTTCCTCTGCCAGACTGACTGAGTGACGTGTATGTTCTTTATCCCAGGCCCTGATCAACAGAGGGGTGAATCTGGATCCTCTGGGGAAGTGGTCTAAAGTGGGCCTGGTCATCTTCGACTCCTCGGTACCCATAGGTCATTACCAGCACACTCTAACCTTTATATGTGTATGAATGTTAATTCTCTAATTACTACTGTTATCCTGCTTTCTGTGCGTTATGAGTAACTATACATTAATTGATGAGTGTGTCTTCCTGTCTGTGTCTGCCCTGTGTTAACCCTAGTTGTGTTTTTCTGTTCCCAGGTGCGACCCCGGAGTACCTGGCTGGTCACTACATGCTGCAAGGAGCCTCCAGTTTCCTGCCTGTCATGGCTCTCTCTCCCCAGGAGGGGGAAACGGTGCTCGACATGAGCTCAGCTCCCGGGGGAAAGACCACCTATATGGGTGAGGATGTTAAAAATTAGAGTTGAATGACAATGAGCACAATAGTGCTGTTGGTCTCTACAATTAGCCTAATAATCATGGGCAGCCTTTATTAGAGTATGGGCTGCGACATGGGAATAGAAGAAAACAAGGTGCCATTTTGAATTTTGGTTGTGCAGAAGCAGTTTCTCTTGCTATGTCAGTCAATAACCACGTTTCCATCCACAGTTTTTATGCTAGTAAAGTCATAATATATATACACATACATACATACATACATACATACATACAGTGGGGAGAACAAGTATTTGATACACTGCCGATTTTGCAGGTTTTCCCACTTGAAAAGCATGTAGAAGTCTAAAACAAAAATCTAGAAAATCACATTGTATGATTTTTTAATAATTAATTTGCATTTTATTGCATGACATAAGTATTTGATACATCAGAAAAGCAGAACTTAATATTTGGTACAGAAACCTTTGATTGCAATTACAGAGATCATACATTTCCTGTAGTTCTTGACCAGGTTTGCACACACTGCAGCAGGGATTTTGGCCCACTCCTCCATACAGACCTTCTCCAGATCCTTCAGGTTTCGGGGCTGTCGCTGGGCAATACGGACTTTCAGCTCCCTCCAAAGATTTTCTATTGTGTTCAGGTCTGGAGACTGGCTAGGCCACTCCAGGACCTTGAGATGCTTCTTACGGAGCCACTCCTTAGTTGCCCTGGCTGTGTGTTTCGGGTTGTTGTCATGCTGGAAGACCCAGCCACGACCCATCTTCAATGCTCTTACTGAGGGAAGGAGGTTGTTGGCCAAGATCTCGCGATACATGGCCCCATCCATTCTCCCCTCAATACAGTGCAGTCGTCCTGTCCCCTTTGCAGAAAAGCATCCCCAAAGAATGATGTTTCCACCTCCATGCTTCACGGTTGGGATGGTGTTCTTGGGGTTGTACTCATCCTTCTTCTTCCTCCAAACACGGCGAGTGGAGTTTAGACCAAAAAGCTCTATTTTTGTCTCATCAGACCACATGACCTTCTCCCATTCCTCCTCTGGATCATCCAGATGGTCATTGGCAAACTTCAGACGGGCCTGGACATGCGCTGGCTTGAGCAGGGGGACCTTGCGTGCGCTGCAGGATTTTAATCCATGACGGCGTAGTGTGTTACTAATGGTTTTCTTTGAGACTGTGGTCCCAGCTCTCTTCAGGTCATTGACCAGGTCCTGCCGTGTAGTTCTGGGCTGATCACCTTCCTCATGATCATTGATGCCCCACGAGGTGAGATCTTGCATGGTGCCCCAGACCGAGGGAGATTGACCGTCATCTTGAACTTCTTCCATTTTCTAATAATTGCGCCAACAGTTGTTGCCTTCTCACCAAGCTGCTTGCCTATTGTCCTGTAGCCCATCCCAGCCTTGTGCAGGTCTACAATTTTATCCCTGATGTCCTTACACAGCTCTCTGGTCTTGGCCATTGTGGCGAGGTTGGCGTCTGTTTGATTGAGTGTGTGTGTGGACAGGTGTCTTTTATACAGGTAACAAGTTCAAACAGGTGCAGTTAATACAGGTAATGAGTGGAGAACAGGAGGGCTTCTTAAAGAAAAACGAACAGGTCTGTGAGAGCCGGAATTCTTACTGGTTGGTAGGTGATCAAATACTTATGTCATGCAATAAAATGCAAATTAATTATTAAAAAATCATACAATGTGATTTTCTGGATTTTTTTTTTTTTTTTTTAGATTCCGTCTCTCACAGTTGAAGTGTACCTATGATAAAAATTACAGACCTCTACATGCTTTGTAAGTAGGAAAACCTGCAAAATCGGCAGTGTATCAAATACTTGTTCTCCCCACTGTATATATTATTATAAATGCCGACATATCATTTGTTAGTTCGACATGGTGGTATTTTTTGGTCAAATTAATTATGCGAGAAATGGCAGTGGAAACGTGACTCGGGAAACCATGCAATTTATTAGGCTACAGATTAAATAAGTTATGATTAACTTCACAGGGTGGTGACATGATGATCGATGCATGACTGCTGTTTGACAAAGAAAAATATTCCCGCTCATCCATAAAAAACGAATCATCTAGACTAGCCTACCCCGCACTGTATCAGCGAGCGCACGTCCCGAGACCAGAGTAGGCACATTTGCTAAGTAACGCAACAGTTTGTGACAAAACTATCTGTAGAGTTGAAAATGCGATGGAAACACATTGAACTTTAGATATGTATTCTGTACATGAAATGTAAGTGAAAAAGTACATTTTATGTGCACTACGTCATCTTTTATTTATTTAACCTTTAACTAGGCAAGTCAGTTATGAACAAATTCTTATTTACAATGACGGCTACCTCGGCGTCCCCTAACACGAACGATGCTGGGCCAATTGTGCGCCGCCCTATGGGACTCCTGATCACGGCCGGTTTTGATACAGCCCGGGATCGAACAAGAGTCTGTAGTGACGCTTCTAGCACTGAGATGCAGTGCCTTAGACGGCTGGCCATCACACCACTAGTGGGAAAATTTGCAGATTCTAGAATATTCACATGAAAATCTGTTGCCAATTGGATGAAAACCTAGCTACTGACAGTTACTTAATTAGCCATTTCAGAGAGCACTTTTTAGATTAAGTTTGTCTAGCCAGCTATCTAATCATGGCCGAATACTGACCGGTCACAGAGGACACTTGCCCAAGGGCCCTGAT
Source organism: Thymallus thymallus (assembly GCA_023634145.1). NCBI lineage: Eukaryota > Metazoa > Chordata > Actinopteri > Salmoniformes > Salmonidae > Thymallus > Thymallus thymallus. Next base: position 14,326,335 of record CM042416.1, read on the forward strand.
CTCTAAGGGGCTCCCCATTGATTTTGTTAGTTACTCTCACTCAGATATCATATGTCATGGCAAAGTGTGTAGAATTGCAGGAAATTCACTTTAAAACAAAAATGTTTTGCCTAACCATATCTTGCTTAGGGCCCCCCAAAATGTTTTCATGACCTTGGGTCCCAGGAAAACACTGAAATCCAGAAACAGTTAACAGGCAAGACTAGTCTTTTATTGTATTACTTATTGATTGTGTATGTGTGTCCCACAGCCCAGTTGATGAGGAACACAGGGGTGATTGTGGCCAATGATGCCAGTGCTGATAGACTGAAGAGTGTGGTGGGCAACATCCACCGTCTGGGAGTCACCAACTCAGTGATCTGTAACTACGACGGCAGGCAGTTCCCTAAGGTAATAAGAGAGGTTCTGGCTCTACATGCAGTTTGTACATGTACTGTATGACACAATATAAGTATGTATGTTACACCCATTGATGGTATGTTAACCTGTTGGTTACTATGTTTCCAGGTCATGGGTGGGTTTGACAGAGTTCTGCTTGATGCTCCCTGCTCAGGCACAGGAGTAATTGCCAAAGACCCTGCTGTGAAGACCAGTAAGGTGAGGGAAAAAAACAATTTTACACTACACAGGACCTTAGATTTACAGTAGACACTGGCCTTGACAACTTCCTGTTCATGTCTTCCTAATCCTACTTCCTACGTCCTGTCTCTCAGGATGAGTCTGACATCCAGCGGTCGGCCCACCTGCAGAAGGAGCTCATCCTGGCGGCCATAGACTCGGTCAACGCTGATTCTCCCTCTGGAGGCTATCTGGTGTACTGCACATGCTCTATCATGGTGGGTACACCAGAGTGTCACACTGATGACAAATAAACAAAATCTAAATTGAGGGGCTTTACTTAAAGTGAATTACAATGATTTCTTGTATCGTAGACTTTTTTTGTATTTTTTTTGGTGCATGTACAAATGTCTGTGATGGTGAAATTAATTTGGACTAGAATAGCTTAAGTTACCTTATTGACTTTATCACCAGGTGGAGGAGAACGAGTGGGTAGTGGACTATGCTCTCAAGAAAAGAAACGTCAAACTCGTCCAGACTGGACTGGACTTTGGCAAAGAAGGCTTCACCAGGTAAAGGGGTTATAAGAATACCACATTATTCACATTCATCCAGATATTTCCCGGTACCCCCCCTAACCCTTTTCTCAAGCAATAAAAAAAATATATATATTTTTAGATTTAAAGAGAGAAGATTCCATCCCTCTCTGAAACTCTCTCGCCGGTTCTACCCTCATTCCCACAACATGGATGGTTTCTTTGTGGCGAAGCTGAAAAAGTTCTCCAACACAGTCCCAACCACAGCAGTTGACAAAGGTAAAGTAGATGTCATCTTGGATTGAATAAACCACAATGCTTTGTCCAGTGTCATGGAAACCCCACTCGTGTGATATAAAAATAACATCCTGTTATTATTATTATCCTGTCACTATTCCAGACTTAGAAGAGGAAACCAAGCCCTCTGAGGCAGTAGAGGTTACAGCTGATTCCTCTGATGAGGACGGACCATCTAAAGCAGGGTCTAAGAACAAGTCCAAGAAGCAGAAGCCAGTCCCTGGCAAGCTAGCTGTGTCACAGAAGGCCACAGTCAACGGGAAGCCAGCCAAAAGCATCGTCAAGAAAACGACAAACCCAAGCACCCTGAAAAAGTGTGAGAAACCAACCGGGCCGAAAAAGGCAAAGATCGCCAAGATAGATAGTGAGATTGTGAAAGTGGACGGAAAGCTCAAGAAGTCCAACACAGTCAAAACAGAAGGGGAGACGACCAGAGAGTCAAAGGAAGGGAGCAGGTTTGAGAAAAAGGACGATAAACAGAGGAAATCCCCCATGCAGAGCAAGAAGAGAATAGGGAAGAACAAATTCAATAAGTTGAAGAAACTGCTGAAAAAAGAAGAGGTTGGACAATGAACATGTATAAAATGTTTATGAAATATAGACTGTAATTATTTTAGCAGTTGTCACTAGTCAGAGGGGTATAATTGTCACGACAGATCAGTAATTTTCACAAGAGTTGAGCTTAGCATGTTAGGATAAATATTGCCTCCCTCCGGACTGAAAATCCCTGTAGCAGCCCCTCCATCGAGGGCCCTGAGCCCCAGCACCCGTTGTTGTCCCTAACCACACAGATACTAGATCATATATTTCGTGGCCCTCTTGGATGATTGGTTCTAGGTTAGGAGTATGGTAATCTTGATCCTAGATCTGTGGTTGAGGGCAAAGTTCTACCTTAAACTCCCGTTAAACATCACAACTTCACATTTTATTATTTCCTTGCAATGTTATCTGTTTTGTTTAATTTCATTTTGTGTCCTTTGATCAAGTTTATGATATGTATTGTAAAGACTAATCCTTGAGACAATAAAATGTCTAATTGTTTGCCATACTCCCATCTTGTTTATTTTTATATTACTGCAGTATTGTTGACTCTGTTATTAGATCGTTTTCATAAACAGTACATTTTATTAATGACATTCGGTCTCTGACACAGTGTAAATGCAATATCCTTCTGCGTTATCGACTGATATTAAAATACCGGTACTTAGATTTGATTTCGGATCAAACCAAAGAACAATTTGTCCTCCTCGCCGGAAGTTGTGTTGTTGACATTTTCCAAGATGGCGGCGGGAATGTATTTGGAACACTATTTGGACAGTGAGTTCATTTTATATTATTTAAACGGTTTAGAGATACTAATCTGCAAATGTTTTCGATAGTTTAGCTGCCGATTTTTATTCATCTGCATGTTTAGTCAATGCATTGCAAGAAGGAATGCTTTATTTGGATAATTAGGCCGCTAGCTAGCTAATCAATATCAACGCCGGTCGTTTCGGCTGCTAGGCAGTAGCCTAGCTTGAGTATCATCACAAATTGAAGATGCATTTGTTATAGCAATAGTTGGTATTATTAGTGAATATTAATCAGTCAAACAAGTTGTTCTTGATTGTTCATTTCTCATCACAGGCATAGAGAACCTGCCATTTGAACTGCAGAGGAACTTTAATTTGATGAGGGACTTGGATCAACGTACAGAGGGTGAGAAATAACACTAACTACAACTGGTACCGACCAATTCACTACTCTGCAGAGTATGTGTGAACCACGTTTACAATGCATAATAAAGTAGCAGCCATCCCACCCACCCACAAGTTGTGCATTTGAATTGCCCATGATGAATGTATGCAAATGAAATCTGTCTAGCCTCATTAACAACCAGATTACCAGGGCTAAAGAACATTGATGTCCACGGTCCTCAACTATTTACCATTAAATGATCTTCTAATATTCCAACGTTGTCAGATCATATAGAACAAAAGCTGCAGTACAATTCTGTGAGCTGTCTTTACATATCAGTACTTTCCTGAATCCATTCATAGTTGTAAAAACCCTACACACCAAAACCTTTTTTTGAACATACATGTTATGTGGAAGCAAGTGATACAGTAACACAAATCACATAAGGCTGATACACTCAGACCAGTGGCATCAATACAAATGCTTATCCAATCTTCTCAACCAATCCATCTGTCTTTCTTTCAGATCTAAAGGGGCAGATAGACTCCCTGGCAAAGGATTACACATCCAACGCCAGGACCCTCTCATCTGAACAAAAGCTTACTATTCTGAGGCAGATCCAGCAGTCGTACAGCAAAAGCAAGGAGTTTGGGGATGACAAAGTGCAACTGGCCATGCAGACTTATGAGATGGTCAGTAGTAATACTTTGGAGTTCTGTGCTTCCTTTATATTGGAGCCTGTGTGGGTCAGTCAAATGAATCCTAAAGTGCAGTGGTTGTTCCCTAGGTGGACAAGCACATCCGGAGACTGGACACAGACCTGGCCCGCTTTGAGGCCGACCTGAAGGAGAAGCAGATAGAGAGCACAGACTATGACTCCACCTCCAGTAAGGGAAAGAAAAGTATGTATTTGAAGCGTTTGTGTGTCCATACGTGTCGGTTTTTCATGCTTGTTTACCCTGTAGCATCTTGGCACACTTCAAAATATCAAATCATTACGAGAAACAATTATGGTAAGTAATGTATTGTCATTTTGGAGTCACTTTTATTGTAAATAAGAATGTTTCTCAACACTTCTACATAAATGTTTATTCTACCATGAATCCAGATAGTATTGAATGAATTATGGATAATGATGAGTGAGAAAGTTAGAGGCATAAATATCATAACAACCCCCCCCCCCCCACACACACACACACACACACACACACAAAAAAACCCGTATTGTGATGGTGAGAGGTTAGCATGTCTTCGGGGTATGATATTTGTGTGTCTAACTTTTTCACTCATCATTATTCACAATTAATTCAGGACTATCCGTAATCATGGTAGTATCCACATTTATATAGAAGTGTTTAGAAACATATGTTATTCTTATTTACAATTAAAGTAACTCCAAAATGACAATGTATTATTTACCATACATTTCTATTAGGCCCAAAATAATCTGAAACACAACCAAAACAAACAGCAAATGCATCCAACAAGTTTGTAGAGTCACAAGCTTGATGCAATCATTGCGTGCTGGAATATGGGACCAAATACTAAACATTTGACTACTTTAATACACATAAGTGAATTTGTCCCAATACTTTTGGTCCCCTAAAATGGGGGTGACTTTGTACAAAAAGTACTGTAATTTCTAAACAGTTGACCCTATATGGATGCAAATTAAAGCTGACCGTCTGCACTTTAACCCCATAGTCATATATAATATATATATATTTTTTTACTTACCCAATACTTTTGGAGCTCACTGTATATTTAATGCTATGTTTTAAATAAAGTATCTATCTATCTATCTATCTATCTATCTATCTTTTGATATTCCAGGTGAGTCCAGGGGTCTGAAAGAGAAGAAGGTGGCTAAAACTCGGTCTAAAGTGAAGAGCTCAGATGAAGATGGGAGTCCGAAGAGTGCACAGAAGAAAGTCAAACTTCTCCAGCCGTACGTTTATTATTGTGCACTCTATCACTTCCTTCCTTGAAGACAATCTCCTTCATTGGCCTTAATTTTGTGTGTGTGTACTCACCCACCACTCTCTCTCATTATCAGGGGGGAGTTCACCGCTCCAGCTGCTACATTTGGGAATGTGCATCCCTCTGACGTGCTGGACATGCCAGTGGACCCCAACGAGCCCACCTACTGCCTGTGTCACCAGGTGTCCTATGGAGAGATGATTGGGTGTGACAACACAGATGTGAGATTCCACAGAAACCTCATGAGTTTCCCCCAGTGTGTGCACTGAACTGACCTATATTGTTTTGTGTTGATCCTGGTTCTTGAAAGCTACAGTGTGTGCAGACTTCATCAAACCCCTGTGTTGATTGTTTTTGCAGTGTTCCATCGAGTGGTTCCACTTTGCCTGCGTGGGCCTGACGACCAAACCAAGAGGGAAATGGTGAGGGAATCAGTCAACCTACACACAGACTAACCATACAGCACTACACACACAGTTTATTAGGTACACCCGTCTCGTACAGGGTTGGACCCCTCTTTGTTTCCAGAACAGCCTGAATTCTTTGGGGCATGGCTTCTACAAGTCAGAAATGTTCCACAGGGATGTCGGTCCATGCTGACGCGATGGCATCATGCAGTTGCTACAGATTGGACAGCGGTACGTAGTACCAGGCCATGTTTTTCCACTCCTCAATTGTCCAGTGTTGGGGATTGCGTGCTCACTGGAGCCACTTCTTCTTGTTTTTAGCTGATAGGAGTGGAACCGGGTGTGGTCGTCTGCTGCAATAGCCCATTCGTGACAAGGATCAATAACTTGTGCATTCCGAGATGCTGTTCTGCACAGCACTATTTGTACTGTCGTGTGTATGAAAAGCACAGGAGGGCAGCCATTTCTGAGATACTGGACCCGGCGTGCCTGGCAACGACGATCATACCACGCTCAAAGTCGCTTAGGTCACTGGTTTCGCCAATTTTAACGTTCAATCGAACAGCAACTGAGTGCCTCGATGCCTGTGACTGTTTTGTATAGCAAGCCACGGCCATGTGACTCACTGTCTGTATGAGTGATCCATTTTTGTGGACGGGGTGGTGTACCTAATATACTGATTTTAGGGTTTAAAACTGAATATTTCCTTTTTTCTGACTCTGCAGGTATTGTCCACGCTGCTCTCAAGACAGAAAGAGGAAGTAAGCCCCTAAGGCAGGGGGGCCAACCAATTGTAGAGTCAGGATACTACGTTAGTAGTGAAGAGAAAGGAACATTACATTTTCTGTCCCCAGGATAGTATTACGTTGTTTATCGGTCTTCTAGCATAGAACAATTGGTGCTTTCTTTTTTTGTTTACTTGATTTTTCTGTCTTGGTTTAATGCAGTGTGAAGGAGACGTGGTTACAGATTTATTTAAATATGTTTCAAAGGTTATGAGAGTTGATCATTACAAGAGTTGCTTTGTGTGTTTTTGTTTTTTATGTTTCTATTTTTTTTTGTAACTGAACAATAAACACTAAAATTCCCAGAGTGATTTGACAGTTAGTGTCCATAATACTGTAGCATGCAGTTGACCACATGTGATTGACTTGAGTGAAGTGGATTTACATATTGTAATGGCTGCAGTGTTGCACCATCGAGAACTGTTGCGCTTTCAAGTTTATTACATCATTTTTTGTGTGTGCTTTAAAAAAACGTATTTAGCCTGACAGTGTGAATGAGGAAATGTTAATTTTGTTGACATTGGCGCTTTTATCTGTGTTGTAGTTAATTGATTGAACTACATTAATTTTTTAATTTGATAGAACTTGTTTAGCGAGAATACATTTAACAAGGGAAATATCAATACTGTAGCTGACACCTGGGTACATGTGAGGAAAATTGTATTTTCAGTTTGAATACAGCTACTACCTCAAATCAGTCTTGTCCTTTCTCGTGTAGGTTGTTTCTGAACAGCATAGCTACAATTATATTGTGCATGAGGTTATCAGATTTACTGTACTTGATATTGCAATATTTGAGTTTGCAGTAATACACTATCAAGAACATTGTAGCGTACTTTATCCGCAGACAGATGGCATAGTTTGTTCACAGAGGGGGAGGGCCATACCCTTCAGGGAGGGGGAGGGCCATGTCGATGACGTGGCCTTTGGGCGCGCTGTTGGTAAAAATTCAAAACCCTTCGTCGCACAAACCGTTTAGATCAGTGCTGTTTCAATCTGTTCAACAATTTCTACAAATCCTAAATTGTGGCTAAGAGCGATACAAAACATATCGGTAAGTGTGTTATACTTGGTTAACGTTACTTATGTCTTGAATTTTTCTTAGTTGTGAAATGTAGCTAACGTTAGTTAGCTAGTTGAATAAAATCAACGTTAAATACTAACTATATTAAATAAATTATTAACGTAACTAACGTAACGTTAGTCAACTAGCTAAGTTATCTCGCGGTTAATTAAGGTAACGTTAACTAACTAGCTGGTTCGCAAAGAAATCGAAACAAACACGTGACTAATAACTTGGTCAATAATATAATTACCTATTATGTACCACTCGGCTTACAACATTGTTTTTTGTGTACAGTGATGTCGTGGGACTTCTTTGTGCCTGTCTGCGTGGGTGACCTGGTGAAGACTGGGGGCATAAACCAGTACGTGGTTCAGGATGTCGTCTCCCCTAAACAACTGCCCTCCCATCTCAACAGTAAATATCCCGTAGTTTGTTATAATTAATTGTTATACTATTGTCCTCCTGAAATCTGACCAAGTAACTGAACTCTTTTTTTACTATTCTATATATTTTTTAGGTTTCAAGGCTGCACTGAGAAGCCAGGGTCCATTGTGTATCCTGGAACACTTCGACACGGGTTACACTGTGCTGCAGTGAGTAGTTGTATTTACCCAAATTAATGTTTTTATTTTTATTTTTTTCTCAAACCTACCCCAATTATGATGTTATTTCTCTCAAGTATTGACCCATGTTACATGCTATTGTGTCTCAGGCATTGCCATAATGTGGACATGAGTGTGAAAGAGGACACCCTGGAGTTACTCATACAAGGTCAGTGTTTTTGATAGTGTGTGTTGAAATGTCTCTTTCAACCTATTCACATCATGGCATACTTGTCTGCTAGTGCTCACTACAGCCAAAGTCCTCATCTGTATTTTGTTGCTTTCTCTCTTAGTGGTGAGTGGCCTGTCCGTCTCACTGCCCTCCATCCTCCTCAACGCCTCACTCTCCCCCCCGGACCGCAAGGAGCAGCTTAATGCTGTCAAAATGAGTGTGTTCCTCCTCTGCAAGCTCACAGAAACCCTGGAAAGTGACTCTTACAGGCAGAGTATCGTCACTGCACCCAGTAAGGTATGTCCTTCTACATCCAGTCATATTTGAATATGTAGTCTCATAGCATGCTCTCTAGTCATTTATTACATCTACTAATGCCCAGTGATGAGATCATGGCAAGTATGAGCCAATCAGTCCGAGAGATTGTGTGCTCCTTCTTCCTGATTGGTGGGTAATCTTGGAAGTGTGGCGTAGATTGGCTGCTCTGCTGTAAGGGCCCACCTACAGTAAACTAGTAGTCCTCCTCACCATCTGCCCATCCCGGAGACATGGGAGAAGGCAGGCCGGAGGCTGCTGAAAGTGTTTGTCTGTGAAAGTATATGTATCAATTGGCAAGGAAACACAACTCTTCTTTGATGGCCTTTGCTATGGCTATGAAAATTTTCTTTGGTAATCTGAGGGCATTCAAAAACCGCTGTGCATAGTGACCTCATCAATAAGGAGTCACTCTTTAACTGCATAAGGATAGTACAGTGTACCCTGACAGTCATTCCAGAATCTCATCCCTCCTGAGTCCTGTACTGTTACAGTTTGGAGTGAACTTTCTTTCTTTCCACTCCCTCAGGGCAGTAAGAAGGGGAAGGCTGCAGGAGAAGGTTTACTACAGTGGGACTCTGAGAGGGAGACGGTGCTGCAGGCTTTAACCCAGCTCCTTCAGCTGGACATCCGCTCCCTCTGGAGCCTCTCTTTGGTCGAGGAGGAGTTCATCAGGTGAGAGGTCTAGACTGGATGAGTGTGTGGGGCTGGACGAAACATGGGCGTGTAAGGTTTCACTCTCTAGGTAGAGAACATGGTGAGCGATGAGCAGCAGTCTACATGACTTACAGTATACTTGTGTCCTCAGCTGTGTGACATGCTGCTGCTATAAGCTCCTGGAGAACCCAACCATCAGCCATGTGAAGAACAAGCCAACCAGAGACGCAATCATCCACCTGCTGGGGGTGCAGGTCAAGAAATACAACCACCTCCTGGGTCAGTGTAACTCACCGCCCCCAAACCACTGTTATTAGACAGCTCCATAGAACCTATACTGATGCATTTCATGTTATTGCTCCAATGCCTTTTTATTAGTAGTATGGTGTTCAAGTGAGGCATCGTACTGATGTACTCTCTCTCCATACACAGGTGCCAGTGTGAAGGTGATTCAGCTGCTGCAGCACTTTGAGCAGCTGTCGTCAGTGTGTGCCCAGGCTGTGTCTGTGTGGAGCATTGAGTATGGAGTCAAGGCTATCGTAGGAGAGGTCATGAGGTCAGTCGTAGAGATTTGTTTTTTGAGTGTATTACTTTCCGCAATGTCTTTAAGGTCTTCATGTCATGTCCTTTTGTCCCTGTTTATAAAGTGTTGAGAGAAACATTAGCGACTTGTTGAGTGGGAATGTGTGTGACATCTGTGTGTCTGCTCTGATGCCCTGTTGTCTATACTGACCCTCCTCTCTCAGAGAGATTGGTCAGAAGTCTAGTGAGGAGCTGGCCAGAGAGGGGTCAGGGGTCAAGGCCTTCTCCAGCTTCCTGTCTGAACTTGGCACCCTAGTCCCTGACACCATGATCCCCAACATCAGTGTGTTACTCACTCACCTGGAAGGAGAGGTAGTGCACACACACCATGATCCTTAACATCAGATTGCTAGTACTAACTTTCCCCTTGAAATTGTGCTGCCGATAGATAGATACTTTATTGATCCCCCGGGGGGGAAATTTCTTTGTCAAGTAGCTACAACAAAACACAGGGCAGGTATCATTATGTCCTTAGTAACTAGTCATTACTGAATGTTCAATCCTCTCTGTGCCTGCAGAGCCCCAGTCTGCGTGTAGCAGTGTGTGAAGTGTTGGGAGAGGTTCTGGTCAGGGTCCTGAGTGGAGATGGGCTGGATCAGTCTGGCAAAGCTGACAGGGACCGCTTCATGGACACTCTGCAGGAGCACCTCCATGACACGCACTCCTACGTCAGGGCCCGAGTGCTGCAGGTCTACACACGCATCGTCAACAGCAAGGTGCGAGTGTGTGCTTACGTGTTTCTAAAAGCATATCCCAAACAACAATGTTGATGTATGAATCAATTCCGGATACTACTTACACTGTTATAAATCTGCAGTATCTTCGTATGTTCACTAGTCATTTCATGTATTCACTAATGCCCAGTGATGAAATCATGGCATGTATGAGCCAATCAGGCTGAGAGATTGTGTGCGCCTTCCTCCTGATTGGTGGATAATCTTGGCATAGTGTGGCGAAGATTGGTTGCTCTGCTGTAAGGGCCCACCTACAGTAAACTAGCAGTCCTCACCCTCTGCCCATCCCAGAGACATGGGAGAAGGCAGGATGGAGGCTGCTGAAAGTGTTTTTTTCTGTCTGTGTGAGAGTATATGTATCAGTTGGCAAGGAGATAACTCTTCGTTGATGGCTTTGCTGTGGCTATGAACATTGTCTTTGGTAATCTGAGGGCATTCAGAAATCTTAATGACAGCTGTGCAGTGGCCTCATCATTCAGTAAACACTCCTGTGGTAGTTTGAAGTGAATTGTCCATCAACATCAAGTCCCCATTTCAGTGTTTCCTCAAGCATGAAGAAGTTATTTGAATTATTTATTTACAGTAAAAACCTGACTGTTCTGTTTTTTAGGTAAAGGAGACTAGGAGATAATCACTTCTTCTGGGATTACTGAGCGTTCCTCTAATATCCTCTGATTTCTCCCCCAGGCTCTGCCCCTGAACAGGTACAGTGAAGTGATGGGGTTGGCAGTGGGTAGACTGATGGACAAATCCATCAACGTGGTCAAGAGTGCCATCCAGCTACTGGCTGCCTTCATCGCACACAACCCCTACAGCTGCAAGGTGCGCACACACACACACACACTCAAACAACCACTACTGCAAAGTACACTCACATCACCTTACAGTTGTGTTTTGTGTCATCTGCAGTTGAGCAGTGCTGACCTGAAGAAACCCCTGGAGAAGGAGATGGGTAAACTCCAAGAGCTTAGAGCGACACTGCAGGAAAACGTACCTGGTAAATTATACACACCTTTTTATATTTACCTCATCTAAACACTTCCCTAAAATGTACACTTTAATATACTGTAATGCCCAATGATGAGATCAAGGCGAATGCGAGCCAACTGAAAGAGGGTTGGGATTTCTCTCTACTCGATTGGCCGGTAATCTTGGCAGTGTAGTGGAGATTGGCTGCTCTGCTGTAAGGGCCGGCCTACAGTGACTTGGCCATACCCACATGTTTCTCCCTCTAAAGAAACACGGTAGAGAATAGTGGGAGGGTGCTGACAGTGTGACTGACGTGTGTTTGTTTGTCTGTATGTGTGAGGCAGGGAGAAACCCACCTCTCATCCATATTCAGTTGGTCATGAGTGTTATTCTTTGTTAATCTGAGGGCTTTGTAACCATAGAAATAGAATCTATTCATTCTGAACTCCTCTACCTCATCTTCTACCTCTTTCATCCAAACTATATCATTAAAGGGAAGCTCCACTCAAAATATTTGTAGTGTGTTTTTTCCTGTTAATTCACTGTTTATACAGTCCCAAAAATGTACGTCAGCAGTCAAGTTAAGATATTGGACTTTCAAGAACCAAAGTGTTTTATTATTTTTTCCCTTTAACCGTATTCATTTTGTCTCTCCGTCCAGTGGCAGTGATCAAGGCCTCCGAGCTGTGGGCCGCTATGGAGCCTGAGCTGCTCCTCACCGTCAGAGCAGAGCTGGAGCCCACCAGTGGGGGAGAGGGGGAGCAGCAGGGGACTGAGGTAGAGGCTGGAGAGGAGTACGACGACAGGGCCACCGCCATACAGATCGCCCAGTTCCTCCGAGTCAACAAATACCGGTAGAGTGAAACTATCTAAATACAGATGTAATCTATCTGGATTTCGTCTATTTTAGGGCTCAAGTGGCGCTGCGGTCTAAGGCACTGCATCTCAGTGCTAGAGGTGTCACTACAGACACCCTGGCTAGAATCCAGACTGTATCACAACCGGCCGTGATCAGGAGTCTCATAGGGCGGCACACATTTGGCCCAGCGTTGTCCGGTTTGGTCAGGGTGCCATCATTGTAAATAAGATTTTGTTCTTAACTGACTTGCCTAGTTAAATAAATAAAATACAAATATTGGATCGGATTAATTACATAGGAATGGAATGGGGGACTCATGTTCTATTAATTCTATATCTGATAGGCAAGATCGGATGGATAACCTTTGAAACACTGACTAGATTCATTACAAATCATGAAGTATCAACTGTTTTATAGAAGCCGAACTGAACTCTACAGTGATCACATAATGATCAATTTAATAACTGATTGTTTGTGTTTCAGGAATGCAGTGCGTCTGTGTGTGCGAGCCCACAGCCTGTTCCCAGAGTCTGAGATGTTCTCGTCTCTGACCACTCTCACCCCCGAGACTCTGTTGGAAACACTGGCCCTGCTCTTTAAAGGTACAGGACACAATCAATCACAAGGCACGTGTATTGGTTAAGTGTAGTAGATAGAAAAAAGCTGTCATTCTGAAAATATTGGGTCATTTAGCAAAGGCTCTTATCTAGAACCGACTTACAATAAGTGCAGGTTGAAAGAAGCTCATAATACAAGCCTAGGAAGTAAACTAACCAGCACTCTGCTAAAAAAGTGATATTCACTCGATAAAAAAACACTTTCAAATGGATTAAGCATATTATTCAGTAGCGAACAGTGTAAGTAAAACCCTCTTCAAAAATAAGTGGTGAAATCAGTGCTAGAGTATGATATAACCAATCAAAACCCAATCTAATTAGGTCAATCTAGCGCTGTGGGCTTTCAGCTGTGTAGAAGGTATAGTTTTATATGACCACATTACTGCTGGAGTGGGTGATGTTTTCTACTGGTGAATCACCCAAACCCAGCTCTAACACCTGAGAAATAATCAACAATTGGCCTTCATTTTAGACCACTGAATCATGGGGACTGGAATAAATGTGTGCTCACACTGTGGCTCAAAGGAGAAAAGGTTTCTAATCTGACCTCTCTTCTGTTCCCCTTTCCTCCTCAGGTCCTGACCAGAACACCTCTGAGATCAGAGAGGACCTGCCTCCCAGCCCCCAGAAGGAGGGAGCAGAGGGTGGAGGGAAGGTAGGGGTGGAGGAGAGCGAGCTGAAAAAACAGGAGATGCTGGTGCAGTATCTGAGAGACACGGAGAGCTTCGCCCTGCAGGTGGAGAGAGCCATCGCTGTCATCAACACCATGCTCTACTGGAAGACTACCTCGGGTACACACACACACCTCATCTTACCTACACATGCATTACCATACAGTCATCTCACCCCAATGACTCCATGCATTCAGAGACAATATAATGTGTGGGGTATTGAGAAATGAATGTGTCCCCCTATGTGGGTGTCAGTGGTCCAGGAGGCGGTGCAGTTCTGTGTGACAGTATGTGAGTTCAGTGTGGCGAACTCTCTGACTGGTGTGAGGAAGATGCTCCCTCTGGTCTGGTCTACTGACGGTGCCATTAAAGATGCTGTGGTGCAGGCCTACAGACGCCTCTACCTGAACCCCCAGGGAGACAACACCAGGTACACACTGTCACACACCTTCAAACTGTTGCCACAGGCACATCCTATCAACCCTCCAGGTTCCTCAATCCGACTACCAATTTCAGATGGTTAAGTTACTTTTGAAATGCTAATGTCTTCCCATTTGAAATTGCGAAGCAGTGCTAGTGACATAATGCTATTGAGAGTAATTGGAGTTCTGTCTTGTCTGCTGAAACAGCCTTAGTGGGAACCTGCGATCTTCATTCCAGCACCTCCGCCATTCCCCCAAGAATTTTCAACTCTCAGGCTGCGTTTATAGACATGCAGCCCAATTCTGATCTTATTTTCGCTAATTGGTCTTTTGACCGTTAAGATCATCTCTGAAAAACATCTAATATGAAAAGATTTGATGTGATTTGTGAAAAGACCAATTAGTGCCAAAAAATATCACAATTGGGCTACCTGTTTGAACACAGTATATGTTCGATTTTCTGTTGTGAATTTGTTAATCTGGCACATCGCTGCCGAAAGAGATGCAGAATCAAGGTAGAAGTTGAGGTGGGAATTTGCACAACTGACATTAGAACAATGTCTCGGAGCTACGTCATCCACCTCCAATGAGCTATGTTCTGCATGGGATTTGGAGATTATCTATGGTGTCGTGTCTTGACTATCATTAAAAGTAAAGACTGCTATATTATCAAATCAGTTCTCTAGGTTTAATTATTACGTGATTACCTTAGTCATGTAAACATTAATTAACTAGGAAGTTGGGACACCACGGAAGAAAGTTTAGAGTTACTATCTCCTGAATTTCATATCTTCAGATTATAATCGGCGCTTTAAATGGATTCTGAACAGCGTAATTCCTGGTCTGCACGAACCCTTTATTGATGAATATTTATTTACTAGCTAATTAAGCAATTACAGAATATACAAAACATCCTAACATTATACAGTAAATGCCGTCCCTAGAGGACTTTACCAAACTGTTTTGTTTGGAAGGAAGAGACTAAGGAATGGGTCTCTATCGGACATGGTAGCCGAGTGTTTAGTGTTGGGCCTGTAACCGAAAGGTTGCTGGATCGAATCCCCATGCTGAGGTAAAAATCTGTCGATATGCCTCTGAACAAGGCAGTTAACCCATTGTTCCTAGGCCGTCATTGTAAATAAGAATTTGTTCTTAACTGACTTGCCTAGTTAAGTAAAGGTTAAATTAAAAAATTGAAAGCTATGCTCACAAATACAAATATATATGCCACTAACAATCGCTTATTCGAAAAAGTAATCCATTGTATTTACGTGAAGCTGGCTTCGATAGTTTGTTGATGAGGTAAGCCTCTGGTTTGCCCAGTAGAGATCGCCATTGTCCTTTTTAGAGTCTTCCGGGTCGTAGTGGGGTGAGTTTCATCTCACTTTGTAGCTGCTTCCGCATTGTCGTCAGTGTTCTCGGACTAGACTTGAGCACATTTTCAGCTGCAGACTGATATAGGTTGTAGTCTAGGATTCACTTGCTCTTTAGTGATCAATAGTTCATACCATTTCCAGCCGTGTAGCTCGCGCTCTGTCTGCTTGTATTGGTAGAGTTGTAGTTTTAAATCATTTTTAACGTGGGGACCTGCGTCTCCATGTTATTTGGACTGATATTTAAGTTCTTAGCGAGTGCTCTTCAGCCCTCAGGTCAGAGAGGAGGTCCCATCACACTGACACGCTCTTCTGACATCATTCGGGGCGTGGCTTAGTTAGTGGGCAAACCTTTCTCATTAAAATACTAAAATCACATTTCTATCTTTTCAAAAGTATTCTTGTACTTACTCATTTGTTTTACACAACAATCAGATGCAAAGTTAATAACTGATGTACACTTTAAATGAGTTATATTGTCATAGTGTCTTCCAGGATGTCACAAAATAAGACCCCTTCGACAGGGTCGTTCTTTCAGTTCCCCCGACCGTTTCCCACATTCTCAAATAGAAATATTGTTATATTTATCCATTATTTGGATGTAGGAATATTGTCGGGAAAAGATCCATTGTTCTACTAAGAGACCTCCTCTGACTCTTTCTACATGTCCAGAGAGAGAGAGACTGCCCCCCCCAAGGAAAGGGGGGTGTTCACATCTCTGCCTAAAATATCCACTAAAAGGGAAGCAAGGGTCATGACCCTGGTGACTGACTGTCTCTCTCTCTCCCTCAGGGCTAAAGCTCAGACTCTAGTGGACAGTCTGTCTGAGCTGATGGTGGACGCCTCTCTGGGGACCATCCAGTGTCTGGAGGAGATAGTGAGTTTCTTATTATTCTGTCTTATCTTGTCTATCCTGTCTGTCATCAATACTACCCAGTGATTGAGTTAGCCCTTTCTCTTTACTGATTACCCTATCCATCCTGTCTTTCAATTATACTAACCCCTGTTCCCCCTCTTATCTGATCTCTTCCAACCCCTTCTCTTGCTTGTCCCAGGTCCAGGAGTTCTTTGGCGGTGGCAGCAGCCTCCAGTCCACGGTGGTGCAAGTTCTGTGGGAGAGGTTCACTGGCAAACGAGAGACCTCCAGCCTGCACAGACGGGCAGCAGTACTGCTTCTGGGAATGGCTGCACGGTAAGGCCCACACACAAACACAAGTTCTTCTTCCCCCACACCTGTGTCTTTAAGTCCCCTTTGAATTCTTGCCCAATGATGAGATCAAGGCGAATGCGAGCCAACTGAACGAGAAGGTTGGGTTCTCCCTTGTCTCGATTGGCCGGTAATCTTGGCAGTGTAGCGGAGATTGGCTGCTCTGCTGTAAGGGCCGGCCTACAGTGACTTGGCCACACCCACATGTTTCTCCCTCTAAAGAAACACGGTAGAGAATAGTGGGAGGGTGCTGACAGTGTGACTGACGTGTGTTTGTTTGTCTGTATGTGTGAGGCAGGGAGAAACCCACCTCTCATCCATATTCAGTTGGTCATGAGCGTTCTTCTTTGGTAATCTGAGGGCTTCTACACCTGTGTCTTTCAGAGGTGTTGGGTAAAAAGCGGAAGTCAAATTTCGGTTGGACCTTGTGTGTTATTGACCAATATGTTGATCTTAATCTTTATTTAATGAGACTGATCCAAATTCAGTTTTGCACTTAACCTCCCAATCACATGTTCCCTTACTGACGTAAGGTTAACTGTTCCTAGGTCTGTGCTTATTGCCAACTCTTACCTTTGGCGCTTGGCTTTGTCTCAAAAGTCAAGCGTTGGTTAATTTCTCCACTAATGCTTCCCAGCTGAAACAGTTCAGAAGAGTTGGTGCATATTATTACATCTTGTGACGTATTGTTTGTTTTGGACTTTGGGGATTTTTTTTTTTTTTTGTTTAGTTTTTTCTCTCGGTTTCGGCACAATTTCTTTCTGAAGTCGAGCTGAAGTCTACACCCATTCATCAGTGATGGGGATTCTTCAATAAAGTCTTGGTTTTCATTCAATGAGAGACGACTTGTTTTCATGCACTTTTTCTCATCAAGAAATGCTGCACCAAACATCTTGGATGTAAAAAATAAAATTGAGATCTTGGCAAAAATGGCTAAATTAATGACCGATTTCCTGTGTTATCTTAGATTAATTCAGACTATTTTGAGGAACTAGCAACCGCGTACTCATTTGGCTAGCCAAACTGAAGCGTGCTGACACCTTTAGTCTCTGAATAGGAGCACATTAGAGCACACTGACTTCTCTGCATTGAGTGTAAGTCACGACCACAGATAAATCTGGGCTCAGTGAGCGTTTTTAAAAACCCATTCAGTCTCCTTCAAAGGGGGAGGGGGACTATCTATCTGCAGTCCACCCACACTGTACTGGACAATACCATGCCTCGTCTCTCTATCCATGCAGGCAGCATTCAAAACCGTTTTAATCCTCCCCTCACTTCCTCGAACCCTCCCTCCCACACACATTTTCCCTCAGGCTGGGACCTGGGCATCACTTAAATGATATCTCCTACTACTCTGTGTGTAGACGTAGCAGTACATTTACATACGGCCAAAAACCTAATTTGTGCACCACACACTAAAGTTGCCGTGTGTAATAGCATGTTTGTATGCATGTTCTTCTATCATATTAGATATGGCATTTTAGATTGCGTGTTCAGTGTGTAGACTAATGTAATTGTGTATTTTGTTTTTGTGTAGAGCTGAGAGGGAGGTGGTCCTCAGTAACCTGGACACTCTGTGCTCTGTGGCTCTGGGAGAGAAGGTGACTGAAGACTTCCTACTGGCCAGAGACTCTGTTATCACCATCTGTAACATCACTGACCATGTCAGGGTAAGACCACAAACATAGATTCCTGGCCTAGACTTTATAGAGGTCTAGGGCTGTCCCAGACTAAAAAAAATCTTGGTCGACCAAGAGTAGTCTTTTTTACTTCTCTCATTGTCCACACATTTGTTTACATCTCTGTTAGTGAGCATTTCTCCTTTGCCAAGATAATCCATCCACCTGACCGGTGTGTCATATCAAGAAGCTGATTAAACACCATGATCATTACACAGGTGCACCTTGTGCTGGGGACAATAAAAGGCCACTCTAAAATGTGCTGTTTTGTCACACAACACAATGCCACAGATGTCTCAGGTTTTGAGGAAGCATTCAATTGGCATTCTGACTGCAGGAATGTCCAACAAAGCTGTTTCCATAGAATGTAATGTTAATTTCTTAACCATAAGCCACCTCCAACGTTGTTTTAGAGAATTTGGCAGTATGTCCAACAGGCCTCAACTGCAGACCACATGTAACCACACCAGCTCAGGACTTCCACATCCAGCTTCTTCACCTGCGGGATCGTATGAGGATGGGGCATGCTGAGGAGTGTTTCTGTTTTTAATTGTGGCTCTCCAGTATGTGGACCTGGCTCCCAAGTGGCTGGGCCTATGCCCACCCATGGCTGCGCCCCTGCCCAGTCCTGTTAGATTACAATATAATGTTTCTGCCCGTATGGAACAGTGTAAACCATACTAAATTGTAAGTATTACCAGTCTGTTTTAACAAAAAAATTGTTCTGCCTTTATTACAGCATAGCAAAGTTTAAAAACAGACGAATTTGTGAAATTGCTTTATCCACTAACGCAACGCAGTGCTAGAGACGTCACTACAGACCCGGGTTCGATCGGGAGTCCCGTAAAGCGGTGCACAATTGGCACAGCGTCGTACGGGTTAGAGGGATTGGCCGGGGGGGGGGGGCTTTACTTGGCTCATCGTGCTCTAGCGACTCGTGGTGGACCGGGCACCGGCAAGCTGACCTCGGTCATCAGTTGAATGGTGTTTCCTCCGACGCATTCGTGCAGCTGTATTCCAGGTTAAGCGGGTTTTAAGAAGCGCGGTTAGGCGGAGGATGAATGACTCGACCTTCGCCTCCCGAGCTCCGTTGGGAAGTTGCAGCGATGAGACTAGATCAAAATTGGGGAGATGAAGAGGGTTGAATACAAAAAATAGCAAACAAAAATGTATTGCTTTATCTGACATTTTGTAGTTTTGTGAAGCTTTGTGCTCACGGAATTGTTAGGCTGTTAAACACTCAAACTGGCAACAAACAGGGACAGTCTTGTTTCTGTAGATATGGAAGATTTATAAAGCTAGGCACGTTTTAAGTTAGGCTATGGATTATTATTATTTTTTTGACAATTAAGGCAAGTGCTATTTTCTCGTCTCCTCACTCTGCTTCTGCCTCAGCCACATTGTTCTCAACTCCAATATGCTGGTTAACTTCGCTATTATGCACATAGCAACATATAGGGAAAGGCGCCAATTCAACTGTGCACTGAAGATTATGTTTCAGAACCATGGACATCCATCGCAGGAGAAAGCAAATTTGTTATAAAATATTATATTAATTAGTGTTGCACCATTATGCTTACAAAATATAGACCGGTGTCTTGTGCACCATGAAAAAATATATATTTGCAACTACTCGACTAAAGAAATCTGTCGACCAACAGCCTATTGACTAAACAATCGACCAGGCAACTAATTGGGGTCATCCCTATAGAGGTCTCTATCTTAATGTTTGAAGTGATTGAGTTTGTCTCTCTCCCCAGCAATCCAAAGGAGCTCCGTTCAGACTGCCTCAGGACCACCAGCTCTTTACCTGCCTCACACAGGCCATCGCTGAAGGTATACATACATACATACACACACACACACACACACACACACACACACACACACACACACACACACACACACACACACACACACACCATCTCTTGAGTGGGAGAATGTTGTTTCTCTGTCCCTGACTGTGTCTTACTGACTCTGTCTGGTCCCGCCCCAGGTGTGGTGATGGTGGACCCTCATTGGCAGAGCTTCATGGAGCAGGCTGTCCGTCTGCTGTACTTCCTGGCCGAGTCCCCAGACCAGCTCTGCTCCCGCCTCCTCCTGCGCTGCTCTCGCCTGCTATTGGACCAGATCGCCGAGGACGGGGAGATATTAGCAAACAAGGATGTCAGCCAATTGCACGGTGCATCTCAGGACCCTGAGGAGCAGGGAGAACAAGGTGAGAGACTGAGTGGATATTTATTTAGAAAGTTGGTGCACTCTGGTAAAACAACTTCTCAAAGTAGTATGAACAGATGACATTCTCCAGTTGTCTGGTGCTCTTTCACTTTGCCTAGTTGTTGAACCTGTGTTGTGGTGTATTCTGATTACCAGTATTTTGTATTAGTACTTCATGATCAGTACAGTGTTATAGTGATGTGTGTGTCCCTCTAGTCCCTGCAGTGAGCAGTGCGTCCCTGGCCCAGCTGCTGTCTCTGTGTGGCTGCGTGGCGTTCTGGCAGGTGTCCCACCTGGAGCGCAGCGTCAGCTCTGAGCTGCGGAGGAGGAGAGGAGAGACAGAAGAGAGGGAGGAGAAGGCGAAGGGACCCTCCCGTAAGGCCAAGGTTAGTCTGTCTGGAAACTCCCATAGAGACGATGTAGACTCTACCGTGAAAGTAATGGACATGGAATAAGAACACAATGTTTATGATGTCCAGTATTTTTAGGCAATCCAAACCAATGATGGCAATAACTCAAATTATGGTCAATCATGAGATTAGTATACTGCAAACCTATTGGTAATGAGACTGCTAGATTTATACAAATGTTCTGGTTTTTAGAAGTCAAATTGATTTGCATTGCATTAACTAAATGTTATCTGAACAGGATGTTGATAAGTGAAGAGGCCATGTGGGTCTCCTGGTGAGCAGGATAATTATCTTGCCAAACAGTGACTGCTCCCTGGGATATGCTTGATGAGTTTAATTTTGGTTCTGCAACACTGTGATTGACAGGGCTTGATGATTCTTCCCATCAGGGGACAACTAACTTCTTTTAGATTAAATCGTTCTAACTTTCCAGTAGACAAGACATGGACAGACATGCGTTTTTAATCAACTGTCATGATCCATGTTTCCCACAGCAAGCAGCCAATGACAGCTCTGTGGAGGAGGAACTTGGGTTGATGGGTGCTTCTGCCGAGGACACAGAGGCAGAGCTTATCAGGAAGATCTGTGAGACTGAGCTGCTGGCTGGTAAGAAAGGCCTAACTTTCAAAACTAATTAATTGTTCCTGATGTGATTTAATTGCCTTGACAACCACATCCCCCCCTTATCTCTCTTTCAGAGGAGAACCTGTTGTGCTCGTTCCTGCCCCTGCTGGTGAGGGTGTGTAGTTCCCCAGGGAGATACTGCCACCCCCAGCTCACCACCGCTGCCTGCCTGGCTCTCTCACAGTACATGATGATCAGGTCAGACGACATTGTTTTTCTGTTCTCTTTTATCCTTTGTGTGGTATGGCTGTAGTGTATATCTCTCTGCTGCTGCTGTGTCAACCTCTGCCCTCTCTCCTCTGTCAGTCCGTCAGCGTGTGAGGAGCACATCCGCCTCCTATTCACAGTGCTGGAGCGTTCCTCTCTGCCCGTCGTCCGGGCCAACGCCATCATTGGCCTGGGAGATCTCACCGTCCGCTTCCCCAACATCCTGGAGCCCTGGACCCAGAACCTCTATACCAGGTAATCAAACCCCTGCCCCCAGAGCATCTATACCAGGTGTGCACCCCCACAAAGCACTGTCATTAAGTGACTAAATATTAACCAAGTAGCTAATACAACTCGTTTAGAATATGGAATTGGCAAACAAGCTGATCTTTTATTTAATTACCCAGCTGTGTGTAGTATGGATTGTTTGAATGTCTAATTTAGGTAAACATGGCCATTAGATGAGGCTGGCTGAGGGCTACAAGCTCATTTCCTGTCTGGCTGTCTGCTAATGTTGTTCCTTGAGACGCTGCTGCTGCAGTCTACTGAACCAGTTGATTGAAAAAGTTATTTCCATATGTTCTTAACAGAAAGAAAAAAACAATACGAAGCGTTGAAAAATGCTGTCACGTCCTTCTCTAGCATTCTGACCTCTGCTGATGTTGCTATAGCGACGCAGCACAGTGTACTGTGCTGTCAGAACTCCAACCGCTCTGCTGGACTGTGGCAACCATCGTCTGCTCGCTCGCGCGCTCACAAAAATATAATGTGAGCGCGTCTCTTTTCAGTCCACTCATTCCGGTTTTGTCTTTGTATAGTGCTAATTATGATGCTAGATTTATTATTTCTTTTGAGGGGTTTCAGATAAGTGTTTTCCTGGCTTTTCACTATGAACACTAATCCTCAGGTTTTTCCCCTAAGGGTAATTGTCTCCCACACACCTCCATTGTTTGGGTTTCCTCAAAGACAGACAGCCCTCCCTGGGAGAGGCCTGATAAGGGTATTACACATGATTTACTCTAATTGTAATGCACTGTTTTACAGGCCTAGTTGCTTATACTGAAGCTGTGGCTTATGACAGTCTACTGTATAGCAGACCACACACACACAACGAGTCTGGTTCCTCTGCAAAACGTCCTAATCCACGACTGGAGGAAAAGTTGAATATAAAGTGGCTTGCGAAAGTATTCACCCCCCTTGGCATTTTTCCTATTTTGTTGTCTTACAACCTGGAATTAAAATAGATTTTTGGGGGGTTTGTATCATTTGATTTACACAACATGCCTACCACTTTGAATATGTAAAATATTTTTTATTGTGAAACAAACAAGAAATAAGACAAAAAAACAACTTGAGCGTACATAACTATTCACCCCCCCAAAGTCAATACTTTGCAGAGACACCTTTTGCAGCAATTACAGCTGTAAGTCTGTTGGGGTATGTCTCTATAAGCTTGGCACATCTAGCCACTGGGATTTTTTCCCATTCTTCAAGGCAAAACTGCTCCAGCTCCTTCATATTGAATGGGTTCTGCTGGTGTACAGCAATCTTTAAGTCATACCACAGATTCTCAATTGGTCTGGGCTTTAACTAGGCCATTCCAAGACATTTAAATGTTTCCCCTTAAACCACTCAAGTGTTGCTTTAGCAGTATGGTTAGGGTCATTGTCCTGCTGGAAGGTGAACCTCCGTCCCAGTCTCAAATCTCGAAGACTGAAACAGGTTTCCCTCAAGAATTTCCATCTATTTAGCGCCATCCATCATTCCTTCAATTCTGACAAGTTTTTCAGTCCCTGCTGATGGAAAAATATCCCCACAGCATGATCTTCTCAGGGTGATGAGAGGTGTTGTGTTTGCGCCAGACATAGCGTTTTCCTTAATGGCCAAAAGGCTAAATTATGGTCTCATCTGACCAGAGTACGTTCTTACATATGTTTGGAGAGTCTCCCACATGCCTTTTGGCGAACACCACACGTTTTTGCTTATTTATTTTTTTAAGCATTGGCTTTTTTCTGGCCACTTCTGTAAAGCCCAGCTCTGGAGTGTACGGCTTAAAGTGGTCCTATGGACAGATACTCCAATCTCCGCTGTTGAGCTTTGCAGCTCCTTCAGGGCTATCTTTGGTCTATATGTTGCCTCTGAGTAATGCCCTCCTGTGGTGCCATATTCTTTCCATGTTTTAGTAATGGATTTAATGGTGCTCCGTGGGATGTTCGAAGTTTTGGATATTTTTTTTATAACCCAACCCTTATCTGTACTTCTCCACTACTTTGTCCCTGCAGTCTCTGGGGCCTTTCAAAACGTGTGTGTGTGTGTGTAATTAGTTAAAGTCCACCTGAGTGCAACCTAAGTGTCACATGATCACTAATTATGTGACTTCTGAAGGTAATTGGTTGCACCAGATTTTATTTAGGGGCTTCATAGCAAAGGGGTGAATACATATGCACACAGCACTTTTCTGTTATTTATTTTTTGAAACAAGTAATTTTTTTCACTTCACCAACTTGGACTATTTTGTGTATGTCCATTACATGAAATCCAAATAAAAATCAATTTAAATTACAGGTTGTAATGCAACAAAATAGGAAAAAATGCCAAGGGGAATGAAAACTTTTGCAAGGCACTATCGTTTTTTTCACCTGTCCTCAAATCACTTCCCAGTGTATGCGGTTAATTGATTCCCCTGTTTAGAACAATGGAGGCCCGGCAGACACTGCAGCTGTTTAGTGTCAGAGCTCCCTCAGGGTAGAGGCCCTCTGTACCTCCCACACATACAGTACATCTGAAATGACTGCATAGCAGAGGACTATGGTCTATGCCAGTCCGGGGTATTGGCATCTAAAGCTCCAGGGCCAATGTATTGCTGGTTGTATTTTGACCCTGTTAGTTGATTGCTGAATCAGAGTCTCTTACGTGGTATCCCAGCTGATCCTGATTAGAGGGGAAACCTGCATGCCATTTTAAATAATATTGTTTTGTCATATAACGTCCCCGTCTCCCCTGCCCAGGCTGAGTGATGAGAACCCGGCGGTGAGGCAGACTGCAGTGACTGTTCTGACCCAGCTGGTGCTGAAGGATGTGCTGAAGGTCAAAGGTCAGGTCAGTGAGGTGGCCGTGCTGCTCATTGACCCCCAGACACACATCGCCAGCCTCGCACTCAACTTCTTCAACGAGCTCGCCTCCAAGGTACACACAGCAATCATTTCACACACAGGGCATTTCTATTTGATTGGAATATAAATCTGAGTTTGTGTATTTGGGGCCTTTTTACATAGACTGCGGGAATGGATCCTCCAATGTTCTAAACCAGACAGTGGTGTCTCCTTTGTCTCTTCTCCTCCCAGGACAATGCTATCTACAACCTGCTCCCAGACATCATCAGCAGACTGTCAGACCCAGAGAGAGGCATGAACGAGGAAGACTTCCACACCATCATGAAGTGAGTGAAGTGTCCACACTGAGCGCTGTGCCTCTTCTGCTCTCATTGTGTGTCGTGATCAGTGTGTGTCTGGCAGGGAGTCGTTCTGTTATTCTAATACCCGTGAGCGGTGGCTTTATTAATCTGAGGGCTGCTTAACCTGTGTGTCTGTCGCCCACTGTGTTCTCTCCCAGGCTTTACACACTCTGTTGATGACTTGGCAGGCTGGGGTCACATCGTGACTGGTTTGAAAACTGTTGCGCTGAGAGCTGAGTAGCATGGAAATGGGATGCTAATATGTTTGTGGTGTTTTTAATCCCTCTGTCTCTGTTTTCAGGCAGCTGTTTTCCTACATTACTAAGGAGAGACAGACTGAGTCTCTGGTGGAGAAGCTGTGTCAGCGCTTCAGGACAGCAAAGTGAGCAGCAGGTCTTCCCCTCACTCTTCCTTCCTCATTTCTATTCTCCCACTCTGTGTCATAACTGCTGGCATTAGTTCCCCACAGTCTCAGGAGTATTCGGGGCCTGGGTCATCTCTCTCCCCCCCCCACCCCCCCCCCCCTCTTTCTGGCTCGTCATTCAAAGCACAGACCTCAAAAGGGGCATTTTAGATTAAGCCACAGACACACAGTGAATCAGCGAGACCATGGGCGGAGAATATGATTTCTCCAAATGCCAGGTCAGACTTACTCTGTTCTAGAAAGACAATTTGTTCTAAGTGAATAATCAAAGTCATCCGTCTCACTCCGCCCCCACCTCTTTCCTCCTCCCAATTCTCTCTCCAGGACTGAGCGTCAGTGGTGTGACCTGGCTGTGTCTCTGTCTCTGCTGTCTATGTGTGAGCGAGGGCTGAAGAGGCTCCAGGAGTGTTGGGAGTGTTACAGTGACAAGCTGACTGAGACTGGAGTCTACCAGCCTCTGCTCTCAATCACCGCTAAGCTACGTCGAGGAGCCAAGCCACAGCTCAAGGTACTGATGATGATGATGATGATGATGATGATGATTGGTTATATGTATTGACCGGCATAATAATTTTGTCCCAAGTTTACATAACAGTAAACTTGGGAGAAGTAAGACTATTCTTTCTGACTATCCAGACCTATTTCTGATTTCTTGACTGTGCCTCTAAATTAATACTCATGCCGGGTCTTATTCTGAATTTTCTGTCCCCAGGCCCAGGTGGAAGAGTTTGAGAAGCGTCTGACGGTGGTCCACACCCGGGGGCTGGAGAACGTAGAGAGCCTTGAGGAGGAGGAGAAGATCCGGCCCGAGGGAGTAGGGCCCAACCAGAACACCACCACACACACACCACTACCCAACAAGGGACGCGGTGGCAGGCCCAAGAGAGGTCAGCGTGCACACACTTGTAGTTCCGGTGGACAGTGAATGGTTCCCTTTTGGGGGATTTTTTTTTTTTTTTGCCAATTACATAAACTTAAGCTAATGTTCCATGATGTTCTTTCTCTCCCTCATTCTTAATTTCTCCTCTCAAAGGTCAAGCCAAGCCCTCTGTATCCAGTTGCCATGACGATAGCTTTGTGACCCCCAAACCAACCCGGAAGTCTTCTAAGAAAGCTGTTATCACCTTCAGCAGTGACGAAGAGGAGGAAGAAGGTGTTTTCACTTTCTACCAGTACAAGCTCTTTTAGGATAAGTGTTGGCAGAGCTTTTCAGTTAAATTGATCAAAATCATTTAAACTGATTCATGCTCTCAGTAGGTTTTTGGTGCCGTCTTCCCAGGATGTCATGGAATATGAATGAAATGGCATATTTGTCTTAATCTTTGAAATGTCATAGCATTTACTGTTGGGAACAACTCTGGTTAGTTGTTGCTTGTCAAATTAACACGTCAGTGTTATTGATATTTGTTTATTTTCATCCAATCAGACGCTGTCATGGCAGAGAGTGAGACGCCCAAGGTGACCACACCCATCGCCCGCACCTCTCGGCGTGCTCGTCTCCGACACTGATCCCTCTCTTCCTCTGCTTTTAGTTTTTGTATGTCACATGTTCTCTCAAATGTTTAAACTTTTTTAATTACTTTTTATAAATGTTTTGTAATGTTGCTCGTCAGCACTAAGTACTTTGACTCAGTCTTTTTATAACTGATGTAGCTGAATCAAGACTTTTTTTAATAAACCTTTTAGTGTGAACCACACAACCTGTCATCTGTGTGTATTTGCAAGTGGAGTCAGATTTATGCCCTCATTACAAGGAGTTCTTGAATGCCCCTCTTGCATTGTGTGTTTGGTCAGTGAAATATTGTGTTCAGGTTGGTGGACTGTCACAGCTTGGCTAGACACTGTTGCTACCGTTCTTACTCCTTCACTCTCCTCAATGCTCTCCTATTGTGTATTTTAAATATTCTCTAATCCCACCTGTTATTAAACCTTTTTAACCAAAAATCCTCCTGAGACCTAGCAATTCATTTTTCTTACATTCGTCACAAGCCATTTAAGTCCTGTTTGAGAGGATATCGGGCTTTTCAATTTTATCGAGTGTGGGCGTGTGACCTTTACTATCTTCCTGATTCTTCCAAAAATGGCTGCTGTAAAAATGTACACGAAAATAAAGTGTAATCATTTCTGAGTTTATTCATTGTTTCTAGTAACTGAATATCTCATGAATAGTTAAGTGAGTTGTCAGGATGGTGTAATACTTTCTTCACATTAAATAATTGCTAAATAAGCACAGCCAGAAATGTCCTCTAGTGGACACCCGGATGCTGCAACTGTTTTTCACCTACTGTACCCATTGACGGTAATGTTACTTTTTCACATTTACGTTTTGACCACTACAGAGGACATTTTTGCACTTACAATAAAATACTTAATGTTTTTTTTCCCCCACCCCAAACACTTGTGTAAAAAAATTCAAAACTTTTTGGGGGGAGCTCATCTGGTTTGATATGCCTGACAACTGAACAAAATGGTAGCATGTTATTTTACACACGACTTCACTCCCTCTGACACGCACTCCATCTCTGCTCTATATCTCCTGTAATCGCACTCCAAGGTCTTCCCCTCCCACACACCTCACCTTCCCTCCTGTTCCATGCTCTTTCTCTGCCTATGTTATGTTCCTCGGTCGCTCTCCTCACTGATATCTCCATGCAATTGTAGCTTCACCCCCTCCCCCATATTTTGTAGCTAATCTCTTCCCTTTCTCCTTTAGCCCACACACTCCCTCTTAAGTGACAGAGTGCACTTCTGTCTTTTGAGAGTTATGTAAAGAGAATAAAACACGACTTCAGACTAACAATGTAAAGTTTGGGTGTATAAACTCTGCATTGGCAGTCTGACAGACATTTTGTATTGGACAAAGACTCATGAATATATTGTGATAAACTAAAGCTGCATGAAAATAAACTACCATTTCAGGGAGTGGTGTTGGCTGGTTTCTGTAGGGCGTCCAATCCAACTCCACTTTTTATTAGTAGTTCAATGGATTCCTGTCCAGTTTTTCCCCCTACAGGTTCACGATATGAAAATGGAACCCCAATGGTGGAACAAGCTCCCCCACGATGGATGCCAGGACAGCGGAATCACTGTCCACCTTCTGGAGACACTTGAAACCCTACATCTTTAAGGAGTACCTGGAATAGTATAACAGTAATCATTCTACACCCCTCATTAAAAAATAAACATTTACTAACACTTGTCTTTTGTCTTTAACTCGCACCTGATTTATTTAAGCTGCTAGCACTAACTTTCCTCACAGCTGCTTATTTAAAGAAATGTACTTACTGTAATTGAGATGTGGTTGTCCCACTGGCTATCCTAAATTGAATGCACTCTGGATAACAGCGTCTGCTAAATGACTAAAATGTCAAATGAACCCCTAGGGGAAACTTAAGAGGTCAACCCAAGAACACTTGGAGGAGAGACGTCCATGCAGAGATGACCGAGAGTGGCCTCAACTGGTGTCACATGTTGACTTAATGAGTGCGACCGTTTTTACAAAAGCGTATGGAAACTTCTGCCTTCTTGAAGGCTAACAGGTTACTGACACTGCGCAATAGCAAGCAGTAGTTTTGCACTTTAGCTTTTGTTGTCGGCTAGTTTGCAACGGCTGCAGCAGGTATTATCTAATCAAAGAGGATGTTTCTAATTTATTAACTTCTAATTTTTATTAGCTTCTAGGAGCAGCTTCTCTCTAGCTAAAGTCAGGCTTCGTGTTTTTAGCTTGCTACATAAATAGATACGCTAGCCTATTAGCCCAGTTATGACTGACTTGTGATAATTGCCCGTGCTAGTTTGGTTGTATAAACATTCCCAGTCTTAGTTACATTTGTGCGTTTCTGTCCAGAATATTGAGTCATTGAAACTGAAACACTGCATTCAGAATGGAGGCATCAAACAGTGCACGAGGCCAGCTGTGATTTACAACCTGATAGCAATATTTTTGGGACTACCAATAAATGTATTGGTGAATTATATTTATCATGCATTGAACTGCATCCATCTATTCTGCCAACAATGCCTTAGTGTACATCATGGAACATTGAGTCAAATATAACCTATTTTTAAAACCTCTTATAAAGTTGGATTTGTAGCATAAACTGGGAATTTGATATTTTGGACTGATATTAAGATTGTCTGTTTGTTTCATATCTGCTTTAAACTTTAGGTCACAGGTTACTTTGTGTGCTAAAAGTGAATGCTTTTTGCAATGGGAAGTAATAGTAGTAAATGCTTAATGGTTGTGTTTTTGTATTCGTATGATTGGGACCTACTGGCTTATTAAGTATGAGTTTATCAACTGTTTATCCTTTAACATCATGCTGTGTGTGACTGCTGTCTTTCCATCGGCCCTATGCAGTGGTGTAGTGGTGCCTGGAGAAGTGGGTATACTCTTATTTTGCCTGAAAGTTTTGCCTGCACAGCAAAGGAAAGGCACCCTGTGTGAAAAATCCTATGTTTTCCTATGTTTTTTTTATTAGTTTTCCTGTAAATTTTCAGATTTTCACTCTCAAAATCACACTTTTATTTTAAATAGAAAAAATACACAAATTTGATGGTCTAATTTCACAACAATGCTTAAATCACATAAATCTGATTGATTGGACCTGTCAGGGCCTGGCTCCCCAGTGGGTGGGCCTCCCCAGTGGGTGGGCACATGACAAATAGCCTTCTAACCAACACTTCGGACTAAACTTTTTCAACGCCTGTTGCGTACCCATTGTTGCCTTGGTTAGCGTTTACTGGTAGATATACAGTTGAAGTCGGAAGTTTACATACACTTAGGTTAAAGTCATTAAAACTAATTTTTCAACCACTCCACAGATTTCATGTTAACAAACTATTGTTTTGGCATGTCGGTTAGGACATCTACTTTGTGCATGACACAACTCATTCTTACAACACTTGTTTACAGACAGATTATTTCACTTATATTTCAATATATCACAATTCCAGTGGGTCAGACGTTTACATACACTAAGTTGACTGTGCCTTTAAACAGCTTGGAAAATTCCCCAAAAGTATGTCATGGCTTTAGAAGCTTTTGATAGGCTTATTGACATAATTTGAGTCAATTGGAGGTGTACCTGTGGATGTATTTCAAGGCCTACCTTCAAACTCAGTGCTTCTTTGCTCGACATCATGGGAAAATCAAAATAAATCACCCAAGCCCCCAACAAAAAGAAAAGCAATTTCTAAACGCCTGAAGGTACCACGTTCATCTGCACAAACAATAGTACGCAAGCATAAACACCATGGGACCACGCAGCCGTCACACCGCTCAGGAAGGAGACGCGTTCTTTCTCCTAGAGATGAATGTACTTTGGTGCGAAAAGTGCAAATCAATCCCAGAACAACAGCAAAGGACCTTGTGAAGATCCTGGAGGAAACAGGTACAAAAGTATCTATATCCACAGTAAAACAAGTTTTATATCGACATAACCTGAAAGGCTGCTCAGCAAGGAAGAAGCCACTGCTCCAAAACCGCCATAAAAAAGCCAGACTACAGTTTGCAACTGCACATGGGGACAAAGATCGTACTTTTTGGAGAAATGTCCCCTAGTCTGATGAAACAAAAATAGAACTGTTTGGCCATAATGACCATCATTTTGTTTGGAGGAAAAAGGGGGAGGCTTGCAAGCCAAAGAACACCATCCCAACCGTGAAGCACGGTGGTGGCAGCATCATATTGTGGGGGTGCTTTGCTGCAGGAGGGACTGGTGCACTTCACAAAATAGATGGCATCATGAGGAAGGAAAATTATGTGGATATATTGAAGCAACATCTCAAGACAGTAGTCAGGAAGTTAAAGCTTGGTTGCAAATGGGTCTTCCAAATGGACAATGACCCCAAACATACTTCCAAAGTTGTGGCAAAATGACTTAAGGACAACAAAGTCAAGGTATTGGAGTGGCCATCACAAAGCCCTGACCTCAATCCTATAGAAAATTTGTGGGCAGAACTGAAAAAGTGGCCTACAAACCTGACTCAGTTACACCAGTTTTGTCAGGAGGAATGGGCCAAAATTCACCCAACTTATTGTGGGAAGCTTGTGGAAGGCTACCCGAAACGTTTGACCCAAGTTAAACAATTTAAAGGCAATGCTACCAAACACTAATTGAGTGTATGTAAACTACTGACCCACTGGGAATATGATGAAATAAATAAAAGCTGAAATAAATCATTCTCTCTACTATTATTTTGACATTTCACATTCTTAAAATAAAGTGGAGAGCCTAACTGACCTAAGACAGGGAATGTTTACTAGGATTAAATGTCAGGAATTGTGAAAAACTGAGTTTAAATGTATTTGGCTAAGGTGTATGTAAACTTCCGACTTCAACTGTAAGTAGTGGTGTAAAGTACTACTTAAGTAGTTTTTTTGGGTATCTGTACTTTACTTTACTATTTATATTTTTGCCAACTTTTACTTTTACTTCACTACATTCCTAAAGAAAACAATCTACTTTTTACTCCATACATTTTCCCTGACACCCAAAAGTACTCGTTACATTTTGACAGGAAAATGGTCCAATTCACACACTTATCAAGAGAACATCCCTGGTCATCCCTACTGCCTCTGATCTGGCGGACTCACTAAACACAAGTGCTTCGTTTGTAAATTATGTCTGAGTGTTGGAGTGTGCCCCTGGCTATCCATCAACCTGCGTATACCCTCCACTACACCACTGGCACTTTGTGTTTTTCCTACATCAAGTTTGCTGGTATTACGGTTGCTGTCCGTTCAGAATCACAAACCTTTCACACACTGAAGGCGTATAAGTTTGCCACTGCGCAAACATATCTATAATAAATACAGAGGCTGTTAAGATATTAATGTTTCAAGTAAGGAGTGTATATATTTGGCCTGGCGAAGCAGTTTTATGCGCTGACTTAATGGAAGCTAATAATAATGAGTTTTTTACTCTGCTGGTCTCGGGAAGAAATTATGAGTCCTCACTGTCCGAGACCGAGTCAAGACTGAGTACTAATGTATCCAACACCGAGACAGGACAGAGACACTCAATATGTGGTCTCGAGACTCGAGTACTACAACAGGCTGTAGGCTATAGCCAATCAGTCAATGCTCATGTGGTGGCCTGTGCATCTGCTGGTAGTCTCTTTTGACAGACAACACCTGCACGTATGAGAGTTTTGGTTCTGGGTGCTGAGATTAGTCTGCTGGTGATCAGAGCATGTGTTGAACTTCTGTGTTTCATGCCTGCTGGTGTAACGGCAGAGAGGCTGCAGGGGGCTGAGAGCAGATGGTACTGACAGACTGTAACTCACTGTATGAGGAGGGAGTGAAGGCACCACACACACAGGGTTGAGCAAGGCTATAAACACACAGGATGAAAAGTGAGGCTTTGCAATGACCACGGCAGAGATGCTATGACACAAATGCTGTGCTGGGATAGATGCACACCTACTGATGGGGTGATGGGGTTACCAGACCGATGGAGGAGGACCTCCACTGTAGGTCCAGTTACAGTTACAGTTCTGTGGATGTGAGTTGTGATATCAATTGTGATGATGTTAAGCACGTTAAAACACATTAGCACATTTAAAAAATGTGAAATTGGTCCTCCCCAGCCACTGTACTCCTTGGGTGCTCTTGTCATGTTTCTGTTTGCCCTTTGACCCTGGCGTGTGTCCTCCTGTGACATTGTGTTCCGAGCAGGGGAGATGTGTGGCCACCGGCAACCTCGAGTCACCTTGGTGATGACAAACCCTCCTACTGCCATGGCATCATCCCAGTGATAATGACGGGGAGGGGAGATGGAAGGGGCCGGAGGGGAGGATATTTGGCGGTATAAACCCACCGCATCATCCCAGCTGATGCACTAACATTAAACCGCTGCCAAGCGAACACAAATGCAAGAGACAAACTCATCCCTTCAATACCATCACTGAGATAGAGGGAAGAGGAGAGAAGGAGGGACAAAGCGTGAGATAGTGATGCTTTCAGCAGGTGCCAAACAGTGAGAGGTAGCTGGTAGAGGAGAGAGAGACACTGCATGAGAGAGAGAGAGATGGAGCGCAGCCTGTGAGAGCACACTGTGACCCACAGCATCGGAGACGAGAGAAAAAGACAAGAAAGTGTGAGTTATTTCATGCATTCTTTATTTGTTTGTTTAGCGAAAGGGTGAAAGGTAAGGACCTGTCTTTTCATGTTGATTAGACACAGAGGAAGATGGAATTTGTACCAAAAAGTACTTATTGCTGCTTGTTTCATCATATAGAATGAATAATTGTTTTTATTTAGTATGTTATCATGTAATAATGATTATTCCTGCGTAAATACTTAGATGTATCCATGTCTATGAAGAAGGAGAAAGTATAATGTGCTGACGTGTTATAGAGGAACCTGATGTTTTATTAGATATTCAATGAAAATCTCATAGACATAATTTCACAATTCCTACCTCGTCTCAGTTTAACAGATTTTATACAGCAGTATATTGTGTGTACAAGGCAATTTCTCCCTTGAGGACAATCACGTTTTTCTCATGTATTTTATTATTAACATCAGTGTATTAAAAGTCATCATAAAGCATCAACCATAATTTCTCTGTATGGTCAGTAGAGTCGTGGTAGGGGTCATTGCTCTGTGTGATGTGTAGTCATAGACATTTTTCTGTATAGTTTTAGAGATGTATTATAGTTGTATCAATAGTCAGTGTATTATCTATAGTGGCATATTAATATACATTTCTCTATGTTTTTACAGAATCCTGTTGTCATTGTAGTGTCTGTGTAGTCGTGTCCAGCCAGTCTCCTGCATTACTGTTCCCTCCCTCCCTCCCTCTCCTCACTGCTGCCATGCTGTACCCAGCTCTGTTCTGTGCTGCTCTGCTCCTAATATCACCCATGGAGCTCACAGAGGGGCGCACCCTGCACCCCTCATCTGATGCCATCCAGGTACGGAGGAGAAGGAAGGGGTGGGGTGGAAAGTTAGGGATGTTTAGAGTAGGGGGAGCTGGGAAGAGTGGGACAGAGGGGAGTAGAGGGTATATTGAGTGCAGAGATGGATCATCAATAACTTTTTTACGGAGCTCTCATTGGATTTTTCTACTTAGTAATAATAACATGTTTATTGCATAATAATAACAGCATATTTGTTGTTCCTGCCTAGTTTGTTGAGCAGTTTCTTGAACGCTACAACGACCTGACCCTGGATGACCTGGAGAACCTGGTGAGCAGCCCACCAGAGGAGCCCTCCTCGGCTTTCACTTCCGGGGTCAACGTTGCTGAGTACCCCAAATGGGCTGAGATACCAGCACAGAGCGACAGCACCTGGCTCCGCTTCTTGAAGGGGACACTGGCCAATCAGAAAAGAGCTGTGACAGACCGGTCGAGGAGGGGGTGGAACCGAGGATGCTTCGGACTCAAACTGGACAGGATTGGGTCAATGAGTGGACTTGGCTGCTAGTGGAGAGAGAGGGAGAGAGAGAGAGAGAGAGAGAGAGAGACTGACATCCCTCAGGGGATATGAGGACTCACACACACAGTAGGCTGCTACACGGCACACAGACATTTACACACATGTAGTCAATACAAGGATGTTCATGTAAGTACAAAGGAAGTCTACATGTAGTGTAGCTGTAGCGTACTTGCTCTATTGCTTATGTGGTTCCATCAAGCTTAGTGAAAGTTACTATGTATGTCTCCTGGCTGTTGGAAGGGGATAGCTGTACTTATATTGTACATGTATCCATTTTAATCTTGAAAGTATCAGAGTTATGTTTACATCAAGCTGTTATTCTATGTTAAGTCTTTGAGTGTTGTTTTGACAGTAAACCTGCACTTTATTTAAAACAAAGTAATTAAAAGTGTTGTCTTTCTTGACTAATATTGTCCTTGTTAATCCTGCAGGAATAGTTGTCTTGTGTCATGTTTAATGAAAAAAAAAAAAAAAAAAAAAAAGATAATAATCGAATTCTAGTAAAACGGTTTCTTCTCTCTGCTATTGATTTTACATACATTTGGCATGAATAAATGTACACTGAAACCATGTTGTATTGAGTGTTGTGTTCTATTAAAGTCCTGACATCTTCCAGTGTCAGATTCATCCTCAAATCCTCTGCTCCTCCATTTGTTAATTTCACATTGGCATGCGTCATGTACACATTCATGCATTTCCAATCAATTTGAAGGTTTAATTTCTCACAGCAGATATTTATACCTCTGTTTCCATGCTCGTTTTTATTTCATCTGCCACAGGCAGCTGAGAGAGAGAAGGTACATTTCTTCCTCAGAGCTCAATGAAATGCCTGCATTACATGGTGGGCTTGTGTGGGCGGGCCAATTAGGGCTTGGATCTACACTAATTAAGCTACCACTGATGCTTCCAAACTGATTTTACTATATACAGTTGAAGTCCGAAGTTTACATACACAGGTTGAAGTCATTAAAACTCATTTTTCAACCACTCCACAGATTTCATTTTAACAGACTATAGTTTTGGCAAGTCGGTTAGGACATCTACTTTGTGCATGACACAAGTAATAATTGTTTACAGATTATTTCACTTATAATTAACTTTATCACAATTCCAGTGGATCAGAAGTTTACATACACTAAGTTGACTGTGCCTTTAAACAGCTTGGAAAATTCCAGAAAATGATGTCATGGCTTTAGAATCTTCTGATAGGCTAATTGACATAATTCGAGTCAATTGGAGGTGTACCTGTGGATGTATTTCAAGGCCTACCTTCAAACTCAGTGCCTCTTTGCTCGACATCATGGGGAAATCAAATGAAACAGCCAAGACCTGAGAAAAAAAAATTGTAGACCTCCACAAGTCTGGTTCATCCTTGGGAGCAATTTCCAAACGCCTGAAGGTACCACATTCATCTGTACAAACAATAGTATGCAAGTATAAACACCATGGGACCACGCACC
Source organism: Thymallus thymallus (assembly GCA_023634145.1). Classification (NCBI taxonomy): domain Eukaryota; kingdom Metazoa; phylum Chordata; class Actinopteri; order Salmoniformes; family Salmonidae; genus Thymallus; species Thymallus thymallus. Next base: position 14,362,741 of record CM042416.1, read on the forward strand.
CGTCATACCGCTCAGTAAGGAGACGCTTTCTATCTCCTAGAGATGAACGTACTTTGGTGCGAAAAGTGCAAATCAATCCCAGAACAACAGCAAAGGACCTTGTGAAGATGCTGGAGGAAACAGGTACAAAAGTATCTACATCCACATTAAAACAAGTCCTATATCGACATAACCTGAAAGGCCGCTCAGCCAGGAATAAGCCACTTCTCCAAAACCGCCATAAAAAAGCCAGACTACAGTTTGCAACTGCACATGGGGACAAAGATTGTACTTTTTGGAGAAATGTCCTCTGGTCTGATGAAACATAAATAGAACTGTTTGGCCATAATGACCATCGTTATGTTTGGAGGAAAAAGGGGGAGGCTTGCAAGCCGAAGAATACCATCCCAACCGTGAAGCACGGTGGTGGCAGCATCATGTTGCGGGGGTGCTTTGCTGCAGGAGGGACTGGTGCACTTCACAAAATAGATGGCTGGGTTGGATGAAAGATGGCATTTCACCAGGGTCAACAGAGTGCATTAGGGGTTGGGGTTGGATACTGAGAGTCTCTAGAAAAGGGGTACTCAACTCTAACCCTACGAGGTCCGGAGCCTGCTGGTTTTATGTTCTACCTGATAATTAATTGTACCCACCTGGTGTCCCAGGTCTAAATCAGTCTCTGATTAGAGGGGAACAATGAAAAATTGCAGTGGAACTGGCTTCGAGGTCCAGAGTTGAGTTTGAGGGCCTAGAGAGTCAGTACTGTGTTCGTCACAGAAGAGGTTAACTCAGGTTAGAAGACTGGATGCAGTCCCTGAAGTAAACCACAATAATTAGTTTGCCAGGTCCAAACCGAAGTGCATTCCAGACTCCAGATTTAGTACTGGACTCTGCTAATGGACATTATAAGACTGATGATAATTCAGCAGCATATGAACCCAGATGTACACCTTTCTGATGCATGTTTTATCAAAGGTATACCAGAGGTTAAATCTAAACACATTTTCAGATAACTCAAGTAAGTTGGAGCATGGACAGTGCTGGCAGCACCAGGGTTGTAGGATTGCTTTTTGCCTTGGCCATGACCTCTTGGATAAAGGCATTTGAATTCTCCATACTCCTACTATACTACTATGTAGCACAGGAGGTTGTCACCTTAATTGGGGAGAATGAGCTTGTGGTAATGGCTGGTGTGGAATTAGTCCACTGGTATTTAGTTCAGTTCTTCAAACTGGAGCTATAGCTGAGACAGTGCTACTGTATACAGGGCCCTCCATAATTATTGGCAAAGTGAAGTATTTATTCTTCTTTTGGCTCTATACTTAAAAAGGATTTGAAATCAAATATTGACTATAAGGTCAAAGTTCAAACTCTCAGCTTTAAACTACTTTTGGCTTCCTCTGGTTTTCTCAAAAGCACTACACAAATAGAAATGCATTGCACTGAACATAACTAACCAACTCAACAGTGAATTATCACACACAAGTGAAACGTTTTCTTTAGGCCTACATAAGAAAACTCAATTAAGGGAGAAGTTGGCATTTATATTAGCCTACCATGGACTATAATCTGCCCTATGATGACTGTGTGATCATGTGGGCAGGGTCAAATACAGTACACAGTATCACCAGTATATACCATCCACCAAGGAGTAGACCGGTCTGATTCTATTTATAGAACAACCTTTACTTCACCTCTCTGACCTTAAGCTGTGCAGCGGAGGCCAAGAGCAGTGCGTGTACACATGGAGTCATGCTAGTTCAACTATGCCCAGGTCAAATGGCTCGTCACTAAAATATTAGTGCAGGGTAGCATGACTGCTATTGTGCTTTTGAACATGTTGTTCATGTGTCATGGGTCATGGCATGTCGTGCTATGTTGAAGAACATGTTACGCTAGTTCTGTGTTATTTCCTTCAATGTGAAATGTAGGTACAGGTTGTTGTGTGCGTTGCTTATAGAGGCATATATGCCAAAGGCATAAGGGTTCAGACTCTACTAATTGGTTGTTTTAATTCCTATTGAGAGCAGAAATGAAAGATAACTTACACCCCTCCCTCCCTGGTTACAACAAGTTCTTATTGACCTAATGGGTCATTTATGATCATAAACTGGGATATGCTTAACGCACCGGCTGTTCTTCAATCTAAGATAGATGCCCTCAATCTCACACAAATTATCAAGGAACCCACCAGGTACAACCCTAAATCCGTAAACATGGGTACTATCATAGATATCATTCTGACCAACTTGCCCTCCAAATACACCTCCTCTGTTTTCAACCAGGATCTCAGCGATCACTGCCTCATTGCCTGCGTTCGTAATGGGTCCGCGGTCAAACGCCACCCCTTATCACTGTCAAACGCTCCCTAAAACACTTCTGCTAGCAAGCCTTTCTAATCGATCTGGCCCGGGTATCCTGGAAGGATATTGACCTCGTCCCGTCAGTAGATGATGCCTGGTTGTTCTTTAAAAGTGCTTTCCTCACCATCCTAAATAAGCATGCCCCTTTCAAAAAACGTAGAACTAAGAATAGATATAGCCCTTGGTTCACCCCAGACTTGACTGCCCTTGACCAACACAAAAACATCCTGTGACGCACTGCATTAGCATCGAATAGCCCCAGCGATATGCAACTTTTCAAGGAAACCAGGAACAAATATACACAGTCAGTTAGAAAAGCAAAGGCCAGCTTTTTCAAACAGAAATTTGCATCCTGTAGTACTAATTCCAAAAGGTTCTGGGACACTGTAAAGTCTATGGAGAATAAGAGCATCTCCTCCCAGTTGCCCACTGCATTGAGGCTAGGAAACACTGTCACCACCGATAAATTCACAATAATCAAAAATGTAAACAAGCATTTTGCTATGGCTGGCCATGCTTTCCACCTGGCTACCTCTACCCCGGCCAACAGCTCTGTACCCCCCGCAGCAACCTGCCCAAACCCCCCCCGCTTCTCCTTCACCCAAATCCAGACAGCTGATGTTCTGAAAGAGCTGCTAAATCTGGACCCCTACAAATCTGCTGGGCTAGACAATCTGGACCCTTTCTTATCAGAAATTATCAGCCAAAATTGTTGCAATCCCTATTACCAGCCTGTTCAACCTCTCTTTTGTATCGTCAGAGATCCCTAGAGATTGGAAAAATGCCGCGGTCAAAGGGGGAGACACTCTAGACCCAAACTGTTACAGACCTATATCCATCCTGCCCTGCCTTTCTAAAGTCTTCGAAAGCCAAGTTAATAAACAGATCATTGACTTCTTCGAGTCCCACCGGACCTTCTCTGCTATGCAATCTGGTTTCCGAGCTGGTCATGGGTGCACCTCAGCTAAGCTCAAGGTACTTAACGATATCATAACCGCCATCGATAGAAGACAGTACTGTGCAGCCGTCTTCATCGACCTGGCCAAGGCTTTCGACTCTGTCAATCACTGCATTCTTATTGGCAGACTCAACAGCCTTGGTTTCTCAAGTGACTGCCTCGCCTGGTTCTCCAACTACTTCTCAGACAGAGTTCAGTGCGTAAAATCGGAGGGCCTGCTGTCCGGTCCCCTGGCAGTCTCTATGGGGGTGCCACAGGGTTCAATTCTTGGGCCAACCCTATTCTCTATATACATCAACGATGTCGCTCTCGCTGCTGGTGACTCTCTGATCCATCTCTACGCAGACGACACCATTCTGTATACATCTGGCCCCTCTTTGGACACTGTGTTAACTAACCTTCACTAACCTTCAAACTAACCTTTTTGTTTTACATTGTCATTTCTCATCAGCTCCTTCATTATCTCATAGAATACTTGAAGTTTGCAGGCCTTCCATTTACGTTCAGATCAACAGTAGGACCTTGTTTGAGTGTAGGCCCTGTGGAATGTAGCACAAAGTTAAAGGATTCTAACGGGTTCAAAACTCCCCAGCTAGTACATTATTTATTTGGGCAACACACATGAATGTTTAGATCTCCAAGAGTAACCCTGACATAACCAAAGACCACAGGTCAGAGAATTCTGCAATGAACAAACTTTTAGGTTTAGGAGGGTGGTACACTAGAATATACAAGGTGGGCTGTTTCTTGTTAAAGCAAAAGATAAGGCTCTCAAGTTAGGAACATTCGCCACATGACACAGGGCTACATACATGAAGTCGGAAGTTTACATACACTTAGGTTGAAGTCATTAAAACTCAACAGATTTCATGTTAACAAACCATAGTTTTGGCAAGTCGGTTAGGACATCTACTTTGTGCATGACACAAGTAATTCTTCCAACAATTGTTTACAGACAGATTATTTCACTTTCACTATAGCAGAATTCCAGTGTTTACATACACTAAGTTGACTGTGCCTTTAAACAGCTTGGAAAATTCCACAAAATTATGTCATGGCTTTAGAAGTTCTGATAGGCTAATTGACATCATTTGAGTCAATTGGAGGTGTACCTGTGGATGTATTTCAAGGCCTACCTTCAAACTCAGTGCCTCTTTGCTCGACATAATGGGAAAATCAAAATAAATCAACCAAGACCTCATAAAAAAAATTGTAGACCTCCACAAGTCTGGTTCATCCTTTGGAGCAATTTCCAAACGCCTGAAGGTACCATGTTCATCTGTACAAACAATAGTACGCAAGTATAAAAATCATGGGACCACGCAGCCATCATACCGCTCAGGAGGGTCTGGTGCACTTCACAAAATAGATGGTATCATGAGGATGGAAAATTATGTGGATATATTGAAGCAACATCTCAAGACATCAGTCAGGAAGTTAAAGCTTGGTTGCAAATGGGTCTTTCAAATGGACAATGATCCCAAGCATACTTCCAAAGTTGTGGCAAAATGGCTTAAGGACAACAAAGTCAAGGTATTGGAATGGCCATCACAAAGCCCTGACCTCAATCCTATAGAAAATCTGTGGGCAGAACTGAAAAAGTGTGTGCGAGCAAGGAGGCCTACAAACCTGACTCAGTTACACCAGTTCTGTCAGGAGGAATGGGCCAAAATTCACCCAACTTATTGTGGGAAGCTTGTGGAAGGCTACCCGAAATGTTTGACCCAAGTTAAACAACTTAAAGGCAATGCTACCAAATACTAATTGAGTGTATGTAAACTTCTGACCCATTGGGAATGTGATGAAAGAAATAAAAGCTGAAATAAATCATTCTCTCTACTATTATTCTGACATTTCAAATTCTTAAAATAAAGTGGTGATCCTAACTGACCTAAAACAGGGAATTCTTACTAGGATTAAATGTCAGGAATTGTGAAAACATGAGTTTAAATGTATTTAACTAAGGTGTACAGTCATGGACAAAAGTTTTGAGAATGACACAAGTATTGGTCTCCACAAAGTTTGCTGCCTCAGTGTTGATGATGGCAATTTGCATTTACTCCAGAATGTCATGAAGAGTGATCAGATGAATTGCAATTCATTGCAAAGTCCCTCTTTGCCATGAAAATTAACTTAATCCCCAAAAAACATTTCCACTGTATTTAAGCCTTGCCACAAAAGGACCAGCTGCCATCATGTCAGTGATTGTTTCGTTAACACAGGTGAGAGTGTTGACAAGGACAAGGCTGGAGATCACTCTGTCATGCCGAATGATTCAGATTAACAGACTGGAAGCTTTAAAAGGAGGGTGGTGCTTGAAATCATTATTCTTCCTCTGTCAACCATGGTTACCTTCAAGGAAACACGTGCTGTCATCATTGCTTTGCACAAAAAGGGCTTCACAGGCAAGGATATTGCTGCTGGTAAGATTGCACCTAAATCAACCATTTATCGGATCATCAAGAACTTCAAGGAGAGAGGTTCAATTGTTGTGAAGAAGGCATCAGGGCGCCCAAGAAAGCCCAGCAAGTGCCAGGACGTCTCCTAAAGTTGATTCAGCTGCGGGATCGGGGCACCACCAGTGCAGAGCTTGCTCAGGAATGGCAGCAGGCAGGTGTGAGTGCATCTGCACGCACAGTGAGGCAAAGACTTTTTGAGGATGGCCTGGTGTCAAGAAGGGCAGCAAAGAAGCTACTTCTCTCCAGGAAAAACATCAGGGACAGACTGATATTCTGCAAAAGGTACAGGGATTGGACTGCTGAGGACACAGCCATGAATAAAGAATGGTACCAACACATCCTCCGAGAGCAACTTCTCCCAACCATCCAATAACAGTTTGGTGACGACCAATGCCTTTTCCAGCATGATGGAGCACCTTGCCATAAGGCAAAAGTGATAACTAAGTGGCTCGGGGAACAAAACATCGACAATTTGGGTCCATGGCCAGGAAACTCCCCAGACATTAATCCCATTGAGAACTTGGTTGATCCTCAAGAGGCGGGTGGACAAACAAAAACCCACAACTTCTGACAAACTCCAAGCATTGATTATGCAAGAATGGCCTGCCATCAGTCAGGATGTGGCCCAGAAGTTAATTGACAGCAGGATTGCAGAGGTCTTGAAAAAGAAGGGTCAACACTGCAAATATTGACTCTTTGCATAAACTGAATGTCATTGTCAATGAAAGCCTTTGACACTCATGGAATAATTGTCCTTCAGTGTACCATAGTAACTACTGACATAAAGATCTAAGAACACTGAAGCAGCAAACTTTGTGGAGACCAATACTTGTGTCATTCTCAAAACTTTTGGCCACGACTGAACGTAAACGTCCGACTTCAACTGTATATATGTGTTCCTACCACAGCCAGACAGCCAGGATTTCTGTACATAAGAGAAGGCTGGAGGGGTAGTTTCATTTAAATAACTAAAATCCTTGGGTGTTCTTGTTCAGAATGTTATTTTGAGACACCAAGTGAACAAAGCCAGATCCATGGACCCAGTCTTGTGTAATGACCAGACTTTCCATCCGGTTACTCTGACATAGATAGAACTCAACTTCTTAGACACAGAAGTCACTGGAGTAGATAGACTGAAACACACCCACACAAGTTGTTTCTATGAGAACTGTGTCTAGGCCTATAGCATGCAAGCGTGCAAAATGTGCTGTGTTTAGACTCTATAGACATAGCTCCACACAGCCCTCCTCACAACCCAGGCAGGAGAAGGAGATGAGAGAGAGAGAGGTTGAAAGTGAAGGGTCATGGTCTTTGGACTGTAAATGTCACACTGTGGAGGAAAGTGATTTGATCCCCCGTTTGCTCTCTCTGTCTGGCTCTCCCTATCTAGTGAGAAGGTCACACAGGAACGGACTCTCTATTTTATCATTTCACCATATAAGGACTTATTATATTTGTATAGTGTTTCCTCATCTGTTGCGATTCTTCAGACTTAAAGTTATGGGAAGGTTTAAAAAGTTATATAAAAAAAACATTCAGTGTTAACAAAATCTATTGGTTGAATGTGACGGCCTTGAATGAAAAAAGACACAGATACAGAGAGTCTGATGAATTTCCCTGCAAGCAAGAGAAATCAAAGTGAAATCACAATATTCAGGCCTACCCGATCACCCATGAAATCAATGCTACTTTAGGCCAGCTTTAGTTTAAATACCAGGCAAGGGGGTGAACACAGCAAGACCCATTTGATAAAAAATTAAGTACTTCAATTATTGTTTTTATACAATAGCTTTATACAGCTTTATTGTTAGGCTACATCAACTACATTTATAATAGGCTGACTCGTCCTTATGACCTTGACATTCTGAAAGTAGCACACAAAAGGGGCGTGTCCATACAGGGTGGAAATAAATAGGCAGCCCAGCTCTGCCAGTCCCCACTCACACCCGAAAGTCGTAAGACAGGATTGAGGCATCTCACAAACGGTAAATTACTAACCAACCGCTACATTAGGATATGAATGGCTAGGGATAATACGGGCCTAGATAGCAAAAAGATTAGGGAGAATGTCAGCTTTTGGCTTGAAAACCTTGCGATTGTTTGGTTTATTCTAAGACTTGTTGCATGCATAGCCATTTATTTACTTTCAGAGTTGATGAGATGCAGTTCGAATACGTTTTTTTTCCTTCCAGAAGAGGTTATTCAAACCGATTGTTAAAGTGACTTCAATATGCCATGATTGAGCTCTGAATCGTTGACGCAAAGTTGAATTAGACTTTCAAAGTTCATAACTGTTACTTAAAACATGTTGCAATTTGCTTGATGCAACTCTGAAATTAAATAAATGGCTATGCATGTAACAAGTCTTAGAATAAACCAAACAATCGCAATGTTTTCGTTCTCTATGCCTCTGCTGATCTTAAAGCTGTAACTTTGTTGCAAAGTTGTATGCCATAAAGTATGTAAATCATAAAGGTTGGTCAATATTTGTTTAATAGCTAATGTCTCTCCTTCTCTCTCCCTCTTTTCTCCTCTCCTCCCTTCAGAGGACTAGACCAACTCGGGCAAAATGGTGAAAGTAGGTGTCAATGGGTAAGATACATTTTAAATTAACCCCTTAACTAACACTATCTAACAATTTATCACCACCACACAGACACAGGGTTAGAATCCCCTACTCTAGCTTTGACCTAGTGCAGAATTTAAGCTTTAACACCAGATATATATTTGATATGGTAATCTGGCTAATATAAAGTAATAATAACAAAAATATAGGAATGAATGCAATCAATATTTCAGTAATTCCTTACTAATAGATTTACCCTGCTAACCTCACACAGGGAGTATTGATCCCCCCTCTGTTTGCAAGATGCACAAGTAAACCCCTGGTGAAGTGTAGTATTCAGACCAGCCCTGAGAGGAGCTTGGCTTGCATGACCCTCCTCTTTCGGCAGTCTTTTTTTAGCCAGGCAACCTTTGGTGAAAAGGTCAGGGGTACAGTACAGTGTCTTGTTGACATGCTGAACCATCAAACATTCATTTACTATACATTTAATAATAGCTGTCTTGCTCTAAAATAGCTCAGCAACTAAAGAGCAGGAACTGTGTAAAGACTTGTGTTTTGCAGAAGGCACACTGATTAGCAGAACACACACCAACCGTGTGTATCAGAGCCTCTCTGTCTGAACCTGATTAACTAGTTAAAAAGTAACTCCTTACTATTCAAACAGGCCTCTCACTTCATGGTGAAGGATTACCACATGAGGGGTAGACAGTTAGACTTCACACCCCAGAGAGTACAGCCTCAGTCCTGTTCACTCTGCTGGCTATGATACACACCTCCCTCTACCCCTCCCCCTGAACTCTGTTATCTTTGTCTGGAATACACAAATTTAAGGTCAGCTAGTTGCCACATGTTCCTTTGAAATTTCTTTAAAGGCTCTTTATATCCAGTATTTTGTCTTCTGCTTCAGGTCCTACACAGTCAGATGTTGTAGAACAGAAATGTGTCAGTTCAGTTGTATACATGACATTTCTATCTGCAACCTTTGAAACATGGCTCCCTACTGAGTAAGGCACCAGCTGTTATATTAGACAGGAGAGAAAGATGGGGGGACTACCACAACCTAGTGGCTGACTTTGTAGTTAACCTTGCATTCAAGTATCTTCTTCATTCATTTTTTCAATAGCGAGCTTTATTAAATGTCATGGTATTGATGAGGACTGGGTGTGACTTGTGACATCAATGATTAATGGAATGAATCGTCTTGTCCCCTAGATTCGGACGTATCGGGCGTCTGGTGACCCGTGCTGCATTCCTCTCCAAGAAGGGAGTTGAGATTGTGGCCATCAATGACCCCTTCATCGACCTGGACTACATGGTGAGCAGCCTAAAGCCTACGATGGACCAGGGACTTCTAGCCCACTGAATCAGTAGAAAAACTCACACCCCTAATTCTTATTGATCCCTAACATATGTAAGGTTTTAAGACTTAGATAGTGACATGTATAGATTACAGTTCTTCGCCCTCATTTATTAAGTGTTTCAATAACTTTAAGACCTTTGAATGTTGCTGACACCCTCAATGAACAAACCAAGGCCCTGCCATAACTTAGGACTGTCATAACAATAGGCCAAGAGAGACTCACAACCTCCTCTCCTTCTCCCTCTTCAGGTCTACATGTTCAAGTATGACTCCACCCATGGACGTTTCCACGGTGAGGTCAAGGCTGAGGGTGGCAAGCTGGTCATCGATGGACACAAAATCACTGTGTTCCACGAGTGAGTTTATTAATTTATTAAAAACTAAAACAATTATTCACATTTATTTCACAATTTTAAGAAATTCATAAAAATGAGGTCCGCATCAGTAGAATATGCAGGAGAGGCCTAAAGTCCCTTGTGGCTTTATGACATGGCGCCCCCTTGTGGAATCTAAAACAACATCAATGATAATCTAGTAGTCTATGGCGTTCTGCTTCCCCGTAATTTAACCTTGAACCTCTTCTCACTCTCTCGTTCTCAGGAGAGACCCAGCTAACATCAAGTGGGGAGATGCTGATGCCACCTATGTGGTTGAGTCAACGGGTGTTTTCACCACCATTGAGAAGGCCTCTGTAAGTATCCCCATCGGTAGACCGAGCATCCAGAACTGTATGATATAGGATTAGAACAGAAATAATGAGCTACTTTATAACGTTACTTTACCCATCAGACTTAACCTGTATTTGGTGCATAATGTTGAAAACATACAATAACTAGGCCAGAACATATTTAACCAGGCCACAAAAAAATGTAGGGACTCTAACATTCCTCCTCCTCCAGACCCATCTGAAGGGCGGTGCCAAGAGGGTTGTCATCTCCGCTCCCAGCGCTGATGCACCCATGTTCGTCATGGGCGTCAACCACGAGAAGTACGAGAACTCCCTCAAGGTTGTCAGGTGAGACCCTCTTCCCTCCGACTCAAGACACTCCCTCCACTGAACAGATACTGCCTGCAGCACCCTGGCTATTCTGGTGGGGTTCAGACTATATAATTGAACACCTCGCTCTCTCTCCACAGCAATGCTTCATGCACAACCAACTGCCTGGCTCCCCTGGCCAAGGTCATCCACGACAACTACCACATCATTGAGGGTCTGATGGTACGGATTAAAACGCAACACCGTGCAACAATTACCTAGAGGGCTTAATCTGACATAACATATTTCACACAGACACAGTTCAGGCGATTGACTGTTTTTAAGATCACAAACAGTCTGTTTTTCTCATCCACTAACACCACTTCTGTACCCCTCAATATGGATCACTCCTCATCTCCCTTTCCCCTAATATCTCTATCTCTCACTCCCTCAGAGCACCGTTCACGCCGTCACCGCCACACAGAAGACCGTTGATGGTCCCTCTGGAAAGCTGTGGAGGGATGGACGTGGCGCCAGCCAGAACATCATCCCTGCCTCCACCGGAGCAGCCAAGGCTGTCGGCAAGGTCATCCCTGAGTTGAACGGGTCAGTACCACAACTTCTAAATAACCAGTAACACAAGACACTCAATTATAATACTAGTATCACAACTTTCTACTAACCACCAGTAACACATTTATAAAACTAGTAGCCAGCCAGTACATCGTTTTCTGTCAACAGTGAAATGTATAACAATGAAACAGACATTTGTCTAAGAACCAGTCACTTATGTCTGTATATCAAACTGTAGAGAAGTAAGTTGAACTTTGACCTTACACTGTTGTCACCCCTCTTCTTCCTCACAGCAAGATCACTGGCATGGCCTTCCGTGTCCCCACCCCCAACGTCTCAGTGGTTGATCTGACGGTCCGTCTGGAGAAGCCTGTAAGTAGCCTCACCCCCGCCTTACCAAACTGCCAATAGACATGTCAGTGTCTCTATAGTGCACCTTACCTGCTGATACAGGAGCAGCTCCACACCAGCTCTAAGCAAAAAGATAACACTGTCCTAGGACCAGTTAAATAAAGATGGCAGTAAAGCCCATTGTTGAGAAGACAATATTCATTGATGCATGATTAGTTAGTATTGGAAATGTAACAACAATGGAACAATCTGACAACCCATCTCTTGTTTCTTTGAACCACAGGCAAGCTACGACGCCATCAAGAAGGTTGTCAAGGCTGCCGCTGATGGACCCATGAAGGGAATTCTTGGATACACAGAGCAGCAGGTTGTGTCTTCAGACTTCAATGGCGACACCCACTCCTCCATCTTTGACGCCGGTGCTGGCATTGCTCTGAACGACCACTTCGTCAAGCTGGTTACATGGTACGCATTCATCCTCTCTAAAGACACATTTGCTTGCGCACACACACACACACGCATTCTTGATTAAGAATTCTGACAGTGTCTCTCTCCTCTCTCCACAGGTATGACAACGAGTTTGGCTACAGCAACCGCGTCATTGACCTGATGGCTCACATGGCCACCAAGGAGTAAAGCAGCCAACCAAATGCTACCACACTACGTCATGTGACCCACATATTCCCCATTTGATATGATTATCGCCCTTAACTTGCCTGAGAAAGATACCCGCATAAATTAAACTAACAATCACAACTATATAATCTATTTTTGTATTGTAAAGACCCTGTTCTGGTCTTGTGAAAGGTAAGATGGAATCTGGGTGTGAAGAGATGTTCTCTGTTTGTTGCACCAAAACTGCTTCATTCAGAAGTGGAATAAAAGTCCTCTGTTTGTGAGTAAATCTGGCTTCTTCTGGTGTTTTTCAGTTGATGGTATTAAAGGATAATTATTTAGTGTTGATGATGGTAGGAAAGGACAAACTCATAAATAATTCTGTTATTTCTATCAAGCTAAGGAACCTGAAATAATAGATCACTCAAATGCAATACAACCCAAATAGTAAACCAACACGTTTATTCCTGACCCTGGATGCATAGGAGTGGTTTAGGTACAGTATCTATACAATGAAGTTGATCTGTAAACTACAATCTATCTGAATGCTCTTACTCTCCGGTGCTTGCATATCTGATCGGTTTACTCCTGTAAGAATCCATGCACTTGACAGAGATCACAACCATTATTTCAGACACTTTCATTTCAATTCTATGATCGTGTCACTTCCTCTGCCAGTTCTCTCTTCTCGAATCAAATCAAAGTTTATTGGTCTCGTACACAGATTTACAGAAATGCTTGTGTTTCTAGCTCCAACAGTGTGGATGTTAACTACCAATTTTATTTAACTAGGCAAGCCGTTTTAAGAACAAATTCTTATTTACAATGACTGCTTTCCTACAGGGTCAGCCCCGGGAGCAAATACAGAACAACACACACAATCCAAAAAGTAAAAATATTTTTTTCCAATCACTTTCTGCATGCTTTCCAAACAGCCTTCAATTCTCTTATTTCTCTCTATATTCCATCCTTCCTGAGTTGAATCATAATTTCTCTCTATATTCCATCCTTCCTGAGTTGAATCATTATTTCTCTCTATATTCCCTCCTCGGTTCAGTTCAATACCTGCTCCATTTGTTAAGCCAAGGGTGTTGTGGCATGACTAACTAGAGTTGACAATGGCTGACCATTATGATTACGCATTTGGCCTTCATAAAATATTCCCAATCGATGGTATTGACAGGAGTCAAGAGAGTAGAGAGGCCAGCCAACTCTACTGGGCTTTACTGTTCAGACCAACACCCACTAGACTAGGGTTTTCACAGCATAGTGGTCCAACTGTGGCTGCAAGAGGCTTAATTAACAGCGTGATGGCAGTAGATTTGACAGTATGTGTTTTTAAGTGTACATGTGGTGCCTATAGAGAATGTAGGGAGGGTCTGATACTTTCACTGGACTTCACTATAGTTGACTTTTTAGTGCTTACAGTGGACAGAAAGGCTTAGAGAATACTGGGTTTCTGTCAAACTAATTGATAATCATAAGTATCACAAGTCATAATTAGATCAAACATTCAATTCACTGAGTTCAAATTGAACACTTAATCAAGTTTAAGTAATGAATTAGTGTCTATTTGCTGTAATGCGTGTAAAATCCACTTGATTTGTTTAAATGTTACTGTCCCATTAGGTTTTCTATTTTAGTGACCGTAACACACAGCAGGACTTCCTGGACTAAAGGTGTGAGTCAACAGGAGAAAAAGGGCAACATGTTGAAGGCTGAATACCTACTGCTACACTCCAAGGCATCGTCTGGTTGTAAAGCTGAGCCTCTAAAACAGACTGTTTAATATAACCTTTCAAGTCAGACTTGTGTGTGCGTGCGCTCAGTCAAGTCGGACTTGTCTGTGCGTTAGGTGTGTGTGTGTAGGTAGACTTTAAGCCGCATAATAAGAGCAGGATTGAAGGTTGGGTTAATGTAGTTGTTCAGTTTGCATCCAGTAGGCTATGTATTTATTTCAATATCCCAGTGTCTAATATCTCTCTCACGTCATGCTCTGACATGGCATTCAGTTAGAGAAGGCTTAATCTCCTGTAGTCAGATCATCATCCATCCATAATCTTACTGAAGAACAAGACGTGTGTCTCCAGGGTGTTATTGCTCTCATTGTTAAACACAGGGTCGGCCTGTGGCATAGGCGGAATAGGCAAATGCTAGGGGCACTGTCCATCCATAGGGGCGCCCAAATGAGTGAAGATTTGTAAATGAAAGCCCCCACAACAACATAACTACATAGCTTATTAGGCCATATTTTCTGTGTTGCCAGCAGCGTCACCCCGGCCCGGTGCATCAATCGCTAAGCTGGAACACTAGCGTGAGCCCATAGCAAATGAATGGAATTGAACGTTCGCAGAGGCTGTTTTGACTGGAGTGATGCTTATAATTCCATTTTGCCTAAATGGCACAAAAAATGTTTCCATTTTTATTTGACCACTACAATCTGTTCACCGGACGAAACTGGAATAAAACTACTTGTGTAGAAAGTAAACATCCACACCTCGATGGTGTCAACTGTGCTTATGTCTGCATAATGAGAAAGTAGGGAAGAAATGAAAACTTCTGACTATTTCTGTTCTAATGATCGATGACAACCGAGCTCACTGCCCAGACTTACATAATTACAAAGAGGAGATTCTCCTGATTTTAATGGTTCCCGACTTGAAAAAATAAAAATATACACATTGTGAGATATTTGGCAAAATAGACAGACATAGCTATATCTCCCTATAGGAAACAATGGGGCGACCTCAGTTCCATAAGTAATGTTTTGTTGTTGTTTACATTTTTACTACCAACAACGTGGACAGCTCTCATTGCCAACAATAGCGAAGCAGGCATTGTGACGTAGAACAATAAGCTGGGAATAGAATGTTTGGAAGGCGAGTTGGTGCCACGGTGCTCAATAAAACTAATAGGAGCTGGCAGGGTGAAAAATGCCCTAAAATAAGGCCTGTTTTTTCGTGATTACTTCAAAACTACGGCAAGCAGCTGGGAAATATGGTCATATTATGAAACTGGGCTCCACTGCGGATGCAATGAACTAGTTTTTATCAGAAAGAAGCATTTTTCATGTGTCCAGCCTACTACTAGCTAGTTTACTTTGGATGATACTAGTAACGTTCGCTAATTTAAATAGCTAGCTAGCTAGAGTTAATGTCAGTTATTTTTACCTTAAACTCATTAGGAAATGTTGGAAAGACTATTCAGGTGTTTGGGGAATAACCTAACCTATAACATAATTTTGAGAAATACACTTTTTCTTTCAAGTGTGCTGCACGAACCATCCACTGTCTGCCTCAAGAAACCAGACATAGGCCTACATTTTATTGACATCTTAGCTAGTCTAGTTAGCCAACGTTAGCCCTGCTTGTAAAAGTAAATAAAAATGTGTTTTCTTTCCCATCCCCTTTTGTAATGAAAAGTTGTAAGCCTTTGCATTTTCATTATTGATTAGTCTTATAGAGCCATGTGAAAAAGTAAGTACAGCCCCTGGAAAGTCCTCTTTTGAAATATATATATATATTTTTTTTTTTACATATTTGGACAGACACTATTGACAGATAAAGGTTAACCAATTTAACATATCCCACAAAAAAAAAACTAAGAAAATGTTATGCATTTAAATTAAACAAAAATGCCTTTTCCTTACGCAGAAAAAGTTAGTATACCCCTACCTTTACCATCACATAAAATGGCTAAAATTAGAACTAGGAACCAAAACAAGTGCAAATGATTAGAAAACAGAGAGAAACATAGGAGGGTCCAGCCTTCCATAAAGATAAGGAAATTCGTCTGATTTGGTCTTAACCATATGGGTGTGTGGTAACACATCATTCAAAGAAGTACATCATTCCACTGTCCGACAAAATTCCAGACCACTGGCAAACTACCTAGGACAGGTCGTCCCACCAAAGTCAGCCCATGAACTGACTGAAAGATGCTCATAGAAGTCTCTAAGAACTGCAGGGTAACATCAAGGGATCTACAGGCCTCTCTTGCCACAATCAATGTCGAATTGCATTGGTACACTGTCAGAAAGAGACTGCACACACTTGGCCTACATGGGAGGTCAGGAAGGAAGAAGCCTCTGCTTTCAAAAAATAATATCAAGACACAACTGACTTTACCCAGGTGTTGTCTGGCAAAAGTCAGTTGTGTCTTGATATTCTTTTTTGAGAGTAGAAAAAAAAGAATGATAGTTTGTATTGCTTCTGCTGCTAAATGTTTTCTCAGAGAGATATCAAATTGAATAGAGAAGGAGTAAAATGCAAGCCACGTGCTCAAGGCCCGTGAGGATAGCCAGGAGCATAATACACACATGGCAACATGGAAGGTATTGGAGGTCCGTCTTGCAAAGGGTCTAACAATAGATAAGCAAGAGATGGCATTCGCTGAGGATGAGAGAAACAGGTAGCGTGAAGTTCTTACCAGATTGGTGGCAATAATTCAGTCCTTAGCTCAAAGAAACATGGCTTTAAGGGGATCCAGTAATGAAGCATGTTGGTAGGGTGGAAAGTGGAGCTGGCAGTCACACACATTACCTGGGCAAAAGAATCCAAAGAGATCAAAACATAAAAGTATTTCTCCATTATTTTAGATTGTAACCCTGATCTGAGTCATAAGGAACAGTTCTCTGTCATTGACAGGATTGTGTTACTGGAAGACATACCACAAATTAAAGAACATTTCATGGGCTTTCTTGTGGCAGAGGAGTCAACAGGGGAAAGTTTGTCATCTCTCATCCTCAAAAGGCTGGAGGAGCTGAACATCCCCTTTGAGGACTGCAGAGGACGGTCCTATGACAACGGCACCGACATGAAGGGAAAGAATAAAGGTGTTCAGGCTAGGCTGCTTCAACAGAACTCAAGAGCCTTTTTTGTCCCATGTGGTGCCCACACTTTAAATCTGGTGGTAGCTGATGCTGCTTAGAGCTCACCAGATGCCATTGGCTACTTTGGATATTTAGCGAAATTATTCAAACTCTTCTCAGCCTCCACCCATAGATGGGATATCCTCCTGAAACATATCAAAACCACCCTGAAGTCATGGTCAGAGACCAGGTGGGAAAGCAGGATAAACAGCATTCAGGCAGTAAGGTACCGGGCTGGGCAAGTCAGAGAGGCTCTTCTGGAGGTGAGGGAAACTACTGCAGACCCTGTGGTGAAAGTTGAAGCCCAGTCTTTGGCTGAAGAGATTGGATCCTACCGCTTTTCTATTTGCACAGTCATATGGTATGACATCCTCAACAAGATCCAGCATGTGAGTAAACTGATGCAGTCACCCTCTATGCAGCTAGATGTGGCTGTCGACATTTTGCTGGAGAAAACCAGAGATTCCCTTACCTGCTACAGAAACACTGGATTTTCTAATGCACAGACAACTGCAAAGGAAATATGCGAGGAGATTAACCTGGAGGCTGTACTTAAACAAAAGCGGTTGAGAACCACAAAAAGGCATTTTGGTTATGAGGCTCCAGATGAGCCTATTGGTGATGCACTTCGAAAAATGGGAACCATATTTTTTTATGTGGTAGTGAATACAGCCCTCTCTTCACTTGATGAGAGATTTCAGAGCCTGGGAGAGGTGAATGACACATTTGGAGTGCTCCTCAACTTCTCAAACATGTCAAAAAAAGAATTGTTAGAGCACTGTCAAGCCCTGAGCACTGCTCTAAGCCATGACGGACAGCCAGATATTGATGGCAGGGAACTTGCTGTGGAAATGCAAATCTTTCCACATTTGCCATCAAAAAACATGACAAACATGGAACTCTTGACCGTTTTTTCATTCAATACTCTTATTTATATTGTATTTATAATTCATTTTATGTCACTTGTTTCTTTAATACTGTTTTTATTTTGTGGGGGGGGGGTTTAAATAAAGAAAATCTCAAAGACATGAAGCTATGCAGTTTCGGTGTGAGTGTATGAACACAATGAACGGTGGTGAAATTGGCTGCATGGTGCAAGGGGCACCAGCTAAAATTCTGCCTGGGGCACCAAATTGGTCAGGGCCGGCCCTGTTTAGACACACACACACACACACACACAAATGATCCATTTGTGCTCTTGTTACTAGTGGTGATATTTCTTATTCTACGGTATTCAACTTAAACAATGGATAGAGAGATAAAGAGTGATAGATATACAGAGAGAGAGAGAAAGAGAGCATGGTAGAGAGAGAACATGGAAGCGAGAGAAAGAGATTGGTGAGAGTAAGGGATGGGGAGAGAGAGGGGGGGGGGAGAGAGGGAGGTCAAAAAGGCTCAGATCCTTCAAATTAACTTCCCTCTCTCTGTGTGCCATTTCAGACCATGCACGCACTGATCATTTCTCCAAAAGATTGTCGACAGGAGGTTGATTTACTCTTCCCAGAAAAAGAGCACAACAATTGTCAGAGGCTTAAGATTTGAAAAGAGCTTAACTCACAACACAGACAGACTGAACAAACGAGTGAGAGACCAAGTAAAAAACAGAGGGAAGGTGAGTACGGATGCTCCTCTTGGTGTGTGTTTGATTTCTCATTAGATGTGTGTGTGTGTGTGTGTGTGTGTGTGTGCGATCTCATTTCAGCTTTGAACTTAATAGTGAGTTTGATTCTGTGATAATAGTTTTGTTGTGTGTTTCCATTGGCTGTCTCTCTTATTCTCTTCCTGCATTTCCAATTCTCCACCTTTCTCCCAAATTGTGCACTTCTTACTTTCACACATTCATTTCCTTTTAAATCCATGAAGGGACATCTCACTTCTCTCTCCTTCAGTGCACCATTGGAAGTTTAAGCCTTTCTCACTGTCTATGCTCTCTGTCATTTGAGAGACACTGGCTGTACGACTCAACCCCTCTCTCTCCTCTCCTCTCCTCTCCTCTCCTCACTCCTCTCTTTTCTCTTCTCTCCTCTCCTCTCTCTTCTCTCTGTCAGGGTTTTTTTCCATTCATATTGGCATCTCTTATCTGGTATTTAATGCATGCCTATTGAATTTAGAATCTCCCCCTCCTTTTTACTCTCTCAATCAATATACACTAAAATGTATGTGGACACCCTTTCAAATTAGTGGATTTGGCTATTTCAGCCACACCCGTTGCTGACAGATGAATAAAATTGAGCACTCAGCCATGTTATCTCCATAGACAAATATTGGCAGTAGAATGGCCCGTACCGAAGAGCTCAGTGACATTTAACATGGCACCGTTCTAGCATGCCACCTTTCCAACAGTCACTTCTTCAGATTTCTGCCCTGCTAGAGCTGCCACGGTCAACTGTAGGTGCTGTTACCGTGAAGTGGTAAGACACAAAAGCTCACAGAACGTGACCGCCAAGTGCTAAAGCGCGTAACGTGTAAAAATCATCTGTGCTCGGTTGGAACACACTCACTACCAAACTGCCTCTGAAAGCAACTTCAGCACAATAACTGTTTGTCTGGAGCTTCATTAAATGGGTTTCCATGGCCGAGCAGCCGCACACAAGCCTAAGATCACCATGCACAATGCCAAGCGTCGGCTGGAGTGGTGAAAAGCTTGCTGCCATTGGAGTCTGGAGTAGTGAAAACACGTCTCTGGAGTGATGAATCCGACGGATTAATCTGTGTTTGGCGAATTCATAGTGCCGACTGTAAAGTTTGGTGGAGGAAGAATAATGGTCTGGGGCTGTTTTTCATGGTTCAGGCTAGGCCCCTTAGTTCTAGTGAAGGAAAATCTTAACGCTACAGCATACAATTAAATTCTTCCAACTTTGTGACAAATGTTTGGCAAAGACCTTTTCCAGTTTCAGCATGACAATGCCCCCTTGCACAAAGTGAGGTCAATACGAAAATGATTTTGGTTGATGTTGTGGAAGAACTTAACTGGCTTGCAGTGAGCCCTGACCTCAACCCCATCGAACCCCTTTTGGATGAATTGGAACGCAGACTGCGAACCAGGCCTAATCGCCCAACATTAGTGCCCGACCTTACTAATGCTCTTGTGGGGCCTCCTGAGTGGTGCAGTGGTCAAAGGCACTGTATTACTACAGATGCGGGATAGACCCCCGTCTGTGTCGCAGCCGGCCGCGACCGGGAGACCCATGAGGCGACGCACAATTGGCCCAGCGTCGTCCGGGTTAGGGAGGGTTTGGCCGGCCGGGTTGTCCTTGTCCCATCGCACCTGGTGGGCCGGGTGCATGCACGTTGACTCAGTCGCCAGTTGCTTGGTGGGTTGTGTTTCGGAGGACGCACAGCTCTCAACCTTCGCTTCTCCCGAGTCCGTACGGGAGTTGTAGCGATTGGACAAGACTAACTACCAATTGGCGAGAAAATGAAAAAAAAATATTATAATAATGCTCTTGTGGATGAACGGAAGCAAGTCCCCGCAGCAATGTTCCAATATCTAATGGAAAGCCTTCCCAGAAGAGTGGAGGTTGTTATTGCAGTAAAGGGGGGACCAACGCAATATTAATGCCCATGATTTGTCTCTTTTTTTCTCTCTTTCTATATCTGCGTTAGTTAATACTATAGGGAACCTAATATCTCTAACTCACTGTTTTTCTGTGCATGTCTAGGTTGTTAAAACCTCTTACTTTCCACTTTCTAGCACGTTTTCTGTCTCCGTACGTTACTCTCCTCTCTCTTTTTATCTTGTGTCTACTGTGCTTTACAGTAACATCTCTCCCGT
Source organism: Thymallus thymallus (assembly GCA_023634145.1). Taxonomy (NCBI): domain Eukaryota; kingdom Metazoa; phylum Chordata; class Actinopteri; order Salmoniformes; family Salmonidae; genus Thymallus; species Thymallus thymallus. The sequence continues at coordinate 14,383,586 of CM042416.1, forward strand.
TCTCTCTCTCTTTTATTCCCTCCACCAGTTGATGTCTCTGGGAATTAATGGCTCATGGAGGGGCTTTGTCCCGTCCTCCATCCCTCCTGCCTTCCTCTCTCACCTCTCCCCCAGCACTGACTTGGGAGTCGCCATCTTCCTCATCCTTACAGGTGAGTCAAATCACCTTCTGTCTATATCACATTCACCCCTAGCCACTAGACCCCTATACCCTCTAACCCCTAATAGAGATTTGAAAGGGTATATTTATGGGGGTTAAATTCTGTTCAGATAAATCAAGACTTAAAAACGACATTAACCAAAATCGAATTTGATCCCAGAAGACTGAAAGGTTTTCATATACAGTGGGGAGAACAAGTATTTGATACACTGCCGGGTTTGCAGGTTTTTCCTACTTACAAAGCATGTAGAGGTCTGTAATTTTTTATCATAGGTACACTTCAACTGTGAAAGACGGAATCTAAAACAAAAATCCAGAAAATCACATTGTATGATTTTTTAATAATTAATTTGCATTTTATTGCATGACATAAGTATTTGATCACCTACCAACCAGTAAGAATTCCGGCTCTCACAGACCTGTTAGTTTTTCTTGAAGAAGCCCTCCTGTTCTCCACTCATTACCTGTATTAACTGCACTTCTTTGAACTCGTTACCTGTATAAAAGACACCTGTCCACACACTCAATCAAACAGACAATTGAGCCTGGGTACGAGGTTCTAAAAGCATTCGTCTCATCCACCAGTAGCAATTGAGCCTGGGTACGAGGTTCTAAAAGCATTCGTCTCATCCACCAGTAGCAATTGAGCCTGGGTACGAGGTTCTAAACAACCTCTCCACAATGGCCAAGACCAGAGAGCTGTGTAAGGACATCAGGGATAAAATTGTAGACCTGCACAAGGCTGGGATGGGCTACAGGACAATAGGCAAGCAGCTTGGTGAGAAGGCAACAACTGTTGGTGCAATTATTAGAAAATGGAAGAAGTTCAAGATGACGGTCAATCTCCCTCGGTCTGGGGCACCATGCAAGATCTCACCTCGTGGGGCATCAATGATCAAAGGAAGGTGAGGGATCAGCCCAGAACTACACGGCAGGACCTGGTCAATGACCTGAAGAGAGCTGGGACCACAGTCTCAAAGAAAACCATTAGTAACACACTACGCCGTCATGGATTAAAATCCTGCAGTGCATGCAAGGTCCCCCTGCTCAAGCCAGCGCATGTCCAGGCCCGTCTGAAGTTTGCCAATGACCATCTGGATGATCCAGAGGAGGAATGGGAGAAAGTCATGTGGTCTGATGAGACAAAAATAGAGCTTTTTGGTCTAAACTCCACTCGCCGTGTTTGGAGGAAGAAGAAGGATGAGTACAACCCCAAGAACACCATCCCAACCGTGAAGCATGGAGGTGGAAACATCATTCTTTGGGGATGCTTTTCTGCAAAGGGGACAGGACGACTGCACCGTATTGAGGGGAAGATGGATGGGGCCATGTATCGCGAGATCTTGGCCAACAACCTCCTTCCCTCAGTAAGAGCATTGAAGATGGGTCGTGGCTGGGTCTTCCAGCATGACAACGACCCGAAACACACAGCCAGGGCAACTAAGGAGTGGCTCCGTAAGAAGCATCTCAAGGTCCTGGAGTGGCCTAGCCAGGCTCCAGACCTGAAACCAAAAGAAAATCTTTGGAGGGAGCTGAAAGTCCGTATTGCCCAGCGACAGCCCCGAAACCTGAAGGATCTGGAGAAGGTCTGTATGGAGGAGTGGGCCAAAATCCCTGCTGCAGTGTGTGCAAACCTGGTCAAGAACTACAGGAAACGTATGATTTCTGTATTTGCAAACAAAGGTTGCTGTACCAAATATTAAGTTCTGCTTTTCTGATGTATCAAATACTTATGTCATGCAATAAAATGCAAATTAATTACTTAAAAATCATACAATGTGATTTTCTGGATTTTTGTTTTAGATTCCGTCACTCACAGTTGAGGAGTACCTATGATAAAAATTACAGACTTCTACATGCTTTGTAAGTGGGAAAACCTGCAAATTCGGCAGTGTATCAAATACTTGTTCTCCCCACTGTATATAAGCTGGACAACAGATTTTCACATCTTAATCATTGGAATACAGAGCCCACACAGATGGTGAATGGCTTTACTTTGTTTCAACACAGGACTGTCATCCATCATGATCAACCTTTTTGATCAAGTCAGTCAGAGATCTAACTCTCTGAGACTGTTTCCATTATGGAGCTGTGTAGGCAGACTGAATACAAAAAGTGTATTATCATATCAACCTCAGGGTCACACCAGTGAGGAGAGGATACACAGAGAGAAGAGAGGAGAGAGGAAAGAGGAGAGAGGAAAGGAGAGAGGATACATAGAGAGAGGAGAGGAGAAGAGAGAGGATACATAGAGCGATACATAGAGAGAGGAGAGGAGAGAGGATACATAGAGAGATACATAGAGAGAGGAGAGAGGACAGAGGAGAGAGGATACATAGAGAGAAGAGAAGAGCGAGGACAGAGGAGAGAGGAAAGGAGAGAGGATACGTAGACAGAGGAGAGGAGCGAGGACAGAGGAGAGAGGATACATAGAGAGATGAGAGAGGAAAGGAGAGAGGAAAGGAGAGAGGAGAGGACAGAGGAAAGGAGAGAGGATACATAGAGAGAGGAGAGAGGAAAGGAGAGAGGAGAGGATACACATGAGGAATCACAGCGTGGAACATTCCATGCCTGTTGCTCCCAATAATTACCTACACAACAAATCAAATCAGGCTACAAACAGCACCCTGCACCCCACTGGCCAGCCAGCAAGCAAGCAACCATGTCAATTCAGCTATATCATGATTCAGACTTTGGATTGGTTCCCCGATGCTTTCAAAGCCAGATAGTGGGTTGAGGGGGCCAGGAAGGTAGCAGCGGTTGAAATATGAAATTAATGACGGTGTACTGACCCTTGTTATACCTCAGAGCGGCAGTGAGCTGGCCCACATGCCCATAATGCTGAAACAATATTTTCAGTCTGCGTTTAATGACTACCTACTGTGATAATACTGCTGTGCCATAAGAGAGTATAGCATAAAGCATACTAAAGCTATCTCTCTCTCCCTCCTCCTCTCCCCTGTTTCTACCACATCTATCCATCTCTCTCTTTATCACTCTGTTGTCTCTTCTTTCTCTGCTTTCTCTCTTCCCCTTCATCCTCAACTCTCTCTATACTTCCATCTTTCTCTGTCTCTGTCCTTCAAACCTTTTATCTCCCCGTTCTTCTCTTCCTTCTTTCCTCCCTCCTTCTTCAGGTGTTGTATCAGTGATTGGGAATGGCATAGTGCTGTTGGTTTACTGTAGAAAGAAGAAGAAACTCAGACCACCAGAACTCATGACTATCAACCTGGCCATCTGTGATTTTGGATACAGCCTCTTGGGGGCGCCATGCATCATCATTTCCAGGTGAGCGATCTTTATCGACCAATCTTCAATCCCCCATACTGATGGTATGAATATCAAATTAGACCGAAGGATATGGTGCAGTTGTCTTTTATCCAAAACTATTTACAGTTAACACTCACATTCCATGAATCAGACAAAGTGCTTAGTGTTCCAACGACCAAGGATCATTATTAGGGTCATTAACTCCCCCTCTGGTCCCCCAGTGTGTCTCATGGCTGGGTGTTTGGGGAAGCATGGTGCCTGTGGTACGGATTTCAGGGCTTTGTTTTTGGGATTGGCTCCCTCATCACCACCTGTCTCATCTCTCTGGACCGCTGCCTCAAGATCTGCAGCTTTAGATACGGTCAGTGGGATTCCCTTAATTTCTATTTACATATTTTATTTTAGCTATCTTTTTTAGTCATGTGTACATACTTTCCATTTGGAAGACAATGATAAAGTGTTGTTGAGTCCATCAAAAAACTTATCTTACCTAGGCTACAAAATTTGATTAAACTAGGCAAGTCAGTTAAGAACAAATTCTTATTTACAATGACGGCCTACCTCAGGGTCAGCCCCTGGAGCAAATGAGGGTTAAGTGCCTTGCTCAAGGACACATCGACAGGATTTTCACCTTGTCGGCTCAGGTATTTGAACCAGCGACCTTTCGTTTACTGGCCCAACACTCTAACCGCTAGGCTACCTGCCGCGGTTACCTTCATACTTATTTTATATTTTTACAAACATTTCATAACATGAAATACATGTCTAATTCTCAATTGAGAGAACAAAAGGGGTGACACAAAAGGATATTGTTGACCACTGACCCCTTTAGTAGCCTCATTGACTTCCTGTTTTCCCTGAGGCTTTAGTCAGTGAGTCAGAGCATAAACAAGGCCCTTGCTTTGAATATGCCATTTATACTGAGCACGTCAGATTATTGATTTTGAACAGAATATTGAACAGAACCTCTGCATTCAATGATCTAATGTTAACATAGACTATATATACAAAAGTATGTGGACACCCCTTCAAATGAGTGGATTCGGCTATTTTAGCCACACCCGTTGCTGACAGGTGTATACAATCGAGCACACAGCCATGCAATCTCCATAGACAAACATTGGCAGTAGAATGGTTTTACTGAAGAGCTCAGTGACTTTCAACGTGGCACTGTCATAGGATGACAACTTTCCAACAAGTCAGTTCATCAAATTTATGCCCTGCTAGAGCTGTCCAGGTCAACTGTAAGTGCTGTTATTGCGAAGTAGAAACGTCTAAGAGCAACAACCTCAGCCGTGAAGTGGTAGGCCACACAAGCTAACAGAACGGGACTGCCAAGTGCTGAAGTGCGTAGCACGTAAAAATCGTCTGTTCTCGGTTGCAACACTCACTACCTAACTGTTTGCCTAAGATCAACATGCGCAATGCCAAGCGTCACCCTGAGTGGCGTAAGGCTCGCCGCCATTGGACTCTTGAGCAGTTTAAACGCATTCTCTGCTTTGTGGCAACAGTTTGGGGAAGCCTTTTCCTGTTTCAGCATGACAAGCGAGGTCCATACAGAAATGTGAGGTCCATACAAAAATGGTTTGTCGAGATCGGTGTGGAAGAACTTGACTGGCCTGCACAGAGCCTTGACCTCAACCCCATGGAACACCTTTGGGATGAATTGTAAAGCCGACTGTGAGCCAGGCCTAATCGTCCAACATCAGTGTCTGACCTCACTAATGCTACTGTGGCTGAATGGAAGCAAGTCCCTGCAGTAATGTTCCAACATCTAGTGCAATATTAATATTAATGCCCTTGATTTTGGAATGAGATGTTTGACGAGCAAGTGTCCACATACCTTTGGTCATGTAGTGTAGCTTATCATTTGTTTGTTTGTTTGTATGTCTGAATCTTTCTTCAATCCCAGATTGTAGAGATAATTGCAGGCACTATTGTAAGAGCAGCTTTTGCCCTTTTTGATTGGTCTAGACTCCAGCTTGATCTTGTTGCTCTGTTGACCTGGAGATTACCTTTCGGTTATGTAGACACTTCAAATTACCTGATTACCTCCGAAGAGTTGTGTGACGATGCGATTGGCGATAGCGAAAAATAGTGAAATTAAAAACAAAAGCTTCTTTAATGAACGAAAGGAATAACTACAGCATCTCACTGAACAGCACACAAGGCGTGAAAACAAAAACCTGTGAGGGGTAACACAAACACACAGAACTTAAAGAGAACATAATGAGCTAACACAAAACAGGTGTGGGTGATACGGGTGTTGCTGCAATCGTACTACTGCTGCCGGTTAGAACACCGGCGAGGAGGAGCGCAGGAGAGGTGGAGATCCCGCAGCTCTACGCGGGGCATTCGTTACAGGTTCTAAGGGGGAGGCAGCAGTGATGTTCTGTCATTGCTGGTTGGGGTAGTCATGCAGGTAGCTATAGGAAGGGGAAGAAAGGGGAAGGGTAGTTGCCAGGCAGGGTTCATGTCTGGGCTACCAACATGCAACACTACATAAAGAAAATGAAAGCAGTAAATATCACACACAACCATTTAAACTACTAGCAACCATTTGCAGGGCCCCACTTGCAAAAGATGCCTTGGTTTCAATGAGACTCACTGCTAAAATAAAGGAAAAATACATGTATTCATTACACGCTTCATTTATCAGAAGCCTTTGGATCAAACCTATTTCTTATTTACTAATTGGTGGTCAATCAAACAAAGTGCTTCACTTTATTTGTGTATTCATAGCAGTTTCCTATGTGTCTGTTTATAATATGGTACGTGCTGGACAATCAGGTGTCTCTCAAAAAAGAGATCTTACTCAATGAGAATAAATAATGGTGAAATAAAATAATAACATTCCTCCATCTCTCTCTACCAGGTCAGTGGATAGAGAGACGTCACATGTCCATGTCCATAGGGCTGGTGTGGTTCTACTCTATGTTCTGGGCCTCCCTGCCTTTCTTCGGCTTTGGCAGCTACGGACCAGAACCCTTTGGGACCAGCTGCACCATCAACTGGTACTCCTGACTCTCTCTTATTAGACTCTGTTTTGATGTGTGTGTGTGTGTGTGTGTGTGTGTGTGTGTGTGTGTGTGTGTGTGTGTGTGTGTGTGTGTGTGTGTGTGTGTGTGTGTGTGTGTGTGTGTGTGTTCGTGCATGTGTGAATGTCTGCAGTTCTAAAAGCATTAATCTCATCCACCAGTAGCAATTGAGTCTGGGTACGAGGTTCTAAAATAATTAATCTCATCCACCAGTAGCAATTGAGCCTGGGTACGAGGTTCTGAAAGCATTCGTCTCATCCACCAGTAGCAATTGAGCCTGGGTACGAGGTTCTGAAAGCATTCGTCTCATCCACCAGTAGCAATTGAGCCTGGGTATGAGGTTCTAAAAGCATTCGTCTCATCCACCAGTAGCAATTGAGCCTGGGTACGAGGTTCTAAAAGCATTCGTCTCATCCACCAGTAGCAATTGAGCCTGGGTACGAGGTTCTAAAAGCATTCGTCTCATCCACCAGTAGCAATTGAGCCTGGGTACGAGGCACTCTCTCTGAATGTACATCTTGTTCTTCTTATTTCTTTGAGGTGGGGGATGAGGTCATCTCTGAGCGACAGGGTCTACATCTTTCTGATCCTGGTCATGTGCTTTTTTCTCCCCACACTGACCATTGTCACCTCCTACACGGCCATTCTGCTGACGGTGAGGGAAACTGCACCCAGCTGGCACAAAATGGCTGATTCAGTAGGGGAGAGTCCAGGGAACTCAACTGAGACTCTATAACAAAAATGCCATGTAACTAATTGATTTAATGGAATAAATTGTCCTGGCATATTCTGAGTGGGACACACTATAATGTAATGCTGATTACAGTCCAGCAAGCATGATCTATTACCATGATGGTGAATTTCAATAGCTGTAGCTGACTGGTGGTCTAGCTAGCATGGCCCTTTTGTATTAATTGTTTGTGGTCAGAGACAGTTGATGTTTGTGTTTACTGACGACATGTCTCTCTGTATAGGTTTACCGTTCTAGTCGCGCTCTGGCTTCTATTCCCTCCTCAACTGTCACTCACACCAGCAAAGACCTGAGACTCACAAAGGTATGTGGAAAACAGACTATGTTACAAGAAGCTTAGTTACTGGCTTGAAATGGAAGATGTCATAACATCTGCTTTATTCCAGGCAGAGTAAATACTAGGGAATAACTTTTGTATTAACATTGTAACAAGTATGTATGTAGTCTTTCTGTTGTTTCATCTACTGGCTGTCTGTCCCAGATAGCAGCTGTGGTGTGCTCCACCTTCCTCTTATCCTGGACTCCCTATGCCATCATCTCCCTCTACTCCGCCCTGGCCCCCAAGGAGGAACAGGGGGCCGGGGAGGCCATGCAGGGAGGAGGCCCTTCCATGGGGGCTGGAGGAACCACTGGGATAGATTCTGCCTTCCCAAACATTCCCAATATCATGGGGGTCCTCAATTGGACCTCCACAGAAAACTATGGAAGCAACTACTACCCCTATTCTGGCTCAGGCCATGGTCTGTCAGCTGCTTCCACCCGCAGTTCAGCCCCAGGCCAGGAGGGGGAGGCGGAGACAGGGAGCAACCGGCCGGTGTCCTGCCTGCCACCTATGGTGTCCCTGATCCCAGCAATGTTTGCCAAGTCTCACTGCATGATTAACCCCTTCATCTACCAGATCATGAACAAGGAGTTCAGAGAGGACGTGTACGACATACTATTTGGGAGACAGAACGGAGAGAGGAGGAGAATGCAGGGAAGAGCATCGAGCTACTCTGACAGTAAGGAGTCTTTTATAGCTACAGGTGTGGACTGGACAGGTGTAGAATGACCGATAACTCTCTCTCTCTGTCTTACTCTCTCTCTCTCTCTCTCTCTCTCTCTCTCTCTCATTCTCTCTCGCTCTCTCTCTCTCTTTCTTTTCTCCTCTTTCTCTCCTCAGCACACAAAGGCAGCCTCTCTTACTGCCAAAGCTGGCGAAGGAGGAGAAATTCCAAGGCCATGCCCATGGTGGAGTTGGGGAAGAAAGAGAGGGATGGAGACCCAATCTCGGTGGGGTGGGACGCCCTGGGAGTGTCCTCGCTGGACACACAGGTCAACATGGACGGGCAGAGACTGAGTGAGGGAGGGAGAGAGACAGAGAGAGAGCTGGGGGGTTCCACCTCTAGTAGTCTGTTGACCGAGTGATAGAGGGCGAGATGGATAAGAGAGAGGTTGAGAGGGAGGCGATGTTTAGGAGCAGAGACATCTTTAAAAACAGCTCTAAAATGTATATTTTTTTGTGTAAGGACAACCAGAGTATTGTATCATAGTGAGTGTTTTGAGCTGTCTCTTTTATAAATGTAGCCAAAACATTAGTATTATTATATAACCACCAAATATGATATGTAAAATATACACTATGTTTTTACCTCTATATCTAAGCACCAAAACAGATGTCTGCTGCAGTTTTGAAAATGGTGTTCCATCTTTTAGTTTATTTTAGTCTAGTTTGTAGTTTGTTTTAGTCTTTGTCAACACTGGCCTAACAGGCCTGTGAGTTATGGTTCACATTATAGTTTCACACAATAGAATAGTGTGTAAATTTGAATGTATGTATTTTGTAAGAAAATAAAATCGAGCCAAGTAGGAAACTATTGTTGCCTATGGTGTGACCATAAAAATAAAATTGCATTCACAACTGGAAATGTTTCTGATAGAACTAGGAGTGTAAGAGGTGTTAGGGAACTGTTCGTAGCACATAAAAGGTTAACTGAAAACCAGCTACTTGGGTGTTTACGGTAGCTTCGCTGCTCTCCAAATCCCCGCAATACTTGTTGTCTTACTGTGGTCACTTTGGTGTCAGATAAGCGTTTACGGACGACATTGATTTATTTTTAATACATTACAGATTTGCAACATTTAACAGTACTTTCTTTCATATAGCCTCTGTATACCAAAACATAAATTTTCTGAAATACATTTGAGTGTTTTCGCCTGCGCTTAGCCGCCGGCCTGGCCTATTCCGCATTGTTTTTTGGGGCGACCGTTATCCAGCAACAGAGCGAGTCCGAGGAAGAGAAAGGGACACTTATTCCACCGACCTCTTCAGACCGACCGGAGATAAATCGAGAATAACATTCGTAATTAGAAACAGGTAAAGGTGGACAGTCACGGATAACTCTGGTATTCAACAACAAGTCAACCTTCAGCCTATCATTATTTTATTTTGGTGATCTTATACAGATAAAATTACCGTCCGTGTTCATGCCAGATCTGCAGCGCTTTAGTTTTCCATACCATAGCATGAATCCTTTGTTAGGAGCGAACTCGCTTATCCAATATCAACAGCAGCATCAGCAGCAGAACCAAGGAGGACAGAGTCATCCGGATTCCCCCTCAGGACTTCTGCCCGAAGCCGTCTTCGGCTCGCCCGACCCGACGACTTTCTTCCTGGGCGACCAACAAGGACTGGGCACGGAGACTCTGCCAGGGTTCGATTTCACCACACCCTCACAAGCTTACCTGCATCTGAACCATAATAATCACTCTTATCATCGGTCTGTGCCCCAACCCCCTGCAGCGATGGCCCTGAGGAACGACCTGGGCTCCAATATCAGTGTCCTAAAGACTCTGAACTTACGGTTCCGATGCTTTCTGGCCAAAGTGCATGAACTGGAGCGAAGGAATAAGATTTTGGAGAAACAACTACAACAGGCGTTGGATGCGAAGAACAGTTGTGATGGAGGTTGTTCTGAAAGCGCTAGAAGGGCCCATACCCAAGAAACAGGTGTACAGACCGGGTTCGTGGGAACTATCCCGCTCAGGCCTGGGTCACTCACGTTCCAAAACACCAACAACTCCGCAAGACGACCCACTATTCTCTTCACACCTCCTATCAACACTGTCCTCGCGCTTGAGTCCAACAACAAAGCTGAAACAAATCCCACCGAACCGAATCAGAATCCGACCATCACAATAAGTCTATCAACCCCGATAATGGACTCTCCAGCTGGGTCCAATTCGATCACCAACGGGAAAACGGTATCCAGTACCAGTACTGGTACTGGAACCCCCAACAACCCGCCTCCCCGGTTCCTCCCGGGTACTATCTGGTCGTACAACCATACCCGCAAGCTCGGTTCTGGCGTGGATTCGCGCGTCACCAGCCCAGGTGTGTCCTGGGTCCAGCCGGACGGGGTCGGGGTCCAGATTGATACCATCACCCCGGAGATCAGAGCCCTGTACAATGTCCTGGCCAAAGTCAAGAGGGAGAGAGACGAGTACAAACGCAGGTAAATATGATCAACCTGTTTGTTGATTTATTCACCAACTTAAGGCCTAATAAACGTGTGTGCCTGACACTGTAAAGGCACGCGGTGACCTAGAGTTGTGATTATACGTCTCTTGGCAAAAGTCAGTAGATGTAATTTAGTGAAACTATAATAGGCGTGCATGCTAGTGCTACTTGAGTGGAGTGGAAGGCCCTATTACAACAAATGGCCAGCTGTGTCCAGTCTATTTCTGCCACATGCCACCATTCTTATTGCTAGAGAGGCAGAGGGGCCTTCAGTCAAAGGGCAGCTGAGTGAAATACCAAACATTATCAGACCCAGTCATCTTATTGAGATCCAACACAGGAAGGCTCTGTTTCAACAATCACACTAATGCTTTTGAAGTTCAAAGACCTTTGTACTCTTGAGTTTGCCACTAGCTAGTGGACTCTAGACCTAGGTCAAATATTTATATGAATATATCAGGTATGCTTGATTTAGCTGTTTGTACTTTTGGGATTACTCATTTGATTTTGTACTTTTGGAACTATTCCATTGGAACCAGGCAAACTATATAAATCAAGCACTTGAAGATTTGACTTATGGAAGGAATATCTGCTTAACACCTCTTTAGGAAAGAAGGGGAACAGGCCCTGTCACAGGAAACTGATACAGATTCCATTGTGCACCACCTATTTAACTAGGCAAGTCAGTTAAGAACAAATGTTTTATTTACTCTAATGATTGCCAACACTGGGCCAATTGTGCACCACCCTATGGGACTCCCAATCACAGTCACAGTCAGATGTGGCTGCAGTTTGTATTCAGTGACAGAACTAGGCAGGGCTGTGGCTTCGATTCACGTTGCACAGGTCTATCTATCTATCTATCTATCTATCTATCTATCTATCTATCTATCTATCTATCTATCTATCTATCTATCTATCTATCTATCTATCTATCTATCTATCTATCTATCTATCTATCTATGTCCACATGTGCAGTTGCAAACCGTAGTCTTGTTTTTTTTTATGGTGGTTTTGGAGCAGTGGCTTCTTCCTTGCTAAAGGGTCTTTCAGGTTATGTTGATATAGGACTTGTTTTACTGTGGATATAGATACTTTTGTACCTGTTTCCTCCTGCATCTTCACAAGTGCCTTTGCTGTTGTTGTTCTCGGATTGATTTGCACTTTTCGCACCAAAGTACGTTCATCTCTAGGAGACAGAATGCGTCTCCTTCCTGAGCGGTATGAAGGCTGCGTGGTCCCATGGTGTTTATACTTGCATACTATTGTTTGTACAGATGAACATGGTACCTTCAGGCGTTTGGAAATTGCTCCCAAGGATGAACCAGACTTATGGAGGTCTACAATTTTTTTTCTGAGGTCTTGGCTGATTTCTTTTGATTTTCCCATGATGTTGAGCAAAGAGGCACTGTGTTTGTGAAGGTACGCCTTGAAATACATCCACAGGTACACCCCCAATTGACTCAAATGATGTCATTAGCCTACCAGAAGCTTCTAAACAGCTTTTCCAAGCTGTTTAAAGGCACAGTCAACTTAGTGTATGTAAACTTCTGACCCACTGGAATTGTGATATATTGAATTATAAGTGAAATAATCTGTCTGTAAACAATTGTTGGAATAATTACTTGTATCATTCACAAAGTAGATGTCCTAACTGACTTGCCAAAACTATAGTCTGTTAAAATGAAATCTGTGGAGTGGTTGAAAAATACATTTTAATGACTTCAACCTAAGTGTATGTAAACTTCCGACTTCAACTGTATGTGCAAATGGTTGTAGTACAATTAGTAGGGGAAGATAACTTAACATAAATATCGTTATCAATGTTGTTTGTGCTGCACTGGTTGCCCTTTTCTCATGGCAACGGCCCCAAATCTTGTTGCTTTGATTGCACACTGCAACATTTTGTATAACAGATAGGGGAGTTCATCAGTGTTTGATTAGTTTTCAAATTCTTTGTGGGTCCGTGTGATCTGTGGGAAATATGTATCTCTAAGGTGGTAGTTTGTCTGGAGGTTAGGAAGTTCAGCTCAGTTTCCACCTCATTTTGTGGGCAGTGTGCACCTAGCCAGGTCTGCCAATGGCAGCATCTTTCAATAGCAAGGCTATGCTCACTGAGTCTGTACACAGTCAAGGATTTCCTTAATTTTGGGTCAGTCACAGTGGTCAGGTATTCCGCACGGTGTACTCTCTGTTTAGGGCCAGATAGCATTCCAATTTGCTCTGTTTTTTGGTTGATTCTTTCCAGTGTGTCAAATAGTTACCTTTTTGCCTTCTCATAATTAGGTTGGGTCTAAATGTGTTTCTGTCCTGGGGCTCTGTGGGGTCAGTTTGTGTTTGTGAACAGTGACCCAGAACTAGCTGGCTGAGGGGACTCTTCTCTAGGTTAATCTCTCTGTAGGTGAGGACTTTGTGATGGAATGTGTGGGCATCGCTTCCTTTTAGGTGGTTGTAGAATTTAACAGCTCTTTTCTAGTGGTTATAGTCCTAATTCTGCTCTTCGTGCATTGTTTGTGGTTTTACATTGTACACAAAGTATATTTTTGCAGGATTCTGCATGCAGAGTCTCAGTTGGGTGTGTGTCTCATTTTGTGAATTCTTGGTTGGTGAATGGACCCCAAACCACACAACCATAGAGGGTAATGGGTTCTATTACTGATTGGGATGTTGAGTTTTGATGGCGTAGAATGCCCTTCTTGCCTTGTCTCTCAGATCGTTCACAGCTTTGTGGAAGTTCCCTGTGGTGTTGATGTTTAGGCCCGAGGTAGGTATAATTTGTTGTGTGCTCCAGGGCAACCGTGTCTAGATAGAGTTTGTATTTGTTGTCATGGCCTCTGGACCTTTTTTGGGACTCCATTATTTTTGTCTTACTGAGATTCACTTTCAGGGCCCGTCTCGTAGAATCTGTGCAGAAGATCTAGGTGCTGCTGTAGGCCCTCCTTGGTTGGGGACAGAAGCACCAGATAATCTGCAAATAATAGACATTTGATATCTGAGTCTAGGAGGGTGATGCCCGGTGCTGCAGGCTGTTCTAGTACCCTGGCCAAAAGCCTTTTTGAAATCAATTTTATTTTGGTTTGTTTGTCGGTAAAGGTGTGCAGGGTGTATACGTCATCTGTTGTACAGTATTTTGGTAGAAAGACAATTTGGCATTTGCTCACAACATTGTTTTCACTGAGGAAATGTTGGAGTCTGCTGTTGATGATGGTGCAGAGGATTTTTTAGAGATTGCTGTTGATGCAGATTCCAGATTTGTCTCCCCTTTTGTGGATTGGGGTGATCAGACCTTGGTTCCAAATATTGGGGAAGATGCCAGAGGATAATGTTGAAGAGTTTAAGAATAGCCTATTTGAATTTGTGGTCTGTATATTTAATAAGTTTGTTTAGTATACCATCAACACCACAGACCTGTAGCTCATTCAATGTAATTGGAGAATCCAGTGGGTTATGGGTGTCTTTGTTCTTTGTTATATGGCTGAAAAGCTTGGAGAAGTGGTTTATCCATACATCTCCATTTTGGATAGATAGCTCTTCGTGTTGTTGTTTGTTTAGTGTGTTCCAATATTCCCAGAAGTGATTTGATTCTATGGATTCTTCAATCACATTGAGCTGCTTTATGAAATGTTGTTATTTGTTATTGTATTTCTGTATTGTTTTAGTGTTATCTGGTCTCTGTGTTTTCGGTTGGATAGGTTTCTCCATTTTTTTCTTAGGTTTTTGCGTTCTTCATCAAACCAGTTTTCTTAGGTATTCTGCTTGAATTTATATGTTATATGTTAGCTGAAAAGTCAAATATACTGTTCAGGCTTCCTACTGCTAAGTTTACACCTCACTATTGTCTAGGAGGGATTGGATTTGTTGTTGCCAATAGTTTTTTGGTAGGTTTCTACACTTCCTTCCTTCCATCTATAGCATTTCTTAAAAGCATGCAGTTTGTTTGGCTTTGATGCTTCGGTTGAGTATTGCTCTGTTCAACTAGATAGTGATTTTGCTGTGATCTGATAGGGGTGCCAGTGGAATGACTGTGGACGTTCTGAGAGACTCTGGGTTGAGGTTGGTGATAAAGTAATCTACAGTACTACTGCCAAGAGATGAGCTATAGGTGTACCTACCGTAGGACTCTCCTCAAAGCCTACCATTGACTATGTACAGACCCAGCGTGTGAGGAGGGAATGCTGTCACCTCCAGGTAGGTGTTTGTCTCCCTGTGTGCTAAGATTGTTGGGTTTTTGTCCAGTTTTGGAATTTAGGTCGCCACAGACTAGTACAAGTCTCTGGAAATGGTTGATCTCCCCTCTAGGATGGAGAAGGGGTTGTCATTAAAGTATGCAGATTCTAGTGGGGGGCTATAGGTAGCACGGAGGACATTTTTCTCTGTTGTGTGACATGCTCCTGTTTTAATTAATTGAATAGAGTGGTTGGGTTATGTCTGATCTATACCAAATTACCACTTTCTCCCTCTTGCTCTCTCTCTCTCTCTCTCTCTCTCTCTCTCTCTCTCTCGATCTCCACTGCCAGCTCCACTCTCCTCTCTTAAGCCCCCCTCCCCCACCTCCTCTTTTTCTCCCTCTCTCTCTCCCCCCGCTGCAGGCCATGCGCCTTCCCATCCACCTAGTATCTGCAATGCAGTATACTCTGCACGGCAGGCTGCATTTGCTGGAAAAGGGAGGTGGCTTCCCTCTCTCCCTCACTCTCACCTTACCCATCTATCTCAATCACAACAGTGTGCACAATGGCACAAAAAACGTCTCTCTGTACACTATATAACCTCTATTCGTTTTAAGAGCAGTTTGGTAAAGGCTCTGACATGTCGCAGTATTGTGCAAGCAGCAATTATATAAGTGGCTGTGCAGTGTGGTGGTGTGGTGCTGTGTGGTGTGGTGAGGTGAGTTGTGGTACGGTGTGGTGGTGTAGTGTGGTGCGGTGTGGTGGTGTGGTGGTGAGTCACTGAATCAGCCATCATAGTTCTAACATGTCAACTGTACAGGGTTTTAATGAGATTACTGTTCACTAGATGGATGGTGCTGTCTGACCCTGGGGCACAGATTCAGATTCACACACACACACACACACACACACACACACACACACACACACACACACACACACACACACACACACACACACACACACACACACACACACACACACACACACACAGTTAATAGTTAATAGTTATTGTTATGACGTTGCCATTCTGCTGTGTCATTTACTTAACCTTTCTTGTTGTTGTGTAGGTGGGAGGAGGAGTACACTGTCAGAGTGGACATGCAGCAAAAGATGGAAGACCTGCAGGAGGTAACACTGCCTCTGTCTGTGTGTGTGTGTGTGTGTGTGTGTCTGGCCTCTCTTATTGATTGATACATAGGAGGTAGATGTATCCCCTTCTTTCTGTTACACCTATTCTCTGTTGATTGGCTGGGACAAGAGCAAAGCCATGTCAGCATATCGAACAGGACAACTAGACATTACATTGACATGTTTAGGTGCTCAATGCTTGTAGACACAAAGGCCCTCCTCACTGATCTATACACTAATTTAGGGCGCGGGGCCAGAAGCGCAGTGTTGTCTGTGACGCTGTGTCTGAGGTTCTGGCAGTGTTGTCTGTGACGCTGTGTCTGAGGTTCTGGCAGTGTTGACACATTTGACATTGCCCAGACGCATGCGAAACAACCTAATTCAATTGCTTGTGTGAAACAGCTCGATTCAATAGTGCGCAAACCACTAACCTAATATAGTGTGTTTATAAACAGCTAATCCAATAGTAGTCTAGGCTATGTATAAATGCCTAACCTACTAGTTAGATGCTCCTCCCCTTTGACGTTAGTCATACGTCTTATAGAAAGCAGCTGACTGTCATGATCAAACAGCCAAATGGTTGTGTAGCTATTTGAGGAACTAGTGTAGCTACTTACGCACATTCAGTATGATTATAGCAACCATATTAAATCCCCAAAATGGCGCCCATTGGTCTCCGTCAGAGTGAGTTACTTAATCTGAAAGTCATTTGAACTTCCTACTTCCTCTCTCGGTGAGCGTATGAAGCTGAGCCAGGTGGGGCTCTGGTTTCTCAGGTTTGTTGTGTGTGCGGATGTATGAGTATGCAACTGCAGGGGACATTTACCTGACCCAGTTAGACAGGCTCTGTTGAGCCAACAGGAGACCGCATGGCATGCAGCAAAGTTCCACTTTACATTCAACTATCCATGCAGAAAGATGTACAAGAGATACACAAAGAAACCCTCAGGGACGAATCAAGACAAGTTACTTTATTTAATTTGCAACTCAACTTTTATACGTTTTTGTCTAGACTTACCTCAGGAAGAAGTTCTGTAAAATATTATGGCTAGTAGTTTACGGAATCAAATACTTCATAGAAAAGAGGGAGAATTATATCAACAACATAATCCAAGGCACTCATGTGAGATTAAGTAGGCAGGGTTGTCAATGTATAATCTGTGTGTATGTACTGTATGTTTGTGGGTTGTTGTAGTAAGACTTAGGGTAAGAACATCTATCCTTACACTGAATATTTAATCATCATGGACAGATTATAGAGTTGTACTTTGGCTTTGAGTTTAGACCTATAAAGACAAGATAGAATGTTTTACTGTTTGTCCCTGAGTTGGTCAAGATATAATCTGGTTTTCCAGGAAAGAAGGGTCTTAGCTGGTTTGCAGGATGTGTGTGAGTGGTGGGGTTGTGTGTGTGTGTGTTCGTGCAGGCGTGTGCGTGTGTCTGTGTGTGCACGTGTGCGTGTGTGCATGGACATGTATCTCATGGTTATGTGTGTGTGTGTGTGTGTGTGTGTGTGTGTGTGTGTGTGTGTGTGTGTGTGTGTAGGACCTCCAGGAGAGTGAGGGCTGTCAGGATGAGTTGGCTGTCAGAGTGCAGCAGCTGAAGGCTGAACTGGTGCTCTTCAAAGGCCTCATGAGCAACGTGAGTCTAAATCCACAAAGTTCCTCTCATCATGCAGCTACTCTTATTACCACACCTAACAGAACCCTCATCAACAACTTGTATACATCTTTCTCCCATATAGCACACAGTCTCATACTGTCCTGATCTAACTGCATACAAATCATCTGCTCATCTAGGACCCTTTTTACCCTCAATATTGTCTGGTTCATCCTCCTGTCCCACTGGGTCCCCTAGTCTGATTCTCACACTACACAGAGGTCACTCCTGGTCTGGTTAGGATGATAACTGTTACTAGGAGGCTGTAACCATCTCTCTCTCTCTGTGTAGAACATGTCTGATCTGGACAGTAAGATCCAGGAGAAGGCCATGAAGGTGGACATGGACATCTGTAGACGCATCGACATCACAGCTCGCCTGTGTGACGTGGCCCAGCAGAGGAACTGTGAGGATGTCATCCAGATGTACCAGGTAGTCTGTCTGACGGTGTCTGACAGTGTCTGTCTGTGTCTGTCTGACAGTGTCTGTGTCTGTGTCTCTGTCTCTGTCTCTGTCTCTGTCTGTCTGTCTGTCTGTCTGTCTGTCTGTCTGTCTGTCTGTCGGTGTCTGTCTGTCTGTGTCTGTCTGCGTCTGTCTAGCTCTCTTTCTATCTGTGTGTCTAAGTCTTCTCTTTCTTCTCCTAGGTCCCTAACACCCAGTCTGCAATCAACTGTCGCCCCCGGAAACAGACCCTGCTGTCTGTCAACGGTAGTGAGGGTGGTGAGACTATCATCACCTTGGAGAGCGATGGGGGCCTGCCCAGGGAGGAGGAGCTCTGCGGTTCGTCTGCCAATCAGATCAACGAGGAAATGCAGAGGATGCTCAACCAGCTGTGAGTAACATTACAGGACTGGTGTTTGTTACATGTGTAGTTTATCTTATCAGGCTTCTACAGGTACTACCAGCTTCTACACTGTCTATACTCTACCATAGTAAAGGTATTAGACTGATACGAAGGAATCTTTCATATGCAGTTTCTCCAGGGGCCAAACAAACGTTAATAAACAAACATTTGTGTGTGTTTCAGGCGGGAGTGTGAGTTTGAGGATGACTGTGACAGCCTGGCCTGGGAGGAGACAGAGGAGACTCTGCTGCTGTGGGAGGACTTCCCAGGATGCAGTCTGGCTCCGGAGACCACCCACCAGCCAGGAGAGGTATGGAGTGCTTTAGAATGTTGATGTTTAGGTATTCTATAGTAACTCTGGGGTTAACTGATGTTATAACGTTGTAAGTAGTACCTTCAACTTCTCATAAGTACAAATTGAAGACTTAGTGCAGTACCTTTGTAGTAGTTATATTGTTTTAATGATTTGTACAGATCTCTTTATGCAGAGGCTACACAACAGTCCATAGACATTTATCAGGAGTTTCTTTATTCACAGTTACTCCGTTTATAGCTTTGTCAATTGTATTTTCCAGGAAATGGTGAATAGAGCTAGACAGATGAGTTGGGTGAGGGATGGGGTAATGGCCTGCTGAAAGCAGGGTTTATTGCTCACAGGCATTGGGCCTGACTGTATGATCTCAGTGGTGCTAGTGGTTTAAACTGCCCCAGGGCACTGACCTTCACTCCTCTGGGAAATATATTTTAGCAGGCGATGTTTCCCAGCACAATCACAAACTCAAAAAAGCTTTTCACTAATGACTGTATGCCTGGAGGCTTGTGTCTGGACACACACACACACACACACACACACACACACACATATATATACACACACACACGCACATACACACACTTGCTAGTTAGTATCTGTTTTCCATTTACCAGTCAGGAGAGACATTTGAAACACTGTCTGTCTTGTCACTCTGAGGTAAATAAAAAGGCCTTACTCATTTAGTTAGCTGAGGTAATCATAGATTACCTCAGCTATGTGGAACACTACTATGTTGTACTGTCTGGTCATGTAGTGTGCTATGTGGAACACTACTATGTTGTACTGTCTGGTCATGTAGTGTGCCATGTGGAACACTACTATGTTGTACTGTCTGGTCATGTAGTGTGCCATGTGGAACACTACTATGTTGTACTGTCTGGTCATGTAGTGTGCTATGTGGAACACTACTATGTTGTACTGTCTGGTCATGTAGTGTGCTATGTGGAACACTACTATGTTGTCATGTCTGGTCATGTAGTGTGCCATGTGGAACACTACTATGTTGTCATGTAGTGTGCTATGTGGAACACTACTATGTTGTCATGTAGTGTGCTATGTGGAACACTACTATGTTGTACTGTCTGGTCATGTAGTGTGCTATGTGGAACACTACTATGTTGTACTGTCTGGTCATGTAGTGTGCTATGTGGAACACTACTATGTTGTACTGTCTGGTCATGTAGTGTGCCATGTGGAACACTACTATGTTGTACTGTCTGGTCATGTAGTGTGCTATGTGGAACACTACTATGTTGTACTGTCTGGTCATGTAGTGTGCTATGTGGAACACTACTATGTTGTACTGTCTGGTCATGTAGTGTGCTATGTGGAACACTACTATGTTGTCATGTCTGGTCATGTAGTGTGCTATGTGGAACACTACTATGTTGTCATGTCTGGTCATGTAGTGTGCTATGTGGAACACTACTATGTTGTACTGTCTGGTCATGTAGTGTGCTATGTGGAACACTACTATGTTGTACTGTCTGGTCATGTAGTGTGCCATGTGGAACACTACTATGTTGTACTGTCTGGTCATGTAGTGTGCTATGTGGAACACTACTATGTTGTACTGTCTGGTCATGTAGTGTGCTATGTGGAACACTACTATGTTGTCATGTCTGGTCATGTAGTGTGCTATGTGGAACACTACTATGTTGTACTGTCTGGTCATGTAGTGTGCTATGTGGAACACTACTATGTTGTACTGTCTGGTCATGGAGTGTGCTGACCATACAGACACCTTCTGTTTACTGCATTCTGATGTGTTATAAATGTGCTGAAAGGGGTTTCTGCTCAAATCCAAGAAAGGGCATTTCTGTAACAACCAATACTCACACATACAGACACGTCTTCCAAACAACCAATACTCACACATACAGACACATCTTCATAAACAACCAGTACTCACACATACAGACGTCTTCATAAACAACCAATACTCACACATACAGACACGTCTTCAAAAACAACCAATACTCACACATACAGACACGTCTTCATAAACAACCAGTACTCAAACATACAGACACGTCTTCGTAAACAACCAGTACTCAAACATACAGACACGTCTTCATAAACAACCAGTACTCAAACATACAGACACGTCTTCATAAACAACCAGTACTCAAACATACAGACACGTCTTCATAAACAACCAGTACTCACACATACAGACACGTCTTCATAAACAACCAGTACTCAAACATACAGACACGTCTTCATAAACAACCAGTACTCAAGGACATATCGACAGGTTTTTTTTCACCTTTCACGCTCTAACCACTAGGCTACATGCCGCCCTAAATAAACACACTCTTTCTTCTCTCGATTTCATTCATGGTACTCTTTAATTTATCACTCCCCCTCCTTCGCTCCCTCTCTCCCTATCTGTCTCTCAGCAGGAGGACCAGTGTCTGGAGAAGGTGATTAACGACACTGAGGACTTGTTCAAATCCAGGGAGAAAGAATACCAAGAGACCATCGACCAGATTGAGGTGAGACACTGTGAGTGTGTTCGTGTGTGTGTTCATGTGTGTGTGTGTGTGTGTGTGTGTGTGTGTGTGTGTGTGTGTGTGTGTGTGTGTGTGTGTGTGTGTGTGTGTGTGTGTGTGTGTGTGTGTGTGTGTGTGTGTGTGTGTGTGTGTGTGTAGGTCTATGTTAATGTTTGACCGTGAGTTTCTCCCCAGTATGACTTGGCTACAGCTAAGAGTGATATGAACCGTCACCTACATGAATACATGGAGATGTGTTCTATGAAGAGAGGCCTGGATGTACAGATGGAGACCTGCAGGAGACTCATCACCCAGAGTGGCGACAGGTACACTCACTCACTCCCTCACTCTCTGCCACTGGCATTCACTTCTCTCTCTCACGGTTTATCTTTGGCTCACTTTTAATGACTTCAAGTAATCTTACAGTAATCTGTTAATCTTCTTTGACCAAGTTTTAAACACATTTTTGTGCCTGCTGTATACTGTATACCTGTTATTCTCTAAATTATACATTCCCCCAAAAAATCTCTCTCTCTCTCGCTCGCTCGCTCTCCCTCTCGTTCTCTCTCTCTATAGTAAGCCTGGCTCTCCTGTGGCTGGGGCTGGTGAGGAGAGCGTTGACCAGGCAGAGAAGGAAGGGACAACAGCGTCACCTCCTCTCTCCAACTCTCCTCCCAGATCATGACCTATCAAGACCACCTCCATCACATGACCTTCATTCCATCCAACCACAGTACCACTCAACACTCTGCCGTCACTATAGCAATGCCATGTTTACATTCTAACCACCAGAAGCTTCAGGTGTAGTATTGTGTGTTTCCAACAGCTTTTACTCCCCTCTACTGGAAAGTGGTATTACAAGCACCATGGAAGTCTACATAAGAATCCACTGTTTAGCAGAGCAAAGGTAACGAGGTAATGGATTGAGATACACTACTTGAAGTGAGAATACCTCATAGAAAAGTATGAGCAATATTTGAATGAACTCATATGAATTGTAGGCTAGAGTGTACTCTTAAGGTAGTTGTTGGTACTACAGAGTTCCATGGTAATAACTCCTATAGCATGATCCATTTCCTCACAGCCATTCATGTCAGGCTAGCATAGCAGATAATTCTAACAGTTGCTACATTATCAAATTCACCTAAAAGTATAACACAGTAAATATAAGCCTTAGGGTGTGTTCGTAAATTCACTCTGGAGTGCCAGAGTGCGCTCAGAGTGCCTATTCTCGGAGCATTCAGAGCGCACACAGGACGCTCTGGCAGAGGAGTAGGGTTGATCCGAGTGTTCTGACCTTGCAACGGCAGTCAAGCACCCAAGCTAACAGGCTAACGTTGGCTAGCTTGCCAGCTACTTCCAGACAAAAATTAGAGAACACTTCACCATTTTACCCGCCCTAGCAGAGCTGGTTAGGCTTTGTATGTGTTATATAGAGTGTTGATGACTGTAACTGTGCTGCTGGAAACAATCACAAATTTATTATGCGCTTTGGCACACTCAGACGAGAGAGCTCTTAAATCGTAGTAGATAGCCAGAGAAAATGTACGAACACACCCTTAGACAAAGCAAAGCCCAGTTGGCAAGAGAGAAAATCTCCAGATGTATCACTTTATTAGCAACAAAACAGAAATATACTTTACTGTATCATAGTTATTCAAACGGACTAAAATAATATCAAATCATATCACTCATTTTATCAAGACATCTACACTTCATTCATATGTATCGATGAAAACTTGAAAATAGTCAACTAAACTCTAAGATGCAGTCACTCAGATGGCGTCACTGATATCCCCTGTGTGTGATTCTGCACACGAGTCACATTTTGAAACAAAAGCCTGCCGTCTCCTTCTGCCTTTTTGTTGTCACCAGACAGGGAGTCAAGGTAACATTCTTTTACCGTCCTGTTTCAGTTACCTGGTATTTACTAAGGAATTATTGGATAACATTGTGTAACATTGTATTCTTTCTTCAACAGAACTGGTAACTCGTCCGGGTTAGGGGAGGGTTTGACCGGGGAAGGCCGTCATTGTAAATAAGAATTTGTTCTTAACTGACTTGCCTAGTTAAATGAAGGTTAAATAAAAAAAATAAACTACCTGATACTGAATGTTACATAGTGGTGCTTGTTTCACTGAATCCCAAAGAACCCCAAAAGTAGTTTTACTGTAGTTATAATGTAATACCTTTTTACTGTGTTGCGTCTAAGTAAATATGAGACTGTAACCAGAGTCAACAAGAGGAGAGAGACGAGAGAGAGAGCAGAGAGTTTTGTTTTAAAATGCAGCCGTAGCCTAGGGTTTCCACTAGATAACACATCCACAAAATTGACTATATTATAAAAAATAATGAAAACAAAAATTTGCTTTTTGGTCTTAATTTAATGTTAGGGTTAGGCATAAGGTTAGCAGTGTGGTTAAGTTTAGGGCTATTTTTAAAATTAGATTTTAAGAAGATAAATTGTAGGTATAGGCAGGGTTTATGACTTTGTGGCTGTGTAAACTAGTGATGACCATAGCCTAGCCTGGTTCCAGATCTTTATATGTGCTTCAGCCAACTCCTTTAACTATCGTTGTCATGCCCTATGCTTTTCTATGTGACTCCAGATCATCTCTGCCACTAATCCACTTCTATCAGGTACTTCGACTTTTGGCATGGTAACTATGGTGAGAGAAGTTGTCTAAACTGATCTGGGACCAGGCTAGCCATAGGCTCTGTGTTGGCCCTTTATGTGGTAGTGCAGTGTGAATAGTGTAAATACTCTGTTAAAGCTGATCTGAGTTCAGCTCTGGGGCATTGCCCTGCTCTCTGTGTCTCTCTGTCACTGACACAGGGAGAGGGATTCATATGACAAAGGGCATTGACACCCAAGTGTTATTATACCTACGAGCTGTCTGTAATGTACTGTATACCAATGTTTTATTTCGTTTCCAGCAACCGAGAGCAGAGGAAGGCCCTGCTACTCTGTCCTCTAGCAGGGAGACGGGCAGGCTAGGCTATGAGAAGTTAGATTGGAGAGATCTGTGTGTCAGTTCTGTACTCTCTATTTCTATGTGCCGTAGTCTGATCTGGTTGGTAAGGACACAAATGCATTATCAGAGAGAAAAGGAAGATTGATGAACAGGCTATAAAAGACAGAACGTCCACAGATAACTGGATCTGCAATAGAACAAGATGGATGGAGGTTGTGGGTTTGATTCCCATGGGGGAGTAAGAAATAATTAAAATGTATGAATTTACTATACTGGATAAGGGTGTCTTCTAAAGTACAAAAATGTAGATTAACAGACAGACAGACAGATGAATGTACCATATGGATAGATTGATCACATGCTGAGATAATTTAGGTTTGCTTCTTGAGTGCCAAAGCAACTGAAAACAAGCAGTCTGAATTAACTTTAAGAATTATTGCTGGAACAATGTTATACTGTAGACATACTAAATACTGATGCTGAAAAGCTATCTGACATGGTGCTTGATAAGACCTAACCGATTTTATTAGCTTAAAAGTTTGCCGTTATAAAGAAAGAGCAAAGCAAATATGTATATTCAATAATACAGCAGTAACAGCAGAAACAACAGCATTAAACTCGACAGAAGAATAAGAATGACGTGTACAGATGTAGGATCTTAATTTGATCACTTTTGTTACTGAGTATTTTCCACTTTGAAATTTCAGACTTGATTTGCCTTAATGAACAATGCATCAACCCCAACAAAAATGGCCATTAATTATAATCCACATAATAATTCACATTTCCTGTTGCTGCAGGATTTTTTTCCTGCTGTAGCAAACTGGCTCAAATTAAGATTCTACATCTGTAATAATTCAGACTTGTACATGTCACGAATGTAAACATTTATTGAGGAAAGCGTATTTTATTTTCTCCACATATTTGTAGATAGGGGTGAAATCGTTAGAGCAGTGGAATAGATTTCCTCTCTGTTAATTCAACATACACTATGTTATTATTCAGTAGAGTGTAGATTTACAAGACAGATAAACAATATTTAATAACCCAGTAACAGAAAACAAGGATTCCTTCACAAATACTTTCTTTATCAACAACCAAATTGAGGCCATTTCATTTGTTTCTTTCTTTCAATTTATTTTTTATGAGAAAGTTGTTGAATCAGGTGCAGGCTGCTGCTCACACCTCAATATTCTAGTATTCTATAAGGGTTTCCAAGGCTTTCTCTGAATGATTATATAGGTTGTGAAGAACAGGTTTTGGAACATGAAAAAATTATATGCATGTCTTAAGCTATGTATTGGGTACGCCATTCCTAGGGCTAGGAGTTTCACCTGACCTCGTGACCTAGGTCCTAGGCCAGGGCTATTCAACTCTTACCCTGCGAGGTCCGGAGAATGCTGGTTTTATGTTCTACCTGATAATTAATTGCACCTACCTGGTGTCCCAGGTCTAAATCAGTCCCTGATTTAGAGGGGAACAATGAAAACATGCAGTGGAACTGGCTTCAAGGTCCAGAGTTAAGTTTGAGGGGTCCTAAGCTATAAGACTTGAACTAGGGTTTTTCCTGTTAATGTCATACGGTCAGTAAAACTCCTGGCCCTAGCATTCCTGCTCTTTGGCCAGAACTGGAGATTAAAATGGAGGGGAGAAATTGTGTGAGAATATGTAATCATTTTTTTTTTTTAAATGTATATTTTACTACACGCACAGAGAAACTGAGTCTCTGCAGTATGTATGCATGTGTCAGAGTGCATTTTTAGGAGAGTGTTCTAATGTCCTTGGTTTTGAAAAAGAGTTTTACTGGTTCGCTTACAACATGAAGAATGCAATAGTCCCAAAATGCACACTGTAGACCAATTCATATCCTCTTCACATCTGAACTGAAGGCTGAAGGCTGTAGAGCTGAATCAATGTAAACTAGAGCGGTAGGGACCATACAGTGATGTGTTCTGCACACTGTCTGGATTCCCATCTCTACACATGTCTGTAAATCACCTTGAAATACTGTATATATGTAAATCAGATGTACAATAATCACTCTAATATTCCTTCAATAATCCACTTTCTTCATGAGTGTATGTGATTACAAAGTAAATTATTTTTTAAAACGGCACCAAAGTGTAAAAAAAAAAAGACTGAAATGCAAATGCTTTAACATAATGATGGTATGTTGCTGTGATATTGTATGCATTAAAGGGAAACGCTATGTTTGATATATTGTATGTTTAAACACTGGCAATGGAAGGAGGTCCACAGTCAATAATACTTACAGGTCAAGTTGGAAGCTTACATACACCTTGGCCAAATACATTTAAATTTAGTTTTTCACAATTCCTGACATTAAATCCTAGTAAAAATTAGGATCACCACTTTGAATGTTAAATGTCAGAATAATAGTAGAGAGAATTATTTATTTCAACTTTTATTTCATTCATCACATTCCCAGTGGGTCAGAAGTTTACATACACTCAATTAGTATTTGGTAGCATTGCCTTTAAATTGTTTAACTTGGGTCAAACGTTTCGGGTAGCCTTCCACAAGCTTCTCACAATAAGTTGGGTGAATTTTGTCCCATTCCTCCTGACAGAACTAGTGTAACTGAGTCAGGTTTGTAGGCCTCCTTGCTCGCACATGCTTTTTCAGTTCTGCCCTCAAATTTTCTATAGGAATGAGGTCAGGGCTTTGTGATGGCACCTCCAATACCTTGACTTTGTTGTCCTTAAGCCATTTTGCCACAACTTTGGAAGTATGCTTGGGGTCATTGTCCATTTGGAAGACCCATTTGCGACCAAGCTTTAACTTCCTGACTGATGTCTTGAGATGTTGCTTCAATCTATCCACATAATTTTCCATCCTCATGATGCCATATATTTTGTGAAGTGCACCAGTCCCTCCTGCAGCAAAGCACCCCCACAACATGATGCTGCCACCCCTGTGCTTCACGGTTGGGATGGTGTTCTTCGGCTTGCAAGCCTCCTCCTTTTTCCTCCAAACATAACGATGGTCATTATGGCCAAACAGTTCTATTTCTGTTTCATCAGACAAGAGGACATTTCTCCAAAACGTAGGATCTTTGTCCCCATGTGCAGTTGCAAACCGTAGTCTTGCTTTTTTATGGCGGTTTTGTAGCAGTGGCTTCTTCCTTGCTAAGCAGCCTTTCCACTTATGTCGATATAGGACTTGTTTTACTGTGGATATAGATACTTTTGTACCTGTTTCATCCAGCATCTTCATAAGGTCCTTTGCTGTTGTTCTGGGATTGATTTGCACTTTTTGCACCAAAGTACGTTAATCTCTAGGAGACAGAATGCATCTCCTTCCTGAGCGGTATGACGGCTGCGTGGTCCCATGGTGTTTATACTTGCATACTATTGTTTGTACAGATGAACGTGGTACCTTCAGGCGTTTGGAAATTGCTCCCAAGGATGAACCAGACTTGTGGAGGTCTACAATTTTTTTTCTGAGGTCTGATTTCTTTTGATTTTCCCATGATGTCGAGGAAAGAGGCACTGAGTTTGAAGGTAGGCCTTGAAATACATCCACAGGTACACCTCAAATTTTCTCAAATGATGTCAATTAGCCTATCAGAAGCTTCTAAAGCCATGACATAATTTTCTGGCACAGTCAACTTAGTGTATGTAAACTTCTGACTACTGGAACTGCGATGTAGTGAATTATAAGTTAATTACTTGTTTCATGCACAAAGTAGATGTCCTAAGGTTGAAGTCATTAAAAATTAGTTTTAATGACTTCAACCTAAGTGTATGTAAACTTCCGCCTTCAACTGTAAGTGTCAGGTTCCAGGATTTGGAGCATAGCTGAACTGTGGATGGAGATATTTGATTGGTCCTTAATGTTTCTCATAGACCAGGAGCCAATGCTCTTGCTCTGTGAGGGACAGTGTATTCTCTGGTCTATATATTTTACCATCAACTAATTCCATCTGGTCAGGGTAAGCTAGCATGCAGGTGGATAGACTGGGTTGTCAATGAGAAGACAATCACCAGGGCCTAATTTACTAAGCATCTTTACCAGTGCCTTGTTTACACCTGCTCTTTTCAAAAGGGAATAAGTCATTGAACAAAATGTCAAGGGAAAAGTAAAGCCAGTTTTCTGTTTCTAGCTTTGTATCTCATCTTATAATTCCCTCCGAAAAGAGCAAATGTAAACATTGCACTGCTTCCTAAACCTGGCCTTGGTCTTTGTTTTTGGGGAGGTGTGAGTTCTGTGAAACTGGACTGGACCTTTGAACATGTGTGCTTCAACGCAGAGCTCTGTATACTGAACCGAGATGGAATGAAGAATAAAAGATGCAGCTGAGTAGTATAATTGTGTGTGAGTTTTTTTTGTGTGGATTTGGTGAGTTTATGCTAGAATCCCACTTGCGTGTCTGTACTTCCTGAACTGCACCTACCTGATAAGCTAACTTTACGAGGATAGAGAGAAAGAATGTTTGTGTCAAACTGTCTTTCACATCTTAAAGTATGTGTCGAAAATGATGAGACTTTGGTTCAAAAGCATTAGTCACCCTGCTGACATGCCTGTCTTGTCTGCCTGCCTGCCTGCCTGCCTGCCTGCCTGCCTGTCTAGCTGTCTCTAGCTTGTAAATACACCACAGCATCACTGTCAGTACACAGTTGGCGGGAGAGACAGGAAGAGAGGAAGATGTCACAGGTGAAGGAAATAATGACGCAAAGGATGGGTAGAGAAGAGAGACACACCTTAAAGAATACTAGGTGGGGGGGGGGGGGGGTGTCGAAGTCATAGACAACAAATACTTGGCATTTGGTGTGGTCTCTACAGTGCAAAAGGTAAGACTAGATTATTTTATGTATTTGTTGTTTTCAACACAGGTTTTTACGTTTGATATATTTTGTCATGAACTGAATTGAGTCTCAAAGCTAGAAGTTAGTGCAGTCACCATCAAATTGTGATAAACTTCAACATGAAGTAACCTGTTGTGTGTAGCTATTAGAAATGTTACCGAATTAACCGAAATGACAGATTGTTCATGATTTATCATTGTTTATAGAATGCCGGTGGAACAGTTCTTTGTGGCTGTGCTGATGTTGTCTGCACACCTAGCATTCTCATATCCTCTGGTAACCATTTTGTCCCTTTATGTCCTTTCTTATTACTTGTTATGACTGCTTATGAAATCTGTTATAACTGTTTGACATGTGTTACAACATTATGACAGTATCATAGACCTCATGAGACTGTGTTGTGTGTTGTCAGACTACGGAGAGATATTACATGGATGGAGGGAGACAGTGCAGACTGTGTCCGCCAGGTGAGAAAAAAAGGCACTCCATAATAGGGACTTTTTATTTGATTTATTTTTCCCTTATTTGTCTTCCCTCATCTCCACATTATATCACTTCATACTACAATCACAACCATTTTTTACATGAATAGTGAGTCAGATCATTTCAGATGTGTGTGAGTGTGCGCATTTGCATGTCTAAATGTGCATATGTTCTTAGGAATCATGAGGAAACTATGAGATGGTTTCTCTCTCTCGCTGTGAAGTGGAGAGCTGTGCTATGACCACATCCTTCGCTAATATGCAGTCTAGGCCAACAAGCTCTCGCTCTGCGCTCTCCGTCTCTTCCTGTTATTCTCTGCTCTCTGTCACTATGCTCCTTCTCTTCTCAGTCAGCAATAGACAGTGTACTGAAACGTTACCTGAATGTGTGTGTGCCTATGTGTCTAAAAGAGTTAGCATAATGTTCTGACATCCACTACTCATGTAGTCTAGTACAGGACATGTATAAAACTGCAGTGTCTATCAGTTTGTATTCTTATTGTAGTGCTCTCTTATGCCTTGACTTCCTGGTCTGGTCTCTCTCTCCTCACTCCTCTCTTTCTACCTCGTTCTCTCCATCACCCTATTTCCTTATATTTTAACCCAAACTTAATTTCCTTTACTCCATATCTGCTGTCCCATGTATTAGAGACAATGAACCACTGGTCACTTCCCGTTTCACACTGAGTATTTAAATACAGTATTCCCAACATGGCTCATTCTAATATATCTACTGCTGTACATATAATTCTTAGTATAAATTCTGTAAATTCTTACAGTGTACATATGCATAGATTGTATTTGGGTTATTAATTGGATTTGTTCCCGACGTTCTTGATTTCTTGTAAAAAAACACAAAACACTTAAATTATTTGTGTACTTGTTTGACATTTTACTGCATTGTTAGGAGCTAATAACATATGCATTTCGCTGCACCGCTATAACATCTGCTAAACTGTGTATGCAACCAATAAACTTTGATATCTTTCCATATCTTTCTTTCTCTCTCTCTATCTCAGGTTATTATCAGAGGTCCTGTTTAGAGTGCTCTCCCTGTCGAGATGGTTCCTACACAACACGACTGAACGCTGAGTCCAGTTGTCATTCCTGTTTCAAAGACTGCAAACGTGGTACATAAACATAAACACAACTCAGCAATGTAACATCTGAGTAACACTTTATTTAGTGGGAAACACGTAAACTGTATATTGTTTGTAAATCATTACGTCATTTATTTAGTCTTTTTTTGTTAACTTTATTTATTTCTTTTTTGGCCCATCCACCAAAATATTTGTTTTTACAGCTTTTTATTTTGTTGTTACATGTACATTCTACACACATTTTACATACATGGCACTTTTTTTTTTTTTTACATTAGTTACATAGAAAGAATGAAGTAGTTTGATATTTTGATATACATTACATCTATATAGATAGCACTTATACATTATACATAATCTTTTCAGTCATAGCTATTATAGAACATGAGCTTTTAAACCCACCCCTCAGCTACTCTCAGTCCGTTCCACCTATCTCCATAAACCCACCCCTCAACTACTCTCAGTCCGTTCCACCTATCTCCATAAACCAACCCCTCAACTACTCTCAGTCCGTCCCACCTATCTCCATAAACCAACCCCTATGCTACTCTCAGTCCATCCCACCTGTCTCCATAAACCAACCCCTCAACTACTCGCAGTCCGTTCCACCTATCTCCATAAACCCACCCCATAACTACTCTCAGTCCATTCCACCTATCTCCATAAACCCATCCCATAACTACTCTCAGTCCGTTCCACCTATCTCCATAAACCCACCCCTCAACTACTCTCAGTCCGTCCCACTTATCTCCAAAAACCCACCCCTCAGCTACTCTCAGTCCGTCCCACCTATCTCCATAAACCCACAGCTCAACTACTCTCAGTCCGTCCCACCTGTCTCCATAAACTGTCCTCTTTTCATTTCCACATGCCATACATGTCATTTTTTACCAAAAGTCATAGAACTTATGTCTACATTATGGACACTATTTATTACCATGTAATAGCTTTACTAAACCTTTTGTTTTGGCTGTGTTTGTTTGGGTGTTCGTGTGTCAGATTTGCACCTGGTGGAGGATGAGCCGTGCACTTCTGTATCGAATGCTAAATGTCGCTGTGAGGCTGGTTTTACCTGCACCGACCAAGACGACCAGACAGGAAACTGTAGAGACTGTGAGAAGATCCCTCAGCTGCCACCACCTAGAAATGGTACTGTACTGTGTGTGTGTGTATGTGTGTGTTGCCTGCTCTTCCTTCACTGTGTATTTTTGCCAGGTTCTGGATATTGAATCAGTTTGGTTGTGGATAGATGTTGATGTGTTCCTGCCTGTGTGCACTCTGTCTGATTCCAGTAGCGGGCATCAGAAACAACCAGACAGGAACTTCATCTGAACACAGCAGGACTTCCTCTTCCGCTGGACGCTGTCAACCTCCCCAGTGAGCCTTTATCCTGTTTTCTCCTCCAAACTTAATATACTGGAACCAGACATATGAAGAGGCTCTGGTTAGGCCTTCTAGTTCTGGCAAAGTTGTTATTTTATGATATATAACCTTCATACAAACAGAAGAACCGGTATTAAAGAATTGTCAGAAATCTAAGTGGTAATGGATGTTTGGGATATTAAATACATTTGTCAGCTCAGTGGCATGGCCCCACTTCAGTGTTGACAGGCTGTGAATGGATATGTTACATGATGAGTCCTTTACCTCTGTCTCACCCAGCTGTGGCACTCCAGGATCACAAGCAGGCAACACCACTCATCACACCACAGGTGAGTGTATGTCCTTTACATTTTAGTCATGTAGCAGACACTCTTATCCAGAGGAATCAAACCCACAACCCTGGCATTGCAAGTGCCATGCTCTACCATCTGAGCTACATGGGACTAGCTGTGTACATCAGTTATTTTCATTACAGTCAGAATATATTGAAACTGTGGGAAGGTACAGATACAGAAGTTTCTCCATCTCATTTCCCCACCAGCTGACAGCAGCAAACACTTGGCAGCCATTTTGTGTTCTATGGTGGTCATTGGAATCCTAGCCGTTATCATTCTGTTATGTATCCGTCGCCCAGGAGATGAAGCCTGTTTCAAACAAGGTAAGGCAGTGTTCCTCTGTTCAGTCTCAACTGTAGTTAGATCATTGTGTTAAAGCAGTCCTCTCTCTCTCTGGATGCTAGAATGAAGTAGGTTTGCACTGGGAGCCAACTGTAGCTTTTTGTGAATGTAATGTAATGAAAATATTGCAACATTCTCTCTGTGTAGACCTACTTAGTTGTTTCTAGTGTCTACATGTACCTAGAAAGCATTAGATGATAAAATATTGCCCTTTTCAATCATCGATGATTCATCGATCAAAATACCCATTCATACCCATTCATTGATGGCTTACCATCAGTTTGCTGGGTTGACTAATAGATTTGTGTCTGTTATTTTCCAGCTCTCAAGTTCTGTAACAAGGTATGTGTGATACCTACGATAACTAACTACATTATGTGTGGAATGTTTACATTGTCATTTGTGTGTTCCTGACCTAAACCCTATATAGGCATTGTTGACCATTGTGTATTCCAATAACTATGGATTTCTGGTGGATTTCTGTGCTCTTATGAAGAGAGTAAGAGATGCGTCGCCTAACAAGACCAAAGAGCCAACTCATCAACACCATGCTAGAGAGCCACAGCCCAGTGTTAAGCACCAGACAGTGGACCCACCATCTGTTACAGCAGCAAATATGGGTACTGTAGACACATACAAATCATTATTTTGACCCCAAGATCCATAAATATAAAAATATAAAAAATATGGTTCAGTTACTGTTGTGGTTTTGCTATAGATGCAGTCAGTCAGTCAGTCATTTAACTTGGAGTTTTGCATAGATGATGCTTTGAAGTCCATGGGGGATTATCAATGGGAAGTTGATTAGTTTCAAGATCCATAGTGAATAAGGCTGATGATGAATATAGAATTAAATATCACTTTCTCTCTGTCTGTGTCTCGCTCAGGCCCGGTCCATGTCCACAATGCTGGAACGGTCATCTTCAGTTTACTCAACCAATTCACTGGTATGGGTGGAGGGGCGGAAGAGAGAGGGCAGAAAGACAGGGATGAGGAAGGAGAAGGATGTCCGGCCTGCCCGACACCCCCCACCAACATCCATCTATCCCAGGAGGAGAGGAATGGAGAGATGGACTGTGTGTTCTTCCCTTCACAGGAACAAGGGAAGGACAGTCACGTTTCCAAAGAGGAGGGGCTATGAGGGTGGGGGGGGTTGAGGACTGAGGACGCTCCAAGTGAAAGCTTCCCTTCTAGGATCAATTTAGCCAACCCTACATCCTAATGTTAATCATAAGGAGGATTAAGACTGGTCTGACCCTGGATCAGTGGTAAGGGACAACATCTACCTGGGGCTCTATTCAATCTGTTTCACTGAAGCGTTACAGATTGCGCGATAGCAATGTAAAGGTAATTTCTGATTGAGCCAACATATGCAGCGTTTACCGTGAATGCAGTCTCCGCTAACGCAGGAACATTGCCTTGAACGTCCGCAATACGGATTGAATAGAGCCCTTACTCTCAGAAGAACACAGGTGAATCCCAAAACTCTAGAATGTACATTATTTTCTGTCCTAGACCTAGATAGAGTTAGACATCTCACCATGGTGGTCATGCTCACATCCACTTGTATTCCTGTTATTGTGCTGTATAATAAGCTTCCAGTCTCAACTGTTGCTACCTGCTTTTCTCTGTGTTCATGTGGCACGTTGAGCTGTTTTTGCACAAATATTAAATATGATATTTCAATGAACACAGGTGAAAGGGTGATTGTATGAAATGACAGTAGGCCTGTAACATTTGTGATTCTGTTCTTTATTTAAAAATACAGCACTGTATGTTTTAAACAACCCCTACTATGTAAGAGTATACACTACCATAAAGCATAATAATATTAACGAAGGTTAAAACATCTTCAACATAAACATGTACTGCACATGTACGTGTGTGTGGGTGTGTGCGCGCGTGTCTGTCTCTCTCGTTCACACTCTTCCAGTTACTCACTCTCACTCTCCGCTCTTTCTCGGTCACAGACACCCACTCCCTCTGTCATTAGCCTGTGTCTTCATACTTCAAAGTGTCTTTTGTCCTATTTTCTTGTCCTCTCTGAAAGGCCTAGATACAGATGCCAATACAGCAGCCTGTCTAGCCTTCAGGTTGGCTTCACATCAATGGGAATGTGAGTTACTCTGTTTGTCTCCCAGATCTCCCAACTCTCTGTCCCATTGTGAGGTCTCATCCTCTCCTTCGACACCCACTTCCTCCATCATACGTTCAGTAGCAGCTCTGGCTTTCCACACACTTCCTGGACCGGCATCGGCACTTCCTCTTCCGCTGTGCTCTGATTGGCTGGAGTCGACTTTTTGGGAGACCACAACCCTGATGGACCAATAAGATGAGGGTTAGGTCAAATGTGCCAGCATATGTATTGTGTTCAATAGAACTACAGGACAGATGAACAGTGACGTGGACTTACTGTTTGTTGAACCAATCCATCGCAGAACAGGTTTGAGCTTTGAGATGGTAACAAGGCAGGTGAGCAGTACACACACACACACCCCAGTCACACACACCGGGAGCAACTTGCTATCATCTGTTTGTTTGTGTATGAGAGAGAGAGGGGAGTGGAGAGAGAGAGAGAGGTCAGGGCCGTACACATGAACACCGGCATTGTATAATGTTTTGTGTTTCTGAGAGAGAGGACTAATTTCTGTGTAGCTCTCATGGCATTTTTACATGTCACTTTGAACTCTTTCAGGCCATTTTCATAAATTGTTTCCATTGTATTGTATTGTAGTTAACCTTGGTTTGGTTTTGTGCTGGGCCCAGTACCAGGTTCGGTGACAGGTTCAGCTCTATGGTTAGGGATGCTAGGCACCGAGTGGTTTGACACTGTAGCTGGCATGATTGGAGGTGTCAGTATGTGTTTGGGTCTGGTCGGGCTGGGGATCTCCTCACAGTCCAGACAGGTGCCACTGCCTCTGCAGCGGTAGCCTGGTTTACAGCTGCACACGTCATTTTGCTTGGTCGAACAGCGAGATACATACTGCAGCTCTGTAACATAACACACAGGAACACAAGTCATAAGTGGTCTATTCGTTTGTGTGCCTTCATGTATATTGACTTTGACATACTGTTTTATTCACGTAGTCAAACACACAATCTGAAATCATGCCTGAATATGAGAAAATAGCTCCTCTTCAAAATGACTCATAGGACCTTGTTGAATCAGGTTTTTGACTCACAACGAACTGAAGTGTATATTACCGTCTGACCCCACCCTTCTCACACACACACACACACACACACACACACACACACACACACACACACACACACACACACACTAGCCATTTCACTAGAGTGAATGACAGTTAAAATATATGTTGACTGAGTTTGTGGCTACTGTCAAACCTCTCTCACCTCTGTGTTTTCCCGGTGCGCAGGTTGACATTTTAAAATAGTTAGATAGTCTCTATTTTTGTCCCCCGCCACACTTGATGACAGCATATTGTGAAATTTCGAATGTTCTGTCTGCTGCACTTTCCGATGTTTATCTCTAAAGTAAAAAGGTTATTTCCACCAGTGAGATGGTAACGGTCTGTTTACCACTAACCCCTCCCACTATCCCCCCATCACCACTGATATCCTTGACATTACTTGGTAGACATGCCATCCCTTCTGCCTTCCAGGCCCCTCAATCCTCCTCTCCTCCTGGGTGGGTGAGTCAGTGTTTTTCAGTGCCCCTCTCCCCCTCCCCCTCTCTCTCTGACTGTGTCCCACCATTGTACAGTGAAGGGGGAAATCCCTAGCAGGCTATGTGTTTTCATGTGTAAAGTCCTTCATAACTATGACTTACAGGTGAGTAACAGTTTTAGACAGATAGACAAGACAAGCATCAGTGCCAATCATAGGTTGCTGTAGATGTGTAGACACTCACTCACTCACACACTCACCACTCATGCTGCAGCCATTGCAGGGTTTGCAGCTTTTATCGAAGTTGTAGCTGTCTGAGTAGTAGCCGCTGTCGCAGTCAGCACACTGAGTTGGGTTGTTCTGACTAGTGCAGCGTCCCACCATACGCTGACCTGCAAAGGGCAACACAGTAAATTACACACACACACACACACAAAACTGATAAAAGTATTTTTTCCGAATGGCTTACCTGGTGGACACTTGTTGCAGCACCATTGGTTTACTGGCTGTGGCCAAGCATACTCTTTATCCTTGCACATGAGGGATTGGTCAAGAGAGAGGAGAGAAGGGAGGGATAGAAAGATGTGGGTGATCCACCAGAAGAGATGCATCTGAGAGGGATGAAGAGAAAAAGAGGAAGGCAGTCAATATGGAACAGATATTTTACAAGAACTTCAGAACATCGACATACACTGAGAGTATAAAACATTAGGAACATCCCCATTATTGAGTTGCAGTTTTACTCTCAGAACAGCCTGAATTCGTCGGGGCATGGTGTCGAATGCGTTCCAAAGGGATGCTGGCCCATGTTGATCCAATGATTCCCACAGTTGTGTCAAGTTCACTGGATGTCCATTCTTGATACACACGGGAAACTGTTAAGTGTGAAAAAAACAGCAGCACCGGTGCGCCTGGCACCGGCTACCATCCCCACTTCAAAGGCACTAAAATCTTTTGTCTTGCCCATTCACCCTCTGAATGGCACACATACACAATTCATGTCTCAAGGCTTAAAAGTCCTTCTGTAACCCATCTCCTCCCCTTCATCTACACTGATTTAACTGGTGACATCAACAAGGGATCAACACTTTCACCTGGACTTGTCTATGTCATGGACCAGTGTATACCGCATTCATAAAGATATCATCCAACAATATATTATCAAGAGATAATGCATTGCAATGGCAGGACATTATCGTGGTCCCCTAACCCTAGCTATGAGTTTCAAGGACATTACAAACTGGACCACATAAAGTAGAAAACGTGATACAGACTCCAGACAAAACACCTACATGCTGACAGTGTAAAACTAAGCAGTGTATGCCATTACAGATACAACAAACAAGCCCAGGACTCTAACGACAGACCTGAACAAAACTTGTTTCAGTAGGTAAGTGTAGAGCCTGACTTACCGTGTCTCAGAGAGAATGAGATAGATATGACCCTGGACCCTCTGACTGTGTGACTGAACTGGGGATCACAGTGTGTCAGAGTATTATTCAAAAGATGAGTCATAAGGGAAACTTCCATTTCCAAAGACTCTTATCTCTATGACGACCCCCTTAGTTCACTCAGAACCACTGTGCCGTTTAAAACCCTCAACTTACCCTCTTCCTCCCCCTTTCTTTCCACTGCCGTTTGTCTGTCTCGTTTCATCAACAACTGTGATATCAGCTTCCAAAACAATCTTTAAGACACTCTTATGTCCATCTGCCTCTGCCTCTCCCTCTCCCTCGCTCTGTTGCTTTCATGACGAGGTAATTTCAGAGTGAATATGACTACGTTACACTCATCTTAGAACCAGTCATTTTCTTCACTGTAAGAAGCAGCCGTTCTTATTTAAATTAACCGTCCAGTCAACCATATTCAGATCAGACTGAGAGAAATTACATTATGACACTTTTTACTGACATGTACACAACAGATCTTTTGCACTATATTGACTAAGGTAGGTTAACTGAATGTCATATTTAGCCTATCATGTTTAGTGTGTGTGTTTGCGTGTGGTGTGTGCGCGTGTGTCTCGTGCATGTGTGGTGTGTGTGTGTGGTTCAACCATATGCAGCCGTTCTCTCAGTCAGTCAGAGGTCACGTGGTCTCATTGACTCTGTGGTCTGCTCCTTCTCAACTCAACCTCAATTTTCACAGAAGCCAGGCCACATCACTCAACCCTGAGATAACTGTCACAGCCCAGGAAGCAGCAGCAGGGACGACCCTCTACACATCTCCCTCCACCATCACCTCAGGTCTCTGAGCAGGCACTACTCATACAGTGTACACAGATTACTGTAACAAACAGAAATGACTGGGCTGAGCCTCCAGAGTCTGCTGAAACAATAAGCAGTTGCTAACCAAAAAAACAAATGACTGATTCTCATTTAATTTTGTTCTGCCAGCGTTTTATTATTATACAGTATGTTAACCATTGGCTGAAGGGTACATTTCTATTCTTGATGATGTACTGTAGTTGGATAACATCTAGTGCACAGAAGAGACTCTAGAGGGCAAGCACATACTGCGATTACACTCCAGCAGTCTTTACTGTTGGTTGGTGCATCTCTCAATACTAAATAATTAAATTAAAACTAAGTAATTGTAGATGATTGAGATTAACTTTTAAAGTGTTGTAACTAGACTGAACAAAAAAATAAATGCAAAATAGAAAGTGTTGGTCCCATGTTTCATGAGCTGAAATAAAAGATACCAGAAATGTTTCACCCGCACAAAAAGTATATTTCTCTCAAATGTTGTGGACAAATTTTTTTACATCAGTGTTAGGGAGCATTTCATTTTAGCAAAGATAATCCATCTATCTGACAGGTGTGGCATATCAAGAAGCTGATTAAACAGCATGGTCGTTACACAGGTGTACCTTGTGCATGGGACAATAAAAGTTCACTCTAAAATGTGCATTTTTGTCACAACACAATGCCACAGATGTCTCAAGTTTTGAGGGAGTGTGCAATTGTCATGCTGACTGCAGGAACGTCCACCAGAGCTGTTGCCAGAGAATTTAATGTTAATTTCTCTACCATAAGCTGACTCCATCGTTGTTTTAGAAAATGTGGCAGTACGTCCAACCGGCCTAACAACAGCAGATCACATGTAACCACACCAGCCCAGGACCTCCACATCCAGCTTCATTACCTGCGGGATCATCTGAGACCAGCCACCCGGACAGGGACAGCTGATGAAACTGTGGGTTTGCACAACCAAACAATTTCTGCACAAACTCTCAGAAACCGTGTCAGGGAAGCTCTTCTGCATGCTTGACCAGACTGCAGTTCGGCATAGTAACTGACTTCAGTGGGCAAATGCTCATCTTTGATGGCCACTGGCACGCTGGAAAAGTGTGCTCTTCACGGATGAATCCCGGTTTCAACTGTACCGGGCAGATGGCAGACAGTGTTTATGGCGTTGTGTGAGCGAGCGGTTTGCAGATATCAACATTGTGATTCCCAGTCATGTGAAATACATAGATCAGGGCCTAATTTATTTATTTTATTTTATTGATTTCCTTATATGGACTGTAATGAATTGAATTGTTGTGTTTATATTTTTGAACTGAACAGTCAGTAGAGGAGTTCACACGCTGTTGGGAGTACGACACTCTCAGGTGAAATAAGGTCACAATAGTGAAACTGTTAGTCCTAATTGGCACTGACCCAGATAGAGAAATGGATAAGGCTGATGAGAGCTGTGAAGCTTTAAGAAGGAAGTGGGTTCTGAAGAAAGGAAGTACTTCTCACTGCACTGCTGAGATAAGGGCATTATCCTTAGATAACTGTAACCTGACACCCCTTGAGTTCGTACCCCTTGCGGCCGCAATTGGTGGTTCTTTCCCCAGGTGTAATACAAGGCATTATCGCTGGGATATGAGGTTACACCAGGGCCTGAGCCTACGTTAAATATAAATGTTTTAAAAAGTACAGTTAGAAATTTTTCCCTATGCTTAGGCTACCCTGTCCCTATGCTCAATTTACCCCAAACACAGGTTAAGTTGTGCCAAGAGGCAAGTTATGTTTGAAAAAGGATTATGCTTACATGAATTCAGATTTTGTTAGGGATACACAACTTGCTGAAACATACGTAAATATATGTGTTAGAAAGAATACTTTCCCCTTGTCTTAATGATGCGGAATGTAAAAAAATCGCTCAATATACCCCTCTCACCTGTTGCTCCAATAGGCAGAGGGGGAATGTGTTTTTAGCATTATGCAACATCCCGATTCAGAAACAACCCTCCTAGCACCCTGCAGGTGTTTCTATTGTTGTTTTAGTATACACTTGGGAAATGTCTCGTGTGACCCCTAGGCGCACAGCCTGCTACTACTCAATTCGAGTAAAAAAAGCTTTTATCATCATACCTATGGTGTGACCTGTATTATGCCCTGCAATTTAGACTTCCTTGATGCCTGGGTGCGGTGGGGCAATGACTTACGGAGCATGACGTGTCCAGTTTCCCGTTTGAGGCCGCCCCCTCTCTTGAACTCGCGACTTAATACCCAGCCGTCTCTTTTGAGACTTTAAAGTATTTCTTAAACTCTTACTACAAAATTGATTTACATTTTGGAGACTCGACTGCATCGCCATTTGTCATGTTGTAGCGGTTTTGATCAAGGTAAGTGACGGTAACTCTCCGCCTGTTGTTTTGGGAAAAGAGAATGATATCGGATTTCTGCGGCTAAAACGGTGGGCGTAGGCTACAGTGAAATCGAAACTAAATACGTTTTCTCTGTTTTTATTGTAGCTTTTATTCTTGAACTAGATATGAACTTTGTATGATTTAAAATGCATAGCCTAGCTAGTATGAATCAAGTTGGTTTATTATTATTGAGTAATATGTTTTTAAAATGTTGTTTTTAATGTTTGAATAGTGACAGTGAATTAGATGTAACGAATCAGTATTTTTTTGTTTTAAACCTGGCTGAGTTGAATGCTTTATGGATATATTAGAATGAGTCATACGGTTTTCTTACCGTGTCCTGCTATGTTTTATTTTTATTATCTAACAGTGGAATATGTATAATTTAACTTGTATGTGGAATAAAGGTTGTGTTTTTCTACACTGTACAACTGGCTTCGAATGGATCATATTTAAGATAACATCAGTTGGACATGTGTAGACCAAGATCAACAGCTAGATCGCTTT
Organism: Thymallus thymallus; assembly: GCA_023634145.1. Classification (NCBI taxonomy): domain Eukaryota; kingdom Metazoa; phylum Chordata; class Actinopteri; order Salmoniformes; family Salmonidae; genus Thymallus; species Thymallus thymallus. The sequence continues at coordinate 14,425,143 of CM042416.1, forward strand.
TACTGCGCCAACATTAGTATGAAAACCAGCATCTCGTGGTCTATGTCATGGGATTGTAAAGGCAATTGGAGCCTGTGGATTTGGAATATCATGAAAAAGCTTTGCCAAAGTGAATAGCTCACCAACAGCTCAAGTGAGTACATTACAGAATTTCTGCAAAGGCTAGTGGATAAAGTTAATAATGGACTTGAAATGCCATATTAGCAGCCTTTATGTATGCTAATTAGCGTCGAACGACCCTCTAACGATTGCCCTTTTATGTAACGGCGAGAGACAGGACACTTTGCCATACTTGGCTATCAGAGGCTAGCAAGTGGAAAGGGATGTCTTTAACATCAAGGAAGTATGGAAGATGATAGAGGGTCAGCCACATTAGGAAAACGGCAAGTGAAACCTACAGCCAAAGCAATGGAGGATATGTTACAAAATAAAATTTGTAAAAGAAAAGCTACATTGGGTCAACTCACAGTGAAAAAGAATGAGATGCTTCATTTGATGGACAGTTGAGTTCAATCAGCTTTGGGGAGTTTCGTGAGGTAAACATCTCTGTTAAAAGGCTGTTACAGCAGATTTGGACAGAAGAAGACATGAACAAAGATCAACAGAAATGGTTTGAACCAAAAGCAAATTTATACCATGACTTCATTGAGCAAGTTGGTACTTGGGTACTAGATGTACATAGAGGCTAGAGGTTCCTATCTCCCTCATTAACTTTAAGCATCAGCTGTCAGAGCTGCTTATCATCACTGCAACTGTACATAGCCCTTCTGTAAATAGCCCACTACTACCTCATCCCCATATTTATTATTTTCACTCATTTTGCACTCCAGTATCTCTATTTGCACATCATCATTTGCACATCTATCACTCCAGTGTTAATTCTAATTTGTAACTTATTTCGCCACTATGGCCTATTTATTGTCCTACCTTCCTAACCTTTACTGCATTTTGCACTACATTTGGAAGGAAAGTGAATGAACAAGTTCTCACTTCAGACAGCATATCAGTAGCAGCATCCAGGAACTCCAAAAGGTCTCAGTCCAGCTCTAGTCATTCTGAAAGCAGAAAAGGTTACACTTATGGCACAGGCTGCAGCACTGAAACAAAAACAGGAATTGGAGGAGCAAGAAGCTAAGCTTAAGGCGGAAAGGGAAGCATTTGAGATTCAAACTGCCTTAGCTGCTACTGACGCTAAACTCAGGGTTTTACAGATGTTTGAAGGATTAAATGATTCACAAAATTATGATAAAGGCTCTGAAGCACAGGAGAATCATTCAGCTGTAGTAAAGGAAAGTCATAAGCACAACATGATCACTGAGCACCATGAGAACACATGTATGGAACATAATGCTATGCCACTCTACAATAATACTGCTCAACCTAAACTCACAACCACGGGGGACGTCAGTAACCATGGTTCTACAATTATCAGTTCTGCTCAATCAGAAGGCTTGGCAAGTCCAGAGACGTTGTTTACTGTAATGCAACGTCAAAACGATATAACAGAATGCCTTGTAAAGCAACAAAGACTCTTTACTCTGCCACCTAAAACATTCCAGTCTTCAAAGGGGATCCTATGGAATATAGACTCTTTATCAGAGCTTTCGAGCATGGTGTTGAGAGTAAAACAGAGAGCAGCAAAGATTGTCTTTACTTTTTGGAGCAACACACCAGCGGGCAGCCGGAAGAGTTAATACGAAGTTGTCTACATATGGATCCAGACCAGGGTTACAGTGAGGCAAAAAAGCAGATGACGGTGAAGCTCTCAATGCACTCACACTTTTTCTCACCATGTGTAGCAATGCAATGACAGACATGGAATATATGGAGGAGTTGGATAATGTGGCCAACATGCGTGACATCATTAATAAGCTTTCGTACAAGTTGAGGGAAAGGTGGAGGAGCGTTGCTTTCGACTTTCAGGAAAAACAAGCAAGAAGACCCAAGTTTAAAGACCTAGTCAAGTTTATCAACACACAGGCTAAGGTTGCGCTACACCCTTTGTTTGGAGACATAACGGAAAGTATTAAGGGGCAAGCAAAGACTTCAATAAACCGCAAGTCAGAGATAAAGAGTGGTTAAACAATTTTCACCACTACTGCAACACCAGTGAAAAACCAATCAAGTGTCAGTACAGAGTTAAAGCCAATCAAACAGGCTCCAAACAGTTCTGTCAACGCTTTCACCAAGTCTTGTCTTTTTTGTCAGGGTGAACACAGCATGGTGCAATGTAGAAAAATGCAAAAATCCCTCCACAAAGAGAAGATAGATTTTCTTCGGGGCAAAAGACTTTGCTTCAGTTGCTTGAAACATGGACACATGAGCAAGTTCTGTGAGGAGAAGTTACACTGTGAAGTCTGCTCATTGACACACCCCTCTGTGTTGCATATAAAGAGCAAATACAAAACTACAGCTAAGGAAGACTTATCTGAGGATGGTAAGGAGCAGTCTGTGATCAGTGGTTTTGTGGACACTGCAAATAAAATGTGTTCCGGCACTGGAGCCGGTGACACAGAAAGTATCCTTGCCATCGTTCCAGTCCAAGTAAAAGCAAAGAAGGGCAACAAAAGGATTACTTTTTACACCTTTTTGGATCCAGGCAATACCGCCACCTTTTGCACCGAAGAACTTATGAATGAGCTCAACCTACGTGGAAAGAGGATTGACATTCTCCTAACAACCATGGGAGAACAAAAGACTGTTCGCAGCCATGTCATAACAGGCTTAAAGGTGAGCAGTCTAGAAGGGAACAACTTTATAGAGATGCAGGAAGTTTTCTCTCAAAAGACTATCCCAGCAAGTAGATTGAACATTCCACTGCAGAAAGACGTGGACAGGTGGTCTCATCTGGAGCGAGTGCGAATCCCTCATATCAGTGCAGAAATAGGTCTGCTGATAGGGACTAATGTGCCGAAGGCAATGGAACCAGAAGAGGTCATCAGGAGTGTAAATGATGGACCTTACGCCATAAGAACTATTCTTGGATGGACAGTGAATGGACCATTGATGGAAGGTAACTGCGAAACAACAAAAAATGGAATGGCGAATGTTAGGTCAAATAGAATATCTGTGGCCAAACTGGAAGAACTGTGGGACCAACAGTTCAAATCTGACTTCCCTGAAAATTGCCAAGAAGAAAATCTGGAGATGTCCAGAGAAGACCTCCAATTCATGGACAGTGTGTCGAAGTCTGCCAGACTGATAGAGGGGCATTACAGCATTGGTTTACCACTGTAGAACAAAGAGATTCGAATTCCCAACAACCGTGTAATAGCGGAACAGCGTGCCTTGAATCTAAAGAAAAGGCTTCTCAAAAAACCCTAATTCCGTGAAGACTACATTACCTTCATGAGTGAAATGATTATCAAAGGCTACGCAATGAAGGTTCCTGTTGAAGATCTCAGCCGCAACGATGGAAAGGTTTGGTACATTCCACACCATGGAGTGTACCATCCCAAAAAACAGAAGCTACATGTTGTATTCGATTGTGGCGCTTCTTATCAGGGAGCCACATTGAACAAGCAACTTCTTCAGGGGCCAGACCTCACCAGTTCACTGATTGGGGTTATAACAAGATTTCGGCAAGAACCTGTGGCTATAATGGCTGATGTGGAAGCCATGTTCCACCAGGTAAAGATACCGCCAGAAGATGCCGACCTACTCCGGTTTCTATGGTGGCAAGACGGAGACATCAGCAAAGCTCTGGTAGAGTACAAAATGGTTGTGCATCTATTTGGTTCTACTTCATCCCCGAGCTGTGCTAGCTATGCAATCAGACGATGTGCTGAAGACAACAGAGACCTGTTTGATGCTACAGTAGTCAATGCAGTATTGCACAACTTTTACGAGTGGGGCTGTCAGCCATACCCAAGGAAGAAAAGGCGAAAGAAGTGAAAGACCTGGACCTGGATCAAGACTTACTTCCATTGGAGAGGGCATTGGGTGTACAATGGTGTGTCCAGTCTGACCATTTCAAATTTCAAATTGTCATCCAAGACAAACCTCCCACCAGAAGGAACATCCTCTCCATGGTGAGTTCCATCTATGATCCATTGGGAATTTTGGCACCAGTGGTTCTTCCAGCAAAAAACATCTTGCAGGAGCTCTGCAGGCTAAAGTTTAGCTGGGACGACATAGTTCCAAGTCATCTTGCTCAGCAATGGTTTGCTTGGATGAAGGATCTGCAGCTGCTCAGTGAATTCGGAGAGAACAGATGTTTCAAGCCAGCACATTTTGGAGAGTCTACATTTGCCCAGTTGCATCATTTCTGTGATACTAGTGAAGATGGCTATGGCACAGTGACCTACTTAGTCCAGCAAAACTGCAGCTATCAAGTTCCTTCCACCTTCGTTATGGGAAAGGCAAGGGTTGCCCCACTCAAGCACACCACAATTCCACGCTTGGAATTAACAGCTGCCACCATGGCAGGACGCATGGATAGGATGTTGAGGAGAGAACTGCAGCTGCAGCTAGTGGATTCAGTGTTTTGGACAGATAGTACGGCTGTACTGAAATACATTAACAACAAGGTGACACGGTTCCGCACGTTTGTGGCCAACAGAGTTTCAGAAATTCTGAAAGTGTCAACAGTATCGCAATGGAGGCATGTCAGCACACACTTAAATCCTGCTGACTATGCATCAAGAGGACAGAAGGTGGAGTCCTTTATGCAGAACCAAATTTGGCTTTCTGGACCAGACTTTCTCACCAACTCAGCTGACAGCTGGCCAGAGAACCCTGATTACAATGCAGATCTCAGACCTCATCACAGACGATCCTGAGATCAAGAGAAATGTTACAAGCAACGCGCTGGCGTTAGAAGAAAAGGCAGATACAATGCAGCAACTGATAGAGCACTATTCCTCATGGATGCGCCTCAAGAAGGCAGTGGCACTTATCCTTAAAATAAGGGATACATTGCTGTGCCTGGTTAAGAAAAGAAGGGAACAGAGTGCAGTCATTGCATTGTCTGGTGCTGATGAGGATCAACAAAGACGCCAGCTTCACAGATTTATGACGAGCTACAAAACAAGCCTCAGCAAAAGAATCCTCACAGTGGATGATCTTATTGAAGCTGAACTGGAAATTATACATCACTGCCAGAAATAAATTTCAAGAGGAAATAAACACTCTACAAAAAGGTGAGCCTGTGAAATGATGCAGTCACATATACAAGCTCAATCCAATTCTTAAAGATGGAATACTTAGAGTTGGAGGCAGGCTCAGTCGAGCAGCCATGCCAGAAGAATCCAAACATCCTGTCGAAGTAAAACGTGGAAGAAATACAGTGAAAAGATATGGAGTAATTTTCACCTGCTTAGCCATTCGAGCGGTCCACTTAGAGGTAGCGGCACCCCTAGACACGGACTCCTTCATTAACGCTCTTCAAAGATTTATTGCAAGAAGAGGACAGGTTGTGGAGTTGCGGCCCGATTAATGGGACCAATTTTGTTGGGGCAGAGCGAGAACTCAAGAAGGCTATACAAGAGTGGAACACCTCCAAAATAGAGGACAGTTTGCTTCAACAAGGCATTAAGTGGATGTTTAACACCCCAACAGCCTCTTACCACGGAGGAGTATGGGAACGCTTAATTAGATCGATCAGAAAAGTTCTCAATGCCACCCTAAAGACCTTCAAACATTTCTCTGTGAATCTGAGGCCAACCAATTACCACACCTTCGTGTGATCCAAACGATCTGGAGGCACTTACCCCCAAATCACCTGCTACTACTGAGGTCTAAGTCAGTTCTACCTCCAGGACCTTTCCAGAAAGAGGACCTCTATGCACGCCGAAGATGGAGACAGGTCCAGTATATGGCAGACCTCTTTTGGAAACGCTGGATGAGGGAGTATTTGCAGAGCTCCAAGCACGCCATAAGTGGGCACACGTGTCGCAAAACGTTGTGCCTGGCGACATTGTTTTGCTCGTGGACGAGACTGCACCACGATACTCGTGGGTCATGGGCAGAGTCATCCAGGCGGTGCCAGATGAACATGGACTTGTTCGCCGGGTTCGTGTGAAGACCAAAACCAGCGAACTAGATAGGCCTATTACCAAGATCTGTCTTCTTCTCGAAGCAGTATGAGGCAGTGGTAAAGACTGCACTCCCACGGTATGTCATGTATTAATGACCTCTGACATCAGAAGATTAAGAGTTATGTACACCATAGGTGTTATAGATAGATAGATAGATAGATAGATAGATAGATAGATAGATAGATAGATAGATAGATAGATAGATAGATAGGTACTTTATTGATCCCCCGGGGGGGAAATTTCATTGTCAAGCAGCTACAACAAAACACAGGGCAGGTGCAAAATGCCACAACGAAAGTACACAAAAAACAGATACACGGTACATGATACATAGAGCGGCAGTATGAAAAAGTATAGAAATACAAGATATCTGGAGTGCTTGGTAATATGTTGCTTGGTAATTGTTTCTAAAGCTAGAGAACAATTAGGGGCGGGATATGTATGATTCAAGTTGGTTTTTTATTATTATTGAATAGTGACAGTGAATTAGATGTGACAAATCAGTATTTTTTAGTTTTAAACCTGGCTGAGTTTAATGCTTTATGGATATATTAGAATGGGCTATTTCATTTATCTTATTGTGTACTGTCACTTTAAGATAGGCGCTTTCGCGCAATTTTGTTGTTGAACTAGAAAGGAAAAAGTTAGGAGGAAGCCTTCTAGCTTAGGAGTCATACGGTTTTCTTACCGTGTCCTGCTATGTTTTATTTTTATTATCTAACAGTGGAATAGGTATAATTTAACTTGTATGTGGAATAAAGGTTGTTTTTTCGAAACTGTTCGACTGGCTTCGAGTGGATCAGTTGGACATGTGTAGACCAAGATCAACAGCTAGATCGCTTTTACTGCGCCAACACTAGCTATAACGTAAGTCCGGGAAAATAATTTGCCTCGACATAAATGTACAGCCTAGGCACATTATTTCCCGGGACTTAAGTTATAGCTATTCTAATTTTATTTAACCAGGCAACTTAGTTAAGAACAAATTAAGGCCAAACTCGGACGACCCTATGGGACTCCCAATCACGGCCGATTGTGATGTCTGTAGTGACGCCTCTAGCACTGAGATGTAGTGGCTTAGAGCACTGCGCCACATGGGAGCCCAAGTGCAATACATTTCAAATCAAACTTCATATCAATATAGCCTAGACAAGTTATTTTTGCAAAGCGAAATACTGATTCATATTGACAACATTTTCTTTACACTAGAAAAAAGGTAAGTTAAATGATAAAGTAGGCCTAATGTGTGAAAGCATTATGAAGAGAGTGTTGTCACACCTGTTACCCAACCTCTCCTTTCTGCAGGTGTTGTTCTTTTAAAGATGGCGTGTTAGTGAGAAGAGTGGTGTGAAAGAATGGATGTCTTGAGAGGGAAATGGAAGGAGAAATTCATTCTGAACGTTTGCACTCTGCTCGTATTGGTGAGAAACTTTAACATGAACAGATGCGTAATGCCAAGTCCTCTACCAATAACATAATGCCCCATCTAGTCTTACTTATCTCTCAGCAATACATCAGTCAAATCAATCACCCCCACCAATCCACCAACTACCAAATTTCCCAATTATTCACACCAATCAATTCAGTGTTAATAAATGATTAAATCAGTAAATCAATTAGTCAATCATTTCAGGAATAGGCCTAAACAGTAGCCTATCAATCAGTTATAACATATTTTCAGTAATCACATAAGACTGGTATTTGATTGGATCTGTTCTATAATAACAATATAATATAATGTTGCAGTGCGGGTCAGTAGACCCCTTCCTCTCGGCACCACCACCTAGGACCCAGGTTGAGAGTAACCATGGAAACCAGGAGTTGCTATGCCAGAAGGGGAGTCATTACCGCAATAATAACGGGACATGCTGTGGAATGTGCCATGCAGGTAGGCCTTCTGTACTGTACTATATTACACTGCACTTATACAACGGGGCCTTTCCATTCCCGAGTGTAACGTGGGTGTAACTTATACTTTCCATGCATTGAGTTAAAGATCAAACCCGCATTAAGGGAAACGGTGCCACTGTTCGCCCCCAGTACTAGGGTAACTACATGCCCCGGATTGTGCGGGACTGTCCCTAATTTTTGTCCTTTGTCCCAAGTCCTGCAACAAAACAATCGATGTCCCTAATTTTATCTGCAAATTAAAACGCTACTAATTTAGAAAAAAGGTCGATTTGGCCCGTATTTCAACGACTTCCTATTAATCTGATGAGAATTGACATTCCAACTCATTCCAACAGTCTCTTTTGCAGTCATGTTTCCCTTATGACAATATATTATATCATAAGGATGTGGTGCTGGTGATGTTAAAGGGGAAATCTGCAGTAGATACATCCATTTTTGGACTTAATTAATTATATGTACCCATTGATTTTTGGAGAATATAACTTAGAAAAGCCCCATGAGCTTAGTTCAACTGTCGTACCCAACCAGAACGTCAAATATATAAGCCTGTTTTACTCCAATGTTTGTAAACAAAGTAAATGTAAACAAACATTGCATAGCCTCAAAACATTAAACTATTAAAACTATAATGTTGATATCGTGGATGGTCAGTCCTTGCATAGCTGCCTATGAATTTGAGTGGTTACATTTCTCCAGCCCCATTCCTCTACTTTTTTACGCTTGCTTATTGTTTAAACTGCTGATTGACGATTTTAACACTTCTCCAATGTTGTTGAGATCTGATATTCTGCGCAGCGCAAGAGAGACGTGGACCAATGTCATATCGTCAACCAATGACATTTGTCAAATCTTTTCGGGGCTAAATTCCAGCTAAACTTGGAGAGGACAGTTACCTACCGGTACAAAAAGCGTGCGTCTAACGAAGAGCTACAAAAGTAAAAAGCCGTATTCGACTGAAAGATATAAGGTCATTTTGTCAAACTCTCCATGCTCGTTAGTTGCTCATTTCAACATACAGTGCTTTCGGAAAGTATTCAGACCTCTTGACTTTTTCCACATTTTGTTAGGTTACAGCCTTTTTTTGATCTACACGCAAACCCCATAATGAAAAAACAAGTTTTTAGAAATGCTCTAAAAAGTCTTTAGGTGCATTTTGGCAAACTCCAAGCGGGCTGTCATGTGCCTTTTACTGAGGAGTGGCTGCCGTCTGGCCACTCTACCATAAAGGCCTGATTGTTGGAGTGCTGCAGAGATGGTTCTCCCATCTCCACAGAGGAACTCTAGAGCTCTGTCAGAGTGACAATCGGGTTCTTGGTCACCTCCCTGACAAAGACCCTTCTCCCCCGTTTGGCCAGGCGGCCAGCTCTAGGAAGAGTCTGTGGTTCCAAACTTCTTCCATTTAAGAATGATGGAGGCCACTGTGTTCTTGGGGACCTTCAATGCTGCAGAAATGTTTTGGTACCCTTCCCCAGATCTGTGCCTTGACACAATCCTGTGTCGGAGCTCTACGGACAATTCCTTTGACCTCATAGCTTGGTTTTTGCTCTGACATGCACTGTCAACTGTGTGCCTTTCCAAATCATGTCCAATCAATTGAATTTACCACAGGTGGACTCCAATCAAGTTGTAGAAGCATCTCAAGGGTGATCAATGGAAACAGGATGCACCTGAGCTCAATTTCGAGTCTCATAGCAAAGGGTCTGAATACTTTGTCATTATGGGGTATTGTGTTTAGATTACTGAGGATTTTAAAAAATGTAATCCATTTCAGAATAAGGCTGTAACGTATCAAAATGGAAAAAGTCAAGGGGTCTGAATACTTTAAATGTTTCCTTGGTCAGTGGTCTCTTGTTTCTGGATCACCAAAAGAGTGGGCTTCAATCGGCTAACTATGGGGCAGCGAAGGGAGATTTGTGTGCCTGTGCACTGATGTCGGGGGGGGGACGATGTTGTTTGCAGTAACTTCTTTGATGTTGTAATATCCCAAATGGACGTGGCAGTTTCACCATTAAAGGATTCCAGCTTTAAACAAAAATCTTATTTAAAGATTCTACTCTTATTGTGTATATCTGTTGGCCGTTCAGTCGTCTGTCACACGATAGGCCACTATATTTGTTACCCTCTAGCCTAGTTTTAGCTCAAATGTATTACCAGGTTTTAAAGAAAATACATATGCTGGAGTATATATGCCTTGTATTCTCCAGGGTTTAAGGTGAAGGAGGACTGCACTAAGGAGGGCGATATTAGCCAATGTGTCCCCTGTAAAGAGGGCTGGACGTACCTAGAGAGGAGTAACTACGCCAAGGCCTGCCTCCGTTGTACACTCTGTGTTGGTACAGTACAGTTATTTACAATAATGTGACATTTAAAAAATGTCATCACTATAGATGGTCTCAATATGGTATGATATATGATTACAAATGTATCCTGTCTTCTCTCTCTGCCCCCCTCTGTACTCTCTCTTTCTCTCTCTGTTCTGTTCTTTTTGGCTGTGCTGTTCCATACACCTGTAGAAGATGAGGAAGAGGTGTTACCATGCAACAAGAGTAGGGACAGAGTGTGTCGCTGCAGAGAAGGTTTCTACAAAAAGAGTATAGACTCAGTAACACGGGAGTGCCTCACTTGCAAGACGTGTGGACCTGGAGAGAGAGAAACACAATCATGTGAGTTTGTCTTGCTAGTGTGGTTCATAATGTTAACATAATATTTTTGCACCCAACCTGGTATTTACAGTTGAAGTCGGAAGTTTACATACACCTTAGCCAAATACATTTAAACTCAGTTTTTCACAATTCCTGAAATGTAATCCTAGTAAATATTCCCTGTCTTAGGTCAGTTAGGATGACCACTTTATTTTAAGAATGTGAAATGTCAGAATAATAGTAGAGAGTGATTTATTTCAGCTTTTATTTCTTTCATCACATTCCCAGTGGGTCAGAATTTTACATACACTCAATTGGTATTTTGGCCCATTCCTCCTGACAGAACTGGTGTAACTGAGTCAGGTTTGTAGGCCTCCTTGCTCTCACACACTTTTTCAGTTCTGCCCACACATTTTCTATAGGATTGAGGTCAGGGCTTTGTGATGGCCACTCCAATCCCTTGTCCTTAAGCCATTTTGCCACAACTTTGGAAGTATGCTTGGGGTCATTGTCCATTTGGAAGACCCATTTGCGACCAAGCTTTAACTTCCTGACTGATGTCTTGAGATGTTGCTTCAATATATCTACATAATTTTCCTTCCTCATGATGCCATCTATTTTGTGAAGTGCACCAGTCCCTCCTGCAGCAAAGCACCCCCACAACATGATGCTGCCACCCCCGTGCTTCACGGTTTAGATGGTGTTCTTCGGCTTGCAAGCCTCCCCCTTTTTCCTCCCAACATAACAATGGTCATTATGGCCAAAAAGTTATATTTTTGTTTCATCAGACCAGAGGACATTTCTCCAAAAAGTACAATCTTTGTACCCATGTATAGTTGCAAACCGTAGTCTGGCTTTTTATGGCGGTTTTGGAGCAGTGGCTTCTTCCTTGCAGCAGCCTTTCAGGTTATGTCGATATAGGACTAGTTTTATTGTGGATGTAGATACTTTTGTATCTGTTTCCTCCAGCATTTCACAAGGTCCTTTTGCTGTTGTTCTGGGATTGATTTGCACTTTTCGCACCAAAGTATGTTCATGTCTAGGAGACAGAACGCGTCTCATTTCTAAGCGGTATGGCGGCTGCGTGGTCCCATGGTATTTATACTTGCGTACTATTGTTTGTACAGATGAACGTGGTACCTTCAGGCGTTTGGAAATTGCTCCCAAGGATGAACCAGACTTGTGGAGGTCTACAATTGTTTTTCTGAGGTCTTGGCTGATTTGTTTTGATTTTCCCATGATGTCGAGCAAAGAGGCACTGAGTTTGAAGGTAAGCCTTGAAATACATCCACAGGTACACCTCCAATTGACTCAAATTATGTCAATTAGCCTATCAGAAGCTTCTAAAGCCATGACATCATTTTCTGGAATTGTCCAAGCTGTTTAAAGGCACAGTCAACTTAGTGTATGTAAACTTCTGACCCACTGGAATTGTGATATAGTGAAATAATCTGTCTGTAAACAATTGTTGGAAGAATGACTTCTGTCATGCACAAAGCAGACGTCCTAACTGACTTGCCAAAACTATAGTTTGTTAACATGAAATCTGTGGAGTGGTTGAAAATTAAGTTTTAATGATTTCAACCTAAGTGTATATAAACTTCCGACTTCAACTGTACTTATGGATTACACAGTATAATGGTTATTACATAATAACGACAATCCTTTATTTGTTTTGTAGTACTAGTAGTGTGTGTGTGTGTGACAAAGTTTGTGTGTGCTTGTACTGAATGTTCATACTGTTGTTTACAGGTACTCCAGAGAGCGACACAGTGTGTGAATGTAAGGACTTCTACTTCCGAGACAAGAAAAACAACAGGATCTGTCTTCCATGCACAAAGTGAGTACTGGCTTGTCAACAAGCTGACACTTTTGTCTGTTAAAACTCTTGGGTTTGTCGTCTTTTTAATATTCTGCTTGTAAATGGGAAGTTTCATAGAAACTGTCCGCAACATTGTGCAACAAACTTCTTTCCCTAGGTGGGTTAAAAAGGCAGAAGTATTTTGACAGTATTTTGACATGTCAGCTGTTTTGTGGTCACACCAACCCTGGTGCTGGAGACCTTCAGTCTGTTGCTATGTAAGATTGATTTGTTAAGGTCTGCATGTCCAGGCTTTAGTTCCAGCCCAGCACTAACACATCTGATTCACCATAATCTACTGCTTATCAAGACCTTAGGCAGTGGTGACCACTGATAAAGCACTGGTAAGTGTCCTGTCTTTCCGGAGTGGGTTATGCTGCAACAGGAAGGCCTGAATGGTTCTTCTGTAGAGCTGTTCTTCACATGACTCAACACAAATAATTTCCTCTTCACAAACAGGCCACTTCCTCTTCAATAACATACCATTTTCTGTGTATCTTCTCTCCAGTTGTAGATCATCTGACTGCCAGCAGGAGTGTCATTCAGGCACACATCCCAATGTCAATGGCATTGCAAAACGTGAGTTTCTGATGCTTTGTGGCTGGGTTCTGGCTAGAAACATAGTTTGTTTATTTGGTGGGTCACAAGATACTTTGAAACTTTTTTTTGTTATGCTTATATATATTGGAACTAGACTATTTCTTTAGTGGCCATTTCACATTTGCCATAAGGTCGGAAGCATGTGTTCATCTTCTCACTCTGCATGTCTGCCCCCCTATCCAGCCCAAGACCCAGAGTCTGGATGGGGTGTTAGGTCTCCCTACCTGTTGTCTGTGTTCGGCTGTGTTTGTGTGGTGCTACTGGTGTTGGTGGGGATCATGGGCGTACTAGTGGTCCGATGGAAACTGAAGTGGTCGAGCTCCTTCCCTTCTGCTGAGATCACCTCTCAGGGCTTCGAGAAGTCTACTCGGGTGAGACACATCTCTGACCTCTCACCTTTGACCCCTGACATCTCACATTTCACCTCTGATCTGACTGGACAAACCCAATCTGATAAAAACCTCAAGGCTTTTATGGAGAGAAAATAGACACTTTTTCAACTACTGTTTTGAACACCCAAGAGCATTTTTAGACTGTTTGCACCATAGTGCCAGGGAGGAAACCAATCGGATTTCCTAAATTGATTGTGCTGTGCTCCCTGGGTTGATGATGTACTGGTAGCGGATGCAGTTCTATATAGTAGAATTCTGATGTTTTCCATTTTCTGTGATTGTAGAGGCTGATCCTAGAGGACCCAGAGAACGTTCTCAACCAGAGTATCCCTTCATGTAGCCCATTGTGTGAGTGTGAACAGGAGCCCCTCAGCAAGCTACCGGACTGTGTCCCCAAGGAGATCAGGAGTAAGTGTGTGTTCATGTGCACGTGCATGCATCTGAACGTGTGTGGGTGCACGTTTACCTACCTTATCAGGACTAGAATGTCCTGACCAGTCATCAGAATGTCCTGACAAGTCATCAGAATGTCCTGACAAGGTAGGAAAACAAGAACAATTCTGAAAAGTGAGGATGTTTTTTATGGTTAGGGTTAGGTTTAGGTTAGGGTTTGGGGTTAGGATTTTGAATGGAAATATATTTTAACCCTCCAAAAAGTCCCAAAAATTCACAAAAACAAAGCTGTATGTGTCTGTGTTGGAATTTGAATGTATGTGGACACCTTCCTCCCAAAGGTGTTCGATGGGGTTGAGGTCAGGCCTCTGTGCAGGCCAGTCAAGTTCTTCCACACGATCTCGACAAACCATTTCTGTATGGACCTCGCTTTGTGCATGGGGTCATTGTCATGCTGAAACAGGAAAGGGCCTTCCCCAAACTGTTGCAAGAAAGTTGGTAGCACAGAAGTGTCTAGAATGTAATTGTATGCTGTAGTATTAAGATTTCCCTTCAGTGGAACTAAGGGGCCTAGCCTGAACCATGAAAACAGCCCCAGACCATTATTCCTCCACCAAACTTTACAGTTGGCACTATGCATTTGGACAGGTAGCGTTCTCCTGGCATCCCCAAACCCAGATTCATCCGTCTGACTGCCAGATGGTGAAGCGTGATTCATCACTCCAGAGTCCAATGACGGCGAGCTTTGCACCACTCCAGCCGACGCTTGGCATTGCGCATGGTGATCTTAGGCTTGTGTGCGGCTGCTCGACCATGGAAACCCATTTCATGAAGCTCTCGACGAACAGTTAATGTACTGACGTTGCTTCCAAGGGCAGTTTGGAACTTGGTAGTGAGTGTTGCAACAGAGGAAAGACGAGTATTACACGCTTCAGCACTTGGCGGTTCCGTTCTGTGAGATCGTGTGGCCTATCACTTTGCGGCTGAGCCGTTGTTGCTCCTAGACGTTTCCACTTCACAATAACAGCACATACAGTTGACTGGGGCAGCTCTAACATTGCTTAAATTTGACAAACTGACTTGTTGGAAAGGTGGCATCCTATGATGGTGCCATGTTAAATGTCACTGAGCTCTTCAGTACGGGCTATTCTACTGCCAATGTTTGTCTATGGAGATAACATGGCTGAGTGCTCAATTTTATTCATCTGTCAGCAACGGGTGTGGCTGAAATAGTGTCCACTTACTTTTGGCCGTGTAGTGTATATTGAACTCTATTTTAATCGCTCTCCCCTCCTATCACCTCTCTGTTCCTCTCTCCCTCCAGTTTCTGAGTTGATCTACTCTGTGTTGGACCAAGTCCCCCCGCGCCGTGTGAAGGAGCTGGTACGTTCGCTGGGTGTGAGTGACATAGTGATCGAGCGGGCTGAGAATGACCACCTCCGTGACACTAAGGAAGCCCACTACCAGATGCTGAGGGTCTGGGCTGAGGGAGGGGCACAGGGAGGGGGAGGGGTGCTAGTACGCCCTCTACTGCACAACCTGCTGGATAAGCTGAGAGACATGGACCTGGGAGGGAGCGTAGAGGAGCTGGAGACAAGTATGGGGATCAGTAGAGCGAGAGAGATGCAGACTGTATAGACCAAGTAGGGGACCCATGTTTCTCTTCTCTTATCAAAAGAGAAACAGAAAGGAACCAAGACTATTCATCATATGTATAGGATAATTAGGGGAGAGAGAGATGAGATGAGAGAGAGAGAGAGAGAGAGAGAGAGAGAGAGAGATGAGAGAGAGAGAGAGAGAGATGAGAGATGAGAGAGAGAGATGAGAGAGAGAGAGAGAGAGAGAGAGAGAGAGAGAGAGAGAGAGATCGATCAAACACATCCCCTTGTCCCTGACCTCAGTTGTGTAGACCTGAGAGAATAGGAATGGTACATTGTAAGCAATATGGTAGTTGTTCCACCTCTTCCAGATATTTCCTAATGTATTATATAACCTTTTGGCAGTGAGGCTGATTATTGATTGACAACCGTAACTTGTACTGTTCTTATATGTTTTTCAAATACTATTTTTTTTTTTTCTTCCACATTCAAACCAATGAGTAAGGAATCGTATGTTATAAAAAGCAGTTTTAGACAGTGCTGTTTGTAAAACAGGCAAACTTGTAATGTGCCACACACAGGTATGAGAACCACACTAACAACTGAGTTGAACGTTGTGTTTAGGGTAATACAGATTTAACGCCCGTCTATAGTATTACAGTACTATATTACAGAGTATTAGGTGGCGGCAGGTAGCCAGTAACTGAAAGGTTGCTGGTTCAAAGCCCTGAGCTGATAAGGTGTAAAAATCGTCAATGTGTCCTTGAGCACGTAACTTAACCGTAATTGCTCCTGCATGTATTATTTACTAATGTTGATATTTAGATATAAGTAATCCATATAGCTTTTAATTTCCCTGTCTCTATCTTGCATTAATCAACCACAAACATATCAAAAAGATAATAGCATTATATAGTCATATTTGAAGTATTTTGTAGTGGTTTGTATATGGTTATTAATACTGCATAGGTGGGTGCTGTATATTTGAATGGTTCTTTGATAAGTTGCTGCTTGGACGTGAAGATCAAACTACTGTAGTTTTGGTGTCTTTTACCACTGTCTTGAAGTACACAATAGGTTAGGGATGTATCAATTTGTCATATTTCTTCTGATTGTACCATATTCACTGTACTATTCAATCACATGGTTGTCTCTGTGTCATGGCTTTTGATCACCACAAGTGATTTGATTCTTATATCTGTACAGTAATAGTTCTGTCAGTACTGTTAGGGCACAGACCGAGTTATTGACATTCCTTAAAGCCCCATCATCATGCTGCCATTATTCAGGATTAGTTAGTCAGACAGAGAACACACCTGTCTCACTCTGCAGGGCTGACTGTTCTCTGGAAGACTAAACATGGAAACTATGGATGGATGCATAGGCATGCAGGCAGGCAGCACTCAAGTTTCTAGTTTTTAATGTTAGATGCAGAAGTACAGTGAAATGCCATGTATTGGATTATATGATATTTTACAAGACTTTTTCATTGTTACAGGTGATTTTAACTAAAGACAAACTATTTTTATTCTCAAATCACATAGAGTATATGCGGGCATTGATTTGTTTAAGGTATTAACAAAGTTGATAAATTGTATATATTTTTTAATAAAGAAATCTGTTGTAAAAATGACCGGGTATGCAGTTGTTATTATGATAGTGTTAGCTACTGTTCTATTCAGTTTATGACTAGAGAGTACATTATGTATAGCTTGCTCATTAACTGCATGTCTGGTTTGTGTGCTTGTGTATGTATTACGGTGTAATGGTATGTATAACCTCTGGTATGTTGTCTGTGCATTCCTCGACTTAGCAATAGCTTATTAAATTATACTTCTCTCTCTCTCTTGATCGTTTCCCTATCCTCTCTCTCTCCCTCTCTTTCGCTCTCTTTTGATCGTTTCCCTGTCCTCTCTCTCTTTCGCTCTCTTTTGATTGTTTCCCTGTCCTCTCTCTCTCCCTCTCTTTCGCTCTCTTTTGATCGTTTCCCTGTCCTCTCTCTCTCTCTCTCTCTCTCTCTCTCTCTCTCTCTCTCTTACGCTCTCTTTGGATCGTTTCCCTGTCCTCTCTCTCTCTCTCTCTTACGCTCTCTTTGGATCGTTTCCCTGTCCTCTCTCTCTCCCTCGCTTTCGCTCTCTTTGGATCGTTTCCCTGTCCTCTCTCTCTCCCTCCCTCTTTCGCTCTCTTGATCGTTTCCCTGTCCTCTCTCTCTCTTTTGATCGTTTCCCTGTCCTCTCTCTCCCTCTTTCGCTCTCTTTGGATCGTTTCACTGTCCTCTCTCTCTCCCTCTCTCTCTTTGTTGACCTGTGGCCTTTTCCACTTCCCTTCACACCTCTCTACATGTCTGCTGATCTGTTTGTCATTTTTCAATCACCTCGTTCCTCAGTCAACTGCCATTCTGTATCTTACTCTGATCTACTCTTATAGGCGGTGCTCTTCACGTCTCTCTAGGTAGAGACTCCTCAGATAGGGTTTTAGAGGACATGATCACTTCCTGTACAACTATTACCTCCTCAGAATGATCAATATCACTCATTGACAACACAGACCATCTAGTCAGAAATGAATCAGTGACACCCTCATACCAAACACCACTGCTACACATTAACCAGGCCGTAGTGTAGATTTGTTATCTTAGGAATCCAGTTGTTCTCGTCGGGCCAGTTTGAGGGCAGGGGTGCTAGAGAAAGGGAGGGAAGGAGGCAGGATAGGGAGGGACCGAATCAGAGAGAGAAAGCCAACAGAAACAAAAGATGACTGTCTGAATCAAGATGGATCCAACCAAACACAGGTAATGAATTTCACTTAAATGTATTACCATATGAGTAGACTTGTGAAGACACTATCTGGAACATTGTATCTTTGATTATTACCCTCAGTCAATGCCTTGACAATCTGACATTTCTTATTTGTATAATAATCAGTATACTTCTAATGTGTTCATTTTATGCTGTGTGTTGATATGAGCTTCCCCTCAGACCAACATGGTTGATGTGTGTTGGCCTGGTGTCAAGCCAAATAGACGATTGTGTTTCAATGACACTTGAAGTCACCAGTAATAAAGGATTTTTACTAGTGATATAAAGTGAATGTAAACAGGTGGTTAACATATTGTCATCAGTATCTGTGATTAAATCACTGACGTCGTGGAGCAGGTGTTTTGATGTTAGGCACTGTGGCATGGAGTGTGTGTGTGTGAGAGAGAGAAAGAGACTAAGCTCTCTGAGAGTATGCAGTGTGTGTGTATTTATTCACTGCTTTTGAGATTGGGGTTTCCCAAACTTGGCCCTGGGGCCCCCCCTGGATGCACGTTTTGTTTTTTGCCCTAGAACTACACAGCTGATGATGAATTGGTTATTTGAATCAGCTGTGTAGTCCTAGGGCAAAAACCAAGACGTGCCCCCAGGGAGGGCCCCAGGACTGAGTTTGGGAAACGCTGCTCTTACTGTAGGTTGATGTCTTTGGTGTGAGGGATGTATGGCTGGGAACTCAAAGTGCATTTTTGCTGTGTAACCCAAAGCCCTTTGAGGACATACTGTAGTTAGTGTATTTGGGTGAGGGTCAGGTGTGTGTGGATTTGTCTAAGGTTAAGTCGTTTTTGAGGTTTCACCTTTGTAATACTGTGACTATAGCTGAGAGCCCTGTGTGACTACCGGTGTCAGATTGTCTAGTGTTCTTCACATTGTCTCACTGATGCTGTTCCTGTTATCTCTGTTATTTCCACCTTGCTGTTAGCCTGCGTACCTGACAATGCATTCATCATTGCATTGAGGTAATCATTGTCATCATCATTATAGATTTTTGGCAAGATCATAACAGGTTGACTGAGGCAGAAACAGTGGTATTAAGGCCACAATTCCTTGTCAATACATTGGGTTTCAATGGCCTGTAGCGGTTTACATTCTGCATCTCGTGTTGCTTTTATGTACCATGCTCGTGCTGAATGGGAGGTATTAATGTGCGTGTTCCTCTGTTCTTCTTACTTCCTCAAGTTTCATTTCCCCTCATTGGACTTCCTCCCTTTGATTCCTTGTTCATTTAAGCATCTAACCTTTATTAACCAGGTCAATCGTTAAGAATACATTCTCTTTTACAATAACTACCTAGCAATCCCATGCGCTGCACAGCATGGGGTCTAGTCTCCTTTCTACCACCACCCTCACTCCCTCTCTCCCTCTGCATCTCTCCCTCCCTCTCTCTGCTTCTCTCCCTCCCTCTCTCCCTCTGCGTCTCTCGCACCATCTCTCTCTCTCTCTCTCTCTCTCTCTCTCTCTGTAAGCCCCAAGCATTAGGCCAACACTGTGTTTATGCTCTCTTATCTCTTCAGCCTTTCCTCAATAGCAACAACCCCTATCAACGAAGGAGGGGGAAGTGATGTGACTCAGCCAGAGGAAGCAGTGGAGCAGTGGGAGAGGGAGAGACAAAGGGAGGTGGAGAGAGAGGCGGGCGTGACAGAACCAGTAACTCTGGCTGCAGAGACACCTACCAACCACAGGGTGTCAGCAGACAAACACAGATTCAGGACTGTGGGATACCAGGTGAGGGCTATGAACTTCAGCTTCTATTTGTAGATGCAGGACCAGTTCGAAATCAACCCTAAACTTGAGCTCCCCATGACACTTATTCTACATCCTGAAGCCAAATTGCAGAAACTTCACCCAGTCTACCAGAAGGCTTCCTGGTATTCAGGCTTTCACATCAGACACATACTGTACATTGACATTATTCTCCGCCATTTTCAGAGGAAGCTGAAGGAGAAAGTGTTGGCGGACTATACCACTGTGAGTAAGGGAGTATCTGGAAATGTTAAACCCCGAGCAGCACTGAGACAGGTCCTGTTCAGCCAGGGAGCGACTGAAAAGAGCCCCATGCCTGAGGTACTTTCCTCCCACGCACATAACTCGTCCTCTACACACATGAATACACCCTGACACGCACATGCACAGACATGCACTGCCAGTGCCATTGTCCACATACTTACTGAAAATAGGAATTCCACAAATGCACACTCAAGCATATCTGCTATGGACCCATTTCAAATGAAATTTCATGATAACTCTTGTGGAATATATATATATATATATATATATATATATATATATATATATAGTTGAGGTCAGAAGTTTACATACACCTTAGTCAAATACATTTAAACTCAGTTTTTCACAATTCCTGACATTTAATCCTAGTAACATTTCCCTGTTTTAGGTCAGTTAGGATCACCACTTTATTTTAAGAATGTGAAATGTCAGAATAATAGTAGAGAGAATGATTTATTTCAGCTTTTATTTCTTTCATCACATTCCCAGTGGGTCAGAAGTTTACATACACTCAATTAGTATTTTGTAGCATTGCCTTTAAATTGTTTAACCTGGGTCAAACGTTTCGGGTAGCCTTCCACAAGCTTCCCACAATAAGTTGGGTGAATTTTGGCCCATTTCTCCTGACAGAACTGGTGTAACTGAGTCAGTTTGTAGGCCTCCTTGCTCGCACACACTTTTTCAGTTCTGCCCACAAATTTTCTATATGATTGAGGTCAGGGATTTGTGTATATATATATACACACACACACAATATACTGTATATACATACATATATACGATATCTATACTATACATACAGTGTGTGTGCGTGTGCGTGCGTGTGTGTGTGTGTGTGTGTGTGTGTGTGTGTGTGTGTGTGTGTGTGCGCATATATATATCGCTCTCGCTCGCTCCCTCTCTCTCTTTCTCTCTGTCAGGGTGCAGGGCAGTTGTATGCTCTGAAGCAGGCTCTGGAGGCATTCCCAGTACCAGTGTGTCTGAACTGGAGCTGGGGGGAGGAGGGGACAGGAGCCACACTGGAGAAAAACTGGACTGATATAGTACACAATCACTCGGTAATCAGATTGACATACTGATAAATGCAAGTCATGATGAGCATGTAATCTAGTTATTATGAATGATCCCTCCCTACCTTTTACAACCTATCTCTTTCTTGCACCTGCTCCTTCCCTCCCTCCCTCTCTCTGATCAGATGATGTGTAAGACCGAGAGGCACCAACAGGAGGCGCTGTGGGAGTTGGTCCACACTGAGCTCACCTACATCAACAAGCTCACTGTTATCACTGATGTAAGACATACAGACAGACAGACAACCTGCTCTCATTACTCTCATTACTGCAAACGTGTCAATGTCTTTTAGTGATGTGTCCATAACAACAGTGGCTATTCATAATAGAAATATGATCATAGTAACTGTTATCTGTAAAGCATTTTATTGCAATGTCATTTTTCAATGCCTGTGTTTGTTTGTGTCATTGTTTTTCTCAGTTAGTGATGGCAGCTCTAACCAACCTGAACCAGCATGGATTCCTCTTAGAGGTCAGTCTATATGAGCTGGGTTCTCATTCACAGGGTTTTCTGTTGGTAACATTTTCACTAGAACTCCCTCTCTTGGTCTTTGGGCCTATCTATGTATGCCGGCTGACCACTCAAATAGATGTGTTGTAATGAACTAAGAATGTGCTTTTGAGCTGGATCTTGCATGATCTTTTTCTGAATGACTTTGACCTTTGGTTGAATTTGAAACCAGTTCACCATTCAAGGAGAGGCCCTTGGGCCTAGTTGAAACCAACTGCTGTAGTACAACATACTGTACATACTGCTGAGCTGACATACTAACACACTGAGAACATCTGCTCTAACTGACACAGAACACACCAGTGCAGATGGAACATTAACAGAATGTTAGATAATTCCGCTGAGAATGTGGAAAGTATCTGAGAATGTGGGGGAGTCAGTTCTGCAGAGTTCTACAGCTAGACACTGCAGCTTTGTCAAACAATTACCCCCTTAGTCTTTTTTATTACATACAAAAATGTCTACAACTATAATATACTGAATTTGTATTGACTTTAGACAAGCACAAACTTCAATACATAATGACACTGACACTTCCAACAAATCCAAGAGGTGTGGGGTAGATCCTAGGTTCAAAATCAAGAAAGCAGTATCATCACCCTCTTTTTCCTGTCCCTCTCTTCCGCAGGTGACACCTGAGCAGCTCTTCTCCAACCTTCCCTCCATCCTCAGCGCCCACCGGCTCTTCTGGCAGGAAGTGATGTATCCCATGTTACAGGAAGTCCGCAGGACGGGGAAGCCATTTGACCCCCTGGAGTTAGAGGCAGGATGCCTGCAGGTACAGTATTGACTGTCAATCAGATCTAGTAGACTCGTATCAGGGTCACGTATTTATTTATTTTTAACCAGGTTGGCCAGTTGAGAACAATAAATAGGCCTTTGTGGCGAAATAATTACAAATTAGCATTAACACTGGACTGATAGATGTGCAGATGATGATGTGAAAATAGAGATACTGGAGTGCAAATGAGCAAAAATAATAAATATGGGAATGAGGTTGTAGGGTGGGCTATTTACAGATGGGCTGTATACAGGTGCAGACATCGGTAAGCTGCTCTGACAGCTGATGCTTAAAGGTATTGAGGGAGATGGTAGCTTCAGTGATTTTTGCAATTCGTTCCAGTCATTGGCAGCAGAGAACTGGAAGGAATGGCGACCAAAGGAGGTGTTGGCTTTGGGGATGACCAGTGAAATATACCTTGGTAACAAAATGGATGGCACTGTGATAGACTAAATCCAATTTGCTGAGTAGAGTGTTTGAGGCTATTTTGTAAATGACATCGCCGAAGTCAAGGATCGGTAGGATAGTCAGTTTTACGAGGGCATGTTTGGCAGCATGAGTGAAGGAGGCTTTGTTGCGAAACAGGAAGCCGAATCTAGATTTAATTTGTGATTGGAGATGCTTGATGTGAGTCTGGAAGCAGAGTTTACAGTCTAACCAGACACCTAGGTATGTGTAGGTGTCCATGTATTCTAAGTCAGACCTGTCGAGAGTAGTGATGATAGTCCGGTGGGCAGGTGATATAGGATGAAAAGTACAAGGGTCAGACGGGGGTGAAAGGAAGGAATGGAAACATGGGTCATGGGTTTAAAACATGTTTGTTTCCAGCAATCTTTGTCTAATCCCATCCCCACCCTCTGTCTGTAGTTCCCTGAGCGTTTCTCCACCTATCTGCACTACTGTTGGAAGGAGGAGAGCACAGTGGGGTTTACGAGCAGAATGACAGACACCAACCTGCACTTCCACACCTACTTAATGGTGAGTTAAACAAACACACACAAACACGTTTTATACATTCTTTGAATCCACAAATCATAATTCATAGAATCATTTAAGGACAGGGATATCTGGACACTTAGGGAAACAGATGTCACCTTCTTCTTCACACAGCAAGGCTGTCCATGACTGCTGACATGTAGCAGTACCTCGCTATCAGCTTTGTCTTATGTAGGCCTGCTATCTGAAGGCCAGGTACTGCCAGCCTGAGAACATGGCAGAAGCTTCCCAATATCACCACAGCAAGCATGCAGTGATACAAGGCTGTTTAGGTGTGACACGAGGGGCTGTTATTTAAGCATCTTATCAGAGAAGGACTGCTCCATGTAGCAGTCAAATGAGCAGGCCACCTCCAAAATCAGCACCTCCCTCTGGGCTCCCCCACAAAAACAATATCTGGCTTATTCGGCATACAAGAAAAACACATTATCTTCAACATAAAACCAGGCTTCTCTGACAAGAGAATGTTTGTGTATGTGTTCGGTTGGTGAGTCCACCTGTTTCACCTCCATAGCTACCAGGTCAACAAGGCATGTCTAGCAATTTACAAGTCTCAGTATGAACGGAAACCAATATCAACATGTGTAACAGACTCCCTTACATTTAACCCAGGGTGTAAAATACAGAAGGGATCCTGGTTTGTAGGGTACCAGAGTGCTAGGTTGTATTTTGTGGGTAGAACTCGCCTTAACAGTAAAGGTGAGAATGTCTTTGCCAAAAGCAGTGTTATGGTACATGGAATGGGAGACAGAAACAAACACACACACTACTTCATACACACACTACTTCATACACACACTACTTCATACACACGCCCACTTCTTGTTTACATGTTGCATGCACACCCTATCACTCTCCCTAAAGTCAATCTGCATCACACACACGGTTCTCCAAACTACCCTTCATTACGGTAACACAGAACATCAGTCTACTGAGTCATAGCAGCCGCAGAACTTCTTCTGTTATTGATCTTGTTCTAGTGGTTTTAGTTATCACCATATCCAGGCATTCTGTTACTGGTAATATGCTGAAGGCCAAACACTTGTTACACCAACGCCCTGTCCTAATGACTCAGAGAGCCTGCACATTGTCTACTTAAAGATTAGAACACGTTTTTCTATGTTTTTTGCTGTTTAAGCACTTTTATGGCTTGTTCAAAGAATCTCCATTATGAGTTTTGCAAGCCTTTGAATTTGTCCAGTACTATGTAACAATATTTTTTCATACACAGTAACGATGCTGGATTTACATGAGTTATACCAAGGCCATAACGTTGGGTATAAGGTCTAGAGACTCTAGTAGAAGACACAAGTTAATGTTCTTCTCTGTGTGTCCATAGTGGGTGGAGACACACCCCCAGTGTGAGCGGATGCGTCTGGGAGAGATGCAGGCCAAACCCATCCATAGGATCACCAAGTACCCCCTGCTGCTGAAGGCTGTCCTTAAGACCACCCAAGCTCCCCACACACAGCACACACTCAGGGGAATGGTAAGTGAGGAGCTAGCCTTTTAAATCCATGCCTTTTAATCAGTTTGCCAGACCTGAGGCTGTTCATGTTCATTAGAAAAGGACAGTTGCGCGTTCCAGTGCTATTTTCTTACTAGCTAATTACCTCTACTAGTAATAGAGGAAAAGGTAAATTAAGGAAATCTCTCTGTCACACACACTCTCTCTCTCTCTCTCTCTCTCTCTCTCTCTCTCTCTCTCTCTCTCTCTCTTTCTCTTTCACTCACTCACTCACTCACTCACTCTCTCTTTTCTTTCTCTATCCCTCTCTTTCTATCTCTCCCTATCCCTCTCTCTCCTCCAGTTGGCCTGTGTTAATGGGTTTCTGGACAGCCTCAATGACTACTTGAGGCTTAAGGATGAGGAGCTGGCCCTCTGTCTCTCCGCCCAGAAGATAGAGGGATACAATGTGATTGAGGGGATGAACGAGGAAATCAACAAGGTGAAAGAGAGAAGAAAAAGCTTCCTAGGAACAGAGGATAGGAAACTATACCAACCTTAAAAAACGATATAGGTACTGTAATGTGTGATGCAGACAGTGAGTAGTCAATGTTGATGTCATCCATAGCATGTCAGAGAGTTCTGCAGTTTTGATATGACGTGCCCCGTCAGAGGGGTGGGTCCTAGGGTCATACGCAAGCTGCTATTGGAGGAGACCCTGAAGATCAGAGGAAGGAAGGATCACAAGGTACGTCGAGTGACAGAATTTCTTATACACTGTGTTCCAGTGAAACGTTGACTTCCATGTAGAGGATTCTTCCCAATATTATTATCTCATTTGATGATAACTCCTTTATTGAGGGAAAATGTGCTTACTATGACTATGATATGTGGTTGTCTCACCTAGCTATCTTAAGATGAATGCACTAACTGTAAGTTGCTCTGGATAAGAGCATCTGCTAAGTTACTAAAATGTAAAATATAGATGTCATGTTTCTGTGGGCTTGTTGCAACTGTTGTGTGGTGGAGTTGGAGGTGATAGCCCTGCTCTTCTCTGACGTGCTGCTGGTGACCAAGGTCCAGAAGAAGGCAGAGAGACTGAAGGTAGTGCGCCCCCC
Source organism: Thymallus thymallus (assembly GCA_023634145.1). Classification (NCBI taxonomy): domain Eukaryota; kingdom Metazoa; phylum Chordata; class Actinopteri; order Salmoniformes; family Salmonidae; genus Thymallus; species Thymallus thymallus. Next base: position 14,451,321 of record CM042416.1, read on the forward strand.
ACTGGCCCTGGACAGAACTCGCTGTGATGCACTCAAAGATGGCTGTGAGTAGTCATTGACCATACAGTACATTTCCTATTAGTGGAAAGATGTAACGTTGCTCTGTCTCTTGCTACAGAGACCAGTTGTAGAGTTTTAAAGACAGTTCTCTCTATCTTTATCTCTCCCTCTCTCCGTCTCCCAGGTTCGTTTGTAGTGGTGGAGGTGAGTGTTCTGGGCTGTGCGGCAAATGTCTACACCTTCTCCACCTCCAGCCCAGAGAGCTGCTCTACATGGGTCTTCACCATCCACGAGGCACAGGTAAACAGACAGAAAAATACATTCTGCTACTTGCAGGGTATTGACTACAATGGTAATAATGGTAATGACATGATTTATTGTAGTTACCTTTTGTTTTCTTTGGTATTAAATCAATTCATTAATGATCAGATGTACAAACATACAGGGATATCAATGCTATCGATGCTCTCCTCTCATCCCTCTTTCTTTCTTCCATTCATTGACAGGAAACACTGCAGGGCCTGAGAGAGACGGAGGCCAGCAGACAACTGCAGACCAAACAGAGAGCGCTACAGCTACAGGAACAGGCCACACCCCTTACAGAGCCTAAGATGACCATTGAGGAATCAGTAGATCAGCCTCCTGACCAATCCTCTTTGGAGGTGAAACATGTTGAGCAACTCCTCATCCAATCAGTGAATGGGACATTGGTGTCCGTAGCAACGGAGGCGGAACAACAAACCCAGGAACCAGTGGACTATAAAGATGCAATGTTGCCGGGACAACCACGCAAGCTCAGTGACGTTCATAACCAATTATTTACAGGCGGGCTAATGAAAAAGGGGCAAGGAGATGGCAGGGTCATGGATGGGGTTATGATGTCAGAGGCAGTGGTGAGAGAGGTCGGAGACATCAGCCAATGGGAGGAGGGGATTGAGTCCAGGGCGATTAAAGAAAGAAGGGTGACCTGGACCCATTCCAGACATTCTAACTCTCTACCCCGAGAGGCAACAGAATCCTTCCAACCTCAACCCAAACCCAACGGGCCACACAACCTGTTGCTAGGTGGATATCCTGACATAGACTACGACATGGACTACCCACAACACCAATCCAGCACCCTCCCACTTTCTCCATGCAGAGAAAACAACCCAAAGGTTTCTACCATTAGTCAGATGGAATCCCAAAGGTTTCTCTCACAGGGAGGACGAGCCACATCCACACGGAGGAATTCTGCCCCTCAGTCAATGGAGCAGGGAGCCTGGAGAAACTCGTGGCTCACCCAATCAGGAGAGGAGGAGGCTTTAGCGGAATCATGGAGGTTTTCTCGGAAATTGAAATCGCCACGGTTACGCAGGAGAAGGCCAATAAACACTGAGCAGACTGCTGCCCCGAAGATGTCACAAAGTGGATATGACAGCTCTGGGATGGCCCAGTCTGCGCCACACACAAACTGTTCCTCCAACTCTGACTCAGACTGCAACCAGAAACTCAGAGGTTCCTACCAACACAGCTCAGGTTCCTCCGGACAGAGCTCTGACTCTCACCTGGTGCTCAAGCTGGGGTCCTTGAAGATGAACGGAGGGGTGTTCTGGGACATGCCTGCAGAGAGAGAGTTCTCCCCAGAGCCCCATGCGTTCTCTGAGCCAGAGCTGCCCAAAGCTATGCCTAAAGAAAAAGAAAATGCCCCAAAAAGGCCCAAGTTGAGGATCCAGAGGAGTGTGTCCATACCAGATATCATCCTCCATGGAGGGCATAGTTCTCTTCTGACCTCAGCCAAGCCCTCTAACGTGCGAATAGCCCACTCTCCCCCTCCTGGGTTGGATCCATCCTTACACCCCTCCCCTCTGGAGGGCATTTTGAACCGGGCCAACGAAAGAAGGAAGGACAGAGGGAAAAGAGAGGAAAAGGGAAAATCTCCAACCTTCAGAACATGGGATCTTCCTCCTTCTCCGTCTTTCTCCACCACTCCATCCCAGTCGCCCAGTAAAGGGGATAGAGAGATGGAGTTGGAGGAGGTGGAACTGGTCAGAAGCCGGGCCCTCAGTGTCAGTCAGGGATGGATACAGGAGAGGGTGAATGGAGATGAGGAGGAGGAGGAGGAGGAGAAAAGCAGGTGAGTTTTACATCAGACGGAAATAAAATAAAAAAACGTTTTCAAAGTATGCTAGATCAGTTTGAAGAAATGACTCAGTCAGATATTAAAATGACTGTCAGATAGGTGTGGGTGGCTGATGGCCAGTGTGTTCTGTTACTATGGAACAGTTTCATTCTGGGTTATTTCATCACTCTATCTACTGGGCTGATTACCAAGTAGTGTAGGATCACTCTATGTTCAAATCGTTATTCTTGCAAGTTGCATTTACTGTCATAACCATGACATACCACCCATAACCATGTTACATGTCATGACAACCATGTCATCATAACCACTCTAGCCTGATCACCAGATTGGTTTCCACTTTAGCCAACTACTTTGTTAATGATATGGCAAGCATTCCAGTGAACAACAAGGAAGTAAACTAAAGCAGAAACAAATCTGATGTCTAAGCTATTTGCAATCCAACAAGTTTATCTCCATTGTAAAAGCTTTTTTTCCCCCTCTCTCTTCTAGCCCTGCCTTCCTTGATGGCGCCAACGTTGATTGGCCAGGCTGGTGCTTTGACGCCGATGAGGTCCTGGATCAGCTGACCCCAGAGGACAGAGGCGTTGGGGTTGATGAGGAGGGGTGGGAAGTGGCTGGGGTGGGGCTCAGCCAAACTTTGACCTTGAGAGACTTTCAGCAAATCAACACGCAGGAGGACAGGATGATTAGTCAGGTGTAGTTCTGATAGGCTACAGGGAGCCCTTCATTCTACAAGGCTTTATCTGCACTTTATAGGGAATTATATGTCATTTGAGATGTGCACTATGCAAGTGTAGACAAATAACAACATGGTACTTTTCCACATCAAGATGTTGATTGAGTGAGCTGATTGCCACCAAATTTTTTATAGAGATGCAGACATTTCAGTTTGTTGCATGGAATGTTTGTGAGTGATTTTGAGTTTGTGATTAAGAGTCTTGAGTGAACAGCAGAATATTTTTTTTTTATCACTCTTTTGTTGCTGAGAATTGTCCTGCATCGCAGCAAATGCAGATGAGCTTCGGGATTTACATCAAACACACGGTTATATTAACAGTATTGCACTTTTCATGTAGCCCACCTTTGGCCAACTCAAGCAACATTATGGACTAAATGTTCAAATTCTGTTGCTGTGACAATATAGGTAAAATTATCTGTAGAGCCTATACTGTTTTATACAAGTGTACATTTTTATGGTGTGTCAGTTAACTGAAATTCTGTATATACATAAAATGACATTAATTTGAGTTGTTAATTTATAAGAGTAACTGCATGTTTGGTTTTGTGACCCATTTAGGAGATTCAGACTGATATAATGTAATAAAGAGAGATTTAAACCAATAAAGTGTTAAGATAATTTTATTCACAGTGAGTCATTATATTACATAAGTCAAATAGATGGTTAAGGTGCTGGTAGTGAAAAATAAGGCATACATATACAAAATCAATAACATTTCAAATAAGGAAAGAAACTGCTACAATTGTCTGCACTGAATGAATATGTACAAATACCACAATCTCCCAACTGATAGTAGACGCCAAATCTTTTCAAACGTCATATTGCAGAGTCTCCTCTATTTGGAGATCTCGTCTTCTTTCACTCTGTTCCTCTCTCTGTCCTCTCTCTCGTTAGCAATGGTGTGAACAATGGTCTCCAGGGCAGGGTACTGCAGGATCAGTTTGCGCTGTAGAGGAGATTAAATAATTATTACATAAACCTTTTAAAAATGTATTTTCCATGTCAGCGTGGATTTAAGGAAAACACACAAAGCTTTAGTTGAACGTACCCTCCGATAGTTCCTGTACATCTGCACCAAGACCAACAGCAGCACCAAGAGGAAGAAACCCAGGCCGGCTACCACGGCAACATTACTGGAAGAACCTGTCTCATTCTCTCCCATCAGACCACCTGATCAACCAAGACAGAACAAGGTCACATTTTAGCAGACACTTTTATCCAGAGCAACTTACAGGAGCAATTCGAGTTAAGTGCCTTTCTCAAGTGCACATCGACAGATTTTTCACCTAGTCGGCTCGGGGATTCGAAACGAGCGACCTTTCGGTTACTGGCCCAACGCTCTTAACTGCTAGGCTACCTGCCGCCCCTGTGTCAAATTATGACACACTTTTTACATCTTGATGATATTTGTTGCATTTGAATTGTATCTACATCTACCTAGATCCATGCAAATAGACAGGAAATCAATCAAAGTAAGCAGATAGGACTTACTCATCAGATGTACGTGATATGTCACATTCCCCAGAGCTCCTTGCTTCCCGTGGAATCGACAAGCCCATTCGCCAGAGTTCCTGTCTGTCACTCTGTTGATCCCCAGGACCCTCCCTTTCTGGACCGAGCTCTCTGATTGGGTGCCATTGAGATCATAGGTCACTCGGACCCACTCATAGTCAGTGACCTCGCTGGAGTCGCTGAGGTGACAGGTCAGTGTGACTAGGGCCTTCTGGGTAGACGGTGAGTTGCTGAGTACTGAGTAGACAGAACACACAGGAGCATCATTAGCATTGTAATTGCTCATTCTAAAGAACTATTTGCTCATCTCATCTCAAACATTTACCTTCAATTTTAGCCATTTAGCAGACCAGGATGATGCATATTAGGCATTAAAATGAGGACACTGCTACAATATCATCATACCATCATCCATTTTCTATGCCTGGCTCACCTTGGGCAGTCACCAGCTGCATCTCCCTGGTCACCTGGCGCCCCTCCACTGTCCCTGAGCACCTGTACCTGCCCCCGTCCCCCTGCCCCACTTCCCCCACACCCACAGACCTGTCCCAGGGAGGGAGGGGTGGCAGGGAGGACAGGTTGAATGAGGGAGGGAGTGGGAGAGCAGAACCAGTGGTGTCCAGCCTCACCCAGGCTGGTTCTGATGGGGTGAGTCCCGTGGAGAACACACAGGGGAGGGTGACAGCAGACCCCACCTCAGCATACACCTTGGCACTGGCACTGGAGGGGTTAACGATACCTGAGCGAGAGAAGAGATGTGGGAGAGGAGGGGGAAGGTGATAGGTAGGAGAGACGGGGGAAAAGACATAGGCAACTTAATATTAACCATCTTCAATATATCAGCTGCATTTGAAGGATGTATTCCTTCCGGAAAATGACATCACTGTGTCTGAGCCCTCACCTCTCACTGTCAGGGCCGTGGTGGCCTTCCCTTGTTTCCTCCCATTACGCATAACACAGCTCCAGTTACCCATCATGCTTGCAGATGCTTTCCTCTCCAAAACAACCGCCTGGGTCTTTGAAGGGACATAATCTGCACTTTCAGGGTAAACTGGCTTCTCGTTTAGCTTCCAGCTCACTGTCGCCTCCTGTGGCCATGGAGTGACACTGCAAGTGATCGTCATTTTGTTGCCCTCTACTGGAGCAGGTGGGGAGATGGATACTGTGAAAAAAAGACATAAGTAAGAGCAGTGTATGAGTTAACCATATTCACAGGTTTCTGATGTGTGTGACTGTATGATAAACAGCAGATACATATAGTTATGCCTTGTTATTAGAGCATGTAAATATTACTTTAAAATGACCATAAATATCACTGAAGTTCATTTAATTTCATTGTCCACAAAGTATTTAATATAAGTTACTGTTATTTTGGCTCCTTACCTTTGATGACCCTGAGGAGGATTCTCTTGGAGGTGATTTTCTCGCCATCCTGCACCGTGCAGATGTACTTCCCGCCGTCCTCCTCCCTGACTTCCTTTATGTACAGGCTGTAGTCTCCAGCTCCAACCTCTGAATGGGGGCATCGAACACGCTGGGCAGTTCCTATTCCCCAGTGCTCCAGTCCACTCTTTCCCTTTCTCCATACTGTCCTGAGAGAAAGATTAAGAGATATTACATTTGAAACATGACACTTGTATTGTACAGACATACAGATTAATGTCAATGCATTGCTATGCTCTCCTATGTTTATATAGAAAAAGACCAGGATAGAGAAGGATGAAAAGGGAATCTGTGAGGATATTGGAGTCACAGAGAGGATGAGAGAGATGGACAGAGAGGATGAGAGAGATGAGAGAGATGGACAGAGAGGATGAGAGAATGAGAGAGAAAGACAGAGAGAAGGAGAGGATGAGAGAGATGGACAGAGAGGATGAGAGGATGAGAGAGATGGACAGAGAGAAGGAGAGGATGAGAGAGATGGACAGAGGATGAGAGGATGGGAGAATGAGAGAGATGGACAGAGAGAAGGAGAGGATGAGAGAGATGGACAGAGAGGATGAGAGGATGAGAGAGATGGACAGAGAGGATGAGAGAGATGGACAGAGAGGAAGGCAGTGGTACCCCTTAAGATTATTGCTCCAGAGGACGATGGCTGCAGAGATGGAGGGAGGGCGACACACGCAGGGTAACACTGCCTGGGACCCTGCCTCTACGAACATCTCAGTATACTCAGATAGACACTGACACCAACCCCCTGAACAAACACATACTGTATGAATACACACACAAACCCAATCCTCCATCCATAAGTACACATCAAAGCATGTCATAACATTTCTTTAAATCGGTTTAAATTGCGACAAATATTCATTTAGAAATCAATGACTACAGATGATCTGTAGAATCTCACCTGTCACTAACAGTGAGGTTCCCAGGAAGAGGGGGAACTGCCACATGGTCTCGTCTTATCTCTTTCCTCCTGATGAAGTTTTGATCAACAACTTTTTTTTACAAACCTAGCTTAGTATTTTCTCTCTGTCTCCCTTTGATCTGTCTGCTGTTGTGTGTGTTTCTGTCAATTGGGGCTGGGTATATAAAGGCCTGTAGGTGTGAGTGGTGGGAAGAGGGAGTTGTCTAAGCAGGTTGTCCCTCTCCTGGTCATGTGACATGAGCAACGAGGCGGTCTTTGATGCGGTTTGTGTCAGTCTCACTGACGCAACATGGAAACTGTCAGACAGCCACACAAACAGGGAATCCTACATGCTCCCACGGATTCTCTCTCTCCCTCCTCTCTCTTTCTCTATCTCTCTTTCCCTCCCCCTCTCTCTCTCTGCTCAAGTTCTGCAAAGTTGAATTTGATCTGTTACTCTACCTATAATTACCTTACTGTTTCAGACTAGTATAAAAAACATTGTATTACAAAACATACATCACATCATCAGAAACATACAGTACTGTAATACACAGTATTTATATATCCATTGACAGAGAGACCCCTGCATTTTAACCCTGCATTTACGGTATCTATTGTATTTCTACTCAGTGTAACTTACAGGAAGCACAGGGTTGCCGAAAGTGTGCACAATCTAACCACCGTATCCTTCCACACTGGACAACATACAGTTCTCACTGCTGTAAGTTACCAGCTCATCAGCATACATGGGAAGACAGGGCCGGTTCCAGTAATGCAAGTCATTGAATGGTAGTTGGCATTGTTTTGATGGAGAATACATGATGATGATGCTGATGCTGATGCTGCTGCTGATGATGATGATGATGATGATGATGATGATGATGATAGTGACTTCCATCTCCCTTTACGTCTCTCTCTTTCTTGCTCTCTGCCTCAGTCATACAGGGCTATTCTGAAGCTTAGGGACAGTATTTTAGTTTAAGCATAAGGTTTCCATCATATCACCTATACTGCTCTATAGTTTCAGACAGACAGACAGATAGATAGATGATAAACATAGATAAAGAGATAGATAGATAGATAGATAGATAGATAGATAGATAGATAGATAGATAGATAGATAGATAGATAGATAGATAGATAGATAGATAGATAGATAGATAGATAGATAGATAGATAGATAGATAGATAGATATGTATGGGTGGAGACCCAAGAGTTGTTTGTGTTCTTGTAGCAGCCATATTTTCCTCTGGTTCAGCAGCAGTGAATCTCTTTGTGCTGGATACATCTTTTTATATTTGTATCTCATCTATCAACCCCCTCCCCCATTACTCCCTTAAAAACCTCAAAACATTTAAATGTAAACCTGTTGAAATCACAGGCTGTGCGTTTTTGTCCCACATTTGGTGGCTCAGTCAGTACATTGGGACCACAACCCCCACCCTCTCCTCCTCTCTCTTTCTCACTGGCTTTCGGGGTCTGTGAATCAGATTCATGAGGTGGTCTTTCCTCCTGCTGATCTTTAAATGTACATACTGTATTTAAATACACAGTTAGGCAGTGATGAGGGAAAGTCTTAAACAGACAAAAGCCCCTCACATGGAAACAATAGATGACAATGAAGATGAAAAACACCTATGCAAATCAGACTGAAGTCGGAAAATATTTAAACTAGATATCTTCAGTAGAAACTTTTCAACAGAATAACGCATTTGTTCCTGTCCATGTCTCTCATCACGTCACATCACTCAATCTCTCCCTCATTACAGCACACTAATGTTACAAAACTATAGGAATTAAAGTTCAAATCATTCTTAATTGCCGATAGCATTTTGATGTTGAATTTGTATTTGAATTAGCATTTTGTGGTTGGTCAATTTAAACTGGGCTCATATAGGTAAACTTCAAATAAAACGAATCAAACTTTGACCTATGAAATATTTCAATACACTTCACTTCAGTTGACAGTGAACCACTGAATGAAGTGCGTCTTCCTGGGTAAATCTCTAAGAGCTTTCCACACCTGGATTGAGCAACATTTGCCCATTATTCTTTTCAAAATTCTTCAAGCTCTGTGAAATTGGTTGTTGATCATTGAGTACGTTTACATGCACACTGATAATTTGATATTAAACTGATTATGGCAGCAGGCCGAGTATGGCAATAGTCATGTAAACACCTTACTCTATTTATCTTAATTGGCGTAAATTCAAAATCGAAGTAAGCATACGTCGATTATAATACCTGGTTTTCTGACCAATCTTTCGAATTATTAAAAAACAATCATTCAAATTATTAAAACACACCAATTTATTTGCGATGCATTTGATCTGCGCATGTGCCAGCATCAGTAGCGCAAACCTATGCGCACGAGTGAGTTCAGAGAAATAGTTTTCACATCCCAAGTTTACATGTCCAATCTCAGAATCAAATGTGTCCATGTAAACATAATTATTAGGGAAATCATTCTTGCAAAGCATGAAAACTATTATATTAATTTGAATGTGCATGCAATCGTATTCATTGCCATAGATTTTCTAAACTTTAAGCTGGTCACTCAGGAACATTCACTGTCTTCTTGGTAAGTGACTCCAGTGTAGATTTGGTCTTGTGTTTTAGGTTATTGTCATGCTGAAAGGTGAATTCCTCTCCCAGAGTCTGGTGGAAAGCAGACTGAACCAGGTTTTCCTATAGGATTTTGCCTGTGCTTAGCTCCATTCCATTTATTTTTTATCCTGAAAAACTCTCCAGTCCTTAACGATTACAAATGATGACATACCCATAACATCATGCAGCCACCACTATGTTTGAAAATATAGAGAGTGGTACTCAGTGTTGTGTAGAATTTGCCCCAAACATAACACTTTGAATTCAGGACAACAAGTGAATTGCTTTGCCACATTTTTTGCAGTATTACTTAAGTACCTTGTAGCAAACAGGATGCATGTTTTGGAATATTTTTATTCTGTACTTCTTTTCATTGTGTCAGTTAGGTGGTTGAATCTGTGTTTGAAATTCACTGCTCGACTGAGGGACCTTACAGATAATTATATGTGTGAGGTACAGAGATGAGCTAGTCATTAAAAAAATGTAAACACTATTATTGCACACAGAGTGAGTCCATGCAACTTATTATGTGACTTGTTAAGCACATTTTTACTCCTGAACTTCTTTAGTCTTACCATAACAAAGGGGTTAAATACTTATTGACTCAAGGCTGTAACACAACAAGTTGTTGAAAAAATGAAGTCACTGTATGTGAGATTTTTCTGCCTGTTCATCAGATTTTTTATCCAGACGTTGAACCTGAAGGTCTACAGTTATCTACAGTACACTGTGTGTGCAGAGAATAATTTTAAAAAGACAGTTATGTGGAACAATGATACACCAGACTGTAAAGTCTCAATAAATGCAGCTATTCTTCTCTCAAACTGTTTAGAGTTTTAATGTTTTGGTTTTTAAATACTTGGGTTTGGGTTTTTTAAAATGCATGTTTTTTTTTATATATACCATTTCTTACCTATCCACAATAACCATTTATGGCACAGGTTATTATTGATAGGCTATCTCCTCTGCCATATAACATGAGACATTCTTCATATAAACGTTCCAAAATGGCCTTTCCTATACATTGCACTTGTGCAAATGCTTTGTAAAACTGGCCAGTAGATTTTTCAAAACATGCAGCACCTTGCAATATATCATAACATCTGGGCATGCATGAGTATCAGAAGTCAATATAGGTGTAGGGCCATCAATGGAATGTTGTTATATTTTTTGTAATTTGTTTTATTTTTTTACCGAAGGACACTGACGTCAAAGCAGAACTGAAAATGAGACAGAATTAATTTCTGGTGCGCTTGTTTCTTTGAAACAGACGCCTTATTCCATTCAGCTGTTTTTGTTATAGTAAGACTGAAACCAACACAGCGTATGAGTGTGTCTTAATAGTGTTTATGCTTATGTGGTGGGGGGAAATGTACGAAGTGAATGTATCCACCTAGTGGATAAAATGTAGTGTACAGTTTGTAGGCCTACACAAAATGAGAGCCCTGTGAACAGATGCGGATGTCTAGGTGTTTTACGGTAAATGCGCGTTGCATCTTGGGAATAATAGTAAAATGGAGGTGCCCGTATGGCATGCATGACTTTATACATGTCAAAGCTTTAAAAAGTAAAATTCGATGTATCTACAGTTAATGAACAGCTACTAATGCGTCCCTTTGTTTTGTATTTTTATTATCATATTAGTTTGACGAATACAAGGTCATAAAGACGTGCAACGCTTCAGGTAAACATAGTATTGCATGTTTGCTACGCTAGCTGGCTAGGCTAGTTTAGCTAGGTCAACTTGTAGGCAAAGAGGAACAGCATTTCTTTCTATCTACAGTAGCTACCTCTTGTTTATGCAAACATTGTACAAAATATTACACTAGTAGCTAGGTAAAGGTACTAGGCTGTAGCAATATGTTGATCATGTAGCTGTGTGTGCCGTACAAGCTTTAGCTAGCTATTTTACCTTTCCATAATGGTTAACGACCTCTGTGTATTTCAGGTGAGCCATGTCTCTTTTGAGAGGGTTGCTGAAGGCTGGGGTGTCTCTTTGCCACTCCACACTACAAACAACCAGACAGATAAGCACTGGTAGGTGTATAATACATTGCAATTCAGATGCAATGTTTTGTAGCTGCATGTTTTGTAGATGCTGTAAATGTCATAATGATAGGCCTATTTTGCGCTCTCACAATTGTCCGACCAGGGCCTTGTAAATTTGATACGTGGTACCAAGGCTGTTTTAATGTGTGTACACTGATACATTAGTTGTCATACAATCATTGTTTATACTGTAGCTAAGCAGTATAAGTTATTTTTTTCAATTTAACAGTGTATTGGTACTGGAAGTAGCCCAGCTAATGAGATCAAAATGTGTGTTTCAGGTGTGTGCTGTCCAGTCCGTATGAATGCCATTCCTGAGCTGAAGAAGGTGGACAGGTGGACTGAGAAGAGGAGCATGTTTGGAGTTTATGACAACATAGGAATTTTAGGTAATTTGGAAGTTATCAGCTTCAAATCGTAGCTCATTTGGCCTGATGGCAAGACATTGAGTTGACGCATAACTTTCATATCTTTATGAAAGTGCTGCCCAGTCTCCATTTCAGCAACATGACACTGTCCTCTGGACTAACTTAAAATCTACTATTGGTTACCAGGTAGATATGAAAATAAAGTACCTATCTATCTATCTATCTAAATAGACACATGCTGAAAATGTCACTTTTGCCCCCCACCTGCTAAAAATGTAATGTAAGACTTTTGCCATATAGCAAGTTGATACAAAATGGTACAGTGCTGTCTTTATGGGGTTAAACCAATTTTAGCACCATGGCACTGTCCACAAGTACTGTCCAGTTTCTATGGGGTTCAACCCATTTCAGCACCATGGCACTGTTCACCATTAAATACATAGACACGTGTCGAACTACGCAGACACACACACACTGCTATAACAGGCCTTACATCTAACGCGTTGTCTGTAGGTGACTTCAAAGCCCACCCTAAGGACCTGATCGTCGGGCCGGTCTGGGTGAAGGGTTTCCGTGGCAACGAGCTGCAGCGTCTGACGAGGAAGAAGAGGATCGTGGGAGACAGGATGATGACACAGGACAAACACGACATGGAGAAGAGGATCCGCTTCCTCTACCGACACTTCAACCGCTTCGGGAAACATCGCTGATCTGATCTGGGACTGATCGGTCTGGATAACAATGTTAAGCTACTACTGTACTAACAACCCGCCCACTGGACCACATACAGACTCTAAAGGGAGAAACATGCGCTACTCATTATCCCCTCATCCCATTTTCACCATTTGTTAGTCACACTGTTTCTTATATCCGTATTGGGGTAATGGGAAGTTGATTGCACATAATAATTAAAAAAATTGACAGCTGTAAAATGTTGGATTCATTAGATATTGTTGTTAGCAATAAATAAACATGCATAACTGTACAATACAACATGTTTGGAACCAATAAGAAGTGGAAATATACACAAGTTTGATGCTCTATGGTCTGTAAATATTATCACATTGGGGACTAATGTAAGTCATGTTGTGGGTGTACCATGTGTTGTGTGAGATGACAATAAACAGAAGCTTGTCATTACATTTGAGTGGGTTTATTGTAAGGCTGCATTAGTATTTGACCTTTAAGGTAGTTAGTCATTTTGTGCTGAATTGTTGATCCATGTGAATGTGCCTATAGCAGTAATTGAGAAAGTTTTATAGATGTTTTCTGTCTCAGAATAAAACATTCACTAATCAATCAGTTGACCAAATATTCTATTTGACTAAGCCCTCTCCATATACATATTCAATTGTCCCACGGCCTGGTTAGCACGTTTTCAATGCAACCAATGGGGCTATATTGCTTCATACCACAGCTCTATGCAATAATTTTCGCACTGCCTCCCCTCTCGTTTTGTATTCATGGACTAAAGAGGAATAACCGAGTTGGGGTCATGCTGAAACTGGAATAAATCAAACATTGGGCCAGATAGCTATTATAATATTGAGAGGGTAGTCTATAAATGGGGGTTAGTGAGAAGCTTAGTCGTGGGAGCACTTACAAGCCGGAGCGCGTGAGGGACGGAGGGGGCTGGGGGGATAGCCGAGTCAACGTTCTGTACCAAGCAATGTACCGCAGTGTCGTCCTGCCGCCCTATCCGACACAGAGAAATCTGCAGTACTGCAAAGTGTGGAGAGAGAGAGGGGAGCGCAAGATAGAGAAGGGAGGGGGCTGGGAAAGGGTACCGCACCATCGTTATGAGTCCAAATGGAGAGAGAGGAAGGGGAGCGACGCATTATTGCAGTATAGTGCCATCACACAAACACACACACGCACTAACGAAACTAGCGCACTAACCCACAAATCGACACACATCGATACGCTTCCACACACCTGCCGGGAGAGGGAACCAAGGTGGTGTTAGATAATTCTGAAATTAGACCACGGGAAAATAGTGAAATTATATATTTAGATAATCTAAAGGAACATGAAATCAGTTGTATTTAGCTTTTGAAGGGGAACGTGCAACCTACACCTGGTGTGATTTGAGCATCTCGACTCAGCATCTTTGGAATATCACGATTTATCTTGCATAGATTTATTATTTAAAGAAATTCGTCAAGTATCCTTGGATATATCTCTTATGGATTTTACGAAATTTTCCTTTGAAATTGAGAATCTGTGCATTCGTTCTTCGAGTGAATTATTACTCGACGCTTGCCTGGGTATTGCGGTACTTTGGGGATGACTTGCGGTGCGAAAACATCGCGTTGAGATTACTGCACCAGACTCTGCATCCGTTTGTTATCAACGCATCAATTTAATCAGTCGAGTCTCTGAGGTTCTGGGCATCTTTGGACGACAGCAGATATTTTTCCCATTTCTTTTTTGTGATTTCGCTTTTTTTTCTTTTTTTTTTTTTTTTACTTCAGACCCTTCGCCTCTCTCTCTCTCTCTCTCTCTCTCTCTCGCTCTCACCCCGCTCACTGACAGTGAGTCAGTTCCAAGCAGCTGCATAGAAGATGTGAGTATCAATAAAGGGTTTCCTCTTTTTTACTTATTCTATTCATTTTTTCTATTAACTAAACATGATTTCTTCTAATATGTTGAGTATTTGCATCATGTTGTTAGGCTCTTTATTTGCTCTATTGATTTGTTCTAGCTTTTTGTATTTTGCTGATGCAAGTCCTTTTCCCGTCACAGCAGCTCTAAATACTGGGTCTCGTCAATTGTAGTTGATTACCCTCAGTCCTCTCCTGGTCTTCAAAATAAATACATTATTTGCTTGATTATTTTAATTAATAATTGGCTTATTACAGCTGAAATTATTTAATTTTTCTTTATACCATGGGTTTTGAACCGCATGGTTCTAGGGTCTTCCATGTTATCAAATGTCTGCGAAGTATTAGAAAATCAATATCAATGTGAACTGATTGATCTGAGCTGAGGCTGACTGTGCAGGATGTTTGTCTTCCTCTCCTGTTACAGTAGGAAATACAGTAGGGTACTACGCATGACATCTGGGATGAGGCTGTCCTGCACCTGCAGTATAGAACAAGTTCATGCCTTTCAAATGATGGCTATATTCTTCACATTCATATATATGGTGGATGGAATGGTTGCCTGTACTGGATATATGTCTAATTTCAATAGTCTGAGTCAGGACCAACACCCCCAGAGGGTCCATGGAGGCTGTCTCCCTCTCACCCCTCCCCTTTCCCTCCCAATCCCTCCTCCCCCTCTCTTTATTATTTTCTGAACCAAATTGGTTGTTTGCCTCATCTTTTCTTATCCCCCCCCTCTTTTAACCCTTCTTAATTTTCTCTCTGTTTATCTATCTCCTTATCTCTCTCTCTTAACCTTCCTCTTCTCTCCTGTTCCCCATCTCTAAATCCTCCTCTTACTTTTCACTCTCTCTCTGACTCTCTCTCTCTCTCTCTCTCTCTGACTCTCTGTCTCTCTCTCTGTCTCTCTCTCTGTCTCTCTCTCTGTCTCTCTCTCTCTCCCTCTCTCTCTCTCTATCTTTATCCCATGTACAACTCTGGCTTCATCCCCTTTATTCTCCTCAGCTTTTCTCCTTTCTGTACCTCATCATTCATCTTTCTTCCTTTCCTTTCTGTACCTCATCCTTAATCTTTCTTCCTTTCTTTTCTGTACCTCATCCTTCACCTTTCTTCCTTTCTTTTCTGTACCTCATCATTCATCTTTCTTCCTTTCTTTTCTGTACCTCATCATTCATCTTTCTTCCTTTCTTTTCTGTACCTCATCATTCATCTTTCTTCCTTTCCTTTCTGTACCTCATCATTCATCTTTCTTCCTTTCCTTTCTGTACCTCATCATTCATCTTTCTTCCTTTCCTTTCTGTACCTCATCATTCATCTTTCTTCCTCTCACATGCAGAATCGCATTAGTGGAAACCAAGACTATTCTCAGGGCATTCTCCTAATATGCTAGTCAAAACCGGCAGACCTGCCCTGAGAACAGTCTTGGTTTCCACTAATGCGATACAGCTCCTCCTCCTCCTCCTCCTCCTCCTCCTCCTCCTCCTCCTCCTCCTCCTCCTCCTCCTCCTCCTCCTCATTATACTCGTCCTTCTGTGTTTTTCAACTTTTAATCTCAATCTATTTTAACACAGTACTGTTATCAAGGCTTATTTTTTGAAGAAAGTTTTACTTACAACACTTATAAAATGCAGTTGTTTCAGTTTGAATGCAATTAAGTCACAACTGCTAAATTACTGAAATGTAAAATGTTCTCCTCCTCCCCTTCCCCTCTCTCTCACATCCGTCTCCTCTCTTCCTCTCCCCTCTCATCTCCCTATTTATTTTTCTTACCCTTCCTCATCTCCCTCTTCCCGACTCCCTCCTTCCCCCTCTCCTACCCCTCGCCCTCCCATCTCTTCTTCTCTCCGTCCCTTCCTCCCTTTCTCCCCTTCCCAGGTCTGCCCCAGATGCTGCTCCCCCAGCTGGACCTCCCGGAGCCCCAGGGGCCCCAGGAGCAGACGGAGCCCCAGGTGGAGGACCCCCACCCCCTCCACCCAACACCTCCAGCAACCGCAGGCTACAACAGACACAGGCCCAAGTGGAGGAGGTGAGTTAGTGTGACATGCTCCTAACAGTACTCCCACTTGTGACAAACCATACAGTACAACATTTTAGACTACTACAAGTAGCTAGCTTGTAAATGGGATTGACGTCACAGCGTGAGACAACTAGCAGCAATCAGGTCAGAACTGGGCTGCATTTCCATTTGCTCCCTCCTCTATGCGCTCTCCTTGGTGTAAGCAATAGCGCCACCTAGTTTCTCCCATTTTGCTTTGATCTGTCCAATTCAACGAAATAGGGGAAGGGAGGGAATGAGGGTGGAAGTAAAGGAACAACCTTCTGGAATGAAATGCGGCCCATGAGTGAGGCCATAGAAACAGAGCTGATAGAAAAGGAAAGGACAAAGATTGCTTCTTTTTGCCATTTGTTGATTGTTGGGAAATCTAAAAGTAGAATAGCATAGTCTACTCTATTCCACATTTAGTCTACTCTACTCTACATTGTTTAGTCTACTCTACTCTACATTTAGTCTACTCTACTCTACATTTAGTCTACTGTACTCTACATTTAGTCTACTCTACTCTACATTGTTTAGTCTACTCTACTCTACATTGTTTAGTCTACTCTACTCTACATTGTTTAGTCTACTCTACTCTACATTGTTTAGTCTACTCTACTCTACATTTAGTCTACTCTACTCTACATTTAGTCTACTCTACTCTACATTGTTTAGTCTACTCTACTCTACATTGTTAAGTCTACTCTACTCTACATTGTTAAGTCTACTCTACTCTACATTTAGTCTACTCTACTCTACATTTAGTCTACTCTACTCTACATTGTTTAGTCTACTCTACTCTACATTGTTTAGTCTACTCTACTCTACATTTAGTCTACTCTACTCTACATTGTTAAGTCTACTCTACTCTACATTTAGTCTACTCTACTCTACATTTAGTCTACTCTACATTGTTTAGTCTACTCTACTCCACATTTAGTCTACTCTACTCTACATTTAGTCTACTCTACTCTACATTGTTTAGTCTACTCTACTCTACATTGTTTAGTCTACTCTACTCTACATTGTTTAGTCTACTCTACTCTACATTGTTTAGTCTACTCTACTCTACATTGTTTAGTCTACTCTACTCTACATTGTTTAGTCTACTCTACTCTACATTGTTTAGTCTACTCTACTCTACATTGTTTAGTCTACTCTACATGTAGTCTACTCTACATTGTTTAGTCTACTCTACTCTACATTGTTTAGTCTACTCTAATCTACATTGTTTAGTCTACTCTACTCTACATTGTTTAGTCTACTCTACTCTACATTTAGTCTACTCTACTCTACATTTAGTCTACTCTACTCTACATTGTTTAGTCTACTCTACTCTACATTTTTTAGTCTACTCTACTCTACATTGTTTAGTCTACTCTACTCTACATTGTTTAGTCTACTCTACTCTACATTTAGTCTACTCTACTCTACATTTAGTCTACTCTACTCTACATTGTTTAGTCTACTCTACTCTACATTGTTTAGTCTACTCTACTCTACATTGTTTAGTCTACTCTACTCTACATTGTTTAGTCTACTCTACTCTACATTGTTAAGTCTACTCTACTCTACATTGTTTAGTCTACTCTACTCTACATTGTTTAGTCTACTCTACTCTACATTGTTTAGTCTACTCTACTCTACATTGTTTAGTCTACTCTACTCTACATTGTTTAGTCTACTCTACTCTACATTGTTTAGTCTACTCTACTCTACATTGTTAAGTCTACTCTACTCTACATTATTTAGTCTACTCTACTCTACATTGTTTAGTCTACTCTACTCTACATTGTTTAGTCTACTCTACTCTACATTTAGTCTACTCTACTCTACATTGTTTAGTCTACTCTACTCTACATTGTTTAGTCTACTCTACTCTACATTGTTTAGTCTACTCTACTCTACATTGTTTAGTCTACTCTACTCTACATTGTTTAGTCTACTCTACTCTACATTTAGTCTACTCTACTCTACATTGTTTAGTCTACTCTACTCTACATTATTTAGTCTACTCTACTCTACATTGCAGTTTGATTTGTTTTACGATTTATTTCAGTAATGTTTTCGCTGTGTGGCCTTCGTCAGGGTGTGGCTTTCTGGGATCAACATAATATTCCATCAACCTGACAACATGAATTTGTCATTTTATTGCTGTGTGTTTGTGGTGTGGGCATAATGAATGAAGTGCTAAGAAATGTTGTAACAAGTATTCCAAAATACAATACCCATGATAACAACTTGGCTAGCATATGATACAACATGGCTGTATATGATGATGTTTTAGATATTTTATTTCTATGGCTAGTTATGTTAGCTATTCATTTAAAGAAAATAACGAGGTTGATCAATCTATGTTAGTAATGGACTGCACTGCAGCGTTTGAAGGGTTTCATGCTGTATTAAATTGTGTGATGTGGGTTTCTGTAGCTCAGGCTGTCAGTCAATTCAAAGAAACATCCCTGTCTCTTCTCTTTTCTCCTCTCCTCCTCTCTCATCATTTCTCCTCTCCTCTCCTCTCCTCTCCTCTCCTCTCCTCTCCTCTCCTCTCCTCTCCTCTCCTCTCCTCTCCTCTCCTCTCCTCTCCTCTCCTCTCCTCTCCTCTCCTCTCCTCTCCTCTCCTCTCATCTCCTCTCCTCTCCTCTCCTCTCCTCTCCTCTCCTCTCCTCTCCTCTCCTTTCCTCTCCTTTCCTCTCCTTTCCCCTCCCTTCCCCTCCCGTCTCTTCTCTTCTCTTCTTCCCTCGTCTCCTTTCTTCTCTTCTCTCCTCTCTTCTCCTTCCTACCTTCCTCTCTCTTCCCTCCTTCTCTCATCTCCCTACCTCCCCCCTCTCCTCTCCCTACCTCCCTCTCCTCTCCCTACCTCCCCCCTCTCCTCTCCAGGTGGTGGATATTATGCGGGTGAATGTGGACAAGGTTCTGGAGAGGGACCAGAAGCTGTCGGAGCTCGATGACAGAGCGGATGCTCTCCAGGCCGGGGCCTCCCAGTTCGAGAGCTGTGCAGCCAAACTCAAGAGCAAATACTGGTGGAAAAACGCAAAGGTAATGACAGTGATCAATGATGATATTGTCATTCACATTAGCAGACACTTTCATCCAAACAGACTTATAGTTCACATATTCAGGAGAACTGCAAGGTAATGGTAATATTGATAATGATTATAATAGGGTTATTTAGCCAACTCTTTCTATCCAAAACAACAGTGTACTGTCATATATTCAAGTTGACATACACTGTATATCCAGTGTACTGTATGTGGCCCATGGAGAAATCATTTAGAGCCACAACTGGCGCCAGTACCATGCTCTACCAACTAGTGATGGGAAGTTCGGCTCTTTTCCGAGAGCCGGCTCTTTTGGCTCAGCTCCCAAAGAAGAGCCGGCTCTTTCGACTCCTGAACGGCTCTTAATTTAGGATTTTTTTGTAGGCCTTTATTTTACCCTAACTTTAAAAAAAAAAAATGGTTTGTGTGTTGAAAACCCTTTCATGTGCAGTGTTTTTATGCATTTATTTTGTTACAAAAGCATTCTTTTGTTTTTAATCATTTTAATCAAACATTTTTTTGCACAAATTAACAACAAAAAAACAGCAAATAAACAGAATTGAACTAGAACAGAACTAGAACCAAACTCAAGCAAACAGTATTAATGTCCTCAGTGAAGATTGGCATTCAAAAAAATCAGATGCCTCAGCTTTGATGGACTGATCCTATTTCTTCTTTCTGAGATTATCTGCCCTGTTTTTGAGAAGATTCTCTCTGAAGGAACCGATGTTGCCACAATACACAGTCTCCCTTCCATCACCTTCGCCAGGCGTGGAAAGACTGAGGCCTTGGCCTGCCACCAGCTCAGTGGGTCTTCTGCTCGTTGGATGATGGGCTCCTCAAGATAAGACCTCACCTCCAGTATAGCATCAGCTGTAGGATTTCTTCTTGTAGCATCTCCTGTAGCTCTTTCATCAAAAAGCCTCCAAACAACAGAGGTTTGTGGTTCCTCATACACTTGGCCTTCTAATGGCGGAGCTGGCTGGCTGCTAGGGGTGCATCTTGCTGCTGCACTAATTCTCTGAAGTGCCTCATCAACAGCTCTGTTGTCATTGAATGCAAGTTTTTTAAACCTAGGATCCAATAATGTGGTTTCTGAGTGGACAGTGTTGTACTCCATACGCAGAAATTTCCGGTCCATGGCTGAACAAAGAGCTGCAACCAATTCTTTCCCTTTCTGCATGGTTACAGTCTGTTGGGCTGTCACACGCTGCAAACCTTTGCATAGCAGGAGCATTTTTGAGGCAGAAACATAGCTGAGGGAGAGAAACAGCAACTTTTAAAATGAAGCTTTTTTTAAAGTATGTGGCATATTATATGTGGCACATTATACTGTATTGTTTCTGCAATGTATAATAGTGACTGAATGGTAGTAGTGAAAAAAAATGGTCCAAGGTACCTGTCTGCACTTATTTCCACAGTCACCTCCTCAAATGGTTGCAGGACGGTGCAGACCTCTTTCACCAGCTCCCATTCCTCTTGACATAGAGCATCAACTGGTGCGTTGATGAGGGCCAGGGTGGAGATGATGGCATCTTTTGTTTCAAGAATTCGTTTCAACATATAAAATGTTGAGTTCCACCTGGTGGCACACTCTTGTTTGGGCCTCAGTTCAGGCATCCCCATCTGGCACTGTGTGGACTTTAGCCTCTGTGTTGCAACTGTGCTTTTGTGGAAAAACTCCACAACAGCCTTCACCTTATCCACGGTTGGTTTGACCACCTTTAGGGCATCTCTAATCATGAGGTTTAGTGTATGTGCCAGACATGGGTGATGGGTCCACTTAAGAATTTTTATGGCTTTGGTGATGTTTGCTGCATTGTCACTCACACAGCACACTACTTTGTCCTCTACTTGCCACTCTTTTGCCACTCTTACTAGCTCATCTGCTAGGTTTTCTGCAGTGTGTCTATCTGTGAACTCAAAGCAGTCCAAAAGGCAAGATGTCATCTTGTAATTTTCAATGAAATGGCAAGTGACAGCCATGAAAGAGCAGGTTGTTCTGGAGGTCCAGCAGTCAGTTGTCAGGCAAACTGATGGAGCTTGTTTCACCCTTACTTGCCATAATGCCCGTTCTGTGTCATATAGTTTAGGTATTGTTGTTTGGGACAATGTTTTTCTACTGGGAAGAGTGTATGTGGGATTTAAAGTTTTGACAAAACTTTTAAAACCTCTGTCCTCCACAATTGAAAAGGGTTGGAAATCAGTAGCTATCATTTTAGCTAGCTCTACATCAATGCTGTGCTGTTTGGATGGGGTCATCACTTTGGGTATAAACTGGCTTATTTTGCTTTGAGCTGCAGTAGGAGAGGTTATACCTGCATGTGTGGGGAAGCCAGTAGATGCTGCTGCAGTTGCTGTTTTTTGGGGATGAGACACACCAGGATCTGTAGATGGGGTGCTAGCTTGCCCTCTCTCCTCTAACTGCACTGTAGGATGGACAGTTCTCATATGTCTATGCAGGTTTGTGGTGGAACCTGCTCTTAAAGTAATTTTCATCTTGCAGTGAACGCACTCTGCTTTGTTGTTTCCATTGTCTTTAAACTGGAGCCAGATGCTGCTTCTCTTTCGGGTGTCACTCATAGTTACGACTCACACACTCTCCTCACCGCTATCTGACAGACAGTGTCGTTATTAACGTTGTTACGACTCATTAACTTGCAGTGGAGTGCCGCTTCACTTCACCCCCCTCTCTGTTTTTACATAATGGTATGATCCCATATCCTCACATCTGATTGGCCGCGATGCGATTGCTGACCAATCAAAACAAAGTTCTGCCTGTAAGCACGCAGCGAAAGGAAAAAAACTGGGAGCCGGCTCTCACTCGATGCGAGCCGGCTCTTCTGATTCACTACAAAGCATCGGCTCTCAGAGCCGCATCTTTTGCGCATGACACATCACTACTACCAACCAGTACTACGCTCCACCAACCAGTACCATGCTCCACCAACTAGTACCAAGCTCCACCAACCAGTATCACGCTCCACCAAACAGTACTACACTCCACCAACCAGTACTACACTCCACCAACCAGTACTACACTCCACCAACCAGTACTACACTCCACCAACCAGTACTACACTCCACCAACCAGTACCACGCTCCACCAACCAACTGAGCCATGGACGTGCAGGGAGCTGAGGCGGACACACAGCGTCTGTCTCGGGAACGCTGTCATCCCCCTTCCCGGCGTACTAATTCCCTAATTAGCGTCTGTGGGTGAGCGGAGCGACGCTCCAGGGAATGGGGAAATAAGGATGCTCTCACTGCAGAGTTTTCTCTACATGCAGTTATTCCTAGGAATTGCATAGCAATAGCACCAAAAATACACTGACTGGACACAAGGGAGTGTGATAAAATGTTACGCTCTGCTTTCTGTGTTTGTCATCATTGTGCTGGGTTGGTGTGTGTGTGTGTGTGTGTGTTTTTGGTCAGCAGGTCTAACGTTAATCCGTAGCGACTTTACCCCTGAATTAAAAACAAATGTTTTTATTTATTTGAATTAACTATAAGAATAGTAGAATGAAGAAACCCTTTAACTCTCCATTTCCTTTCCTTTTAGATGATGATCATCATGGGTATCATCGGAGTTCTTGTGGTCGGAGTCCTTTTCTGTAAGTACCATTATTCACTTTTCCTATTACCATTCATTGATACCCACTCGCATGTAGTCAGTTAGAGGGTTTCTTCACGTCTTTTAAACTTCATTTGTGCAGATGACTAAATGAATGTCCGAACTTCTGTATCGCATTAGCGGATACTCACGCTGCTCTCAGGGCAGGTATACCGGTTTTGACTAGCAGAAGTGACTTTTCGTAGCAGGTTATGAGAATTAACGTGGCAGGTTATGAGAATTAGGTTAAGGCTAGGAAAAGAGTTAGGGTTAACTAAAATGCTTACAATATCTAGCTACAACCAGGCATATCCTGAGAACAGTCTTGGTTTCCACTAACGCAATTCTGCATCCATACTAGTCAAGTGCAGTAGATGTTAAGGCGAAGGCCACAGCTATAATCAGTGTGCACTTATAACAGGCTTAGGTCTGCCCTGCCCTGACTCCTATGCCTACTCTATGTCAATATTTCATTATTTATTAAAGTAAATGATTGATACATTACCAGTCATTCAGTAAAAACAACAAATGTGTAGATGTAGCCCACTGAATGCAAAGAAAATTATTTCGATGTTTTACACATTGTTAGATGTATCTACAGTTTGTGCTGACCCAATTATTGAATGATCTCTCCCTCTCCTCCTCTCTCTCTCTCTCCCCCTCCCTCTCTCTCTCTATCTTTCTTATAGTGTACTTCTTCTATTGAGTAATCACAGCGTGGCAGAAGAACACAGACATGAGAGTGAAATAGGAGAGGGAAGAAAACTAAATCGACACAAATCCAAACTCCAGCCATACCCCCTTTATCCCCCCCTCCTCCCTCTCTCCACACCAAGTCTCCCATCTAGCACCTAAACATGACGCTAGTGTGTAGATGTCATTGCTATTTTCTCTTTGCCCTCCTGCCCTTCCCTCCTTTTTGCTCCATATTTCTTCCTCTGTTTTGGCGTGCAGTCTCACTCACTATCTCCTGCCTCCGCGTCTCATACATTATTGACGTGTGCAGTAGGGAAAGGGTGAGAGAGAAAGAAAGAAGGGTGAGAGAGAGAGAGAGAGAGAGAGAAGGAAGGAAGGAAGGAAGGAAGGAAGGAAGGAAGGAAGGAAGGAAGGAAGGAAGGAAGGAACCCCTTATGCCACAGGGATAAAGAGGGCTGAAGCATACTGTAGAAAAAGAGAGAGAGAATGCAGGAAGAAGTGAAAGAGAGAGAGCGTGCAAGGAGAGAGAGAGAGTGCAAGGAGAGAGAGAGAGTGCAAGGAGAGAGAGAGAGTGCAAGGAGAGAGAGAGAGAGTGAAAGGAGAGAGAGAGTGCAAGGAGAGAGAGCAGCAGAGAAGCAGTTCTTTCTATCCCAGATACGCCAAAGCTTGTTTGTGTTACCTTTTGGAGAGCGTACTACATTTGTAAATTGATGCTGACATACAGTACTTCACAACCCCTTCTGATCCCTACCTCCTACCACTACCATTATTACTACTACTTACTAATACAAGGTCATGGTTAAGATTATGATCATTTTGTTGTGGTGTGTGTGTGTGTACTTGTGATCCAAATCAGTGTAGCCAGTAGCTTTTTCCAGGTTTAGTTGATTTAGGCCTTGACTGGCATTCTTGCCTTTTCCTTTCCCTCCCTCCATCTTTCTCTCACTCACTGACTGGTGTTTAAGAGAGAGATAGAGAGAGAATAAGAAAAGCCAGGAAGGACGCTGGAAAAGGCAGAAACAACTTTTGAGACACTGACTTTTAGTATATCTTTATTCTTGTACCACAGACAGACAGATGGACAGTTAGCTAGATTGACATTGACAGACAGACACAAGCAGACAATCTGTACCTA
The DNA here is from genome assembly GCA_023634145.1 of Thymallus thymallus. Classification (NCBI taxonomy): domain Eukaryota; kingdom Metazoa; phylum Chordata; class Actinopteri; order Salmoniformes; family Salmonidae; genus Thymallus; species Thymallus thymallus. The sequence continues at coordinate 14,476,207 of CM042416.1, forward strand.
CATAAATAGAGTATTCTTTCAGGAGTGCAGACAAAGGTCTATACCGTATTAACTCTCGGCACACCTATAGGCAGGTCAGTGTGTAATAACACTGCATAGAACATTTTTGATTGATTAGTGAGCAGCTTTACTGTGTTGTGGTTGTGTTCAGACACTCTTGTACGTTCTAGTAGAGAGGGTACAGGGTTAGGGAGGAATGGTTCAATAGACTGTCCCCTATCTGGAGAGAGGACATAACAAATAACCCCCCAAATAACCCAATCCCTGCCCGTCAAACCAACAAAAACACACACACTGTTACCTATAGTAACCTATAGGCTTTTACCTACAATAGGCTGTTACCTACAGTAGCCAATAGGCTGTTACCTACAGTAGCCTCTAGGCCCAATGGAAGTAGTGTTTGTGTCTTACTTGACTTGCATGGCAGATTATGTCCATAGTTTTGCCTATTTGTGTGACCTATGTATCTGCCATTTCTGAAACTAACTGCCGATTGTACATTTATTTAGTTTTGTGGTTTTCAGGCCCTGTGTATAGGCTTCTGTATCTATGCGTCCTATTAATAACTAATGCGTATGCAATGCAATGAGGCTCAAGAGATTGCCACATTTTTGTTGTTCACATGCTTTCAAAAGAACTGAACCAGAGAACAATGGTTGCTACAGTAGTATTCTGATGGGGGAAAAACTGTAGTACCGTACAAGTAGTACCATAAAGTACATCACCTTTGCCAGACTATTGCTCCTAAAAAATGTGTTTTTTAGTTAGTTTATATTTTACTTTTGGTGTTGGATATTCCAGAAAATATAATTTTCCTCTCAATGATTGATACAGAGGGACTGTTTGACACATTGTAAAAAATATGACAAATAGTTATGTGTAAATTGCATTTATGAATGAAAATAGTGGTGATTACTCAAAACAATTATCTAATAATATTGTGCAATAATATTATTAGGTAAAGAAATTATACAACATACAGCGAGAGATACAACTGGATCATGAGAATTCTTTGAACGCATGCTTACCACTTGATGCTAATAAAGAAAATCATCGACATTATTGTGTGCCTACCCCTTCATCATTGAAGTGAAAATTAACACGTATAATACCACACTGTCTCTCCAGATTTAGAGAAAAACACCAACAATACTATTAAAGAGAACATTTATTTGAAGAAACTGTTTTTAGTACAACAGTAATTCACTTTACAGCAACTCTTAAGACATTGGTTTTCAACAGCTTCAGATACTATGCCTCTGCGACCCTGAAAGAATCAAAGAATAAAGAATAAAGTCTGTGGATTAGGTTGGAACTCTTTGCAAGAAAAAAAAAGAAAACATTATTTGTCTGTTTGGACAGAAATTTGCTTCGTATCTCTAGGCTACTGTTGTCTTACTACAAACAATAGTTAAAAATACAAGCAGGTCCATAGGGAGCATGGGGACTTTACCTATTTCATCACTTGGTAGAAGAACAGAATGGTGATGACCAGAAAACCCAGAACCATCTAGTAGGAATCTGTAACAGTTAGGACACCATTTTGTTTCTTCTCAGGTTCTCCCAATGACTCACAGTCAGCAGGCACCAAACAGGAGAAAACAGTTAACAATGACTCACAGTCAGCAGGCACCAAACAGGAGAAAACAGTTAACAATGACTCACAGTCAGCAGGCACCAAACAGGAGAAAACTGTTAACAATGACTCACAGTCAACAGGCACCAAACAGGAGAAAACTGTTAACAAAGGAGCAGTATCTGAACCTGCCTGATAAGAACACATTATTTTTCCATTCACACCTAATGAACGTGACCCTTATGGCAATGCTGATGTGCACCTAATTTCCTATTGTCCCCTCACGCCTGTGTCTGTAGCAGCCTACCTGGCTCAGGTGTCTCTACTGTCAGGCTGAGGGAGATGGGTGTGTCCAGGGCCGGGTGGGTCACTCGGCAGGTGACCGTGGTTCCAGGGGGGAAGGCGGAGGGGTGCAGGGTGAGGTGGGAGGAGATGGACATGGTCCTGTCGCTGTGCTGCCGATGGCTGGAGAGAGACACCTGGTCTGATAGGACGCTAGGCTCTGAGTCTGTAGAGGAGATGGAGAACCACTCCATCTGAGAGAGAAAAGTCTCAGTATGTCTGTAATATTTTGGATATCCATATTATTAGTACTGTATGATGGCCCACCAATGATCTTCTGATTTTATAATACGTCTAATCACTGTGTGCTAATCACTTTGCCAACAGTGGTATCTGTGAATATGAATGATTGGATATTTAACTGGTCGACCGCACCAGACACACACCTGGACATCCAGAGGGTAGTAGCTCTTGCAGTGGCAGCTCAGTTTCTGGGGCAACTCATCCCGAAATACGAGCTTCTCCTCAGAGAGAGAAACATGAGGAGGTTCTAAAGACAGAGAGACTTTGTATTTAGATGTGAATAGTGTGCACACTATGTCACAGAGACTTAATGTAATAAACAAACACATGTTCATATGTATAGAGAAATAATGTACATTTGAGTCATTTAGCAGACCCTCTGATCCAGAGCAACAAGGGTTAAGTGCCTTGCTCAAGGGCACATCGACAGATGTTTCACATTTTTGTCTCGGGGATTCAAACCAGCAACCTTTCGGTTACTGTCCCAACGCTCTTAACCACTAGGCAACCTGCTGCCTATGTAAAGAGACAATCAATCACACGTGTTCTTAGAGAGACTCACGTATGACGTGTAGCTGTATGACCTGCTGGGCCTGATACAGTCCAGTGCTGATGGTGCAGATGTAGGTCCCCTCGTCAGATCCCTTCAGTCTGGTCAGAGTCAGAGACGCATTACCCCGCTTGACCGCTCCCTCTCCACGTGTACTGGAGGAGGAAAAAACAATGCATTAGGGCCTCCATGGATGGAATGTTGTCCTTTATGTTGTGATGGTAAGTAGGCCAAACTCACTTATAGCACCATCATAACTACTTAAATAAGGCCTTTATTCTCTCACCTGCTGACCCCTCCTCTGTCTCCTTCTGCCCCGCCCTAATCTCGAGCACTTTCCTCCCACTTCCTCTGTGCTGCAGCCACCACTCAAGTCCCAGCTCCTGCCCTAGGGGTGGGGCCTGCTGCCTGAAGCCACAGTCCAGCAGGACCATGCCCCCTATAGGAGCGGAGTGGGCCTGCGAGCGAGAGAACACCAGGAACACCACTGGGGAAGACAGGGGAGAGAGAGAAGGAAGGGATTATGGAGAAAGATGCAAGTTAAAAGTAGAGAAAGTGCAAAGCACTAGAGAAAGAAAGAGGGGTGATGAGAGAAGAGGCGGGTGAGAGAATGAGAGAGAGTAACAGTGTTATACATCATTGCAATATGTCCGGTCTAGTCTACAACAAGCCTACTACCTGAAGCATGATAATAACCTCCTTGTCTCACCCTCAGTCAGCAAAGTTCCGGATTGGTTGAGGGGGAGTTACAGTTTGCTCTGCATGAGAGCTGGATGATCTGATTGGTCCAGTGGCAGTGTCTGCAGGACCAATGTAAGGCTGAGCCCGCCCCCCCCCCCCTATCTGCAAGGAGTCAATGAAATAGGCTGGATCTGTGGAGCCCTCCTTGGCATTACGAGGAAAGTAGCGGCTAATCTCACATGTCACTTCCTGCTCGTTACAGTCAGCGTGGAGCAGCAGGTCAGCCTCTGGGATCTCAGGAGACTAAACTGTCAGAGAGCAGAGAGAGGTAGAGAGAGGAAGTGCAGGAGAGGGATGGTGTGAGGGAGAGAGATGGGGAAGGTCATTCCATCAGGTAACTTTGTTGTACAAAAGAGAACCTGATAATGAACCAACCTTTAGCCTTCAAGATGATGTTGTCAGGATCGGGGACACCGGGAGGGTTGAAGGGGGTCAGAGTATCAGGTGAAAGATCAGGGGTCACGGCCAGGTCTCGGTGGACCAGCGTAGCTGGGGTGCGGCTGAAGAGAGCCCCACCTCCCATTCCCCCATCCCACTACCCTCCTCCACCAGAAAACAGGACAGCACCACGTCTGCTCCTCCCTGGCCTAAGAGAGAGGGGGAGGAGGGGCAGTGAATGAGGAGTGAGAGGATGGACAGGATCGAGAGAGAGGGACGGGAAGAGGGCATTAGGAGTAGGAATGTGAGCATACGTGACTAATGTCCAGAATATACAGCCATTTCATGTTTAAAAAATGTCAGGAGTGAAAAATATATATATCTTACCAGAAATAAAGTAAAATGGTCAATTAAATATTCGCGTGTAACGCCATTAGTTTGACATAATAATAAGGGTTAGACTACCTTTATCAAACACCGGTTAATAGATGCCATGTTTCAACCGTGTGTTGTTTCCATTGAGCTGTAGGTTGTTTTCAGCGTTCGAAGAAGGTGCGTCATTTTAGAATTTAGAGCAACTTTACTGAATGAAAGTGAAAGAGAGTTGTTCATTTTTTCAGCATGTCCTTCAATCACAGAGCAATAACCACATCACTCATTGGTTGCTAAGATAAATATGTGTCTATAACAGAGCATGTGAGCGGAGTTGAGCGTTTGGAAATCCCGCTCATCGCTTATGGAGCGGTGTGTTACGAGATGTCTCCAAGCCAATAGATGGCGCTGCTGTTATGTGTATCTGAGTGTGATAATATATAGTACGAGTGTGCCAAGTTTGGCGTTACTTACAATGCACTGATTGGAGCTGTATGCATGCCACACAATGATGCTGAAGTAAAGACATTCTAATCAACATTACCGTGCTCTTGTATAGAACAAACACCATACAAAACACTGTGCTTGCGCTCCCCTCCTGCGCATATGTCCTTTCCAACGCTATGCAAAAAAAAACTGGCGCTCTAAATTCGCTAAAATCATAATTTAACCAACACCCATATATTTTTGGTGACTACCTGGACCTACCATTTGGTTTTGAAGTATTGAAACCAAACCATATGGATTTGAACGAAAAGTATTTGAATAAACATGAAAAGGTGAATGCAAGAAGCACACATCATTTCAAATACATAAACACTCTAAACAGGTCAGGAGCCAGACAGGGAGCCTAAGAAGGCGAAAATAAATTATTTGGGCTATATTATTTCAATTGTTTCAAGGCTATAGCCTACAAAGAAATACAATGTAAATCATTTGCTAGTGCGAGACAATAGGCTGGTAGGGATATAAAGCGCTCAGTATTTAAACAACATTTCGTTGTATTAAATAATTATAGTCTATAACTTGCGCATATATGCAGTGAATTACCTAGAATTAAATACAATTTAAACGAAGCATGACTTATTAGTGCCTTTGAAATAATTTTTAGAATTAATTTGTAGAAACACGAGATTGGCCAGTCTGTGGCTTCAGGCTCATGCGATGGTTCCTGTAGAGCAGAACAGCAGCGGCGAATACCCTCTCTACACTTGCAGAACCACTGTGGATGCTAAACACCCTTTTGGTCACTCTTGCCAGGCTTTTATCATGAGCACGTAGTAAGTACACCATCATGCTTTCATGATATGTGTCTTTTCATATTCTACAATGACTATTTAGTTATTGCTCTTGGTCCTCATCTTTGTCACCTTGATTTAGCAGCTGTGTGTTTCATCAGTTTCTTTATGAACATATTTAGACAGTAGCTAAAGCAAGGGGCTATAAATAGCATCACACAAGTAGACTATAAATGCATGCTGGGCGGGCATGTCCTGAGCTCGTGAAGTGAGTGCTACTGGAGCGCTACTTGGAGCGAAAAGCCCGCCTTTGGGAATCTCGCTTCATGCTCCAGTCAAATTGGGCATGCTCCACTCCAGCTCTGCGCCGCTCACATTCTCTGGAAATAGTCAACACAAGTCGAATCTCTTTTCATTCGTTCTACCTTTCTTCTCACCCACAAACACGCGCACAGGCACGCACACAATCACACAAATGCACATGAGAAAAGCAGAGATTAAACGTTTGGGCTTTATTTGGATTCATAAAGCATGACTTGAATTGAAAATACTTTTTATGTTCTCTTTCCCTCATTATCTTCGCCTATATATTTCACTTATTGTCCTCCATGGTTTTGTTGATCCAGCCAATGTATTTCGCCACACGGGTGTACACTCCATATCTACCAGTCTGTCCACAACCCACACCCCAACTGACAATACCTGCAGCCCAAAAACGTTTAGTGCTACTATCCCTCAAGACGTACGCCCCCCCACTGTCGCCCGTACAGGAGTCCTGGCCCCCCTCAGGTACTCCAGCACAGAACATGTTGTCTGTCAGAACAGGGATCTTCTCATTTGGCGTTGCTGCTTTTGCTTTGTTGACAGATTCTTGGCACTTATCCTCTTCCACTACTGGTAGGCGTATATACCTGAGCTCATTGGCAATGATGTCGTCTTCTTTGATGCCAAAGCCTGACACCATACTGGAAAGGGAAAGAGGTCAAGGAGGTATTCAGAAAACTATTGCCTTACATTCATTAGCTTGTTTGAACATTGATGAACTATGGACTGCTAAGGACTGGTTGTGCACTTGGGCTACTTTAGAAATGGAATTCAAGGATTTCAAAAATAATTCATGAAAATTGTAGGTTGCAATCTTAACACATTGACTACTTCCATGATAAGAATGAACCAAATAAAATAAAATAAAATTGTATTGGTCACATACACGTGTTTAGCAAAGTTATTGCGGGTGTAGCGAAATGCTTGTGCTTCTAGCTCCTACAGTGCAGTAGAAAAGCAATCCCTTCAAAATGGACTTCCTCTTTGTGTTCTTATTGATGTCTTTAATAATATAAATGTTAATATTGATGTTCAGCTTTCTCATTTTGAATAAAGATATGGCTCTCACCCAGTCTGGCCACTGGTGTATGTAGCGCCCTCTGGTGGCAGACACAATGGCATAATGGCAGCGTGGAATGTGAGTGATTGCTGGAGTTTTATCAGGGCGATGTCATGATTGTAGTTGGCATTGTTCGGGTTGTTGTATTCAGGGTGGGGGTGGAGAGAGGTGACACCAAGAGGGGTGAGCTTTGCTAGTTTTTCTGCATCATTGTCTCCCACAAAAACCTTGAAAACAAAACAGAATTCAAGTTCAGAATAGATTGTCTTAAAATCACTGAAGGACTTCTACAAGTAATTCAAACGTTAGCCTGTGGTGTCTTTACCAAAGTACTGAAGGCTTCTCTTTTCCTATTGTTACTCCAGACATTTAAGTGGACTATACCTTTAAAAACATAAGACGGGAAAACTTTTGTTCTCCAGTGTCCAATGAATTGATGGGTATGTGTCACAGTCTACCTACCCGAAGTTTCTCTTTTAGCACAAGCTTGCCCTGATGCACCAGGTTATGAGCTGCAGTCATGATCCAGCGGTCCCCAATCACCATGGCCCCTCCTCTGCCTCCATCCACACTGAGCATCACCTGCCAGGGGATGGTTTTGTCTGGGGCTTTGACTCCCCCCATGATCCTCTGTAAGCTTGAGATGGACACCGTGGGCTGGCCACAGACTGGGGGTTGGGGGGGTAAAGTAGTGATGAGGGTCACACAAATACATACAGGATGGTGTTTTGGGAATATGGTAAAGAAAATAGTACTTAAGGAGTTACCTGGGATACATGAGGGAATGACAGGGGTATCAAGGTTGTCTCTCCAGTTTCTATCTGCTGCACAAGTGTAGCTCACTGAAGGACAGACAGACAGACAGACAGACAGACAGACAGACAGACAGACAGACAGACAGACAGACAGACAGACAGACAGACAGACAGGCAGGCAGGCAGGCAGGCAGGCAGGCAGGCAGGCAGGCAGAGTCGTTATCAACACAAATGAAATACAGAAATATGATTGTTTAGTGAGCAAATGTGTGTGACTGATGAAGGATAGTTAAACATCTCACCAGTTGCTCCTCCAAGGAGTGAGTAGAAAGGTGTATTGCAGTGGTACTGAATGACGGAGCGGTGCTGGTTCTGAGAGCCAGATATGAAAGTCACCCCTCCATTCAACAATGCTTCAGGTTCCCCACAGTCTATTACTGCACAGGAGAGAGAGAGAGACAGAGAGAGAGAGAGACAGAAACAAAAATACTGTGTTTAATGTGGAACCTAAAGTATTAGGTTGTGACCATAGAAATAGAATCCATTTCTATGGATGTGGCTCACTGTGGCACTCAGGGAGGGAGATGTGCCACTGTCCATTCTTCTGACACATGGAGGCATAGCTCTTGATCTCTCTGCCATCCTGAGAGAGAGAGAGAGGGGGGGGGGGGGGGAGAGAGAGAGAAGCAATACACGTATAGTTTAGATGCTCTTTACAGGGGATATTTCCAGGAAAAGAGACCTTGTAGAAAATACAAAGACTGTGAATATAAACAAGAGGAAGAGAGAAAGAAGGAAGTATGTGGTTTGAGAGAATGATATGAGGCAGGGTCAAAAAGGGATTGTTTAATCTCACCATCATTAGTTTGTAGCCAGGGTCACAGCGGACTTGGATGTAGTCTCTGTAATAGTACTGGGGAAAGTTTGGGGTGACTCTTCCATTAGTGATAGAACTGGGTGATGCACACTCCACCCCTATGAACAACAACACACATATCAGGATTTCAGACCAGTGCGGTTTTTAGTTAGGCTTCAACTTTGACCTGTCTTCTCTGCTTTACTTCCTGGAGGTTTACCTTCTCACCTTTTCTGCCCATCACCAGTTTGCATCTGCCCCTCCCTTCATACTCTCCCTCTCCTCTTTCATTACTTCCCTCTACCTCTGTTTTCCCTCTCTATGAATTTTCCCCTCCCTCTCTTACTCTGAGTAGTGTAGTGCAGGCTCCAGCCCTGGCTCAGACCAGCCCAGTCAGTGTGGTAGTCTAGCTGGACAGTGTGAGATTTAGTCGGCATTAGTCCTGGACTCTTCCCTCCACACAGTTTCTGGGGTTCCTTGTCTGGGACGGACACCTGGGTGAGGCAGAGGAGAGACTGTAAGCATAGTGTATGCTGTTCTTAACACACACACACACACACACAAACCTTGACACACACACACATGCATGAACACACACACATTCAATACTTCCTTCATGTACTCTATGCAGTGGTGAGGACATTAAACACATGTAACCAGTGGTCAGGGCATTGTACAATGTTACCTGTATCCAGTGGTCAGGGCTTTGTACAGTGTTACCTGTAGCCAGTGGTAGAGGCAGCTGGGTCCATTCTGGATGCCTATTTGCTCTATGTGAAAGCTGTCAGTGAAGTTGAGGGTGACGATAAACCCAGGCTCCACAGAGATGACGTACTGACAGGCCAGGCCGTGGGGTGACGGGTCAGGGTACCCCGGGCTGGACAGAGTCCCCTCTGGTTCATCAAATATACCCCCACCACAGGACACTGTCCAGGGGGAGAGAGAGATGTCCATAAGATGTATAGGCCTACAATAAACACACACACACAGACAGACAGATAGATAGAGAGTAGGTGTACTCACAGACACAGGTGCGCTGGTCGGGGCGGAGCTCGTAGCCATGACGACAGGAGCACATGTAGGAGCCCAGGGTGTTGTGGCAAAACTGGGAACAGAGTGGACCAGAACCATCTTCAGGGTCTGGAGCTGAACACTCATCTATGTCTGGGATAGGGATGGAGAGAGAGATGGAGAAGAGAGGTGGAGGGAAGGAGAGAGGTGGGGGGTGTAGCTTAGCATCACACGGTGATGTCACCTCCCTGAGACTTGCCTAGTGTTTGTGGTTTAACAGTGTTACATGTTTGGCTTGGATTATGTAGTACCGTCGTGAGCAGAGTATCTGGTACGGGCTACACTACCTTTGGCCTGATAGAGGGCGGAGAAGCCGAGGTGCTGGTGTGGCTCAGGGTTCGTGTCGTCTGTCTGAAGGACCAGGGTGAGCCTGTTGCCTGGAGACAAGAGTGGCCGGTTGCCTGGGTGATGTCCATCAGCAGAATTCTCCTGACCACAGAACTTTGCAAGGACTTTCTTGTCAAATAAAACCTGGAATGACGGAGTGAAGAAGGTTCTTGGACATATTTCAATATTGGTAAGAAACATTTAATACATCCTAATACATTTTATAATAAGGTATCGAAGTGTTCTTTTGAAGTCCACTGACTGTGAGTGAGTCGTAGTAGCAGTCGGCAGAAGGCTCGATGTCCAGGTGAGTGAAGCTGAGCTGGAGCTGATAGCCCTCAGGTACACTGAGGTCCCACTGCTGTGACAGGGCAGCAGGGTATGGCTGGGGGAACTGGGGGGACTGGACTTCCCCATGTAGGGCTGGCAGGGACCGGGCCAACCGCCAACACTCACACACAGAGACACACAGCAGCCTGGAGCAGAGCAACACGGAGAGAGGGCTGAGATAGGAGGTTTAGGAGGAGTTGTGTGTGTCACAACAAGGTAAATACAGCCCCTTGAGAGAGTCTGTATGATGACTCTGATCAGAAAGAGACCAGGAAGCAGTAGAAAACAGTATGTAATGATGCTGTTTTTATAATCCTTCAAGATGAAGGCTCAATAAACGTTAAAACCACTGCCGTGCTGAGTAATATGAACAAGCAGGTAGACATTATTTGAACTCTTTCTCAAGTGCTAGTTACTTGACACAATGTAATAGTAATGGTATACACCTTCACGGCAGCTGGTCTGATTATGACAACTGACTTTACACACTCACGTAAGCAGTTGTTGTTAACGTTCACTTACCTATAGTTAATGGGTTCAAGTACAGTGTAACCAAACAAACTCACCAGATGAACGGATGGGTCCAGTCCATGTTGAAGGTCCTGGCTACAAATGTTTCTGTTGTTATTGTTTTACTGTTGTGTTGCTATTGCTATTGCTCACATGTATTAGACCTGAATTCCCTGCAGTCTGTGTGTCCCAATAGAGACCTATGGTGAAGTATTATGCTAGACTACGAGTCTAAAAGTCATGTTAAAACCTGATCTGTTTGACTTGGCTGAAATAGACGAAAGAGAAGGGGGGAAGAGAGAGTGGGAGAGAGTGAAAGAGACAGAGAGAACGAGAGAAAGATTAGTGCTGGTGGTGGAGTTCAAAGACTACAATTTACCAGATCTTAAGGTAAAGCTTTTTTTTTTTAACGTATATGTTGGAAATGTTAACCTATAAAAGACAGAATGCGGATCTACCAGACTTGGGGGGGGGGGGGGGGGGGGTAGAGGGGGAGGAAGGAGAGAAGGGCAGCAAAGTTCTGTGTGTTCAGTGCTCTTCCAGTAAAGTCTGTTTGATAAGTTTGTTTTGTTTACACATTGGGACAAACTCCATGCTGGCCTGGGTATGTCAGTTCAGGTCACATGCTGAAGGGATGTACTGTAGTGGTGCTGCACTGTTGACCATTTCATGAAGAACACACTATACACTCAACACTATCCACTATAGCATTCAGATGACTAGATGACATACCTGGTCACGTGTAGTTATGGGATAAGACAGCCTACAGTATGTTAAATAGATAAAACCCTGATGAAGGCAGCTTAGCTGTGGAAACGTTGGTATTTAGTGCATTCATTGCATCGGAAATGTGACCAGCTTTTATTTTCTAAGCCTACAGTGTGTTGCCATCATAAACTAAATATTATTAATATATTGTGAGATTTATTTGAAAGTGTGAAAAATAAATTGAGGTTCCACTTTATAAGATGTTTTTTTTTATTTTTATTTTATTTCACCTTTATTTAACCAGGTAGGTCAGTTGAGAACAAGTTCTCATTTGCAACTGCGACCTGGCCAAGACAGAGCAAAGCAGTGTGACAAATAACAACACAGAGTTACACATTAAACAAACAGTCAAAAACACAATAGAAAAATCTATATACAGAGTGCAAAATGTAGTGCAAAAATGCAGTAAGGTTAAGAGGTAGAACAATAAATAGACTATAGTGGTGACATAAATTACAGAATTATCATTATTAACAGGAATGAAAAGTGTGCAAATTATGATGTGCAAATAGAGATACTGGAGTGCAAGATTAGTGAAAATAAACAAAAAGTAAATATGGGGATGAGGTAGTAGTGTGGGCTATTTACAGAAGGGCTATATACAGGTGCAGTGATCGATAAGCAGCTTTGACAGCTGATGCTTAAAGTTATTGAGGGAGATAGGAACCTCTAGCTTCAATGATTTTTGCAATTCGTTCCAGTCATTGGCAGCAGCAAACTGGAAGGAATGGCGACCAAAGGAGGTGTTGGCTTTGGGGGTGACCAGTGAGATATACCTGCTGGAGCGCATGCTACGGGTGGGTGTTGCTATAGTGACCAGTGAGCTGAGATAGGGCGGGGATTTACCTAATAAAGACTTATAGATGACCTGGAGCCAGTGGGTTTGGCGGCGAATATATAATGAAGGCCAGCCAACGAGAGCATACAGGTCGCAGTGGTGGGTAGTGTATGGGGCTTTGGTGACAAAACGGATGGCACTGTGATAGACTACATCCAATTTGCTAAGTAGAGTATTGGAGGCTAGTTTGTAAATGACATCGCCGAAATCAAGGATCGGTAGGATAGTCAGTTTTACAAGGGCATGTTTGGCAGCATGAGTGAAGGAGGCTTTGTTGCGAAATAGGAAGCCAATTCTGGATTTAATTTTGGATTGGAGATGGTTGATGTGAGTCTGGAAGTTGAGTTTATAGTCTAACCAGATGCCTAGGTATTTGTAGGTGTCCACGTATTCTAATTCGGATCCGTCGAGAGTAGTGATGATAGTCCGGTGGGCGGGTGCTGGCAGCGTTCGATAGAAAAGCATGCACTTAGTTTTACTAGCGTTTAAGAGCAGTTGGAGGCCACGGAAGGAGTGTTGTATGGCATTGAAGCTTGATTGAAGGTTAGTAAACACAGTGTCCAAAGAGGGGCCAGATGTATACAGAATGGTGTCATCTGCGTAGAGATGGATCAGAGAGTCACCAGCAGCGAGAGCGACATCGTTGATGTATATAGAGAAAAGGGTTGGCCCAAGAATTGAACCCTGTGGCACCCCCATAGAGACTGCCAGAGGATCGGACAATAGGCCCTCCGATTTGACACACTGAACTCTGTCTGCAAAGTAGTTAGCGAACCAGGCAAGGCAGTCACTTGAGAAACCAAGGCTGTTGAGTCTGCCAATAAGAATGCGGTGATTGACAGAGTCGAAAGCCTTGGCCAGGTCGATGAAAACGGCTGCACAGTACTGTCTTTTATCGATGGCGGTTATGATATCGTTCAGTACCTTGAGCGTAGCTGAGGTGCACCCATGACCAGCTCGGAAACCAGATTGCATAGCAGAGAAGGTACGGTGGGATTCGAAGTGGTCAGTTATCTGTTTGTTAACTTGGCTTTCGAAAACTTTAGAAAGGCAGGGCAGGATGGATATTGGTCTATAACAGTTTGGGTCTAGAGTGTCTCCTCCTTTGAATAGGGGGATGACCGCAGCAGCTTTCCAATCTCTAGGGATCTCAGACGATACGAAAGAGAGGTTGAACAGGCTAGTGATAGGTGTTGAAACAATTTTGGCTGATAATTTCAGAAAGAGAGGGTCCAGATTATCTAGCCCAGCAGATTTGTAGGGGTCCAGACTTAGCAGCTCTTTCAGAACATCAGCCGTCTGGATTTGGGTGAAGGAGAAGCGGGGGGGGCTTGGGCAAGTAGCTGCCGGGGGTGCAGAGCTGTTGGCCGGGGTAGGGGTAGCCAGGTGGAAAGCATGGCCAGCTGTAGCAAAATGCTTATTGAAATTTTCGATAATCGTGGATTTATCGGTGGTAACAGTGTTTCCGAGCCTCAATGCAGTGGGCAACTGGGAGGAGGTGTTCTTATTCTCCATGGACTTTACAGTGTCCCAGAACTTTTTGGAGTTAGTGCTACAGGAAGCAAATTTTTGTTTGAAAAAATGTTTAATGACACAGAAAGACAGATGTTGAGAGAACAGATGTTATTGATTGCCACTACAACTCATATTTGTCTAGTTCTTCTTGATCCAGTATATGTAGTTAGCCTCATGGGTGTTCACCCCATATTAGCCTGGTTGTACACATCCTTTTCCCCAGCTAATGATCCCTGCTGCCCAGAAATTTTCACCCTCCTTTAGGGTGTACACCCCTCCATTGTCCCTTGTAAATTTAGACTTAACCCCCTCAGGTAATCTGGCACAGAACATGTCCAGTTGTGTTGGCCATATATCACAAACCCCAGAGGTGCCTTATTGCTATTATAAACTGATTACCAATGCAATTAGAACAGTAAAAATCTATGTTTTGTCATACACATGATATACGGTCTGATATACCACGGCTGTCAAACAATAAGCATTCAGGGCTCGAACCACCCAGTTCTTAATGGAGATTATGTCACAACTCCTACACCAAACCTTGGAGAGAGAGAGAGAGAGAGAGAGAGAGAGAGAGAGAGAGAGAGAGAGACCAACTCACAGCCCCCCTTCTACTCCTCCTCTGACACCTACCAGCCCATGTTCTACCTCACACCCCCCAACTCCAATAACCACCAGCCCCCCTTCTAACCCACCCACCCCTTCCACATTAGCCCCAAAGTCTACCAACCTCCAGTCTACACCATCCAGACCAGAGCAGACTGACATCATCCTACTCATGGACTCCAATGGCAAATTTCTTCAGGAAAGTAAACTCTTCCCTCATCAACAAACTAAAAAGATGTGGTGCCCTACAACCCAAAGTGCAATGGAGCTCCTCAGCGAGACTCAACTGGGATCACCAAGCCATATAATAATACACACTGGAACCAACGACCTGCATGCACAACAAGAGAGGGTAGCCACATCACTAAACAGGGTAATAGAAAAGGCCACCTCCACTTTCCCCAACACAAAGATAGTGATATCCACTCTTCTCCCGAGGACAGATTTCCACCCAGCCACTATCCAACGCATCAACGCCAGTCTTTCCAGAGATTGTGCCCTGAAACCAAATGTTAACTTGGCCCGCCATCCTACCCTAAACCTAGACTGCCTCTATGACCATGTACATCTTTACAAAGAGGTAGTTCCCACTTTCGCCAAAACATTGAAAGATGTGGCCCTGGGACGTCAGACCATTACATCCCACAGGACCAACAGACCAGCTCCTACACCACTCAGACCGACAAAACACCCCAACAGACCTAGAACCAAAGCCCCCCCACCGAGAGAAGAGTATCGCCAACCACACAACCTCCCACACCCATCCCAGCTGAAACCCCCTCCAACCTACTACGGATATGAACTTCACCCAGCCAAACCTGAAGCTCTCCTGCCCCCATCAACACACCGACTCATCCAACAAGAACCACACACAGACAGACGGACCTACGCAGAGACTGTGAAAGGAATAACAAACCCAACCCCTGTACAAACCAACATCCCCTCAAATTCCCCAACCTCAGCCCACCAATCCCAATCACTACAAGATGTATTACATCAGATGGTAAATCTTCTTTGCTCTCGTCTTATGAACCAGTGATGTAGATATGTATGTATGTGCATGAAAAAAAAAAAAATAATAATATATATATATATATATATATATTTATATATATTGTATTTTGAAGGTATTCAAAGAACACCTTACTTTATTATTATTATTTTATTTTTTATTTTATTTTTCTTGACAGTTAAAGAGTATTATATATGTTTAATTGAAATATTTTGAATGTATATCTCATCTTAAACACTGTAAATATCATCCCTAAAATATATGGATTTTAAGTCATTCACTATCTTATGTTGGAACATCCAAGGAATAAGATCTGCTTTTGGCCTTAAGAGCAGAGATATAGACTTTATAAGAGAAGTTATAGGTTCTGATGTTATTGTTCTACAGGAAACATGGAATAGAGGAGAAGGACCCACTGGTTGTCCATTAGGCTACAGGGAGATTATTATCCCATCCACTAAATTAAAAGGAATCACCCAGGGCAGAGACTCAGGAGGAATGCTGATTTGGTTCAAAACAGAACTAACACACGCAATTGAAATAATTAAAATAGGAGAATTCTCTATTTGGCTAAAAATCAAAAAAGAGGCTACCTCCACAGAAAAAAATATATTCCTATGTGCTGCATATATTCCCCCTTCAGAATCTCCTTACTACAAGGAAGAAAGCTTCTCCATCCTAGAAGAGGAGATCAGTAACTATCAGACTCAGGGAAACGTAAGGATCTGTGGGGACCTTAATGCTAGAACTGGAGAAGATCAAGACACCTTAGACACACAGGGAGATCAACACATTAATTCAAACATCAGCATTCCCCTCCCCTCATATCCTACCAGAAAGAACTTTGATAAAATAAAAAACAGAACTGGCAAAGAACTACTACAACTTTGTCGAACACTGGGTCTGTACATAGTTAATGGAAGACTCCGCGGAGACTCTTTTGGGCGCTATACGTACAGCTCACCTCTTGGTAATAGTACTGTAGATTACATTATCACAGACCTTGATCCAATGTCTCTCAGCGCATTCACAGTCAGCCCACTCACACCAGTATCAGACCACAGCAAAATTACTATATATCTAAAAAGGGCAGAAACAAACCATAATGCAGAAAAGCCCTTTAAACTACACAAGACTAATCAGCCTTATAGATGGAATAATAATAGTCTAGAAAACTACCAAATGGCATTTGATAATGAACAAATTCAATCCCTATTGGACATTTTCTTGATCAACAAATATCCCCACGACAAAAATGGAGTAAATTTGGCTGTACAAAACATCAATGAAATATTTGACAAATTGGCATCCCTATCTGACTTAAAAAAGATCCCCAAATACAGTAAAACAAATAGAAATAATAACAAATGGTTTGACCATGATTGCAAATCCATAAGGAAAAAACTAAGAATTCTATCCAACCAAAAACATAGAAAACCAGACGATCAATGTCTGCGGCAACAATACTGGGAAACCCTTAAAGAATACAAACAGACTCTAAGAACAAAACAAGCGCAACACATTAAAAAACAACTCACTGAAATGGAAGAATCCATTGATTCAAACATCTTCTGGCAAAATTGGAATTCCCTGAACAAATCACATCGAGAAGAATTGGCTATTCAAAACGGTGACATATGGAGAAACCACTTTGAAGAACTATATAAAAACATAACAATGAATTCGAAACAAAAAGAAAACTATGAAAAACTCAAAATACTTGAATCCACCATTAAAAATAACCAGAATCCTCTAGATTTCCCAATAACAGAAAATGAAATATTAGAAAAAATAAAGACCCTTAAACACAAAAAAGCATGTGGTACAGATGGCATATTAAATGAAATGATTAAATACGCAAGTCATACATTTACCACAGCCATACTCAAACTTTTTAATGAAGTCCTGAGTGTAGGCTATTTTCCAGACATCTGGAATCAAGGACTTATTACACCAATTTATAAAAATAGAGACAAATATGATCCCAACAATTATCGTGGCATTTGTGTCAACAGCAACTTGGGCAAACTTTTCTGTGCCATCATAAACAGCAGATTACTGAACTATCTTAACGAACACAATGTCCTGAACAAAAGCCAAATTGGATTCCTACCAAACAATCGAACATCAGACCACATTTACACCCTTCCCACCCTCATTGACAAACATGTGAATCAAAATAAAACAAAAAATGTCTCCTGTTTTGTAGATTTCCAAAAGGCATTTGACTCAATTTGGCATGAAGGAATACTACTAAAATTAATTGAAAGTGGTGTCGGTGGACTAACATATGATATAATTAAATCAATGTATAAAAATAACAAGTGCGCAGTCAAAATCGGAGAAAAACAAACAGACTACTTTACCCAGAGACGTGGAGTTAAACAAGGAAACAACCTAAGCTCAAGCCTGTTTAACATCTATATTAATGAACTGACAAAAATGCTTGAACAATCAACAGCCCCTGGACTGACCCTTAAAGATTTAAAAATAAAATGTCTCCTATATGCAGATGATCTGGTACTACTATCACCAACAAAAGAAGGCCTACAACAACATCTAGATGTCCTACATCAATTCTGCCAGAACTGGGCGCTGACAGTAAACCTAGAAAAAACCAAAATTATGATATTCCAAAAAAGATCCAGATGCCAAGAAAACAAATACACCTTCCTATTAGGCTCCACACACCTAGAACACACCTACAACTACACATATTTAGGACTAAAAATAAGCTCCACAGGAAATTTCAACTTGGCTGTGAATGAACTGAGAGACAAGGCAAGAAGAGCTTTTTATGCCATTAAAAGAAACATCAAATTAGACATACCAATTAGGATCTGGCTCAAAATATTCAAATCAATAATTGAACCAATTGCATTATATGGCAGTGAAGTGTGGGGCCCACTTACCAAACAAGAATTTGAAAAATGGGACAAACATCCAATTGAAACCCTGCATGCGGAACTTTGTAAGAATATCCTGAGTCCAGAGAAAAACTACAAACAACGCATGCAGGGCAGAATTAGGCCAATTTCCTCTTTTAATTAATATCCAAAAACGAGCCACCACATTCTATAACCATTTAAAAATAAGCGACCCCAACTCTTACCACCACAAAGCCCTCCAATACCAAGAGGTGACCATAGAAAAGAGTCCCCTTAGTCAGCTGATCCTGAGACTAAACTCACAAACCAACAGTAACCCAACAAAGCCTCAGGACAGCACTCAGAAAATCTGGCCCAACCAAATTATCAAAAAACAAAAAGAAAATTACATGACCTATTGGAAAGACACCACAAAAAATCAAAGTAAACTTCAATGCTATTTGGCACTAAACAGACAGTACACAGTGGCAAACTATCTGACCACTGTGACTGATAGAAAACTGAGGAAAACATTGACTATGTACAGACTCAGCGAGCACAGCCAGGCTATAGAGACCGGTCGTCGCAGACAGATCTGGCAACCCAGAGATGCCAGGTTGTGTTTACTCTGCCCACAAAACGCAGTTGAAACGGAAACACACTTTCTCCTAAAATGTGATAATTATGCAGACATACGGGCAACTTTCTTTCCCCAAATTCAAAAGAGAAATAAAGAATTTGAAACAGGAACAGATGATGAAAAATTACAATGCCTATTGGGTGAAAAGGTCCATTGTGCCATTTATGGTGCAAAATATGTTGCATTATGCCACACCCGTAGGGACAACCAGTTGACCCAACTGCAACCAAAAATACCATAAGGACAACCAGTTGACCCAACTACAACCAATAACCTCCCAACAAACTCACACACACACAAAACACACACATACAATTATTTTGAATATGTTTGGTTGTGTATGTGATAATTAATATGTAATGAATCTATATTTTTGTTGTTGTTGTTAATAATAATATGAACATTATTTTTATTGTTACATTGTAAAGTGCTTTGGCAATATTGTTAAGTTGTAACTTTCATGCCAATAAAGCCGAATTTGAATTTGAATTTGAGAGAGAGAGAGAGAGAGAGAGAGAGAGAGAGAGAGAGTGAGAGAGACCCTGTTTATAGTCATTATGTAAACACTACCATAATCATTATGTAACCACTACCATAACTTCACTCTTCTTGATGACTTGGTTGTTATGTTGATGCACCAGGCCATGAGCAGTGGTCAGGATCCATTTGTCTCCGATGACCATCCCTCCTGATCGGCCGCCTTCCACACATCTGCCAGGGAAATGTTCCTTTTGGAACTACCTCTCCTCCCAGAATCCTCTGGTGCATTTCTATGGACACCATAGGTCTTCCACAGACTGGTGGATTGAGAAAAGCACAAAATGTCACTTCTCCTCTCAGCTATGGTTCAGATTCCACATTGGGTCCATTTTTACTGTAAAAAGCACACGCACAAAACACACAAACACATCCATAAGATATATATTTTAGAATGTTTCTCACTAGTTTTTTTGCTCCTCCTTCTCTATGGTCTTCTTGATCCAGTCTAGATAGTTAGCCACACGAGTGTAGACCCCATAGCTTCCACGCTGTCCACATTCAATACCTCAGCTGACGACTCCTGCTGCCCAGAAAGGCCCAGAAACTATTACTGCTTTCCTCAGGACGTACACCCCTCCACTGTCTCCCTGACAGGAGTCCTTACCTCCCTCAGGATTCCCAGCACAGAACATGTTGTCTGTTAGACTGGGAATTCCTTTCCTGTCATCTCTGCCTTCAGTAGACGCTCTACAGAGTGTCTGGTTCACCACAGGTAGAGGAACATACATGAGGTCATTGGTAGACGTATCAAGCTCCTTGGAGCCAAATTCTGAAATTAAGCTGAAAGAGAGAAGAACGGAATAGACATAAGTTGTTGTACAACTCAACAATTTTAACAATCACTGCAAAATCAGCAAATATACACAAATTGAGTAAATTAATAACATAAAGATATTTGTATTTGACTGTTTTAGACATAACACCTACACTTACCCATTATGCCCAGTTGGGTATTTAGCGTCCTTTGCTGGCAGACACAGTGGCATGATATGAGCGTTGAATGTGATAGGGTGTTGGAGATGGATCAGGGCGATGTCTGTGTTGTTATATTCAGGGTGAAGATGGAGAGAGGCGACCTCAAGTGGTGGAGAATAGGTGAGGTTTTCCATATTGTTGTCTCCAACATATACCTTTGGAGAGGGTAAATCACACCTACGATATACACTAAAAGAGCAGTCAGTCATTTTTCCATTGGATTTGGACAGTGAAGCTAAAATTCCAAATGTGGCTCTATACTCCAGCATTTTGGATTTTAAATCAAATGTTTTATATTATAGTATAGAATGTCACCTTTTATTTGAGGGTATTTTCATATATGTCTGTTTTACCGTTTAGAAATGACAGCACTTTATACATCTAGTCCCCCCCATTTGAAGATTAAGTAAGTATTTGGACAAATTCACTTATTAAAGTAGTCAAACGTTTAGCAGATGGTCCCATATTCCTTACACACAATTACTATATCAAGCTTGTGACTTTACAAACATGTTGAAAGTATTTACAGCTTGTTTTGGTTGTGTTTCTGATTATATTTTGCCCAATAGAAACTCTATGATGAATAATGTATTGTGTCATTTCGGAGTCACTTTTATTGTAAATAAAAATACATTTACATTCATGTGGATGCTACAGTGATTATGGATAATCATTAATTAATTGTGAATGATAAAAAGTGAGCACGTGTTTATCCTTTTAAGCTTGGAAAAGAGACCTTAAACCCAGACTTGGACCACACACCCACTCCACTGAATAGCAGGCTAGTGATTGCTTTGCAACACTTGCAGTTAGCCACTGATTCCTTCCAAACCACTCATTGTTGAATTTGCGATTTCCAACTTGTTGTGTAATGTTTGTGCCCAATGGCCGATGAGCACCAATACGTTTTATCTATACTTTCTCTTCATATGACAAGGATTGAAAAGGATTTGCCAGTAGATTTTCAACATGGTTCAAGATGATGACTGCTTGTCTAGCTTGCTAGTTAAGATTTTGAAGGTATGATGTTGACATGATCAGTCAATCAAAGGTACGGTAGATATAATGTGATTTGACATCATTTTATCTGTGGCCAATGAACTTGCGCCTTCTTGGCTGGGCACTTCTAATGTACAGTAACTGTATGGCAGCACCCAAGGGGCTTGAATTTTTTAGCTCTCCCTGTAGATTTTGCGGTGACATAGTGTCCCCATGAGTGACAGAACACTGAGCCAACTAGAGAACATTACCAACCCCTATGCTCCGCTGGCTGCCCCACCACCACAGAAAGCACTGAGCTAGGCTGAAACACCTGGATTTTGGAGATGCCTTAGTCAAGAAAGCAAAAAAAGAGACCATGTTTGTATGCAGCTTTATTAACTAAATTATATATATTTTTTACATTGTTTGCAAACTGACATGTGACACGTATTAATGCCAAAATAACATGAAAAACAGGCAAATATATATATATATATACACTAAACAGGAGGGGCTCAAACCACCACTGCAAATACAGAAACTGAGCCTAGAATCCCAGAGAGCGAGCAATGCAGATGTAGAGGCACAGTAGAAACGGGGGAGGAGAGGAGAGTTTGGGCAGAGAGAGAAAAAAATAGGGTATCAACATTTAATTGAGAGTTTGATTGAAGACAAACACTTAATAAAAATATGATGTTTTATAAATCATATTTTTATTTGGGTTTGTCAGTCAGGGTTACATTGTGAAGCGTTATTCACAACCATGCGTAAAAGAAAACAGCATTATGTTTAGTGATTTTGCCACAGAGTGGAGACTTTATTCAGACATGACAGGATGGTATTGTCTGTATACTGAAGTTACAATTAACACTGTTTGAGGGAAAACTGAACTAAAAGACCACAAGTCATTTATAGAACCAGACTGGTTTTATACAAAGTGAAAGTACTGGAAATCATGAGCATAACATTGTGATTATGGAGGTTAAGAGTTGACTAATATGTTTGACCCTTCTTACTGTTTTTACTGCTGCTCTTCTCACTCTATGGTCTTCTTGATCCAGTCTAAGTAATTCTCCACTTTGGTGTAGTAACCCTTTTTAGAATTCTTTCCCAGTTCACAAAGGGAACCCCAGGACACAATGCCTCTCAGACGATATGGCCCTCTGTTGTTCTTGTTCCCTGATCCCAGCTTAGGGAGAAAGAATGGACCCCCACTATCCCCCTTGCAGCTATCGTTCTCATCACCTCCTGCACAGAACATGTTCTCAGTGAAAACCATCGGCTTGTTACTAGACAACATAGGTGTGTCCTCACACTTACTTTGGGAGTATTTTCCCGCAGCCGTGTAAAGCAAGAAGCGGCTTTTAACATTAATATCTGTTTTAGCTTTATTCTCTGTCGCCCCCCACCCTGAGACAGTGCCTTGTTGACCCTCTTTGAATCCTCCATCAGGCTCAGGCAAACATATGGGGAGAACGTTGGGCCCTAACTTCACCCTGGAAGACATTCTGATGAGAGCTATGTCGTTGTCGTAGTTAGTGCGCTCATCACCAGCAATGCCCTTCATGTAGTCAGGGTGAATGATGATCTTCTCTGCTACCATGACAACCACGTCAGAATCAGGATTCAATTCTTTTGCTTTTCTCCCATCTATCAGCCCCCCGAAAAATTGAATGGTGCTTTCTTCATAGCCATCCACTAGATGAGCTGCTGTGATGGCCCACCGGTCACTGATCAGTGATGCTCCTCCCCTTTTAGGTTGTTTAGTGAGAAGTTGCCAGGGTATCTCTCCCATCTTCGCCGGTTGGCCCCCCAATATTCTTCCAAAGTTGAAAATATCTGTTTCTAGCTTCCCACACACTAGAAGATAGACAATCCAGATTAGAGTCTGAACAATTCAATGGATTATTGACAGGGTAACAGCAGTGATACTGTAATGAAAATCTGAAAAGCTAGTTAAGCTACACCAAAGTTACCCTTAGTTTACATAACTAAAGTTACTTTGACAAAGTAGTTCACTACATAAAAACTACTTAGTGGAAAATAATCATATCTACATGTGAAATGTCATAAACTACAAATTGCAAGAAAAGCTCAATCTGGAGTCATCTTAACAGAATGTGTAACTAAGCCTATTTAACACAAACAAATAACGATGTTTCAAGTGAGAATTAGGCAGGTCCGAAAATGTTTCTTTCTAAAAAAAAGTTGTTTATTTCCAGTAGTTAGCTACAGTACATGGTAAAAAAAGTTATTAACTACTGTAAACACTATAAAGATTTGAATTTAGTTAAACTACCACCAAACTACTGCAAAATGTAGTGAAATGACTAGTTGAACTACATGTAATTAATTACTCCCCAACACGGCGTACACCTGATAAATGATAGTGAGACATACCTTCGATGCACTTTGGTAATGTTTGTTGGCCTTTGACCGATGTCCACGCACCGCTGGCATCACAGATGTACTTCTCTGAAAGAACAGAAGAGAGGGAAGGGAAGGGAAGATAGTGATGGCATGTGGAGGGGGCTCAGAATGCAGAATTTACATAAAAAGTGAAAGAGAAAATGATAACAGCTGTAGGTGAGCAAGACTGTATAAATTACCGTCTCCCTCCAGTGTATAGTATTTGGATTCACACTTGAACTGGACCTCGTCACGAAACAGAGTGCTTGGATCCTTGTCCACCAGTTGAAGGGCCTCATCACTGGAAGTGTCTGGTATTCCACAATCCACAGCTAGAGGGAGCCAGACATGCAGCGCAAACCAATGTTTCTGACACAAAAAAATCCTAAACAAATTGCTTTAAAAGATAAAACAACTTTATGAAAATGCAACAGTCCTGGGCCTCATTTCCCAGACCCTTTATAGTGTAAAGTTCATTGTATCTCAGACCCTTTATAGTGTTAAGTTCATTGTATCTCAGACCCTTTATAGTGTTAAGTTCATTGTATCTCAGACCCTTTATAGTGTAAAGTTCATTGTATCTCAGACCCTTTATAGTGTTAAGTTCATTGTATCTCAGACCCTTTATTAGTTTATTAGTCGCTCTTAATAGCATTGCACGTCTGCAAGTGATCTAGAGATATGCCGGTGGCATGCTACGACATGACATGCATTTCTTTATTTCAGATGGTTACTGCGTCTGCTATACACATATAGAAGTACAGAAGGAGGGTAATTAGATCATTTTCGATCCGAATATTTTGTAAAGATAAGCATTATATTGTTAGATTCTAGGAGTAACTCTGGTAGGCCTGAAACAGTCTTCCTCAAGTTAAACTGTCTGAGTCAGTTGAAGGGCCGGGGTGCACTACCTTCACATCATAGGCCTGCAGTAGCTAAAGCTTAATGATAGCCACACCATACCAAACCTACACAAACGTTTCTAAACTTTCTTAGGGTAATATCAAGCTAGGGAAAATACGAGTAGAAAAGCGAATGTAGCCTCGCGAGTGGTGCAGGACCTAAGGCTCTGCATCACAGTGCTAGCTGTGCCACTAGAGATCCTGGTTCGAGTCCAGGATCTGTCGCAGCCGGCCGCGACTGGGACACCCATGGGGCGTCGCACAATTGGCCTAGCGTCGTCCAGGTTAGGGAGGGTTTGTCCGGCAGGGATGTTCTTGTCCCATCGCGCACTAGTGACTCCTGTGGCGGGCCGGGTGCATTGCACGCTGACACGGTTGCATGGTGTACAGTGTTTCCTCTGACACATTGGTGCGTCTGGCTTCTGGGTTATTACTCAAAGAAAGATATTTAAAACCAAATACTTTTACTCAAGTAGTATTTTACTGGGTGACTTTCAATTTTACTTGTGTCATTTTCTATTAAGGTATCTTTACTTTTTTCCACCACTGTAGGCCTATGCACACAAGGGGGCGTCTGTAGCCCTTCTCATTTCCCACTTCAGGGTAATGTGATGGGTTGTCACCATTAAGTAGCTCTGTTGGTGCTTTCAAGACAACTAGGGGGGGAAACAAGGTCAAATCATGATGTCACTGAACTTCAAGTGTCATTCCATTTGCTCTGTTCCAGCCATTATTATGAGCCATCCTCCCCTCAGCAGCCTCCACTGAAACATACAGTTGAAGTCTGAAGTTTACATACACCTTAGCCAAATACATTTAAACTCAGTTTTTCACAATTCCTGACATTTAATCCTAGTAAACATTCCCTGTCTTAGGTCAGTTAGGATCACCACTTTATTTTAAGAATGTGAAATGTCAGAATAATAGTAGAGAGAATGATTTATTTCAGCTTTAATTTATTTCAGCACATTCCCAGTGGGTCAGAAGTTTACATACATTCAATTAGTATTTGGTAGCATTGCCTTTAAATTGTTTAACCTAAATTGTTTAACATTTCGGGTAGCCTTCCACAAGCTTCCCACAATAAGTTGGGTGAATTTTGGCCCATTTCTCCTGACAGAACTGGTGTAACTGAGTCAGGTTTGTAGGCCTCCTTGCTCGCACACGCATTTTTAGTTATGCCCACGAATGTTCTATAGCAGTGATTCTCAAATGGGGGTACACCGCGGTACTGTAGGGGGTACGTGAGATTTATAAAAAAATATATAATAAAAAATAAAAAAAAATCATACGAAAATAAGTTTAATAAAATTTTTATGTAAACCACATTTTTATATAAAATGTTTCTATTTTAAATGTGATTGTAAACTACCTAAATCAGAGAAGAAGAATTTGAATCACGCCAAGCGGGAAGCCAGGACCTGACAATGGACTGGGGTGGTTTTCTTTAGTTAATTTCAATCCCCAATTAGAGGCAGCTGTCTCGAGTTGTCTCTAATTGGGGATTCTATTTATGTTCCATTGTTTTCCAACTGCGTTGTGGATTCTTGTTTGTGTTTCATTCCTTTTTGTGTGCACGCCAATTCACGGTCGCTGCCTCTCCTTTGTTCGGTTTGGGTTTATTTTACTGAATAATGGAATGTCTATCCACTCCAGCTCTTATGTTTTTATGTTGGCTCCCAAGCACACCACTGCAAAAAAGATGGCACTGGCCACTACAGACTGGTAGAAGGTATGCAGTAGTTTACTGCACACGTTGAAGGACCTGAGCCTCCTCAGAAAGAAGAGTCGGCTCTGGCCCTTTCTGTACAGGGCCCCGGTGTTACCAGCCCATTCTAGCCTGTTGTCCATATGGACTCACAGGAACTTGTTTGACCCAACCATTTTCACATCCATCCCATGTATAAGGACTGCAGTCTGTTGGGCCTTGGATCTCCTGAAGTCCACCACCATCTCCTTTGTTTTGCTGATGTTGAGCTGAAGGTGGTTCTGCTCAAACCACACCACAACACAAAATAATTGATTGTGCTCCTGTACTCCTCCTGCCCACCCCTGATGCACCCTACAATTGCGGAGTCATCCGAGAACTTCTGTAGGTGGCATGTTTCAGAGTTATATCTGAAGTCCAAGGTGTAGAGGGTGAACAGGAAGGGGGACAGGACCGTTCCCTGTGGGCCCCGTGTTGCTCACTGCCCGTTCTGACACACTGCTCTGTAGTCGCACAAATTGTGGCCTACCGGTCAGGTAGTCCGTGACCCACGAGACTAAGGGTGCTTGAGGATCAGTCCAGAGGGAGCAGGGGCGGAGGTGGGGAGGGGGTTGCTGATTGTCTCAACAGAGGTGTTGTGTGCAAAGTGGGGGTGGGACAGCCGTGAGGGTGTGCGGCCTGGGGAGCTGGAGGGGAGGTGGACAGGGCCAGTATCGAACCTGTTAAAACATTGGTTCAGCTCATACCCTTCCACACCTCTCTCACCTGGCTCTGCCTCAGCTTGTCCTTCATCTTCTCCTTATACACCCTCTTCCCCTCAGCAATCCGCAATTTCAGCTCCTTCTGGACGCATTTCAATTTGTCCTTGTCCCCCTCCTTGAAGGCTCTCATTTAGCAGGGCCTTCAGGTCGCTGGTGACCCAGGGTTTATTATTTAGAAAACAGCGTACCTTCCTGGTGGGTACAGTGTTGTCTACAAAACAATTGATATAGTCCGTTATGCAGTCAGTAAGTCCATGAATGTCATACCCATGAGCCTCACAGAGCACATCCCAGTCCGTTGTTTCAAAGCAGTCCTGTAGGGCCTCATTCGACTCTGGAGACCATCTCCTAATGGTCCTAATGGTCCTAGTGGTCGCAGGCTGCTGTTGGACCATAGGCCTGTAGAGTGGGGTGAGGTGGGCAAGGTTGTGATCCAATCTACTGAGGGGAGGGAGTGGAGTTGTATGCATCCTTCTCATTAGCATATAACAAGTCCAGAGTTGTATTATTCCTGGTTGGGCACTTCACGAACTGTTTGAACGTAGGCAGCGTTGAAGAGAGAGAGATGCATGGTTAAAATCCCCCGAAATGGCAAAGAAAGCATTGGGATGGTCTGTAACCTCGCGATAACAGAGTGGATGACGTCACACGCTGTGTTTGCATCCACAGAAGGCGGGATGTAAACAATAACAGCAATGGCCACCGTGAATTCTCTCTGCAAATAGTAGGGTCCCAGACTAACGGCTAACAGCTCAATGTCCGGGCTACAAAACTGTTCCTTAAGAGTAATATGTTTCGGATTACAGCATCTTTTGTTAACTAATAAAGCCAGCCCCCCTCCCTTACCCTTACCGGAAGAAACGCTATCCCTGTCCGCTCTCATGGTCTGGAAACCGCCGATAGTGACATTCTCTATAGGGATGTTATCATTCAGCCATGTCTCTGTAAAGCACAATAGGCTAGCTTCCTGATAGTCTCTTTGCCCATGGACCAGACCCTCAAGCTCGTCCATCTTGTTATGTAGCGATCTCACGTTGCCCATAATGATACTGTATAGCCGGCTTGTACTTCCTCAGCTTTGCCTTACACTTCAATCCCGCCCTGCGTCCACGCCGTCACCTTTTCAACTCGTCAGGAATAACTAACTTTTCCCTGGGGTGCATCATCGCTGCGTGTGCTAAATCCAGGAGCTGAGCTCTGTTGTAAATAATTGAGGACTCGCATGTACGTTCGGCGCTGAGAAAAATAAAATGTGCGTCAGTGATGAAAAGGACCGCTAAAACCTAAAAACAGTAGTACTCCATAATCCTGAACTATTATAGTTCAACTGTTAGATTAACTAAAAATGACGAAAAACATAGTAAAACAACAATTAACGAAGGAGCAATGGGAGCTGCTTAACAGGCGACCACACAGGGCGGCGCCAACTATTTTATTTGCTTGGGGTCATTGTCCATTTGGAAGACCCATTTGCGACCAAGCTTTAACTTCCTGACTGATGTCTTGAGATGTTGCTTCAATATATCCACATAATTTTCCTTCCTCATGATGCCATCTATTTTGTGAAGTGCACCAGTCCCTCCTGCAGCAAAGCACCACAACATGATGCTGCCACCCCTGTGCTTCACGGTTGGGATGGTGTTCTTCGGCTTGCAAGCATCCCCCTTTTTCCTCCAAACATAACGATGGTCATTATTGCCAAACAGTTCTATTTCTGTTTTATCAGACCAGCGGACATTTCTCCAAAAAGTACGATCTTTGTCCCTATGTGCAGTTGTAAACCGTAGTCTGGCTTTTTGGAGCAGTGGC
Source organism: Thymallus thymallus (assembly GCA_023634145.1). Taxonomy (NCBI): domain Eukaryota; kingdom Metazoa; phylum Chordata; class Actinopteri; order Salmoniformes; family Salmonidae; genus Thymallus; species Thymallus thymallus. The sequence goes on from CM042416.1 coordinate 14,505,214, forward strand.
TTCTTCCTTGCTGAGCGGCCTTTCAGGTTATGTCGATATAGGACTCGTTTTACTGTGGATATAGATACTTTTGTACCCGTTTCCTCCAGCAACTTCACAAGGTCCTTTGCTGTTGTTCTGGTATGGATTTTCACTTTTCGGACCAAAGTATGTTCATCTCTTGGAGACAGAACGCGTCTTCTTCCTGAGAGGTATGATGGCTGCATGGTCCCATGGTGTTTATACTTGCTTACTATTATTTGTACAGATGAACGCGCTACCTTCAGGCGTTTGGAAATTGCTTCCAAGGATCAACCAGACTTGTGGAGGTCTACAATTTTTTTGGCTGATTTCTTTTGATTTCCCATGATGTCGAGCAAAGAGGCACTGAGTTTGAAGGTAGGCCTTGAAATACATCCACAGGTACACCTCCAGTTGACTCAAATTATGTCAATTAGCCTATCAGAAGCTTCTAAAGCCATGACGTAAATTTCTGTACTTTTCCAAGCTGTTTAAAGGCACAGTCAACTTAGTGTATGTAAACTTCTGACCCACTGGAAGTGAAATAATCTGCCTGTAAACAATTATTGGAAGAATTACTTGTGTCATGCACAAAGTAGATGTCCTACTCGACTTGCCAAAACTATTGTTTGTTAACATGAAATCTGTGGAGTGGTTGAAAAATGAGTTTTAATGACTTCAACCTAAGTGAATGCAAAATTCTGACCTCAACTGTTCCTATCGCTTTTGTAATTTATTTTGCTTGGTCAGAATCAGCTGTGAAGGGCTGCTTGAATGCAGAGGTGAGTTCTACACAACTTGTTCCTGGCTGCGCCTCACAAAAGGACAGTTTGAAGTCAATACTTTCCAAAATCCCAAATGTCACTTTAATTCAAGAACCACCCTCATACCTATATATCCATACTCAACTTTTCCTATTTTTCAACACCAGAAGATTTTGTGTTAGATCTATCAAGAGTGTTAATCTCTGGCTATATTAATCCTTTGAAATACAATTGTAGAGACGGTCTCGTCTCACTCACGTTCACAATGGTGCACAGGACTCCACTCGCCTGTCCTCTGGCATGTCGACTTATACTCGCCCTTGGTGAAGAGAGAACACGTATCTAGTAGTGTACAATATATTATGTCATGTCTTTGAGAACATTCAAATTGTCAAAATGTCTTCAGTTCTTCTACAGTACCAAACCAAGCTCTTGGTTTTAATATGAAAGCTAACTGAACCCTATTACTGCCTCTTGTGAATGTACAGTACTGTAGCCTACTCACTGTGGTCAGAAAACTCCCTAGGTCACAGGTCACCGTGACTGTGGCACCTTGGTGATATTCAGGTTGCTGTGGGGCCAAGGTAGAGTTGGAGGTCACAATCCCTCGGCAGGTCTTTGCTGTAATGAAACATTACTTTATTTTTGATCCATTAACAGTTCCTTAAGAAAGTATTCAACCCCCTTGACTTTTTCCACATTTTGTTGTGTTATTGTTACGGGTGCTGGGATAAAAAGGGACCCAAGAGCAGATTAGCAGATAACTCAATTTATTGTCCAAAAAGAAAAGAAACACAAATATAAATTGCAGCCGAGCGACCGAGCGAAGGGCAGGACAGAGACGAAATCCCAGGGCAGGCAGGGGTCAAAACCAGAGGCAGATCCACAGCCCGGGGGGTAGAGCCAAGTCAATAGTCCAAAACAAGAGCAGAAGATCAAAACCGGGTGAGCAAGCCGAAACAGGATTGAGTACAGGTACTGGGCAAATCAGAGGGAAAAAACAAGATTAAATAAACAGACAGAATGTAAGCTAAGCACAACTAGATCAAGACTGGTTTAGGACAGTAGTGAAACGGACGGAAACCAAGACACACTGACAGAGAAGCAAAGTAAGAGAGAGGCATAAGTAGTGGAGAAAATCAATGCAAAATGGGAGACAGGTGTGTGTAAGGGGACCACGAGCACTGATTAGAATGAGGTGCAGCTGTGATGGCAGAGTGAGAGAAACTGACAATTAAGACAAATACAACAGAAAGGCTGATGATCAAACCAGAGTCCTGACAGTTATAGACTGATTTAAAAATGTATTAAATTTAGATTTTGTGTCACTAATCTACACACAATATTCCATAATGTCAAAGTGGAATGTTGTTTTCAGAAAAAAAAAGAAAAAAAGAAAGGAAAATATTATAAGTATTCAACCTCTTTGTTATGATAGTTCAGGAGTAAAAATCTGCCAACAAATACACATAATAAATTGAATGGACTCACTTTGTGTGCAGTAACAGTGGTTAACATTATTTTTGAATGACCACCCCATCAATGTACCTCACACATACAATTAAGGTTCCTCAGTCGAGTAGTGAATTTCAAGCACATATTCAACAACTATACCATACATTTTTTTTAAGTAGACACGGAATATCCCTTTAAGCATGGTGAAGTTATTAGGCTTTGGTCAGTCACTACAAAGATACATTCATCCTTCCTAGCTCAGTTGCCAGTTATAAAACAGTTATAGAGTTGAATGGCCGTGAGGGTGGATCATCAACATTGTAATCAGAACAAAAATATAAACGCTAAATATAAAGTTGCATGTTTCATGAGAACCAGAAATGTTCTATAGCCAAAAAAAGCTTATTTCTCTCAGATTTTGTGCACAAGTTTTAGCATGTCTCCTTTGTCAAGATAATCCATCCACCTGACAGGTGTGGCATATCAAGAAGCTGATTAAACAGCATGATCATTACACAGGTGCACCTTGTGCTGGGGACAATAAAAGGCCACTCTAAAATGTGCAAATTTGTCACACAACACAATGCCACAAATGTCTCAAGTTTTGAGGGAGCGTGCAATGGGCATACTAACTGCAGGAATGTCCACCAGAGCTGTTGCCAGAGAACGGAACATTCATTTCTCTACCATAAATCGCCTCCAATGTCATTTTAGAGAATATGTCACTATATCCAACCGGCCTCACAACCGCAGACCACGTGTATGGCGTCGTGTGGGCGAGCAGTTTGCTGATGTAAATGTTGTGAACAGAGTGCCCCATGGTGGTAGTGGTATCTGTGACCAACAGATGCATATATGTATTCCCAGTCTTGTGAAATCTATAGATTAGGCCCTGATTAATTTATTTCAATTGAATGATTTCCCAATCACTGAGTACCACTTCATATTTTCAACTAAGGTGGTCACTGCATCATGTTATGGGTATGCTTGTCATTGACAAGGACTATGGAGTTTTTTTTGGGATAAAAAGAAACAGGATGGAGCTAAGCACAGGCAAAATCCTAGAGGAAACCCTGGTTGTCTGCTTTCCAACAGACACTGGAAGACTAATTCACCTTTCAGCAGGACAATAACCTAAAACACAAGACACCAAGACAACTTTAAATGTTCCTGAGTGGCCTAGTTACAGTTTTGGCTTAAATTGGCTGGAAGATCTATGGAAACACTTGAAAATGGTTGTCTAGTAATGATCAACAACAGACTTGACAGAGCTTGAAGAATTTAAAAAACAATGATTGGCAAATATTTTTTAATAGAGGTGTGCAAAGCTCTTGGAGATGTACCCAAATACAAAACATTTAAAAATTGAATTTTTCTTCCACTTTGACATTACAGAGTATTTTGGGTAGATCGTTAACAAAAAATGACAATTAAATCCATTTTAATTTCACTTTGTAACGCAATTATCTTTTTTAAAGTCAAGGGCGTTGAATACTTTCTGAAGGCACTGTACATGGTGGTCCTTTAGCTCAGTTGGTAGAGCTTGGCACATGTAACGTCAGGGTAGTGGGTTTGATTTCCGGGACCATCCATACGTGAGACGTATGCATGCATGACTAAGATACTTAGGATAAAAGCGTTTGCTAAATGGTATATATATTACAAGATTTAATACAGAAATTTGTTTTTTTTATGTATAAAAGTTGTCCTTTTTCAGTTATCGTGTGCATATTATTTCAAGAATTAATATAATGAGTAGTGACCCTATAGAAACCCTTACTTGTGGTTCTGTAGTGGATAGTGAAGCCATTGTTGGTGCCCTGTCCGTCGGAGTTGAAGAGAATGCGGGCGTGGTGTGACCCAGTGCGGAGGATGGAGGAGGGAGGCCCACTGCCACAGAATGGCCCCCGAGTCCCAGAGGAAGTCTCAACCTGAAAACAACAGAATATGTTGCATGAAGAATGTTGTACCAGGAAAACAGGATATGTACTGTATCAGGAATACTGTAAGACTAGGTGAGAGGGGAACATTGTTGTTGAATCAAATGAAGGTGACAGCCACTTCTGCTACCAGATGCCTTTTATGGAGTTTTTACTCTAGACCATTGCGCTACGTTTGTGTGCATTGAAAACATTTGGGGGTAGTCACTTCCTGGTTACTTTCACAGCGTATGTCAGGTGCAAATCTTGTTAGAGGGATTGGTCACCTTCATGGGAGTATGCACAGCATAATGAAGGAATTTCACAGAACACATAGTAATAATGAGAATCAGCTGAGTTTTTCTTGACCACATGACCTGATAAAGAAAACCTTGGGGCCCTATTTATAGGCTACAGCTACTCACCATGAGTGCGTCCACACACTGTCCGTCTGGCCCCTGCTCCACATCAAACTCCCCAGTGAAGTATAGGAGCAGCTCCAGGTTGTCCTCTACTGACAGGGTGTAGGAGCAGTGGGCATGCTCAGCATACGGGCCGGGACGAGAGGGACTGGATATCACGCCACGCAATGAGCCGGACAGGTCCTCAGTGCAACTCACTGTGGTAGAGACGTATGATCAATAACATGACCCTCATCATCATCATTATCATAGAGGGATGGTGTTTAATCATGAAGTCGGTAGCTGTACGAGCAACAAGTAGTAATGCCATTGCATCTTGGTCGTTATTATTACAATTGACATCATTATACTTCATTCTTCATCATTCTCTCTTTGTTTTAATTTCCTCTTAGTGCTTTTCCTTCTTGCTCTCCTCTGTTCCTTCCTTCTTTCACTTCCTCTTTCCCTATCCCTGTCCATTCCCGTCTCCAATTCAAATTCAGTTTCAGGGCTTTATTGGCATGGGAAAGCAAGTGAAATAGATAATAAACAAAAGTGATCTCTCCATACCTGTGCATGTGTGTCCGTCTGTGTCCAGGTGGTAACCAAGGCGACAGGAGCAGAGGTAGCCTCCGATGTAGTTGTGGCAGAACTGGGTACATCCGTTATCTGGGTCCTCCTCGCACTCATCAAAGTCTGTTAGAAAGACAACACAGGTCTGACTAAGGTACCAATGAATGGTCACATGAGGTGCAGCAACAACAACAACTAAAAATAAAATGTAATCAGTCTAAGAGAAATACAACGATGGTCCCTTTCTCCTCGTCACCTTGCAGCGTGTAAAACCCTCTGAAGCCAGTGCGTCTCTTGGTGTTGGAGTAGTCTGAGCGGAACGAGAGAGAGAGGCAGCCCTCCACGGAGGAGTGTAGTGAGGGATTGACGGTAGAATCAAGGTCCTCAAACAACATTTCACCACATTGAATGGCTATCTGCTTTCCATCTGCAAAGATCTAACAGAGGGATGAGAGGAGAGAACTTTTATCCCATCTGTAACAACACATGGACACCTTAGGATTTCTAATTGTGACATCATTCTCACTCCAATAATGGGAATAATAGATTACTTTTTGCCATGTCTCAAAGTATGTTATTATAGTAAAAGTGTCATCCTTGAGTCAGTGACACCTTACTTTAACCAATTGATTGCTGATGCTACTGTCAGGGCCTGACTGAGGCCAGGTCTCTGACTTCCTCTAGTGGGAGTAGTATGGACACAGGACCTGACAATAATACAGGGAGTTTTTGGTTGGGTTTGGTCAATCCCCAATTAGAGGCAGCTCTCTTGAGTTGTCTCTAATTGGGGATTCTATTTATGTTCACTCTGGGTCCACCTGCAAGTGGATCATTGAGTTGTCTGTGTACTTTACGCAACACCAGTTCACGGTGTGTTCTCTGTTTCGTACGTTTGTTGTTTTCTATTTTAAGTACAATAAAACTGTTTGCACGGACCTCTCGCTCTGCGCCTCATTCCCTTATCATGCATCGTGACAGCTACGTATTGACCAATGAGAGGCTTTACGCTACCAGTCAGCCATAGTGGCACTCCCCAGAAGAAGCAGTCCTCCATACGAATGAATGGAATTTTACAGTATTTAAATGACATGTTTCAAGGACAATATAACATGTATTTAAGTATGCTTTAAGGAAAATATTTATTTTTATGTTTAGTTCACATAATATAATTTAAAAGTATGCATTAAGGTGTCTACAATAGAATAAGCACGGCAAAAACAAATGTAGAAATTTATTAACGCTATTTCTATAGCTCCCAAAATCATTTTTACAATGGTGGGGGAGTGGCTTCAAAAAGGCACCTCCTATCAGTCATATAGTGTATATATAAATAATTGCCTGTAACCGTTCACACTGACCTCCAGGGCATCGTTCTCACAGCCGTCACTGTCCTCCATGTCCAGGTGTGTCAGCCTGAGGGCGAGGATGTGGCCGGGAGGGGCACACCTGCTCCAGTTCAGACTGGCATCAGGTGGGTAACCATGGGGATAGCCTGGAGACTCCACCCACCCCGAGAGCATCGACATGGCACAGAAGGGCAGGAGGAACAGACAGAGGCTGGGGGAGAGGGTGAAGACAGGAAGAGAGAGAGGGGGTGGAAGGGAGAGAGGAGAGAGAGAGAAAGCAAGAGAGAGAAAGAGAGGGGTGGGGTCAGAAAGGGGGAGAGATACAGAGAGAAGGATAGGACACAGTCAAGGAGGAGAACAGGCAGATTAAGAGAGAGAGAGAAACAGTCAGACAAACAGAAAGAGGGTGAGAAATGCATGAGAATATCACTTCAGACTTACAGTACATGTATTATAATATTAGCCCTTATTAACAAATGCTGGGTTAATTTCACACAATCTCATCCATTGAGGAAGAAGAAAATTATACCACATATCCCAAGAAGGAAACTAAATCACTTAAAATGTGTTGCTTATTTTCTGCCTTTTAATATCACTCAGTGCTGAATAAATGCAGGGAGATTAACTTACACATTATATTTGTATTTATATTATGTTTGATAAGAGTTGATGAAAAATTATTACATACCTCACTCCTAGCATGGTGAGGAAGTGATCACGTCTGTCTCAGCAAATAAACAACTCACTGCCTTTCTCTTTTCTTGCTTTTTCACTTTGACTCTCTCCCTCTAACCCCTCCCACTGGGCACAGACTTCAATTCAAAGTCTATTCCACATTGAGTGAGAATTTTACTGTTCATTTCAGATTTGTTTATTATCTTTTCCACTTGCTTTTGCAATGTAAATATGTTTTCCATGCCAATAAAGCCCTTTCTTCTGTCTTCATCTACTCATCTCATCATCTAAACACATCTCTCAACAGATCCAGATCAGCAGCATTACAACACTATCAGGACAAATAAAGGGAGAGAGAGTGACAGGAAGGGTTGAACTGGTCAGGGGAAGTATCTTATTGTGTTGGTGTGTATTGTGTGTCAGATCTGGACATACTGATCTGGAGACAGTGCCAAAAGCAGCCTCTAGAATCTTGCTCTCTACAGTTTACACAGCCCAGAACAGCGAACCTCGTGCCAGAGAGGGAGGGCAGGAAGGAAAGGGGGGGGGGGGGGGTTTGAGCAAGAGAGAGAGAGCAAGGGACAGAAAGTGAAGCACAGGACGGATGAGGGTCATCGGGGCTTTCCACTGTGGAGGACAAGAGAGGGGGAAAGAGGTGGGTGAGATAGGTGAGGAAGCTGCCCTATATTCTCACTGAGAAGACGAAAGAGAGAGCAGAGGTGAAGACGAAGAGTGACTGATACTTCAGCGGAAGAAAGAAGTACAATGCAGAAATAGTGATAGAGAGAGAACAGGAGGGAGAGCTAAAGAGAGAGGCGGAGGGTGAAATTATATACATTAAACTCAGACCAGTGGATCAACAACATCACTGAAAAACACAAACTTTATAAGAGTCAACATCTTTACAAAGAGACTATCATCAAATGGACTAGAGATGTCTGGATGCAAAACTGAGGAATACCTTCATGATGCTTCTGGGGTGAAAAGCTGCTGTGAGCGTTGTCTTAAAGGTCAGTGACTACTGGTGTGTTTCTGTTGTTCAGATGGCTGTTGGAGCAAGGTGTCTGAAATGTGTATTAACTGTAAATTGCTTTGTCTGCAACATGACCATATTATCAAATGATGAACTGCAGTATAGAGGGGAAAACATTAGTCCCTTATTACATTTACAATTTAGTCATTTAGCAGACGCTCTTATCCAGAGCGACTTACAGTTAGTTAGTGGATTCATGTTCATACTTTACCTCCACAACACTACATGGACACCAGTGGAGGCTGCTGAGGGGAGGACGGCTCATAATAATGGCTGGAATGACGCAAATGGAATGGCATCAAACACATGGAAACCAGGTGTTTGATGTACTTGATACCATTCCACTTATTCTGCTCCAGCCATTATCACGAGCCTGTCCTCCCCAATTAAGATGCCACCAACCTCCTGTGATGAACATGTTACTATGGACAGTATAATATTGTGGCCTATATATGGATGTATGGATGATCACATTTCTCTGTCATTCTCTCATCCCCAACCCTACTCCAGGACAGTATGTTCGCACCGACTGTGGCAAGTCTACAAAAACAGAGTGTGAAACCTGTCAACATGAATTCTACACAGCTGAATTAAACTTCTTGAAAAAATGTCTACCCTGTAGGGTCTGCCATTCCAGTAAGTTCCCCGCCCCCTCCCTCTGTCCCTTCCTCCTCCCTAGAATGACAGTTCTACTCATTGTTCTCCTGTCTGCTTAAGATAATCTTTTTATAAAAAATCCCCAAACTCATTCTCTCTCTCTCTCTCTCTCTCTCTCAATCCCATCTCTCTCTCTCCCTCGCTCCCCCTGCCCCCTCTTCTCTTTCTCACCCCACCCTCCTCGCTCTCTCTCAACCCCTTCTCTCTCTCTCTCTCTCTCTCTCTCTCTCTCTCCCTCCGCCCCTGCCCCCTCTTCTCTTTCTCACCCCACCCTCCTCGCTCTCTCTCAACCCCTTCTCTCTCTCTCTCTCTCTCTCTCTCTCTCTCCCTCCGCCCCTGCTCTCTCTCTCTCGCTCTCTCTCTCCCCTCCCTCCTCGCTCTCTCTCAACCTCTTCTCTCTCTCTCTCTCTCACTCTCTCTCACTCTCTATCCCACCTCTCTCCTCATCTATCTTGATCTTGACCCTATCATTACTTTCACCTCACTTCTTTTTTGCCTCTCCCGCTCAATACCCCATCTCTCCATCTACCGTTCTCTCTCCCTTTACCGTTCTCTCTCCCTTTACCGTTCTCTCTCCCACTACCGTTCTCTCTCCCTCTACCATTCTCTGTCCCTCTACCGTTCTCTCTCCCACTCTTTCTCTCCATTCTCTTCTCTCCTTCTCTCTCTCCATCTCTCTTTCCCTCTCTCTCTCCCTCTCTCAGAGAATAACCAGAGGGTATGGAGTGAGTGTGAAGCCAGTAGGGACAGGCAATGTGCGTGTGTGACTGGTTTCTACTGTACGGACGATGGATGTGAACACTGCCTACCTGTGACCCTGTGCCCTCTGGGGTCAGGGGTCGTGAATCAAGGTGAGAACTGCCTCCTCACCTCTACACCAGAGGAGGTTGATGGCACCTTAATTGGGGAGGACAGGCTCATGATAATGGCTGTAGCGGAATCAGTGGAATGATGGTTTGATGCCATTCCATTTGCTCCGTTCCAGACATTATTATGAGCCATTCTCCCCTCAGCAGCCCCGTCACCTCTACACCCCGTTCTAATATGACACACCATTAACTCTGATGAGCTGATCATGAGTTGGAGATACTAAGGCTGGTATTGAAAATACACCTGACAAGAGTCTGTAAGATGCACTCAGGGTCAATGTTTAAACCACAAAACATCTTAATACTCTGCTGGGTGTGTGTACTATACTTTGAGCAGCTGACATGTCTGACACCTGTTACTAAACCCCCCAGCCACCCCCCAGAATGACACAGTCTGTGCCCCGTGCCTACCTGGGACATACAACAATGTCACTGATGCCATCACACACTGCCAATCACACACCAGGTCAGAACCCTTCACACAAAGTGGCTGTGATTTTTATCGAACGTCAACTCAGTAGGTACATTTGTTTGACACAATTTTTATAAAATTGTGGGACAGTGGGGTTAAACTCCTTTCTCTGTTTCACAATCACTTTTTTTCCTCTCTCTCTCTCTCTCTCAGGTGTGGGGATCTAGGGAAGGAGGTGAAAAGTGCTGGGACAGAGACGACCGATGCTGTGTGTGGTGCCTTCATATCTCGTAGGTCTAATAGCAACTCCTTTTATTACACAGTAGGTGGAAGTATACAGAGAACTAGATGGGATACATTTTAATAGCATCTCCTTTTATTGAACTGTGGGTGGAAGTATACAGAAGACTAGATGGGATACACAGCATTTTACCAATATTTATTCCACCTCCCTTCTTTCTCTCTCAGTAAACAAGATTAGAGCACAATGCGTTCTCCCTCAGAAATGTTTCAGATAGAGCCTCATATATAGATTGGCTGGGTGTTAGGTTGTTTTGATTGATCTTCTATCGCTCTCCCTCTCTGCTTCGCTCTCTCTCTCTCTCTCTCTCTCTCCCTCTCTCTCTCAGGGTGTCCCTGGATACTACCTACCAGTCTGTGGGCGGGACTAGTGGTGACCTCTTTCCTCATTATAATCTTGATCTGCATCTATTGGAGGGCCAAGCGTCAATCATACATGCCCGGTGCGTATGTCATCACTGCCAATGCCCACACTAAATATTTGTGTTTGTGCACTCCTCATCGTGGATTTGATGTAAGCATTGGCGAGAGGGAGTTCCCATCATGTTCCTTCATATTACAGGGACTCTCTCTTTGTACTCTAAGACATTACAATGAACATTTTTAATAACATTGAAACATAGGGTTGTTGGTCAGGACCGATATAGGCGTGGCAGGGTGGGCCACTTGGGCAGGCTCACGTGAGACCCATTGAATGGGTACCTGGTAGGCCACCTCTTCGATGGGTTCGGGTAGGCCCCTTGAACGAGTGCAGGTTGGCCCCTAGGATGGGCGCGGGGTAGGCCTCCCCTTGACGGGCGTGGGGTAGGCCCCATGGATTGGCACTTATTGGCTCCTCGGACAGGCGCGGGATCATGTTGAAAACCTGTGACATAGATTAGCCAAGGTCAGGAAAGGTGAACACTCTTTACAGCACAGCAGGGTGTGGCTCCAAGGGGGAGCGGAAGGAGATGCCATGGCAGCATTTGGGAAGTGTGTGACAACTCCAAGGCAACTGATGCTTTGTGTGCAGAGCGGTTGGGAGTTAGGCGAGGGTCTTGGCTGGTCCACAGTGGTGACATTACAGGTTCAATAGATATATGGGTAGCCCGGGGGAAGGGGTGGTGTAGTGCTGCCAGAGCACTGGAGCATTGCTCCGCCATTTCCCACAATGGTGCTTGTTTATGTTGGTAGCCCATAGACGTGATGAATGGAGACATAAAGTCATGCTGTTAGAGCCCGGTTCTGTTGATGGGTGACCAACCACTCCGCAACTCCCTACAGTGACCAACCACACTGTCCTTCAGGTGAGAAGGAAACACTGTCTCTGCCGTAGTGGATGGAAATCTGCTACGGTACACCTGGTAAACATCATCCGGCTTGAAGGACCATGACAAAATAGGCTAAGGAACCTAGATAGTTAATTGGTTGGAAATAGATGTCACCTGGAGTACTTGCAGATGACAGAGACAGTGCCAAAGTTCATATATGTGTTGAGGACTTGTGGTTGGACATGGTAAAGTTGGATGTGTGTCAGGCTCTGGCCATAGAGAAGCCTATTTGCTTCTCTATGTAGCCATGGTCAGAGTCTGATAGTTTCTATTCCTTTCTGTTTCTGTGCAGGTTTTGGGTTGGATCCCTAATTAGAGGCAGCTGCACCGCATTGTCTCTAATTAGGGATCCTATATGTGTCTGTATGTCCTACACCTTTGTGTGGGTCGTTATAGTCCTCCAGTCACGGGTAAGGTAGTGTGTTTCGTTTTGTTTGGTGTACATTCCCATACGTTTGTTCATTCATGTTGGATTGTTTATGTAGTAGTTCAGGTTTTGTTTTATACACAGTATAAGATTCATGATTATACATAGTATAAATAAATAAAAGAATGTCGAACTACTATCCCTGCGCTGCACCTTGGTCTGCTTTAACACCCGATCGTGACAATGTGTGTAGTTCTGCATAAAAGGAGAGACTTAATGAACAGGTTGCATAACATAAAAGGTGAAGGTGATAAAGATAAACCTATTAAACCAATACATCCTAAATAAGGAAATAGGAAACAAACATACTCTTAAACACTAGGATTTAGAACGCCAGCTAACTGTAACTGTAAATCGCCACTTCCTAAAGCATAGTCACTTTAACTATACCTACATGTACATATTATCTCAATTAACCGACTAACCGGTGCCCCACACATTGACTCCGTATCAGTACCACCTGTATAAAGCCTCGCTACTGTTATTTTTTACTGTCATTTTACTGTTTTTTATTTCTTTACTTATCTATTGTTTACCTAATACTTATTTTTTACTTAAAAACTGCACTGTTTGTTTGGGCTTGTAAGTAAGCATTTCACTGTAAAGTCAACACTTGTTGTATTTTGTGCACGTGACAAATACACTCTATGCTACTCCACTCGGAGGTCTTTTGGACATACATAGTTATAACCTATTAACAACTTGTTTGTTTCTATGGGATTCGTTCAAAAAGCACCACACTAGGCCCCATTTTATAGTTAGGCCTACCAATTATTAGGTAAAGGATATTTTTGTCTCTCTGTGTGATTTCCCAGCCAGCAGATTGCAGATCATGTATAGTAGATATTATCTGGTGGCAGAGGCAGTGAGAATTCTTAGTATTTCTATTCTCTCCTACACAGTGACAATATGCATCACATTGTAAAAGTATTACGTTTTTTATTTTTATTTTACCTTTATTTTACTAGGCAAGTCAGTTAAGAACAAATTCTTATTTTCAATGACGGCCTAGGAACAGTGGGTTAACTGCCTTGTTCAGGGGCAGAACGACAGATTTTTACCTTGTCAGCTCGGGGATTACGGGCCCAACACTCTAACCACTGGGCTACCTGCCGCCCAGTGAAGGTGCTAGATGAATCTGGATTGAATGAAAGGAAACAAGGTCATTGCTTTTCACCATCAGACGTAGGAACTCACCCCTTCCTCTAGTGATGAATCAGATCAAAGACAATATAAGTTATAATGAAACTTGCATGCATTTCTCATGTTTATGCTTGATCAGGAGGTGAGTGCACACAGCACATCAACCAATAGGAGTCCAAGTGCAGCTAAAAGTCACAGGAGCATAAGAGGAGACGCTGTAGACACCACTGCTATTGGCTTCTAGTTATGACATTTATGGTTCAGCCTAATATCTCAAACAGATGTTTGTTGAGAAACGACTGAGCATAAAAGAGCATAAAAGTTGAGAGAACATTGTAGGCACAGACTGATTTCCTCTTTTTGAAAAATGTTGTTTGAATTGATATTTCAATTATATATATATATATTTAATTCAAACTATATACAGGTTTCACCAAATAAATAACCACAGTTATTTCACAGCCCTGTGAAGGTAGAAATAAGAAAACCTGCCTCTGGATTCCATGTAGATCTACTCATCATCAGTTTTGAAATTCTAGTAGGCATGAAGCAAGCTTCTACTGTAGCTTCTTGAGAGACTCGGGGACAAAACCACATCCTGTTCTATGTTGCGCTTGACACGGTTATTGGAAAACCTCATGACACGTTTCACAGCCAGCTAACTCATAGCAAGAAAACTTTGGGTAAAGTACAGTGGCGTCACTGGTTGACACATTTCGTGACTGTCCTTTATATCAAAGCTTCACCAGTGGCGGTTGGACTTACCTACAATAACAGAAAGTCAGATATGATGCAACAAGTATATGAATGTTGATAGTGCTGCTCAGTGAGCTCATGTCTGTCTGTCTGCCTGTCTGTAGCCAACGTCAGTGGTCCTGGTATTCCTGTAGAGCCTGCACCTCCTTCCTTCACTCCAGCTGAGCTCAAGTTCCCCACAGAGTGTAACAGCCATTGGAGCCTGAACCAGAAAGGCACTGAGCCACTCTTTATCAACACAGGTGAAAGTCCCTCAGTGGTAGTTTGAATAGTTCACCACAATTACAAATGTACCTCCTCTAATGCATACACTGTATAGAAAGGAGGCATCCAGTGGAACCAGAGAGTAAGTTGGGTTTGTTTACTGAGCTACAGGTTAGCATTAGCATCGTAGAGTACAGAACAATATGAGTGATGGGACCCTGGTTAGCATGGTTTTAGAGCTTGATTCAATCTGTATTGCCAAAGTTCAGCGCTATATCGCGATTTAAACTTAAAGGCAACGTTCCCCTTCGTTCACAGAGACTGTATTCACGGTAAACGCTATATACGTCAGCTCAATCAGAAATTACCTTGCGCGCTATAGCACTGAACTTCGGCAATATGGATTGAATCGAGTGCAAGGTATCCACAAGATTAGGTAAATTTGAAATGTTGATGAACTCAAATCTCATCATCAAAAACACATACTTTCCATGTGGAGTAGTTATATGTGATAGACCTTAGGCTACACTACACCATATCCATCACTCATAGTAGTTTTGTAGATTCCCAATGATAAATGATCAATAATGTGATGCAATGATAAATAATGTGATGGCACTCCTCACTTAGAATGGATCAGATGTAATCTAAACTGAGGCTGGCCATATAATCAACCATCAGGATGAATTATTTCTCTGTTTGCAAGCGCCTAAATCAAAACATTAAAATACAGATTTATTGTTAACTCTATGAACACAATGATGGGGCTTGTGTAGGCTTCATGAATGATACATATAGTACTTCTGTTTTCTTATTACTTAATGTTGGAGGAGGATTATTATTGTGTGCTCATACTATTTCCATTGTGCATCCCAGCTGTTATTCAGGTAAACGGCTGTACATCAGACTGTGAAGTTGAGGCCGATAGCACCGCCATAACAATGACAGCATCAGAGCGATTCAGCCAATCAGATCACAGTAATGGAATGAGCAGAAATTACATCGGACCCTCCCACTACCTATCAGAGCCACAGGAAGATGAGTGGCCAGGGACATAATTCTGATAAAAAAAATATTTAGTTGTATATTACTTTTTACAACGAACAAAACCTACATGCGAAAACAGCTGAGCAGGCTCCTCCTCGAAAGTTCTTGGAAACAATCCAAGATTATTTTTTTTAAAGTCTCTTATCTCTGCAATGTAATTATACTGAACTATAAACATTATATTAACATTCTTTGTTTCTTAGGTCATTGAAAACACTGTTGGGGAGGGTTTAAATAAAGTGTAACCACTGAGGTCAAATGTCATCATAGCTTCTCTATTCAACATTTTTCCAAGGAACTTCCAAAGCCCCGGGCGGCTGGACTTTCCTTAACGAAGATGTGTTGTCGTAGATAACTTGAATTGAACATCACTGTGGTGGAAAACAGATTGATGAAGTAGACGTACAGTTGAAGTCGGAAGTTTACATACACCTTAGCCAAATACATTTAAACTCAGTTTTTCACAATTCCTGACATTTAATCCTAGTAAAACTTCCCTGTCTTAGGTCAGTTAGGATCACCACTTTATTTTAAGAATGTGAAATGTCAGAATAATAGTAGAGAGAATTATTTATTTCAGCTTTTATTTCTTTCATCACATTCCCAATGGGTCAGAAGTTTACATACACTCAATTAGTATTTGGTAGCATTGCCTTTATAGTATTTAACTTGGGTCAAACGTTTCGGGTGGTCTTCCACAATAAGTTGGGTGAATTTTGGCCCATTCCTCCAGACAGAACTGGTGTAACTGAGCCAGGTTTGTAGGCCTCCTTGCTCGCACACGCTTTTTCAGTTCTGCCCACAAATGTTCTATAGGATTGAGGTCAAGACTGTGATGGCCACTCCAATACCATGACTTTGTTGTCCTTAAGCCATTTTGCCACAACTTTGGAAGTATGCTTGGGTTCATTGTTCATTTGGAAGACCCATTTGCGACAAAGCTTTAACTTCCTGACTGATGTCTTGAGATGGTGCTCTATTTTGTGAAGTGCACCAGGCCCTCCTGCAGCAAAGCACCCCCACAACATGATGCTGCCACCCCTGTGCTTCACGGTTGGGATGGTGTTCTTCGGCTTGCAAGCATCCCCCTATTTCCTCCAAACATAACGATGGTCATTATGGCCAAACAGTTCTATTTTTGTTTCATCAGACCAGAGGACATTTCTCCAAAAAGTACGATCTTTGTCCCCATGTGCAGTTGCAAACCATAGTCTGGCTTTTTTATGGTGGTTTTGGAGCAGTGGCTTCTTCCTTGCTGAGCGGCTTTTCAGGTTATGTCGATATGAGACTTGTTTTACTGTGGATATAGATACTTTTGTACCGGTTTCCTCCAGCATCTTCACAAGGTCCTTTGCTGTTGTTCTGGGATTGATTTGCACTTTTAGCACCAAAGTACTTTCATCCCTAGGAGACAGAACACGTCTCCGTCCTGAGCGTTATGATGGCTGCGTGGTCCCATGGTTTTATACTTGCATACTATTGTTTGTACAGATGAATGTGGTACCTTTAGGCGTTTCGGAATTGCTCCCAAGGATGAACCAGACTTGGAGGTCTACAATTTTGGGCTGATTTCTTTTGATTTTCCCATGATGTCGAGCAAGTTTGAAGGTAGGCCTTGAAATACAACCACAGGTACACCTCCAATTGACTAGAATTATGTCAATTAGCCTATCAGAAGCTTCTAAAGCCATGACATAATTTTCTGGAATTTTCCAAGCTGTTTAAAGGCACAGTCAACTTAGTTTATGTAAACTTCTGACCCACTGGAATTGTGATATTGTGAATTATAAGTGAAATAATCTGTCTGTAAACAATTGTTGGAAGATTTACTTGTGTCATGCACAAAGTAGATGTCCTAATCGACTTGCCAAAACTGTAGTTTGTTAACATGAAATCTGTGGAGGTTGAAAAATGTGTTTTAATGACTTCAAGTATGTAAATCTCTGACTTCATCTGTAGATAGATACATTGTAGCTAGATAGATACAGTACCAGTCAAAAGTTTGGACACATATACTCATTCAAGGGTATTTCTTTATTTTTACTATTTTCTACATTGTAGAATAACAGTGAAGACATCCAAATGATGAAATAACACATATTAAATCATGTAGGAACCCAAAAAGTGTTAAACAAATCATTTGAGATTCTTTAAAGTAGCCACCCTTTACCTTGATGACAGCTTTGCACACTCTTGGCATTCTCTCAACCAGCTTCATGAGGTAGTCACCTGGAATGCATTTCAATTAACAGGTGTGCCTTGTTAAAATATAATTTATTTCCTTCTTAATGCATTTGAGACAATCAGTTGTGTTGTGACAAGGTAAGGTTGGTATACAGAAGATAGTCCTATTTGGTAAAAGACCAAGTCCATATTATGGCAAGAACAGCTCAAATAAGCAAAGAGAAACGACAGTCCATCATTACTTTAAGACATGAAGGCCAGTCAATACAGAACATTTCAAGAACATTGAAAGTTTCTTTAAGTGCAGTCGCAAAAACCATCAAGCGCTATGATAAAACTGGCTCACATGAGGACCGCTGCAGAGGATAAGTTCATTAGTTACCAGCCTCAGAAATCGCAGCCTAAATAAATGCTTCACAGAGTTCAAGTAACAGACATCTCAACATCAACTGTTCAGAGGAGTCTGTGTGAATCAGGCATTCATGGTCGAATTGCTGCAAAGAAACCACTACTAAAGGACACCAATAAGAAGAAGAGACTTGCTTGGACCAAGAAACATTGGACCGGTGGAAATCTGTCCTTTGGTCTGATGAGTCCAAATTTTAGATTTTTGGTTCCAACCACCGTGTCTTTGTGAGACGCAGTGTATGAATGATCTCTGCATGTGTGGTTCCCACCGTCAAACATGGAGGAGGTATGATGGTGCTTTGCTGGTGACACTGTCAGTGATTGATTTAGAATTCAAGGCACACTTAATCAGCATGGCTACCACATCGTTCTGCAGCGATACACCATACCATCTGGTTTGCGCTTAGTGGGACTATCATTTGTTTTTCAACAGGACAATGACCCAACATACCTCAAGGCTGTTTAAGAGCTATTTGACCAAGAAGGAGAGTGATGGAGTGCTACATCAGATGACCTGGCCTCCACAATCACCCGACATCAACCCAATTGAGATGGTTTGGGTTGAGTTGGACCGCAGAGTGAAGGAAAAGCAGCCAACAAGTGCTCAGCATATGTGGGAACTCCTAGACGGTTGGAAAAGCATCCCAGGTTAAGCTGGTTGAGAGAATGCCAAGTGTGCAAAGCTGCCATCAAGGTAAAGGGTGGCTACATAGAAGAATCTCAAATATAAAATATATTTGGATTTGTTTAACACTTTTTTGGTTACTAAATGATTCTATATGTATTATTTCAAAGTTTTGATGTCATCACTGTTATTTGACAATGTAGAAAATAGTAAAAATAAAGAAAAACCCTTGAATGAGTAGGTGTGTCCAAACTTTTGACTGGTACTGTAGATATTCATTTTAACATAATCACAGCATCTGTTCAATGTTGTTTTAACCACAGCATTGGAAATTCTGTCAAAACAGTTGACGCTTTAGCAAAGTCCCAAATCTGCATGCATATAGGCAACACGAGTGGACACTGATTAATAAAGTGTTTGTCGCCAGAATTGTGTAAACGCAGCCCTTTAGGCACAGACCAAGGGTAAGCATACCTTCCCCAATTCCTAACCAATCAGAGGGAAAAACGCTGAACTGACTTTTGATCACAGTGTATACCTAAATACACATTGAAGGGAAGCGTTAGAACCTGGGTACCATAAAGAGACAACATATATATTTGTAGTGTGGAGCATAAGGTGGTATATTTGGACACAGAACAGCCACATACAACACAAAAGGAAACATTCAATGGCATTGTGAACTATCGTAGTGCAATATGGGGAAACACATTGAGAATGTTTACACAGTTCGCCCTGCACTGTTACCATGACAACATTCAACATAGACCATTGACATTCTTTCCCAGTGAAATAGCACACAAATTAAAAAATATCTTCAATTTGGTCCATTAAGTAATGGTTTTAAAACAATGATGATCATATAAAAAAAAAAACTAATGGCACTTATATACGAAGTCCTAGAGTTGTTTTCTAATGAGAAAAATGACCGTTGAGTTGATGAACGAGATCCTTTCCAGTGGTTTCAGTCGGCCTTCTTGAAGAGTTGCCTTGCGACCACATCTCCAACTCTCATCTCCTAGAGAGGGCGAAAAAAGGACAGGTTGAGAAGAGGGTGGAGAACGAGAGAAGAGGGAGGAGTTTGGGTGAGTGGGAGTGTGTGTATGTGTGTGAGAGTGAGTGCGTGGGAAAAGATCATTCATGGACTCAGTCACAAAACAGCAGTTCTCTTTTCTCTCCGGACTCTGTAAACCTATCTCCTCTCTCTCCCTACCTCACCCCTCCCTCCCTCCTATTCCTCTCTCTCTACCTCACCCCTCCTCTTCCTCTCTCTCCCTACCTCACTCCCTCCCTCCTCTTCCGCTCTCTCTCTCTACCTCACCCCTCCTTTTTTCTCCATCTCCTCATCTTCACCCCCCTACCTCCACATGTACTTCCCCGCTCTCAATCCCAGTCACCCTCATAACCCCCCCCTCCCCCTCTTCTTGTGTTACTCACCAAATCCACCCTTTACTGCCTGATCCCCAGTGGCATTTATTTACAAACTTCTCTTTCGGATTTGAAAAAATATATCAATGAGGTATTGTTTTCTATTAGAAGCATTTGGGAGCTGTTTAATAAAACAATGCTGATTGTTTGTGTAATCACAAGCAAAGACAGATTGCCCAACTAAAGTCCATCTCAAGCACAGGCTAAAACAGACGCTTGTGATTATCTTCTCAATCCCTTCACTATGAAGAGTCTTGTTGAAGTCTTTATTAGCTCATTAAAATGGTTACAAACAACAACCTTTCCTTATTCTTCCTGTTCCTGCCCATTCCTTCACTCTGAAGACTCTTCAGTGTTTTCCTCTGTTTCTTCTCCTCCTTCTTCGGGCCCCACACATTTCTTTCCCATGTACAGGCAACAAATAAGGAGGATTGAGAGCCCATACACCCACTCTTTTTTTAGAAGGATCTCTTTTGTTCTCACACAAACACACGCACGGACACGTGCACACATACAACTTAGGCAGTGAATAACTTCCATGACCAAATCTGATTTGCATATCCCCCCACTTTCAATTCCAGCATATTCTTTCCTTCCAAATCTTTCCTGCTCTCCTCCCTTTCTCTGGCCTTGTGTTCACCTCTATTCCAATTCCCTCCCAATTTTTGCCCCTCTCTGTTCATCCCTCCCTCCCTCCCTCCCTCCCTCCATTCTCACCAGGTGTAGCTTGTCTCCCTCCAGCCAGTGTGTCCATCCTCTTCCCTCCTTCTCTCCTCTCTGAACACACACCAACTTATCACCCTCCCAGTCCACTGTGGTCTAAAAACAGAGAAAATCAGGGTTAACACACCAGCTTATCACCCTCCCAGTCCACTGTGGTCTAGAAACAGATAAAATCAGGGTTAACACACCAGCTTATCACCCTCCCAGTCCACTGTGGTCTAAAAACAGAGAAAAACAGAGTTAACACACACTGTGGTCTACAAAAAACATCAAAGTGCACACACACACAACCACTGCCTTGTACCACTCTTGTACCAGACCTGTACCACAAGTCTGAACAAGCCATTAAACAGACAAACATAAGGGGAAAAACACCACCAGATAACAGAAATAAATGTAGCCACTGTCTCTACAAACAGCACATTATGAAGAACACACAGAGACCACCAACCATACATGTATACAGTTGAAGTCGGAAGTTTACATACACCTTAGCCAAATACATTTAAACTCAGTTTTTCACAATTCCTGACATTTAATCCTAGTAAAAATGTCCTGTCTTAGGTCAGTTAGGATCACCACTTTATTTTAAGAATGTGAAATGTCAGAATAATAGTAGAGAGAATGATTTATTTCAGCTTTTATTTCTTTCATCACATTCCCAGTGGGTCAGAAGTTTGCATACACTCAATGAGTATTCGTTAACATTGCCTTTAAATTGTTTAACTTGGGTCAAACGTTTCGGGTAGCCTTCCACAAGCTTCCCACAATAAGTTGGGTGAATTTTGGCCAATTCCTCCTGAAAGAACTGGTGTAACTGAGTCAGGTTTGTAGGCCTCCTCGCTCGCACAAGCTTTTTCAGTTCTGCCCACAAATGTTCTATAGGATTGAGGTCAGGGCTTTGTGATGGCCACTCCAGTACCTTGACTTTGTTGTTCTTAAGCCATTTTGCCACAACTTTGGAAGTATGCTTGGGGTCATTGTCCATTTGGAATACCCATTTGCGACCAAGCTTTAACTTCCTGACTGATGTCTTGAGATGTTGCTTCAATATATCCACATACTTTTCCTTCCTCATGATGCCATCTATTTTGTGAAGTGCACCAGTCCCTCCTGCAGCAAAGCACCCCCACAACATGATGCTGCCACCCCCGTGCTTCACGGTTGAGATGGTGTTTTTGGCTTGCAATGTTTCCTCCAAACATAACGATGGTCATTATGGACAAACAGTTCTATTTTTGTTACATCAGACTAGAGGACATTTCTCCAAAAGGTACAATCTTTGTCCCCATGTGCAGTTGCAAACTGTAGTCTTGCTTTTTTATGGCGGTTTTGGAGCAGTGGCTTCTTCCTTGCTGAGCGGCCTTTCAGGTTATATCGATATAGGACTCATTTTACTGTGGATATAGATACTTTTGTACCCGTTTTCCTACAGCATCTTCACAAGGTCCTTTGCTGTTGTTCTGGGATTGATTTGCACTTTTCGCACCAAAGTACGTTCATCTCTAGGAGACAGAACGCGTCTCCTTCCAGAGCGGTATGTCGGCTCCGTGGGCCCATGGTGTTAATACTTGCATACTATTGTTTGTACAGATGAACATGGTACCTTCAGGTGTTTGGAAATTGCTCCCAATTATGTCAATTAGCCTATCAGAAGCTTCTAAAGCCATCATTTTCTGGAATTTTCCAAGCTGTTTAAAGGCACAGTCAACTTAGTGTATGTAAACTTCTGACCCACTGGAATTGTGATATAGTGAATTATAAGTGAAATAATCTGTCTGTAAACAATTGTTGGAAGAATTACTTGTGTCATGCATAAAGTAGATGTCCTAATCGACTTGCCAAAACTATTGTTTGTTAACATGAAATCTGTGGAGTGGTTGAAAAATGTGTTTTAATGACTTCAACCTAAGTGCATGCAAACTTCCGACTTCAACTGTAACTGTAAACACACACACCTGACAGACTCGTCCATCCACGGGTCCCAGGTCCTCGGTGAAGACCTGACCCAGTTTGAAATCCATATCAAAGTTCTTAAAGGTGGTGAGTGTGCGGATCTTCATACTGCCCGTGGCCAGGTCGTGGACTATCTGTTTAGTGGGCTTCAACATACACACTATCTTTCGCAGGGCAAAATTGATATCTGATGGAGAGAGAGATAATTAATCAACCAAACATAACACCTTGCCATTCTAGTAATGAGGTAGTGTATCTGAGGCAACATCTCTGACCTAAAGCTGTGTCTGTCCTTTTACATGTCCTGTTAATGACACACACCCGTCTGTGACCAGGGTCATTTACAGGCTAAGGCGCCATGATGATCAATCACACTTGGCTCTGGGAATGGGGACGGCAAGCGTTTGGATGAGTCACTACCGCTAAAATGAATCTCAAAGCAGTAGGCAAACTAAGGAAAACAATATTTTAAGTTAAGTAAAATACAATGAATGAATCGTGTTAAATTAAAATGAAAGGAGGCAAGTTGCAGAGGTAGAGTAAGCTCTTAACGTGTCATATTACATATTAAAACTACACGAATTGGACACTTTTTTAACAATCACGCATGTGTAACTAATATGTGGTAACAGACAAAGACATTACGATTCCTATAATCTTACCCAAAACTGCGAGGTAGTTCTCGAAGTTATCTTGAGACACCATGTGAAAGGTTCCAGTGTAATTTGGTTTAGACATTTCTTTTGCCTTTAGTTTTACAGAGGAACTCAACAAAGAAACTGTAACCTACAGTATTGCCTCTTCTCTACAGATATGATCTTTCTCTGTTATTTTCACTGCTCTCACCACTACCGCATTGTTTGATATTAATAACACTTATGCAACCTGTGGACTAGCCGTCTGTCTGCAGTTTTACGCAAAACTGCAACGCGAAAATGGAATGATTGAGCTGCTGCTGGAATGTTTTTAACAGAGCGGCGGCTGTATCCACAATGACTGTCCTCTCTTCACTCCTTCAATTCCCGGGCATCGATTCCCTGATGCAAACGTTGCACAACCCTTTTAAGTTCCCTATTCTCTCCCTCTCCTCTCCAACGGATAGCATAAACTCCTCCCTACGGAGCTTTATGTAAACGATTTGTGTTACACTAAGGAGTAGGAACTGGGTAGGTCTGTAACCTTTCCGCGTTAATTAAACGGCATTCTCTCTCTCTATTAAATTCAAAATGACTTTATTGGCATGGGAAACATATGCTTGTATTGCCATTACACACACAAATGTTTTCAAAGTTTCTCTCGCTCTCCTTCACTATCATTGTTTGGAGAACAGACTTTGTTCCGTACCACATGCGGAGAAGAGGGAGGCGGGGGGAAAGTTCATTCATCTCGCTCAATGTTTTCTGGGCAGTCACTGGGCGACTCTTGGGGAGACCAGTGATGTTGCCAATTATAGTCTATAAACATAATATCTCATTATAGAGATATGTCTTATCTAAAACGTTAATTGGAATGACAGAGTGGCAGTGTGTCCCCGCCGTGCTAGATCCCATGGTCGTGGCATTTTATTATATTAGTTGTAGAATATTCTATAGACTTTGCACCCATGGATACAATAAAATTGTGATGAAGAAAGAAATTAATGCATATTACTCTAAGCCTTTATTGTCAGCCAAAATGTCAATCCATGACTATTTGCATGGGTGCAGAACAGTTCCATGGTGTAGGGGGCACAGGGCCCAGATCTATCAGTACTTTGCTTTATAATCTGAACTCTACCACAGACATCAACTTTATCGCTTGATATTAAAAACACTAAAATACATATATTAAAAATAAAAAGTTAATATCAAATTCAATATTAAATCATCAGGACACAGCTCTCTCTTCCTCTATCTTTTTCTCACGGAGCCACTCTTCTTCTCCTCCGACTTCTGCTTCTTCACATCTTTCTTTCCTTTGGCTAGGTTTTCATACAATTCCTGTTCCTTGTTTCTAAAAGAGAAACAGTAAAAGAGAAAGAACATAATGTTAGAAAGCCGCAGGTTCAAATAGCTGAGATATAACAATGTAGGCTTCTTTGTGTGTAAGGGAAGGAGCACTCTTTAGATCTTCAGGTAGTAGTAGCCTACCAAACAGTACCCTGACAGGTAAACAATACAAGGATAGTGCAAAAGAAATGTAATATTAAAAATAAAAACAGGTATTGCCTAGCTTAGGAAATAAACACTCAGAAGTGGCAACAACTACACGTTTATCTTCATGCTGTACAGCTCAGAGCTCTCCAGTTAACTTTGGATTGTGAGCTTACCCACATGTTTGAGTGTCCGTAGCCTTGGCCAGTATACTGTACTGGATTTAGAGAAATGGATGAACCAATCAACATCTTTCCTTACTTCATCAACAGCTTTCCTAACCAATCAGCAGCTTTCCTAACTTAATCAACAGCTTTCCTAACACAACTCAGGGCGCTGAGACACCTGTGTCAGGCCAGTGCCAGACTCACACTGTGGTGTATTATACTGTACTAGAGACAGGGGTTACACTGTGATGTATTATACTGTACTAGAGACAGGGGTCACACTGTGGAGTATTATACTGTACTAGAGACAGGGGTTACACTGTGATGTATTATACTGTACTAGAGACAGGGGTCACACTGTGGAGTATTATACTGTACTAGAGACAGGGGTTACACTGGTGTATTATACTGTAATAGAGACAGGGGTCACACTGTGGAGTATTATACTGTACTAGAGACAGGGGTTACACTGTGATGTATTATACTGTACTAGAGACAGGGGTTACACTGTGGAGTATTATACTGTACTAGAGACAGGGGTTACACTGTGATGTATTATACTGTACTAGAGACAGGGATTATACTGTGGTGTATTATACTGTACTAGAGACAGGGGTTACACTGTGGTGTATTATACTGTACTAGAGACAGGGGTTACACTGTGGTGTATTATACTGTACTAGAGACAGGGGTTACACTGTGGTGTATTATACTGTACTAGAGACAGGGGTTACACTGTGGTGTATTATACTGTACTAGAGACAGGGGTTACACTGTGGTGTATTATACTGTACTAGAGACAGGGGTTACACTGTGGTGTATTATACTGTACTAGAGACAGGGGTTACACTGTGGTGTATTATACTGTACTAGAGACAGGGGTTATACTGTGGTGTGCTATACTGTGACATTGGGTCAGATTATACATGACGTGGGTGCCTCTGGGGCTCTTTCATTACCAGAGTCTTTCCTGACAATGTGATCTGACCAGGAAAAACACTGATCCCTATTTTTGTATTTTTTGTATTTAACCTTTCTTTAACTAGGCAAGTCAGTTAAGAACAAATTCTTATTTACAATGACGGCCTACCTACAGGGTCAGCCAATGGAGCAAATTAGGTGCCTTGCCTTGCTCAAGGACACATCAACAGGTTTTTCACCTTGTCGGCTCGGGTATTCGAACCAGCGACCTTTCGGTTACTGGCCCAACGCTATAACTGCTAGGCTACCTGCCTATAGCTGGCTGTATAACCAGGGTGATCCCTGCTGTATAACCAAGGCGATCCCTATAGCCTGCTGTGTAATCAAGGTCCAAAGTGTTTCTTGGTCAAGAAGAACCTGTGTCCCTACATTCTCATATCAGTTAACACAGCTAACATTGTTTAAATTGTTTTCAGGTCACCCCTGGGAATCAGAGTGTAATTTGAACCTTGACAAGAGTGTTTCCTCCTGTCCTTTGTTGTCCAGTCTAGTTTTTTCTAATTGGTCCATTCTTTCCAGAGCGAGAGAGTACAGTAGGTCTACCTAGCCAAATGTATCGCCTCCAAAGGTTACACAGTGGAAGAAGATAAGAAGATGATTCTCTCTCTCTCTCTCTCTCTCTCTCTCTCTCTCTCTCTCTCTCTCTCTCTCTCTCTCTCTCTCTCTCTCTCTCTCTCTCTCTCTCTCTCTCTCTCTCTCTCTCTCTCTCTCTCTCTCTCTCTCTCTCTCTCTCTCTCTCTCTCTCTCTCTCTCTCTCTCTCTCTCTCTCTCTCTCTCTCTCTCTCTCTCTCTCTCTCTCACACTCACACTCACACTCACACTCACACTCACACTCACACTCACACACACACACACACACCAAATGGAGTGTGGTTTTGAGGAGATAATATGCATGGGACTCCAATGGCATGTGCACAGAAACTCACTTGGAGACCTTGCGGCTGGCATGCTGGTGTTTGAGCTGCAAATTCCCATACTCTGTCTCAGCTCCCTAGAAAGGGGAGGTGACGACAGCGAGTGTTAGACATGATGGATGGTATAGGGTGAGTCAATGTGCAGAGTTAAGTCATAGTCTTATTAACAATTTCCCAGAACATTTGCAATTTCCATTAAACATCAACATCTCTCTGTCAATATTCATCTTTTACAATGCAGTGTCTGATAAGATATCTGTCTGTAGGACAAAAGAACATGCACAACAACAGTGATAAGTATGTCTTGAAACAGATCCCTCTGTCTTAGCTGATATCTGAGTCTCTCAGTTTGTCAATAGACATATATACTGTAGCCAGTGGATATATATATTTGATTCCATATTACCCATATTCCTCTCTACCTTCTATTGCGACCCCCCCCCCTCTCCCTTCCTCCTTCCCCCCTCTCCCTGACCTTGTTGTAGGCCATCATGTGGACCTTGGAGGCCTCTATGTACTGAGAGACGGCCAGGTAGATGAACTTGTACTGGGCTTCAGTCTGCACCATGCCTGACCGCTGGTCTCGCACCATCTGGATGCTCTTCTGGATGTCTATGTCACAGTCCTGACCTATGGACAACCAGGAAGTTAGAACCACAGGCATTACAAGGATCATGGGACGAAAGAACCATAATAAGATACAGTATAATATAATGAAGATCTGAAGAAATGCGGGAACTTTGGTAATGAAAGGGACTCACCTTTAGTGTCGATGGTCTCGATGATCATGTCGACCACCACAATGGTGCCAGTTCGTCCTATTCCAGCACTACACAGAAACACAACACAAACATGGTGGTTGTAGGGAAAACTGTCAGTACAGTATTATGTGAATGAACTGTATTGAAACAGAATTTCTATTGTATAGTATTGATCATCTAAGCCATTCTGTGATCGGAGGTGTAAAGTGATCATGGACAAATGGAGAGGGATTTGTCATGTTGTCACACTAACAGAGGTCTCAGCCAGGCAATGACCACTTTACACACACGTGACCGTGACAGTTTTGTTACATTACAAAGACCAGTGGATTGGATAAGAACTTTGTCCCTATGGATGTATTTCAGTGTAAAGAAGCAAAGGAGCAACGTACAAGAGTACAAGTACTCTCCCTATTCTTAATGTCACAATGGGAAAATTCCAATAGGATAAACTGTCAGTTGACATAACACGCTGAATACCGCAACTAATCTTAACAACTAATCTTAATCCTGAAAAAACAACATAATCTGAAATTCTTATCATGTATTCTAGACTATGGAGAATGGATAGAACTGACACTTATCTTCCTGAATATAGCTGGAATATAGATAGATAGAATATACCTGCAGTGGATGATCATTGGCCCGGCGTCTGGGAACTCGGCCTGTTTTGAGTTGACCTGAGTGAGGAAGCTTAGCACCCCTCCTGGCTCCTCGGGAACTCCATGGTCGGGCCAGCTCAGGTACTGGTAGTGCCAGATAGTACGGACCGAGTCCGACTGGGACAGACGAGGAGGAGAGGAGGAGAGAGACAAAGAGGAGAGAGATGAGTAATACATTAAATTCAGCTAATCTGTGACTGTAGTGATGACCGAGGTAACAGTGATGACAGTGATGATAATGGTGACAGTGTGGATAACGGTAACAGTGTTGAGGTGACAATGGTAACAGTGGTGACAGTGATGACAAGGGTAACAGTGGTGACACTGATAGTGATGATAGCGATAAGTGAAACAGTATTAGAGATGACAGAGATGACAGAGATAACAGTGTTAACAGTTATGACAGTGATGGCAGTGATGATAGTGACAGTGATGACAGAGGTAACAGTGATGACAGAGGTGACAATGATGACAGTAATGATAGTGATGTCAGAGATAAGAGTGGTGATGATGGGTGGAGCCAGCAGGTGGTACCTACCTGGTCCAGAGGGTAGATCTCCATTATCCTGATCTTATAGTCAACGGCATCTTTCTCAGACACATAGGTGACCACATATGGCCCCACCTCTTTGAAGCCCTCCATTTCTGGCCAGTATGGAAAACATTTATTCTGCATCGAAAAACATGGAGAAATGGTTTGAGGAAAATGAGATGGGCAGTTTATACTATTTTATATAATATTGAAATCATACAATGTAAAACAAAATGCTTTTGAGTTTTTAATAACACTCTTAAGTCACTAACCCGTCCCTTCTCGACCTCCCTGGTTGTCATGACAATGATCCTTGTCCTTTCCTGCCACACCATTTGCCAGAAATCGTTGACAGTTGTTGCAAGGCAGCCCTGGCAGGCAATGTACATCTTCTGGTCACCAGGCTCCTGCAACTTATTCTACAAAGAGATGCAGAAAGTTAGTAAAATATGTCAAATATTGTCTACATGGAGACAAAGCCCATTGCAATTATAGTCTTTGATCATATTAATTAAAACATATTAATGTTTAGACTTGTTATGGATTCATAACAATATGATCTTGTTGCCATCTAATGTACATTCAAATGTCATAAATCAACACTGCAGTGCTCTCCCTGTCCTCTGCTGTGCCTTGATTGTATTACTGTTGATGATATCTGAAAATGTGCATGTACACCCTGGCCCATCTACTGTTGCTAGCCCCAATTCTAACTTGTATCTGATTTCTGCTCTCGTAAAAGCCTGGGTTTTCTGCACGTTCACATTAGAAGCTTATTACCTAAAATTGATCAATTGAAAGTCTGGGTTCACAGCTCCAATCCAGATATGTTGGTCATTACTGAGACGTGGTTAAGGAAGAGTGTTTTGAATACTGATGTTAACCTTTCTGGTTATAACCTTTTTCGGCAAGACAGATCTTCCAAAGGTGGGGGAGTGGCAATCGTTACCAAGGATCACCTTGAGTGATCAGTTGTCTCCACCAAGTCTGTCCCCAAACAATTTGATTTGATGGTTTTATTTTTTTTGTGGCTCAGCACACGCGTACTAAGGCTGACTGGCTCTCGTTCAGGCAAATGAGAAATAAGTGCACTCGGGCTATTTGGAAGGCTTAAGTTAGTTACTTTAAGGAGCAGTTTTCTCTCTGTGGGTCTAACCCCAAGAAGTTCTGGAAAACGGTTAAAAACCTGGAGAATAAACCCTCCTCCTCACAGCTGCCCATGTCCCTTAAAGTTAATGATGTGGTTGTTACTGACAAGAAGCACATGGCTGAGCTCTTTAATCACCACATTCCTATTTAACTCAGCCATGCCTCCTTGCCGGTCCAACGTTTCCTCTTCTCCCACCCCTTCTAATGCGACTAGTCCCGATGCTCCTCCCTCTTATACTGTACTCAGCTGGCCCCTCCCTGGATTTTGTGTTAAACGCTCTACAACAAAGCTTTCTTAGTGTCCAACAAGCTTTCTCTGTCCTTAACCTTATTCTGAACACCTCCAAAACATAGATCATGTGGTTTGGTAAGAAAAATGCCCTACTCCCCACAGGTGTGACTACTACCTCTGAGGGTTTAGAGCTTGAGGTAGTCACATCATACAAGTACTTGGGAGTATGGCTGGATGGTACACTGTCCTTCTCTCAGCACATATTAAAGCTGCAGGCTAAAGTTAAATCTAGACTTGGTTTCTTCTATCGTAATCGCTCCTCTTTCACTCCAGCTGCCAAACTAACCCTGATTCAGATGAACATCCTACCCATGTAAGATTACGTAGACGTAATTTATAGATCGGCAGGTAAGGGTGCTCGAGGGGCTAGATGTTCTTTACCATTCGGCCATCAGATTTGCCACCAATGCTCCTTATAGGACACATCACTGCAATCTATACTCCTCAGTAAACCGGTCATCTCTGTATACCTGTCACAAGACCCACTGGTTGATGCTTATTTATAAAACCCTCTTAGGCCTCACTCCCCCCTATCTGAGATATCTACATCCTCCACATACAACACTTGTTCTGCCAGTCACATTCTGTTAAAGGTCCCCAAAGCACACACATCCCTGGGTCGCTCGTCTTTTCAGTTCGCTGCAGCTAGCGACTGGAACAAGCTGCAACAAACACTCAAACTGGACAGTTTTATCTCAATCTCTTCATTCAAAGACTCAATCATGGACACTCTTACTGACAGTTGTGGCTGCTTTGCTTGATGTATTGTTGTCTCTACCTTCTTGCCCTTTGTGCTATTGTCTGTACCCAATAATGTTTGTACCCTGTTTTGTGCTGCTACCATGTTGTGTTGCTGCCATGTTGTGGTCATGTTGTGTTGCTATCATGCGGTGTTGTCATGTGTTGCTGCCATTTATGTAGTGTTGTCTCTCTTGTCGTGATGTGTTTTGTCCTATATTGTTATTTAATTTATTCATATGTTTAATCCCAGCCCCCATCCCTGCAGGAGGCCTTTTGCCTTTTGGTAGGCCGTCATTGTAAATAAGAATTTGTTCTTAACTGACTTGCCTAGTTAAATAAAGGTTAAATAAAATTATAAATTATTATAAATTATAAATTATAAAATAATAAATTTGTAGTGTGATGTTGATACTACAAGGTGACATAACATGTACTTACTGTCACATAGTTGGCATTGATGTAATCTGAGCCAATGATATTGGGGTCTCCAGATGACAGAATGACCCTGGTATCATCAACTGGGAGGAGAATAGGATGAGTGTAGAGATGGAAGGATATGAGAGAGAGAGAGAGAGAGAGAGAGAGAGAGAGAGAGATGAGGGGATGTATCAGACAGAGAGAATACAAATAGAAGAGAAAATTGAAAGAAAATGGGTAAAAAGATAACGATATATCATTGCACTTCAGAATTAGATGATCTTACAGGGAAGGATGTTCTTATATCGGTTTTTGCTTTTGTTTTCTGGTCTCATCCCTTCTTCTCTGCTCTTCTTCATCTTTGTCTCTTGCTTTTGAAGGGCCTGGAAAGAACAAGAGGAGAGAGAGAGAGAGAGAGTGAGAGAGAGAGAGAGAGAGAGAGAGAGAGAGAAAGATAGCATTCAATTACTTAACCAACAGTATAGAGGGGCCTTTAAACAGGTCACTTCTTGAAAATACCCTCAATCAAACAGCCATGCCATTTCTCAACCGTTTTTTAGGTGACACATTAAAGCTATTCTCTAATGACAAATGTTTAATTTGTTCCACAGTACTGACACAGACTAGAGCACTTTTTACTCGGGCCCCCCTTCCAGCATTGTGGAACATCCCGGGCTCCCACTCTGCGCACGTGCCACATCTATTTCTATGGACACAAGCACTGTTCGTGACACAAACTGTTCAATCCCCTCTGGTTGGTGGAGAGAATGTTGCAGGTTTAAAGCTTATTTCCTGCAAATCTATACATTTTGTCATGGGGTGCAAAGAAAATGTAGTATTTTTAAAGCTATGACTGCATGATTAGTGCGCAGAATGCTCATTGAGGTTAAGAAGAACCCTAGAATGTCAGCTAAAGACTTGAACATGCTAACATCTCTGTTGACGAGTCTACAATACATAAAACACTAAACAAGAATGGTGTTCATGGGAGGACACCACGGAAGAAAAAAAACAGGTTCCACAGCACCACTGGCAAAATATTCTGTGGACAGATTAAACTAATGTTGAGTTGTTTGGAAGGAACACACAACACTATATGTGGAGAACATCAAAACCTCATCCCAACTGTAAAGTATGGTGCAGGGAGCATCATGGTTTGGGTCTGCTTTGCTGCCTCAGGGCCTGGACAGCTTGCTATCCTCGACAGAAAAATGAATTCCCAAGTTTATCAAGACATTTTGCAAGAGAATTTATGTCTATCTGTCCGCCAAATGAAGCTCAACAGAAGTTGGGTGATGCAACAGGACAACGACCCAAAACACAGAAGTAAATCAACAACAGAATGGCTTTAACAGAAGAAAATACCCATTCTGGAGTGGCCC
This sequence comes from Thymallus thymallus, assembly GCA_023634145.1. NCBI lineage: Eukaryota > Metazoa > Chordata > Actinopteri > Salmoniformes > Salmonidae > Thymallus > Thymallus thymallus. The sequence goes on from CM042416.1 coordinate 14,537,959, forward strand.
AGTCAGAGTCCTGACCTCAACATGATTGAGATGCTGTGGCATGACCTCAAGAGAGTGGTTCACACTAGACATCCCAAGAATATTGCTGAACTGAAACAGTTTTGCAACTACAGAAAATGTTTGGTTGAGGTTATTGCTGCCAAAGGAGGGTCAACCAGTTATTAAATCCAAGGGTTCGCATACTTTTTCCATGCTGCACTGTGAATGTTTACACAGTGTGTTCAATAAAGACATAAAAACGTATAATTGTTTGTGTGTTATTAGTTTAAGCAGACTGTGTCTGTCTATTGTTGTGACTTAGATAAAGATCAGATCAAATGTTATGACCAATTTACGCAGAAATCCAGGTAATTCCAAAGGGTTCACATACTTTTTCTTGCCACTGTAGATACTCCTGTTCTAGATTGATATACAGTGGATTCGGAAAGTATTCAGACCCCTTTACTTTTTCCACATTTTGTTACATTACAGCCTTATTCTAAAATTTATTAAATTGCCTTTTTCCCTCATCAATCTACACACAATACCCCATAATGACAAAGCAAAAACCTTATTGCATTTACATAAGTATCCAGACCCTTTACTCAGTACTTTGTTAAAGCACCTTTGGCCTCAAGTCTTCTTGGGTATGATGCTACAAGCTTGGCACACTTGTATTTGAGGAGTTTCTCCCATTCTTCTCTACAGATCCTCTCAAGCTCTGTCAGGTTGGATGGGGAGCGTCACTGGACAGCTTTTTTCAGGTCTCTCCAGAGATGATCAATCAGGTTCAAGTCCAGGCTCGTTGTTGGAAGGTGAAGCTTCGCCCCAGTCTGAGGTCCTGAGGGCTCTGGAGCAGGTTTTCATCAAGGATCTCTCTGCTCTGTTCATCTTTCCCTCGATCCTGACTAGTCATCCAGTCCCTGCTGCTGAAAAATATACCCACAGCATGATGCTGCCACCACCATGCTTCACCGTAGGGATTGTGCCAGGTTTCCTTCAGACATGATGCTTGGCATTCAAACTTTGTTCATCAGACCAGATAATATTGTTTCATTTGGCAACTCCAAGCGGGCTGTCATGTGCCTTTTACTGAGGAGTGGCTTCTGTCTGGCCACTCTACCATAAAGGCAGTGGTGGACAGGCCGTCGGGAGAACCGGGACATTTCCCGGTGGCCTGAGGGTCGTTTTGGCCTGCCGTGAATAGTCAACTTGAACAGCGATAATATAGCAAGCAGGAATGAGTTGACGGAGAATCCACGCATCAGGCACGACTCTCACTCTCTCGCTGCAGTGTCCCCGCGCGAGGGTGCATACGCCAAAAATGACATCAGGTCTCTCCACGACGCACATGGCAACTGTCTACCTGCTTCACTACCGATAACATTTTAGACAAGTTGCACGGCGAAATGGACGGTCAGAAAAGGAAAAGTGGAGCAGAGAGGGAGAGAATAAAAAAGAGAAAGGCCCACATGAAAGAAGCAAGACCTATAGAGAAAGTACAGAAGCCTTTTTCCTCTGAGCCAGCAAAGCAGACATACTTAACCTTCTGAGTGATAAGCAAATGTCAGTTCAACGAGACCAGGTCAGAGAGGAGGCAGGTCATGTAACGTGTGATTGATGTAGTTAAAGTTATTGGTAAATGTGGGCTTAGTTACATAGGACACAGACACGAAGCTGCATTTAACTTGGAAAACATGGCAGTCGATCATAGCAAGTTTCTTGAGCTTATATTGTTGCTAAGCAAATATGATGTCTGCCTACAATAACATGTTAGTGATTGCATTGAGAAGAGCAAGAAGCAGATGGGAAGTAAAGGAAGAGGGTCCTTAGTAACTATGATGTCCAAAACAACAGCAAATAAAGTAATTGAAGTCATCAGAATGTTGATTCAGCAGACAATTGCTGTTGAAGTGAGAAAGGCAGGAATGTTCTCAATACAAATGGACACAACACAGGATTTAACATCCAAAGACCAGTGTGCAGTAGTTCAGAGATATGTCACTGATGTTGTCCACGAGTGACTCATTGCGGTCATTGACTGTGAGTCATCGACGGGACAGTACTTTGTGGACCTTGTGAAACAGACCCTTGAGATGTTGGACATAGATATCAAAGAATTGAAAAGGATGTGACCATAAAACATGCCATCCGAAACAAGGCCCAAGGGTACAAGAATGCTCTCGTAAAGTATGAAACCATGCTTACAAGCTGAGGTTTTTCTCAGGATTTTTGAGCAGACGTCTCCTCTCTCTAAATACTTGCAAACAAGTGGCATGGATATCTTAACAGCACAGCACTTGGTGAAGGGAACGGAGGATAACCTGAGAAAGTGTGCCCGAGACTTTGAGGGTGTGAAGAGGGCAGCAGACGACTTTGTTGAGTGGGCCAATAGCATTCTGGAGGAGCAGCAGGACTGTGATGCCGAAGCTCAGACTGCTCTCCCAGAGAAGAGAACAAAAAAAAAGAAGAGAAAGCCAAGTGAGTTGGCAGAAGACGAGCCCATTGCTAATGTAGACATGGATTACAAAATCAAGATCCACAATGTGGTACTGGACACTGTTGTTGAGAGTATTGCAGTGCTGTGTGCAGATGTCTCCTGCATGAATCCGAAGCATTTTCCTGAGATCGCTTACTGGAATTTGATGAACATGCCACGGTTGAACTGATCAGCCTTGCACAACAGTGGGAAAGACTGAAACAGTCAGCATTGGAGGAGTACAACACCAGGGCCGCCACCAGTGATGAATCAGGGGAAGGCTTTGAGGATCCTGATGAAAGTGTGGAGTTGGTGAGCAGAAGTTGTTCCACATGTAAAAACTGCCCGATATGCTGCTATCTTCTCCTATCTCAGTACAATCTGCTCACGGATGCGTATCACATCATTGGTTTGGGCTACAAGTTCCTCCTCACCCTATCCATCACTCAGGTGGCTTGTGAGAGGACCTTCTCCACCCTGAAATTCGTGAAGAACCGCCTAAGTACCTCCCTCACTCAAGAGAACCTTGAAGCGTTCCTTTTGATGGCAACAGAGAAGGAGATTCTTATGGGACTTGACAAAGATGACATCATTGACAAGATGGCAGAGAGCAGTGAGTTACTGCGCCACCTACTGGTTTACTAGCGGTAATTACTTACTGGTTACGTTGAAGTAGCTATGTTCTTCCTTAACTGGCTGACATGGGTGAAAGAAGATTTGCTGTGCGTTAAAGCTTTTGTACAGAGGCATTTTTTGGGACTTTCGTATATTATACTTGCAGTTATGTAGCCAATGTTCAATTTCATTGACTCAGTGTATAGATGTGTTTATTTTTGTGCCGTTTGCTTTATGGACACCAGTGAGTGAACATTGTAATCTAAAAGTTTTTGTAGAGGAGTGCTTTTTCGACTTTTGTATTATACTTACTTACATTGTTGTAGCTTATGTTCAAGTTCAGTGAATGTGTAAAGTTTTTTGATACTTTTGATATGCTTGAAGTGCTGAGTCACTGGCTTACTGGGCAGTGGAGGGGATCTTTCGTGGGCTATACTCAGTCTTGTCTCAGGGTAGTAAGTTGGTGGTTGTTGATATCCCTCTATTGGTGTGGGGGTTGTGCTTTGGCAGAGTGGGTGGGGTTATATCCTGCCTGGTTGGCCCTGTCCGGGGGTATTGTCGGGGGTATTGTTGGAAGGGGCCACAGTGTCTCCTGACCCCCCCTGTCTCAGCCTCCAGTATATATGCTGCAATAGTCTATGTGCCGGGGGGCTAGGGTCAGTTTGTTAAATCTGATGATATTATCCGGTGTCTTGTGTGAATTTAAGTATGCTCTCTCTAATTCTCTCAAACTCTACCTCCCCTACCGGAGGACCTGAGTTTTAGGGCCATGCTTCGGGACTACCTGCCCTGATGACTGCTAGCTGTCCCTAGTCCACCTGGTCATGCTGCTGCACCGGTTTCAACTTCTGCCTGCGGTTATGGAACCCTGACCTGTTCATTGGACGTGCCACCTTGTCCCAGACCTGCTGTTTTCATCTCTCTCTCTCTCTCTCTCTCTCTCTCTCTCTCTCGCTACCGCACCTGCGCTCTATCGCACACCGTACCTGCGCTCTCTACCGGATCTAAATGCCTGGCTATGAAAAGCCAAGTGACATTCACTCCTGATGTATTTACCTGTTGCAACCTCCACAGCCACTATGATTATTATTTGACCCTGCTGGTCATCTATGAACGTTTGAACATCTTGGAGAAAGAACTGGTCTTAATGGCCATGAATTGATATAATCTCCACCCGGCACAGCCAGAAGAGGACTGGCCACCCCTCAGAGCCTGGTTCCTCTCTAGGTTTCTTCCTAAGTTTTTGATTTCTAGGGAGTTTGTGTGTCTAGCCTTGTACATTTGTATGTGCTATGATTGGTGTATTCCTAGTGAGTTTTTGAGGGTGCAGCCATAGCCATAGCGTACCTTGAAAACAGTGGTCAGATAGGCTACTTGTTGGTCAGTCCCAAATGTTTGTATTTTGTAATGTGGATAACTTTCTTCCCAGATGAACATAGTGACAACCGATTGCTCAGTTTGGCCGGGCGGCCTGCTCTAGGAAGATTCTTGCTGGTTCCAAACGTCTTATATTTAAGAATGATGGAGGCCACTGTGTTCTTGGGGACCTTTAATGCTGCAGAAATTTTTTGGTACCCTTCCCCAGATGTGTGCATCAACACAATCCTGTCTAGGAACTCAACGGACATTTCCTTCGACCTCATGGCTTGGTTTTTGCTGTGTCAGCTCAGGGGAACTCTGATTGGTCTACAGGATTGGGGTTAGGGAAAGGGGGATACTAGTCAGTTGTACAACTGACTGCATTCAACTGAAATGTGTCTTCAACATCCATGTCTTCGGCCCCCTGGGAACAGTAGGTAAACTGCCTTGTTCAGGGGAAGAACAACAGATTTTTACTTTGTCAGCTCGGGGATTCGATCCAGCAACCTGCCGCCCTGTTACACATACATCCAGTGTTACCTATTTCACTGGGCTAGAACAAAAGCCTGGATGTGTATACCAGGACCAGAGTAACCTAACCCCTGGTCTAACCTCACAGTCTTGAGGGAAGGGGTTGACTGTAAACATCCCAAACATAGAGTCACTCAACCCAGCTGTGACAACTCAAACTTTTTCAGGAATACCTTCAGGAGAATGTGTTAATGTTTGAAGACATGCAAACCCCCATTCCCAGTATTTGTGGAATACTGACATACTATATTACTATGAATACATTCCTGAATGCTCTATAAATATGCCATGTTTGTTATGTGATTATGGATGTGTTATGTATGCTTTATGAACATACAGTTAATGTAAATTTGTTACCCATATTTTTTTAAAAACTATTTTATAAGTAATTTTTCATGTACTGTTGAAGCATTTTGGAATTAGTGTTAGACAATATCTAATCTCTTGTGGCCAGACTATGCAGCATCTGACGCAATTACGCAAGGTTTTAGTTTTTTGTTTCTGAGATTAGACAAATAGCAGTACCACAGGCTACCACATGGTGGTAGTAAAACAGTTGTCTATGGTTCTTGCAGTCTACTTCCTATGGCTGTAGTAGTGAGACCTTTAACCATTTGATTATAGTTTTCCTTGCAATACTCTCACTTTTACTTGTCCAACGGAACATGGTTCATAATGTTTCACCATGTTGCACAAGAGTAAAGCCACATTACATACACAGCTTATAGGACCAACTAAAGCATCAAACACAGACCTCAGAAAACCTACAGTAGGGTAAAGTAGCCTGGTCGCATAAACTACACATAACATACATAATAATACGAAATGCTCTGAGAGCAGGTTGAGTAATGAGAGCAAGAGGTGAAGAAGGGTTGTTCAAACCATCACATTTTCCCTCCATCAAAAACGTCATGGACTTACATCAAACTCCTCCCAGAATCCTGCTTTGCTCTTCTTCTCTCCCTCGTTCTCTCTCTCCGCCGTCTGGTCCAGTAGCCTCACTCTGCTGTCAATGTCTGCTGCATTCACTCTGGTGGAGAAATAGGGCTGAAGGAGAGAAGAAGGCAGTGGACAGGAAAGAGAAGGAGAGGAGAAGAAGTCAGCATTTGTTCAGATAATGGCTCTATCTTGTCATTCAGGTGATCTTTAACTCATTATAAGATACAGTATCTCCAACCTGTGTAAGGTTGTAACTTGACTGCAACACTCCCGGTGACTCTGTGACCTGTATGGCGTCCTAAGTCTTTACCTGTTTGAGGTGCACCCAGGTTCCAGACATCTCCTCGATGCCTTTGCGTTTGTAGTGCTCCACCAGGTCAGCCAGGGTGTCAAACATCTCTGTGCCTCCCACCGTGTACCGGTCATTCTATTTATATAAATATATAAACATAAATATATGACGACATGGGTCCCATTATGCTTGGCGAAAACCAGACACTGCATTAAGAACCTTATACCAACGGTCAAGCATGGTGGTGGTAGTGTGATGGTTTGGGGATGCTTTGCTGCCTCAGGACCTGGACGACTTGACTTGATAGAAGGAACAATGAATTCTGCTCTGTATCAGAGAATTCTACTGGAGAATGTCAGAACAGCGCAAACTGGCTCTGACCAGAATAGAAAGAGGAGTGGGAGGCCCCGGTGCAAAACTGAGCAAGAGGACAAGTACATTAGAGTGCCTAGTTTGAGAAACAGATCCCTCACAAGTCCTCAACTGGCAGCTTCATTAAATAGTACCCGCAAAACACCAGTCTCAACGTCAACAGTGAAGAGGCGACTCTGGGATGCTGGTCTTCTAGGCAGAGTTGTCCCCAAACATTTGAACGGTAGTGTATATACAGTGGGGAGAACAAGTATTTGATACACTGCCGATTTTGCAGGTTTTCCTACTTACAAAGCATGTAGAGGTCTGTAATTTTTATCATAGGTACACTTCAACTGTGAGAGACGGAATCTAAAACAAAAATCCAGAAAATCACATTGTATGATTTTTAAATAATTAATTTGCATTTTATTGCATGACATAAGTATTTGATCACCTACCAACCAGTAAGAATTCCGGCTCTCACAGACCTGTTAGTTTTTCTTTAAGAAGCCCTCCTGTTCTCCACTCATTACCTGTATTTACTGCACCTGTTTGAAATCGTTACCTGTATAAAAGACACCTGTCCACACACTCAATCAAACAGACTCCAACCTCTCCACAATGGCCAAGACCAGAGAGCTGTGTAAGGACATCAGGGATAAAATTGTAGACCTGCACAAGGCTGGGATGGGCTACAGGACAATAGGCAAGCAGCTTGGTGAGAAGGCAACAACTGTTGGCGCAATTATTAGAAAATGGAAGAAGTTCAAGATGACGGTCAATCTCCCTCGGTCTGGGGCACCATGCAAGATCTCACCTCGTGGGGCATCAATGATCATGAGGAAGGTGAGGGATCAGCCCAGAAATACACGGCAGGACCTGGTCAATGACCTGAAGAGAGCTGGGACCCGGCAACTAAGGAGTGGCTCCGTAAGAAGCATCTCAAGGTCCTGGAGTGGCCTAGCCAGTCTCCAGACCTGAACCCAATAGAAAATCTTTGGAGGGAGCTGAAAGTCCGTATTGCCCAGCGACAGCCCTGAAACCTGAAGGATCTGGAGAAGGTCTGTATGGAGGAGTGGGCCAAAATCACTGCTGCAGTGTGTGCAAACCTGGTCAAGAACTACAGGAAACGTACCAAATATTAAGTTCTGCTTTTCTGATGTATCAAATACTTATGTCATGCAATAAAATGCAAATTAATTACTTAAAAATAATACAATGTGATTTTCTGGATTTTTGTTTTAGATTCTGTCACTCACAGTTGAAGAGTACCTATGATAAAAATTACAGACTTCTACATGCTTTGTAAGTGGGAAAACCTGTAATATCGGCAGTGTATCAAATACTTGTTCTCCCCACTGTATATATATACACAGTAATAATGTTCTGTTGGTAACTGTGGATTTATAATATAATATAATATAATATAGAAACTGTCAATAATACACAGTAATAATGTTCTGTTGGTAACTGTGGTTTTGGGTCTTTGGTTATATTTAGCACATGAAAACTAATTTCCACATAAGAGGGAAGTAAATGTTATCTAATCTGATCTAATCATGCAGCTGAATGGCAGACTCACCAGACTGAGACTGTCATTCATTTAGAATTACAGTACAGTGTACTGTATGTATTTAAAGGCATGCGCCGGTACTTTGGCGACTAGTAAGTCTTTTTAAAACCTCCCGCTTTCGAGCTGGATGTGTCAATCTGTAGTTCATACATGCATAATCTACAGTATGAGCAAAATATTTTTCCTACATTTACCCCCACGTGTGCAAGCCCCCGAGCAATTCTGCCAATGAGCTTCAGCACCTCGCCATTTGAGTGACAGCTAGTAAGACTCACACACACAGTAGAGAGAGAGAGAGCAATGACATGGTGCACATATCTGCCCATTTGTGACATAGTATGCAATTTCCGGCGACCACTTTTAGCTCGTGTGCGTTACTTTCAGAACCACTGGTTAAAAAGTATACAAAAATACCGGAAAATATATTTAATGTACTTCCTATTAGCTGTTAGGAAATGCAACTGATGCTTGCTCCTGGTAGGGCCTGTGCCAGGACTCAATGATAATCTTCTGACCCTGAATTCTCCAGACTCCAGCCCTACAATGCCTCTCATTCAAATCCACCTCATGTTTGCAATAAGATGAACCACAGCTAAAAAATAACCTAACCCTGATGGTGCTGCTGACAAGGTTTAATCTATGAAAAGGAGGTTAGGGGATGAATACAGTAAGTTAAAGTCTAGCTCTGCACTCGGAAATAACTATGCTATTGTTATTTCTAGTGCTAGTTACTGTACACACATGAATATTAAGCATTTAACTGTGAATAACAATTCTCATGTATTTTATTGGAATCGTATATGAATTTAAGGGTCCTAAGGGTCCAAATTAAATACGTAATTAACTAATTAAAACATAACCGCTTGGCATTGTCACGTTCGGGTGTGTAGAGAGACCAAGGCGCAGCGTATCGATAGTTCGACATGTTTATTGAACTAACTGACGAACTATACAAAATATAATAGATAATAATAATAACACACGTAGCACGAACACGAGACAACATAACAATGAACCACGCCAACGGAGTGGAACACAGACATACAGTGGGGAGAACAAGTATTTGATACACTGCCGATTTTGCAGGTTTTCCCACTTACAAAGCATGTAGAAGTCTGTAATTTTTATCATAGGTACTCTTCAACTGTGAGTGATGGAATCTAAAACAAAAATCCAGAAAATCACATTGTAATTAATTTGCATTTTATTGCATGACATAAGTATTTGATACATCAGAAAAGCAGAACTTAATATTTGGTAGAGAAACCTTTGTTTGCAATTACAGAGATCATACGTTTCCTGTAGTTCTTGACCAGGTTTGCACACACTGCAGCAAGTATTTTGGCCCACTCCTCCATCCAGATCCTTCAGGTTTCGGGGCTGTCGCTGGGCAATACAGTCTTTCAGCTCCCTCCAAAGATTTTCTATTGGATTCAGGTCTGGAGACTGGCTAGGCCACTCCAGGACCTTGAGATGCTTCTTACGGAGCCACTCCTTAGTTGCCCTGGCTGTGTGTTTCGGGTCGTTGTCATTCTGGAAGACCCAGCCACGACCCATCTTCAATGCTCTTACTGAGGGAAGGAGGTTGTTGGCCAAGATCTCGCGATACATGGCCCCATCCATCCTCCCCTCAATACGGTGCAGTCGTCCTGTCCCCTTTGCAGAAAAGCATCCCCAAAGAATGATGTTTCCACCTCCATGCTTCACGGTTGGGATGGTGTTCTTGGGGTTGTACTCATCCTTCTTCTTCCTCCAAACACGGCGAGTGGAGTTTAGACCAAAAAGCTCTATTTTTGTCTCATCAGACCACATGACCTTCTCCCATTCCTCCTCTGGATCATCCAGATGGTCATTGGCAAACTTCAGACGGGCCTGGACATGCGCTGGCTTGAGCAGGGGGACCTTGCGTGCGCTGCAGGATTTTAATCCATGACGGCGCAGTGTGTTACTAATGGTTTTCTTTGAGACTGTGGTCCCAGCTCTCTTCAGGTCATTGACCAGGTCCTGCCGTGTAGTTCTGGGCTGATCCCTCACCTTCCTCATGATCATTGATGCCCCACGAGGTGAGATCTTGCATGGTGCCCCAGACCAAGGGAGATTGACCGTCATCTTGAACTTCTTCCATTTTCTAATAATTGCGCCAACAGTTGTTGCCTTCTCACCAAGCTGCTTGCCTATTGTCCTGTAGCCCATCCCAGCCTTGTGCAGGTCTACAATTTTATCCCTGATGTCCTTACACAGCTGTTTGATTGAGTGTGTGGAGTCTGTTTGATTGAGTGTGTGGACAGGTGTCTTTTATACAGGTAACGAGTTCAAACAGGTGCAGTTAATACAGGTAATGAGTGGAGAACAGGAGGGCTTCTTAAAGAAAAACTAACAGGTCTGTGAGAGCCGGAATTCTTACTGGTTGGTAGGTGATCAAATACTTATGTCATGCAATAAAATGCAAATTAATTATTTAAAATTCATACAATGTGATTTTCTGGATTTTTGTTTTAGATTCCATCTCTCATAGTTGAAGTGTACCTATGATAGAAATTACAGACCTCTACATGCTTTGTAAGTAGGAAAACCTGCAAAATCGGCAGTGTATCAAATACTTGTTCTCCCCACTGTATAAGTAAGATCCCTAATTAGAGGTAATGCATAGCAGCTGCCTCTAATTAGGGATCCCACACACACACAACACCAGACAGAAATAGAAATGATAGATCTGCCAGACTCTGACCATAGAAATATAGAGAAGCAAAGCTTCTCTATGGCCAGAGCCTGACAGGCATACTTATTTTCTAAGTACAACTTTTGTAATCAGGATGTCGTCAGTGATATCTATCAACCTCATAACTGTTTCTGTGCTGAGACAGTAGTGGTGGTGTGTTTGTCAGATTTTCTCGTAGATGTTGGAAGCAGGTCACTCATTGCATAAAAAGTAACATTTTGGGGAAACTGAAAATTGGTCTGGTTTCATAACTAGATCTACTCAGATATGGGAATAACTATAGCAAAGATTGCAATGTGAATTATACAAACACACACACACACACACACACACACACACACACACACACACACACACACACACACACACACACACACACACACACACACACACACACACACACACACACACACACACACACACACACACACACACACACACACACACAAACACACACACACACACCTGGCACATGATCTTGATGTGTGAGACCCTCCTTCCTCTGCTGGATGCCTTGCTAATGTCCTCAGTCAGAACAGACAGAACAAAGTCTCCAGGTTTGGACAGAGACTCACGCACCAGGAAGGTGCCCGGCTCGTTCCGTTCCCATAGCAACTTCTCTGCGTTGGGGCCTGACAGGTGTCCGTGATACCACCTGTATGGTGTATGACAGAGAAGGGGTCAATAAAGCTCTAATGGAGACATCACTATGCCCTACACCAGGGGTGGACAACCCTCCTCCTGGAGAGCTGCTGTGTGTAGTGTACAGACCTTTTCTCCAGCCCTACTCTTACACATCTGATTCAGCTAATCATGGTTGTGATAAGCAGCTCATAAAGCAGAAGCCAGTGTGTTAGAACAGGGCTGTATAGTACTATACTGTAAAAGTATGGTGTGCAGCTTGTTCAGTGCTACCAGACAGACAGTTGAAACGAGCGTAAATGTAATGTTTAACTGTGTTGCATGGAATGGAAAGTGGTGGAGGACTTTAATAAATGGTTGAGGACATTTTGGTTACTACTGTGTATTTACGGCCTGTACAGATGCACTGTATGTGGGCTTATGCAAGGTATTTCTGTCCTGCGAGTATAGTGTGTGAGAGTGTGTATCTGGGAGAGTTTAAACTCGTTAGTATGGGGATTGTCTCTGAGTGCTGCTTGCTGTTTAGATTTAGGCACAGTTCTCGATTTCTTAATCTGAACTTCCTGCTTTGCGGTCGGAAAATTCAGATGACAAGATTTCGTGGCTCAAGACAACAGTATATTTATAGCCCTCCTCTTTTTAACACTATGTTCTGTCATGTTCTTGGCCCTGGATGAATCTGTGTATCACAGTATGAATAACTGTACATTCACAAAGTGATATATCTCTGTAGAATGTAGCAAATCCTTATCAAAATTATAACCCAAATGATAATACTGCTATGTTGGGGGTGTCCTCCACTTGCATGAAATACTATTTCAGTTATCCTCCTTTCTAACAATAGAGATAGAGAGATACAGTAGCGTGGATGCATCTGCCAAATTCAATACACAGTGAGGTCAAAGTATTTGGACAGTGACACTATATTTATCGATTTGCTCTGTACTCCAGCACTTTGGATTGGAAGTGACACAATGACTATGAGGTTAAAGTGCAGAATTTGAGGGTATTTTCATCCATATCAAGTGAACCATTTAGTGAACCGTTTGCAGCACTTTTTGTACATAGTCCATTCAAATTAACATATATGTGTATTAAAGTAGTTAAAAGTGTAGTATTCCTAGCACTCAATGACTACATCAAGCTTGTGACTGTACTTATTTGTTGGATACATTTGCAATTTGTTTTGGTTGCATTTCAGATTATTTTGTGCCCAATAGAAATTAATGTCTTTTTGGAGTCACTTTTATTGTAAATAAGAATAGAATATGTTTCTAAACTCTTCTGCGTTAATACGGATGCCACCATCATTACGGATTATGATGAGTGAGAAAGTGAGAGGCATAAATAACATAGCATGACACCTCTGCATTAAAATGGGACTATAAAGCATATCATCACAGCAGTACTTGTGATATGGGTATCGAGAAGGAGATTAGAAAGACTGAAACAGAGCAAGAGTGTTGGTGGAGGTCAGGAGAGAGGAAGGTAAGTCACTGTTTTCAAATGTGTCAAAACCTAAAGTTTCCAACCGCAGCAAGAAAGGGAAGTCAAACTGACAGAGAGAGAGAAGAGAGCGGGGAAAGGAGGGGCAGTGAGGGCAGAACACAACAGGGATTTACACGCACATGCACACATGCCTCAGAGTAAAGGCCATAGAATTACCTTTCCTTCTGAAAGACTTCTGATCCTCAACATAAAGCGTTTAGATTAAGAAATTATTAATTGCAAAATGCCTGGATGTCTCAGGAGCATTTTATATGATCTGCTTCAGTTTGATAAACATGCAAAGAAATTCAGCAGAACAGTGAAAGCAGAGCACAGGCCTCTGAATGGTAAAGTTAGGGGTTAGAGATTTGAGGCAAGAGTACACGGGTTAGGGGTAAAGGGTAAAGGTTAGAGTGCACTGACCTCTCTGTGGTGGGGTCGGAGCAGTTGAGGGGGTATTTGAGCTCGATGATGGTGCCGTCTTTGTCCTGCAGGATCCCGTTCTCTGCAGTGTAGTACTCCACCAGTTCGGAGAGCGTGGCAAACTTCTCCCCTCCATACAGGTCGTAGAAGTCCCCTGTGTTTTGGATACGGATATGGGTCACCAGCTCAGCCACCCTGCGGTCAAAGATTAGGGGACAGTAGACATTCATGGGCCAGTCAGTAACAGCAAGTGAGCTAGTTTTAAGTAAAACATAAAAAATAAGGAGCGAAAGAGAGAAAGAGAGATGCAGTGTATCTGTACCTGAAGGAGGGCAAGAAAAGGAGAGAAGAAAGGACGAGTGAGGAGAGATGATATACTGTAAATTACAATCAGATCACATTTTACTGGTCACATACACATATTTAGAAGATGATATTGCGGGTGTACCGAAATGCTGTAGGTTAACATACAGTGCCTTCAGAAAGTATTCACACCCCTTGACTTTTTCCACATTTTGATGTTAGATCCTGAAATTCAAATTGATTACATTTAGATTGTTTTGGTCACTGGAAAACACACAATACCCCATAATGTCAAAGTGGAATTATGTTTTTCAAATGTTTGACAAATTCATTACAAATAAAAAGCTGAAAATGTCTTGAGTCAATAAGTATTCAACCCCTTTGTTATGGCAAGCCTAAATAAGTTCAGGAGTAAAAATGTGCTTAACAAGTCACATAATAAGTTGCATGGACTCACTCTATGTGCAATAATACTAGTTAACATGATTTTGGAATGACTACCTCATCTCTGTACCCCATGCATACAATTATTTGTAAGGTCCCTCAGTCGAGCAGTGAATTTCAAACACAGATTTAACCACAAAGACCAGGGAGTTTTTCCAATGCCTCACAAAGAAGGGCAACTATTGGTATATGTGTAAAAAAACAAACAGACATTGAATATTCCATTGAGCATGGTGAAGTTATTAATTACACTTTGGATGGTGTATCAATACACCCAGTCACTACAAAGATACAAGCGTCCTTCCTAACTCAGTTGCCAGAGAGGAAGGAAACCGCTCAGGGATTTCACCATGAGTGACTTTTAAACAGTTAGAGTTTAATGGCTGTGATAGGAGAAAACAGAGGATGGATCAACAACATTGTAGTTAGTCTACAATACTAATCTAATTGACAGAGTGAAAACAAGGAAGCCTTAACAGAAAATAAATATTCCAAAATATGCATCTTGTTTGCAACAAGGCACTAAATAAAGTAATACAGCAAAAAATGTGGCAAAGCAATTAACTTTTTGTCCTGAAAACAAAGTGTTATCCTCAAATCCAATAAAACACATTACTCCATATTTTCAAGCATAGTGGTAGCTGCATCATGTTATGGATATGCTTGTAATCGTTAAGGACTGGGGAGTTTTTCAGGATAAAACATTTAACGGAATGGAGCTAAGCACAGGCAAAATCCTAGAGGAATGTCTGGTTCAGTCTGCTTTCTACCAGACACTGGGAGATTAATTAAGCTTTCAGAAGTACAGTACAATAACCTAAAACACAAGACCAAATCTACACTGGAATTGCTTACCAAAAAGACAGTGAATGTTCCTGAGTGGCCTAGTTACAGTTTTGACTTAAATCTCTTGATAATCTATGGCAAGACCTGAAAATGGTTGTCTAGCAATGATCAACAACCAATATAATAGAGCTTGAAGAATTTTGAAAAGAATAATGGACAAATGTTGCACAATCCAGAAAGACTCATAGCTATAATCGCTGCCAAAGGTGATTCTACCATACACTGACTCAGGGGGTTGAATACTTATCTAATCAAGATACAGTATATTAGTGTTTTACTTTTAATATATATGTTTACATTTTTTATTTCACTTAGATATTCTAGATTATTTTGTGTAGATCATTGACAAAAAAATAAAATTAAATACATTTGAATCCCACTTTGTAAAACAACAAAATGTGGAAAAAGTCAAGGGGTTTGAATACTTTCCGAAGGCACAGTAGGTTGAGAGAAGGAGAGAGAAGGAGAGACAAAAAAGTAGAAAAATAGATGGAGTGTATCTCTACCTGATGGAGAGAAAGGAGGAGAAAGAGAGAGATGGAGGATGTCCTAGCTGACGGATAGAGAGAGAGAGTGAAGAAGAAGAAAGAGAGAGATGGAGAGTTCCTATCATACCTGACGGAGAGAGAGAAGTCTCCCTGGTTCTTCCTGCTGGGTCGGGCCAGGAAGCTGCCATGGACGCCTCGACTCTTCAAAAGAGACTCAGCGGCCAAGCCAGAGATATCCCTGTGGAACCACCTGGATACACAGAGAGAAACACATTACACACATACAGTATACATACAGCATATACAAACCACACACACACACACACACAGATCAGGCCACGCTCATAGGCACATGCACACAGAAATGGATATCATCTGGCCCTTTTTATTTTATTTTTATTTAACCTTTACTTAACTAGGCAAGTCAGTTAAGAACAAATTCTTATTTACAATGACGGCCTACCTACAGGGTCAGCCCCTGGAGCAAATTAGGGTTAAGTGCCTTGCTCAAGGACACATCGACAGGTTTATCACCTTGTCGGCTCGGGTATTCAAACCAGCGACCTTTCGGTCCTGCTGCACCTGTCCACATTATCTCTTTGATGCTCAGTTTCTTCCCTCCGTGGGAAATGATATGAGACGTGGTAATAAAGATGAGTTAAATCACAGTGTGTCTTTTTAATCCCATTTCAAAACCCTGCATTCCATTATCAGGTCGTAGATTAGCACAGTACTAGGTAGAGAGTAGTCTACACCGCATTATTGCAACCTTTTTGAGGTATAAGCTAGTATACATTTATACAATATTGTTTCAAGGCAAAGAACTAGCATAACATTTGAATGGTAAAGCCTGCATAAGGGCCTAAGAGATGACAGACAGACCACCAAGTCACAAACCCACAGAACACACCTCACCAACTTTTCATTGAATGGCTACTATACTAGCCTATTCTACAGAACGACCTCATGCTAAGTATAGTATCACACGTCAGAGGTAGGACTGATAATGTTTTCTAAACTAAAGGGAATGATTGATGATTGTAAATGTACAATTATTATACAATCTCTCACTCCTAAGTGGACCAGCACATTGATATCTCTTGTCAAGTTTCAGTGTAGATGTAGCAAGCTACACAAGACATGGTCAAGTTATTGATATCTGTTGCCAAATTTCAGTGTAGACTAACAGCACGATGCAAATGTAGAATCAGTCAGAATTGGGCAACATTTCAAGAACTTTAAAAAATGACTGCAAAATAGTTGGGAATTCTTACAGAGTTTAAAAACAAAACGTTACGCATGAACTACAAACACACAAGACAGCAGAAAATACTAAAAGACAAAGTACTGATGGTAAAGGAACAGAGAGAACAAGGAAAAGAAAGAGAGAAGTCGACATCAGCCGTTAGGTCAAAGGCAGATCAATACCAGGGTTGAGTAACTGAGTGTAAAATAATCTTGATATGGGGGAGCTCAACTCACCGAACCATTTTCGCTTCACTTCTTCTGGGCCCAAAGAGAAACAGACAGGATAGTGAGGGTACACTTACAGGTACAACCTCAAGGCTAGCACATTGTAATGCATGGTAATGTAACAAATACTGCAACATCTAGGCCAGTTATTAAGTAAATGCAAATGTACTCCTTCCATTATCATCCCTTTCTCTCTCTCTCTCTCTAACTGCCTCCCTCCACACAGTAGTTTGCTGTATTTCTTCCTCCATTTCTCTCATTCAACATCACATACGCAAAGAGCACCCCTCCGAACAATCTGTCTTCTTTCTCTTTTAATCGCACACTGTTCACCACACCCTCTTTCTCTCCCTCTCTCTTTCTCTCTATATCTCACAGTTAGGTAGATAAGTAAACAATCTTACTTTTGTCAGCTCCTTCTGAAACCAAGTGACACTCTTGCTGACAGACTCGTGTATGTCTTACCCTCCGTCCCTCCCCTCTTTTTCTCTTTCTGACGTTCTGTGACACTCTCTCAATCCTTCCTTCCTTCCTTTTTTAGGCTCTTTTCACAAAACAGAAAGCAAGAGAGACAGGAACAAAAATAGCTGACAGGCCAGAATCTCTTACAGATAGAGATACTTTATAAATGTCAACGTAATGAAAACGCTTAGTATTCATCTTTTAATCTCTCTCTCTTTTCTTGTCTGAATCTCATGTCACGTCTCTCTCTCTCTCTCTTCTCTACCCCCTCAGAATGTTCATAGCACCCCCAGTGTTTTGCAAACAGACAGTCTAGTGAGATTACTCTGAATATGTCATACCATACACTGTTCCTCAATGAGATAATGAACTAGAGAGAGAGAGCACTTTTAAAAGGTAAACTAAGGAACTGCACACGTCTGCACAGTACCACTAATGAAAAAACACACTAGTCCCTCAAGCATATAGTGGTTAAACTATTCATAAATGTTTCTCTGTCCTTCTCACTCGCTCTCGCTCTTTCCTTCTAACCCACCTGTCCTCCACTCCTCCCCTCTTCTGCTGTGTGTGTCTGTTCTCTTCTTCCACCTGTGTGTGTGTGTGTCTCTAACCTTTTGTGTGCCGTTTGTGTTTGATGCACAAAGGTCATGTTCGCATTACACTTCCTTATTTTAAGAGTGCAACCTTAAAATGTGTCGCTCTCAAACCATTTACTGTGTGTTGGGTTTTTCACGTTCAACAGTTTCCTGTGTGTATCAAAAATGGTCCACCACCCAAAATTAAATCCATCCAACTTTATACAACTGTGGGAAGCATTGAAGTCAACATGGGCCGGCATTCCTGTGGAATGCTTTCAACACTTTGTAGAGTCCAAGAGTACAATTAAGGCTTTCTGAGGGCAAAAGCAGGTGCAACTCAATAATAGGAAGGTGTATACTCAGCCAATGATCAGCCAATGAGAACATAATGATTAATTCTCTCACATATGATTTTAAATATGATAAAATACATACATTACAGAAGGCTAGAGTATACATACACAACCATGCGAGCGAGCATGCACGCACACACATGCACAGACTAACAAACGTTTGTACTGCTGGTGTTAGAACAATGGTTAACAGGAATTGCAGACACACAAACATACAGGTCAGTGAAACAAAACACTGCAGCAGTTTGAGTTGGGCTCGCTTCCCCTTTCACACCTGTGAGCTGCACATGCTAACTGTGTCTATACATAGTACTTACCCACACAACATCGAATTGACTTTTGCTCAGGTGTTCTAGACAGCCGTCCAGTCTCACCCTACCGAACCAGGGGAATAGATCCAGTCTCTACAACAGAATGGAGATGAGCTAGAGGTTAGTGCAGTGTAGTCTGTCCACTGTGTCCAGTTAGCTAGTGTACAGTTTCCTGTTCCAGCTGCTTCTCTCTTCTGTCCCCCTCTCTACCTCACCAATTTCCTCCGTTGTTCCCTCTCTCTGCATTTCCTTCTTGCGCTCCACAATTCTGCCCTCTCCCTCACTAACTCTCTCCCTCTCTCTGTCCTGATAAGTTATCAGCAGGCTCTATTACATTGCAGTCTTTTCTCCCGCCCTGTAATTTCCCCCAATTTTCTTAATTGCACCTCTCTCTGTCTGTCTGGGAAAACAAGTCTGTTCCTGTCTCTCTCTTCTTCTCTCCCTCTAACTGTCCACCCGACTCGTTTGTTCTCCTTCCCTCTCCTGCAAATCAAAATGAGCTTTTTTTAAATTACTTTATAGATGTGGTAAAATCAGATGATGCCCTTCCACAGACCTTCCACAGACATAATAAATAAAGGGCAAAGAAACAAGCTTCACAAACTGCTACCCTTTTTATTGTAGTTCTCAAAAGAAACTGTAACGATAAAAACAACAAGGTGGTAACCATAATAATATTCCAGAATGTAAAAGAACAAAACATTAGACTAAGACATTTAATTAATTTAGAGATTGCCATCATTCTCAATGCCATCCCGTGTGTCTAAACCTGTGGAGCTATTGCATGTCCTTATTTGGGAAAAAAGGGGGAGAGGCCTCCGGGAACAAACTTGTGATGCAATTGTTCAAGAAGCCAATCAGGAATGTAGAGCTGCAGGACGGGGCGTGGCCGAGGAGAGGGGAGAGACAATAACAGGCTAGTGTTATGCACCACCTGAGTGTACAGGTGAGGGGAGCAGTGAAGAGGGGGAAGGGGCAGGAGTGTAACACAGAACCAATATTATTCTACTAAAGCATCCTCATCAGTTGATAGTTATTAACAGTTTCTCTGTGGGGAAGTATAGAGCTGTGTCAGGAGCAGTATGCCCAGCTACATATACACACACACACACACACACACACACACACACACACACACACACACAAATGGAATGGGCAGAACAGACATAGTTCTAAATTCCACATGATTTCATGTTTACCCACTGACTACATGTCGCATATCGAATTGAATTGAATTCTGCACACCCATAGAACCACAAGTCCACATATTATAGAACCTTTATTTGGAGTGGAAATGTCCATTCTACCCATTCTATGGGACAGAGCCAGGTACACAGCTGTCTAGTTTAGAGACAGGCTTGGGGAAAGATACAGTGAAAACAACCTATGTGTGAAGGTTAGACACATAACAGACAGACACAGAGACAGTGCTTCAGTTCATTAGGTAGATACTGCAGAGAAGGTGTGAGTTCCCAGTGGAGAACATTGTGTGTCCAGAGAAGAGGTGTTGGGGGGTAGAGACCTTACTCTACTGTCCAGAGTGTGAGTTTTGGTTTGGGGACAGGAGAAGTGCAGAGCGGGGGTGAGATGAGGGTCACTTTCCGATTCCAAAACACGGTAGGGAGGACGCCTAGGGGAGGACGTCTAGGGGAGGACTGGCGGAATTGGTCAGCGTGGCACCTGCATCTGCTGCGGTGTGGTCTGTGATTGGCTCTGGCCGGTGACCTCTGACCCCCGGCTGGCCAATCGGCTGAGGATGTTCCTCTCCGACATCTGCAGCCTCACGGCGACGGGTGGTATCCGGGCGATGGTTGCCGGGAGACGTGTGACGTCGGCCTTCATGTCGCTAAGAAGCTCCTCGAGCTGTTTGAGAACTGAAGGAGAAAGGAAGAGTTACCACCAACACCACCTACCAACACCACCACCACCCACCCACTATCACCCACCACCTACCTAAAACTGACAGTTTTAGGAAATAATAAAAGGGATGGAGAGAGGGAGAAAAATAAGACAAAGAGATGATGGAAGTGGGTAAGAAAAGACAGAGATGGAAAAGAGAAAATGAGAGAGTGAGTGTATGTGTAGCCTACCTTTGTGCAGTACTGCATTGGCAGGCTTGTTCCCTGACATGGACTCCTTGCTGAGGTGTTGGTGGGACTCGGCCAGACACTCCACCTCACTGAAGCGGGTGTTGAGGGCCATGGAGGGGTGGGCCGGGTCCTCAGACATGTTCAGGTATGCTGCCCTGCGAAGCTGCTCCTCAATCACCAACGCCTGCTCCAACAACTAGAGATGGAGAGAGAGACAGAGAAGTAAGGGATATGACAGGAGAAGAGGGAGAGGGAAGAAATAGACAGAGCGATTAACAGAAAGAAAGAGAGAGTGGGAGAGAGGGATGGCTGAACACGC
The DNA here is from genome assembly GCA_023634145.1 of Thymallus thymallus. Taxonomy (NCBI): domain Eukaryota; kingdom Metazoa; phylum Chordata; class Actinopteri; order Salmoniformes; family Salmonidae; genus Thymallus; species Thymallus thymallus. Next base: position 14,559,019 of record CM042416.1, read on the forward strand.
AGAGAGAGAGAGAGAGAGAGAGAGAGAGAGATGAAAGAAGACAGAGAGTGGATCAATAGACAGAAGCAGCCAGAAACATCCAGCCAGCCCAGTGCACCTTAAACCTCCTGGCCAGGAACTTGTTCTTGATCTCCAGGAAGTTCCCTCGGCTCATCTCCCCTTTGAAGGGCTCATTGAGGATAGCATACTTCACGTCGCTCTGCACGTCCTGCCAGCGAGCATAACCATGTCTGAGAGGCAACACGGTCAAAGGTCAATACATCACAATGATTCACAGTCCTCCAACCAAACCTCTGACCTTCTGAGTAGTGCAGTGGCCTCCAGCCCTGATCCAACTAATAACATTCTCCTCCACACTTTGATTAGCAGACTGAGGTTGGTACAGAGTGACATTGGTATAGAGTGACATTAGTACAGAGTGAAAAGATACTGTATGATGCCAGCCAGCAGCCAGTAGTCATGGCGACGGTGCCAGATCTCAAATGTCTTCTTGGTGACGGTTGCTGCCCTCTCCTCGTTCTGCCACAGAGAGTGGAGCTCTGGAGAGAGAGAGAGATAGCGAGAGAGAGAGAGCGAGAGAGAGAGATTTGCATCCCACCTGCCCCATGGTTAATGTTTGAGGTTAGGAAGTTGGGCAGGGTTAGCTTATCCTAGATCTGTGTGTGTACCTGTGAATCCTCCGTCTGCGATGTTGAACATGAACCTCTGCTTGGTAGCCTTCTTCTTCTCCTCACTCACATTCACTGCCACCGCTGCTTCTTTAGCGCTCTCTCCATTCTGCAGCTTGCCAGACTCCTCCGTCTTCAAACCATCTCTCTCCTCTTTTTGCTCTGGAGGAAGAATACTGGGTAAGCACCATTCATGTGTGTGTGTGTGTGTGTGTGTGTGTGTGTGTGTGTGTGTGTGTGTGTGTGTGTGTGTGTGTGTGTGTGTGTGTACGTGTGTGTGTGTGTGTGTATGGAAGGGCAGAACCTACCTTTCTTGTCCTCTGCAGGACTGGTTTCCATCTTCTCCTCTTTGCTCTCCTCCACTATAACAGAGAGAACACCGGTCAGAGGTCACAACCACAGAAGACATAACCTTCATACATTATCTGTTTCACCCTGACCGTCCCGACTGACCTTTAGGCTTGGCCTCCTCTGACACTGCTGTGGCCTCTGACCCTTCACCCTTGACCTCTGTGGGGGAATCCTTCTCCTTCTCCTCCTCTGCCATCTCTTTTGGGGTTTCCTTGGTTTCCTTTTCTTCAGTCTCGTTCTCGTTCTCCTTCTCTTCTGTCTCTTTCTGCTTCTTTGTCGTGGAGGACTCTCCCTCTGCCTCTTTCCTTTCGGAGGGTTTTTCCATCTCGTCTGGGATTTCAATAATCTGTGAGGAAGAAAAAGAGGTTAGGATTAGGGTTGTGATGGGATGATGACATCACAATCTGACCGGAGGCTGCAGTATGATCTAATACAGACTGCTCACCTCTGGGTGTTCTGTCTTGCTGTGCGTCCTGCCGTCCTTTTCTGCCTCTCCCTCCTTCTTCACCTCCGTCTCCTTGCCAGTGTCTTCAGACTTAGTGAGGTCCTCTGTTAGCGACAGAGAGAAAGGAAGAGAAAAAGAGAGTGAGTGAGAGAATGATTGAGTATATTTTCATCTTACTGTGTGTGTGTGTGTGTGGATATGTTTAACTATACTTGTGGGCATCATAAGTCCCCACAAGAATAGTAAACCAACAAAAATTTGACCAACTGAGGACATTTTGTTAGTGTTAGAATTAGGTTTAGGGTTAGGAGCTAGGTTTAGGTTTAAGTTTAGGGTTAGGGAAAATAGGATTTGGAGTGAATTGTATGTCCCCACAAGGTTAGCTGCGTAAGACTGTGTGTGTGTTTACCTGGGGCGGGGGTGTTGGGCTGTGTGTCAGCGGGGGTTCCAGTAGAAGGTGTTTTGACATCCTCTCCGGCAGCGATGGCAGCCAGCCTCTTGTTCTCCTCCAGCTCCATCATCCAGGGCATGGACCACTGGCCGTTCACATGCTCAAACTCCTGCACCTGGACAACAATACAATTAATACATACATCAATTAAACGAAAACAGAACAATACCAAATGTTGTAAACAAATAAAGAAACGACATTGCTTACTTTCTTCCTGATCAATGACATCACGCCGATGCGAGTAAGGACGTGTTGCCGTGACAACCCCTCCCGTGGAACCCCGTCAGCGAAGGTCTCCGCTCCGTCAGCCCCCGGCTCACAGAGATGACGCATGAAGAGAGAGACATACGCCCTGAGAGGGAGAGAGAGAATACTGTTATACGGACCCCTGGGAACACACACTCACACACATAGTACACACATACATAATAGACCATAGACATTAACACACAGACTCACTTGAACTCTTTCTCTGACTTCCCCCTGAGGTCTCTGACCAGCCACTGGGTGGTGAAAGCATCCTGGGGAGGCATCCCATAGCGCATCACTGCATTCAGGAAGGCCTTCCTCTGGCGCGCATTGAAGCCCAACACCTGAGAGAGAGGGGGGGGGGGGGGGGGTTAGAGCAACATACACACTGAAGGAGTCAAAAGACAAGAGTGATAAAGAGAGAGAGGAAAAATGGACATTTAGAAATGGACATGGAGAAAGAAAAGACTGCTTGTAGAAGGAGATATGAAGAGAACAATGTAGATGTTTATGTTGACAGTGACAGACAGAGAGACCCATAGAAGCTGCAGTCTGACCTCGATGTTGCCTCCCACTCTGGCCAACAGAGGGGGCAGTGGTTTGTCCCTTTCGTTCCTCAGCCCCTTGCGGCTTGGCCTGCGGGAGTTGGCTGGTTGGAGGGAGAAACACAGGTCATGTTAGTCTCACACACACAGAAAATACACATGTAGTAATGTGTATCGATACACACACACACACAATTCGTCCTGCAATAGTAAACTCGCTATGTCACTATTTGAAATGTTGATTGAATGACCCCTCAAAACAGCATTGAATTGTGTGTTATTTTACTCCTCTACCAGATGTTGTTTTAGCAAAGCCTTTGCCATTTTTACAACCAGTTGCAGATAAAAGTTGCAGACAGACCTATTTGAAATAGTGTACCATAAAACGTGACATGATAAGGGATTCAAACCCTGTATTGTCAGAAAGACATACATTGACACATTGTTGCTGCATTGTCAGTGAACTTGCTGAAAAAACAACAGTGTGTATCATTAGTTCACACCTTAGCAAATAGTCTCAAATAGTTGCAAATGGAAAACGGTTTGCAGCGTAGCCTAAACAATAGTTTCTATAGAACAAATTCAGGTAGGTCCATTCCCATTTTGTTCCTAGTGAATACATCCCTGATATTAGCGAAAGTTAGCCAATTGCTGACTTTAACAATTTGTATATCGTTACAACACAGTATATAGCAACACAGTATATGACATTTGAAATGTCTCTATTCCTTTGGAACTTTTGTGAGGGTAATGTTTAGTGTTACTTTTTTATTGTTTATTTCACTTTTCTTCATTATCTATTTCACTTGCTTTGGCAATGTAAATATATGTTTCCCATGCCAATAAAGCACTTTGAATTTAATTGAATTAGTAGCTAGCATATTCACAGACGATTATGCTACTCCTCGCTATGTCCGATCTTGAAAGAGCACTCACTCACTAAATGTAGCTATCGAAACGGGCGGATGATCGCAAGGAACACCTCAAGAACTAAAAATGTAATCGCTTCTAGCTACTTTTATCTGTTGCGCTGTAATAAAATCAGTTCTGAATGTGCGCGAACGTCAACTGTGGCAAGTTAACATGATCAGATTACATTTCTGTCAACGCGTTTACTGTTTAGCATGGAAATATGTACGACAATGACAGGATTTAGTCGCTCATTCAGCCAGAAATCTGAGATCGTTTTATTTTTGCATACCACGGTGGCGCAATCTGCCGTCTAATCAATACATCACTGGTACGAACTCAGACATCATGACACATTCCATGTCACATTTCTGACTAACATCGTATTAATTATTGTTTTGCTACCAAAACGCTTCTTTATATAGAATATATATTGTCTTTCTAACATAATACATACACACTGAAGTCCTGGATTTGTGTGTGAATTTCATCAATGTAAATCAAAAGGTATTCTACACCAGCATTTTTAACTGCAACCCTTCCATTTCAAAACACTTGTAGTTTAACCAAATGTCATGTTGACCACAACCATATATTAACTTAACAATTATTGGATAACTATAAACTCAATTAATGGATGTAATCATAAATGCAGTTTCATCTACAGTAATTATATGTATGAGCACTACACTATGAAGTTCAAAATAACTACAAAAAGTGAAGAATTTTAACATGGAGAACATGGATGATTCACTGTACAGAATTGATACATTCGGTACATTTGGCTGCCCTCTCTTACAAGTCGCTGCATGAGTTAGTCTGTTTCTGTATAATCTGTAGGGGCAGTTTCAACGGCAGGGACTGGGAGACTAGTCAGGATCGAGGGAAAGATTAACAGAGCAAAGTACAGAGATCCTTGATGAAAACCTGCTCCAGAGCCCTCAGGACCTCAGACTAGGGCGAAGGTTCACCTTGCAACAGGACAACGACCCTAAGCACACAGCCAAGACAACGCAGGAGTGGCTTCGGGACAAGTCTCTGAATGTCCTTGAGTGGTCCAGCCAGAGCCCGGACTTGAACCTGATCGAACATCTGTGAGGAGACCTGAAAATAGCTGTGCAGCGACGCTCCCAAGCCAACCTGACAGAGATTGCCAGGATCTGCAGAGAAGAATGGGAGAAACTCCCCAAATACAGGTGTACCAAGCTTGTAGCGTCATACCCAAGAAGACTTGAGGCTGTATTCGCTGCCAAAGGTGCTTCAACAAAGTACTGAGCAAAGGGTCTGAATACCTATGTAAATGAGATTTTTCCGTAAAATTTTTTTTCTAAAATGTCTAAAAACCTGTTTTTGCTTTGTCATTATGGGGTATTGTGTGTATATTGACATTTTAGAATAAGGCTGTAACGTAACAAAATGTGGAAAAAGTTAAGGGGTCTGAATACTTTCCGAATGCACTGTAATCAATATGAATTCATGACAATAGTGTTTGTTACCTTCTGATCGCTCATCAAAGTCCTCATCTCCCTCCTCCGAGGCCACAGAGTAATCTGAGTTGTTGTCAGATTGATCCTCCTGCCAATCTGCTTATAGAATGGAGAGAGAGGGGCGGGGAAGAGACCGGATTAGCCAATCAGAGAGATTTAGGACACAGGCCGCTTCAGGTGAGAAGGAAGAGAGAGTGACAAATAGATACAATCACAGACAGAAATTCACAAGAAAACTAAACTAGTCAACACCAAAGTCATTAACAGGGTTGGGGTCACTTTCTTGTCAATGGGCAATTTTAAAACATGAATTGAAATTGACCCAAATCTTGTTAGAGACAGATAGGAGAGAGTACTGAGACCATAGGAAGGAAACACCAAGCCCACGCTTAATCCTAGAATACTACTAGAAACACCTAAAAAACACAGAGGACAGAGATGAGACATGGACAAACATGTAGTACAAACACAAACCATTAACACACACACAAAACACACTCACATGCTTCAATATAACACCATAGATACACACTCCTATCCCACACACCCTACCTACCACACACATAAACGCACATCCACACACACAGAATAGGTAAAAAAGGTTGCGTTGTGCAGCGCTGTTCTGTACCCCGTCTACTACCTCTTTCCTCCTGAGAGCCGTCGTTGTAGTTGACCGGCTTGCGGGTCCTCTTGCCCTTTCCCAGGTTACGGGCCAGGTCCTCCTGCTGCTGCTCATAGTGGTGTCTCAGCAGCTTCTCCCAGTAGTCTGGGTCTACTGACTCCTCCTGTTTAATCACCTCCCGCTGCACCTCCTCCTCCTGGACACACACACACAGGTTAGCAATGATGGATGAACTTGTATACTAACACACACACACACACACAGGTTAGCAATGATGGAAGAACTCGTATACTAACACACACACAAGAAGTGTAATAACACACTCTCAGAAGTATGGGTCATCTCTCCTGTTCATCACCTTCCTCAGTATCACACACAAACACACACACACACCTCCTCCTCCTCATCCTTGACAACGTATTGGGCCACTTTGAAGGAGCTGAGGTACTCGTTCATGCTCTGGATCTCTGTGTCCTCGGTGGACTCTGACTCCTGGTTCCTGTCCAGCAGTCTGTCTATGGCCTTGTCATCATAGTGGATGACCTGGCTGTCATCCTCCTTGTTGTCCCCTGAGACAGAGAGGGACCAGGAAAGAGAGAGGGACCAGGAAAGAGAGAGGGATAAAATGAAACAGTGTGTAAGAAAGAAAGAGGCCACACACCTAGTTTCCCAGGTCTAAATCAGTCGTTAGTTTGAAGGAAAACCAGAAGGCACTACGGACCCGACCGTTTGGAGTGGACTGATCTGGTTAGTAGTTAGTGACTCACCCTCTCCCAGCTCGCCCTTGAACAGCTCCTCTGTTCCAAACTTGAGGATGTCATCCAGCTCCTGTTTAGACATGGAGCCTGTCTTACTGCCCAGCCCAGGACGTACCACCAGGTGGGTCAACATCATCTTCTTCTTAGCCACCTGGAGGAGAGGAGAGGGGAGGAGGGGAGGGTAGGAGAGAAGATGAGAGTTAGTGTCTGTCTTTTACCTACCACTATGTATGAGTCTGGTAGGCTTTGGTATACTGTGTTTACCTGAGTGATCCTCTCTTCTACAGACGCCTTGGTAACGAAGCGATAGATCATAACCTTCTTATTCTGACCAATCCTGTGAGCTCTGCTGAATGCCTGAGAGAGAGAGAGAGGGGAAGAGATTGGAAGAGGAGAGGTGAGCAGGAGGTGTGAGTCAAGTGTATGTGGTGTGTTTGTGTGTGTGTGTGTGTGTGTGTGTGTGTGTGTGTGTGTACCTGGATGTCGTTGTGGGGGTTCCAGTCGGAGTCGTAGATGACAACGGTGTCGGCGGTTGCCAGATTGATGCCCAAACCTCCCGCTCTGGTAGAGAGCAGGAAGGCAAACTGAGGGGCGCCAGGAGCTGAGGAGAGAGAAAGAGATAGAGGGGAAGGGAAAGAAAGAGGGAGGGAGGAGACAAAAGACAGTTACTTCCATTATATATTTTATATATATTATATATTTTTTCACAGTTAAAGTTAGCGTTCCAATTGTGCTGTCGTTAGTATATTCATAAACCCATGTGTGTGTCTCACCGTTGAAGCGGTCGATGGCCTCCTGTCTCATGCCCCCCGTTACACCTCCATCAATCCTCTCGTACTTATAACCCTCGTTCTCCAAGAAGTCCTCCAGCAGGTCCAACATCTTAGTCATCTACCAAGAGACAGAGACGGTTTGTGTGTGTATCTGTGTGTGTGTGCTTGTGTGTGCTTGTGTGTGTGTGTGTGTGTGTGTATGTGTGTATGTTCTTGTGTGTGTGTGTGTGTGTGCATACCTGAGAGAAGACGAGCACTCTATGTCCTCCCTCCTTGAGTTTAACCATCATCTTTTGCAGCAGAGTCAGTTTCCCAGAAGCCCTTGTGAGGGCACTGCCCTCGTACATTCCGTTTGGAATCTTTGGCGCCTCCTGCAGGAGGTCAATCAGTCAAACGTCAGTCAATTAATAAATTAAAACTCATCATCAAACAGACTGCATGCTGATCAAAGCATCTTAACACATTCTGTTTAGTCAGTTAGGTTTAGTTTTGGAAATATAACCAACAAAATCATATACATTCAAGACAACCTTTACTCATGTACAAACACACACACACAGATTGATACCCTCCTTCAAGCACCAAATCAATGGTATGGCCCCTGTCTCAGAGAATGGGTTGGGATCGTACCATTGCGGCTCCGGGAAAGAGGTAGGGGTGGTTGCAACACTTCTTGAGGTCCATGACCACGTTGAGCAGGGACACTTGGTTTCCTCCTCCGCGGGTGTTCAGGGCGTCAAAGTTACGCGTCAAGATGAACTTGTAGTACTTCCTGCATCACACAATTAAATTAATACCAGAAAACAAGAAATAGAAGCCAACATGAGACTTCTGCAACACTACACTACTGACATTCATTAGCATGTGCTAGCACTGATTGTACTGCACTGTTGAGGGAGCTAGCAAGTAATCATTTCGTTGCATCTTTTATACCTGCTGTGTATGTGACGAATACAATGTGATTTGATTGCTACCATCCTCCCCTCTTCCTCCTCTCCAACCTCCTCTCCTCCCCCCTCATCATCACTTACTTCTGCATGGGGCTGAGCTCCACTCGTACGATGAGCTCTGTCTTGGAGGGCATGTGTTTGAAGACGTCGGCCTTCAGTCTCCTGAGCATGTGTGGTCCCAGCATGTCATGCAGCTTCTTGATCTGGTCTTCTTTGGCGATATCAGCAAACTCCTCCAGGAACCCCTCTAGGTTACTGTACAGCAGAGAGAGGGAGGGAGAGAAGAGGGGTCAGTTTGTACCTTATAGGGGTGACTTTTGTTATTGTTTTGGTTACTGGAATTGTTAAAAAATAAACATCAGGACCACAAAACACTAAGCAATAACAGCACTCACACACACACAGTAGTATAGGCATACTGACTTGAATCTCACTGGGGTGAGGAAGTTGAGCAGGTGGAAGAGTTCTTCCAGGTTGTTCTGTAGAGGTGTACCAGTCAGCAGCAGCTTGTGCTGGAGAGGGTAGTTATTCAGAATCCTAAAGAACTACACAGAGAGAGAGACAGAGACAACGTTTTATACTTCAACTGTACTCTTCACAAAACAGGGTGATCTCTCATCTTTGACTGGTTATAACCATAACTATACTAATAACGCTGTGTACAGTATGCAAGGATATGTCATACTAATAGTTATGGTACTGGTTATGACTATAATGGTTATGGTACTGATTATGACAATAATGTTTATGAATATAATGGATATGTAATAGTTATGGCTATAATGGTTATGGCACTGGTTCTGACTAATGGTTCTGACTATAATGGTTATGGTACTGGTAATGACTATAATGGTTATGACTATAATGGTTATGGTACTAGTTATGCCTATAATGGTTTTGGTACTGGTTATGACTATAATGGTTACGGTACTGGTAATGACTATAATGGTTATGATTATAATGGTTATGGTATTGGTTATGCCAATAATGGTTATGGTACTGGTTATGACTATAATGGTTATGACTATAATCGTTAAGACTAATGGTTATGGTACTAGTTATGGCTATAATGGTTATGGTACTAGTTATGGTACTGGTTATGACTATAATGGTTATGACTAACGGTTATGGTACTGGTTATGACTATAATGGTTATGACTATAACGGTTATGGTACTGGTTATGACTATAATGGTTATAGTACTGGTTATGACTATAATAGTTATGACTAACGGTTATGGTACTGGTTATGACTATAATGGTTATGACTATAACGGTTATGGTACTGGTTATGACTATAATGGTTATGGTACTGGTTATGACTATAATAGTTATGGTACTAGTTATGATACTGGTTATGACTATAATGGTTATGGTACTAGTTATGGTACTGGTTATGACTATGATGGTTAAGGTACTGGTTAAGACTATAATGGTAAAGGTACTGGTGATGACTATAATGGTTATGGTACTGCTTATGACTATAATGTTTATGGTACTGGTTATGACTTTAATGGTTCTGACTATAATGGTTATGGTACTGGTAATGACTATAATGGTTGTTACTATAATGGTTATGACTATAATGGTTATGGTACTAGTTATGCCTATGCCTATGGTTTCGGTACTGGTTATGACTATAATGGTTATGACTATAATGGTTATGATTATAATGGTTATGTATTGGTTATGCCAATAATGGTTATGGTACTGGTTATGACTATAATAGTTAAGTCTAATGGTTATGGTACTAGTTATGGCTATAATGGTTATGGTACTGGTTATGATTATAATGGTTATGGTACTAGTTATGGTACTGGTTATGACTATAATGGTTATGACTATAACGGTTATGGTACTGTTTATGACTATAACAGTTATGGTACTGGTTATGACTATAATGGTTATGGTACTAGTTATGGTACTGGTTATGACTATAATAGTTATAGTACTAGTTATGATACTGGTTATGGTACTATTTATGGTACTGGTTATGACTATAATGGTTATGGTACTGGTTATGACTATAACGGTTATGACTATAACGGTTATGGTACTGGTTATGACACTGGTTATGACTATAATGGTTATGGTACTAGTTATGATACTGGTTATGACTATAATGGTTATGGTACTAGTTATGGTACTGGTTATGACTATAATGGTTATGGTACTGGTTATGACTATAATGGTTAAGGTACTGGTTAAGACTATAATGGTAAAGGTACTGGTGATGACTTTAATGGTTCTGACTATAATGGTTATGGTACTGGTAATGACTATAATGGTTGTTACTATAATGGTTATGACTATAATGTTTATGGTACTAGTTATGCCTATGCCTATGGTTTTGGTACTGGTTATGACTATAATGGTTACGGTACTGGTAATGACTAAAATGGTGCTGGTTATGACTATAATGGTTATGGTACTGTTATGACTATAATGGTTATGGTACTGGTTATGACTATAATGTTATGACTATAACGGTTATGGTACTGGTTATGACTATAATGGTTGTGACTATAACGGTTATGGTAGTGGTTATGACTATAATGGTTATGACTACAAAGGTAATGGTACTGGTTATGACTATAGTGGTTATGACTATAATGGTTGTGACTATAACGGTTATGGTACTGGTTATGACTATAATGGTTATGACTATAACGGTAATGGTACTGGTTATGACTATAGTGGTTATGACTATAATGGTTGTGACTATAACGGTTATGGTACTGGTTATGACTATAATGGTTATGACTAAAATGGTTATGCTACTGGTTATGGCTATAATGGTTATGGTACTGGTGTGTGTCTGACCTTTGACTGGTTGTTCTTCAGCCTGTGGGCCTCATCCACCACCAGACAGGCCCAGTCTATGGAGCCCAGCACAGCCTGGTCTATAGTGATCAGCTCATAGGACGTCAGCAGGACATGGAACTTCACCGATGAGTCTTTCTGCAGGGGTAGAGAGAGAGAGGGAGGGGGCATAGGATTAGGGGGAAACAATAAAGATATAATGAGGGAGATGGAAAAAACAACAACATAAAAACATGACTGCACATGATCAGTCTTTCCCCATCCTCCCATCCCATTTGTCTCTCACCTTCATCTTAGAGGCCTTCTTGCCCCCCCGGATGGCATTGCCCTCGAAGGAGAACTCGTTCTCTCTGATGACGGCTCTGCTGTCCTTGTCTCCTACGTAGGTCACCACGTACATGTCCGGGGCCCACAACTCAAACTCTCTCTCCCAGTTAATGATGGTGGACAGGGGGGCGCTCACCAGGAACGGGCCCTTGGAGTGACCCTGGAGGGATGGAAGGTCAGGGGTTAATAGGTGAGTGAGTAAAACACTTCAGGTGAATCAGAAAAGAGAAGTGCCTAATAATAATTCCCGTAGCTAGGTATTTAGCAGTAGGGTAATAACTCAATCTAGCCTTCTGATAGACTAGATGGACTTTTGCTTGTATTTTTCCCGCCCTGCCTTTAGGACAGAATCCCTCTTTTTGGACTAGTCCACTTTGATGGGCGGTTTAATTGTTGGCCTAGGGTTTGGCACCACCCCCACTGAAATTATTGACAGGGGCAGGCAGACTGGATAAGACGCACAAGCGTACATACACACAGGATCTCTCTCTCTCTGTCTCTCACACACACTCTGAAACACAACGCTGTGGAATCAGATGACTACATCATTTTGCCTTTCCAGCACACACAGACCCCAATACAGACCCTACCAACACACCTCTTTGTAGAGCGAGTAGAGGAAGACAGCGGTCTGGACAGTCTTGCCTAGACCCATCTCATCAGCCAGTATAGTGTCAGTGGCCTGAGCCCAGGAGAAACGCAGCCAGTTGAGACCCTCCAGCTGGTAGGGGTGCAGCGTTCCCCCTGTAGTGTCCAGGTAGTCTGGCTGATGGTCAAACTTGATGGTGGGCTGGTGGGGAAGTGGAAGATAAACATCTTCATTTACATCATAGAGCAGAATCATGAATCAATGTCAATGGGAGATTTGGAAGATTCACATGAAAAGGAACAAGGAAGTACCCGTACTTACATCCACCACAGGGTTAGTAGGGGGTTTCTCACTCTTCTTCACTTTAGCTATTTTCTTCAGCTTCTTACAAGGCCTGCCCTCATCTCCCAACATCAACTCTCTGAGGGAGGGAGAGAGAGAGAGATGGAAGAGGGGGTAGGTAGAGAAAGATGGAAGACATGAAGAGGATTAGCTTATTGCTATAAGTTACTATAGTTTGCTATAGGTTACTATAGGTTGCTATAGGCAGAGTTGTTGGAGTTTGTGTGTGCATTCATGTGTGAGTGTGCATGGGCTCTCGAGTGGCACAGCGGTCTAAGACACTGCATCTCAGTGCTAGAGGTGTCACTACAGACCCTGGTTTGAATCCAGGCTGTATCACAACCGGCTGTGATTGGGAGTTCCATAGGGCGGCGCACAATTGGCCCAGCGTCGTCCGGGTTTGGCCGATGTAGGCCGTCATTGTAAATAAGAATTTGTTCTTAACTGACTTGCCTAGTTAAATAAAGGTCAAATAACAATAATAATAATTCAATCTGAGTGTGTGGGTGTGTACCTGTGGTTCCAGTACGTCTGCTTGTATTGGTCGTACTCTGGGATGTCCATCTCCTCACTCTCCCAGGAGGCCTGGTCGTAAGCTAGATCCCTCCACTTGATCAGGTAGTGCACGTTGTTCTTCTTATCCACACTGGAGAGAGGAGGAGAGGAGAAGGAGAGAGGAGGAGAGGGGAATGAGACGATGATATTATGGTGATGCACATTTTGTCATTTACAAAACTTTTGCAATTTTTACACCTTTACAGAACTGACTTTGACACACCTGTGTTAGGAGGTAGTGTGTTACCTATGCTGTGGTGTGTTAGCGTGTGTATCCCAGTTGTGTTTTAGCGTGTGTATCCCAGGTGTGTGTTAGCGTGTGTATCCCAGGTGTGTGTTAGCGTGTGTATCCCAGGTGTGTGTTAGCGTGTATATCCCAGGTGTGTGTTAGCGTGTGTTTCCCAGTTGTGTGTTAGCGTGTGTATCCCAGTGTGTGTGCTACCTGTGGTTGAGGATGCGGTGGATCAGGAGCCACTCCATCTTGACTCCGTAGCGGTAGAACTCCTGCTCCATGTGGACGTACAAGGGGTCCTTGTTCTTCCTCTTGGTGCTCTTGTCATCGTCCCCCTCCCCTCCGAAGTCCACCAGCGGGGGCTCGTCCATGTCCGTCTTCCTCTGGTAGTTACGGAACATCACCTGGCAGTTCAGCTCCAACTGGAGGGAGGGAGAGAGGGAGGGAGGGAGGGAGGGAGGGAAAAGATTGAAGAGAGTGAAGAGAGAAAAAGATGAGTCTCATCTCTATCTAGTACATAAGGATGAAGACATTGAGCCTAGGGCTGTTGAGGTGACCTCATTACCGCCACACCGGCAGTCATGAGTCATGACCTCAGTAAAATTCCACGTGACCGTTGAGTCACGGTTATCTCCTTTTATGCACTCTGGACATGCTTTGGTAATAGTACCCAACTTACTAACTACTATCAGGTCCTAATGGTCTGGTACTCAGGGCTCTATTGTCCCTTTAACCACTCTGACATCAATGCAAATGCAATCGAAAATCACATCAAACACTTGTCATCAAAACAATAGGCCTATTATACTCACATCACTGTGATGATCAACTTGAAGTTCAAAACAGTGTAAAACATGGTTGTTGTGGATTTTGTTTCAAAGCCAAACACAACGAAATGCACAGGCTTATGAGGCCAAGCTCATAAAAAAAACCCTGAACTCAAATTATGATTGTGCCTTTATACAATACATAGCCTACCGCAAATTACACATGGCAGAAAACCTAAAACAAAACTGATTTAAGATGTCTTTGGTACATAATTGGTCTAGCCTATACAAAGTTGAGTAATTGCCTTTGAGTGTGCACTGTATTATTATGTCTGGAGGGAAATAAGTGTTCTTATATTTATTTCTCAGCTGCTTATATTAAGCACATGCTCCGATATAAACCCGAAGCAGCCTGATTTCTAAGACATTCTAAGGTTTGTGTCATTCACAACTAAAATTGCCAAATAACTCTTAAATCTATCATATATGACCTGTTTCAAGTGATCACTTTTTCGCTCAACATAGCCACTTCATATGTGCACTCGCTCCATAATGGGAAAAATATTATTTCTATTTTATTCCGCTAATTTCAATTATATTCTTCTTACTATAAAATCATATAAATTAAAATATTGTCACGCCTACTCCTGCTCCCTCCGGTGCTCAACGTTGCCGGTCTACTAACCACCAGTCCTGGCTACTATATTACACACACCTGTTCCCCATCACTACGCACACCTGGTCATCATTTACTCCTTGATTACTCTCCCTTTTTTAGCCCTCAGCAGACATCAGTCACTAGGTAGTATTGTTTTCTCTCTAACCTTCTGCACCTGTTTCCTGAGTCCCGGCGTATACGTTACACATATTTTGTCAGCTAAATGAACAAGTCTACATCCTACACTCATAGAAAAAAAGGGTTCCAAAAGTGTTCTTTGGCTGTCCCCATAGGAGAACCCTTTTTAGTTCCAGGTAGAACCCTTTTGGGTTCCATGTAGAATGTTTCCTCTGTGGAAAGGATTTTACATGGAACCCAAAAGGGTTCTACCTGGAACCAAAATGGTTCTACTTGGAACAAAAAAGTGTTATTCAAAGGGTTCTCCTATGTATGGCATGAAGCATAGCCAGATAACATAGGCCTACAGTAGGCCGACTCATTATGTTCACCTAAAATACATTTTCTTCATATCATGTTTCTTTAGACCTGACAAAAATAAATAATGGAATTATTGTGATGGTGTACATTAAATTGTTTTTTTAAATGTAGATGATCCAAAGGCGCACATCAGCGCCATGTATGCGTGGAGGCCTGGAGATGCTAAACGTGTTTATGTTAATTAACGGTAAATTACCGTGAGACCGGCAGTCTTTGGCCGCCACAGCCCTAATTGAGCCTGCATATTACAGTGGCATATTGCTGGTTGTGTGTGTTACCTGTAGCTCTTGGACCCAGGAGCAGTGCCAGTAAGACATGTTGCACCACTTGACAAAGAACTGCCTCTCTGGTCGGCCGGCCAATGGGACAGGGTCTGGGGCCTCGGCCGGGAGGTCCAGTGGGCGGGGCACAGGTGTAGGGGGCGGGGGTTCACCCCACTTCCAGGTCAGAACCTTCTGGACTTTACCCTTCATGCCCGGGCACTGAGGAGGGAAATTCAGGAACAATCAAATATACATTCACAAATAAATATCTTGTGTAGAAAATACCTTTTTTGTCAATCGTGTCAACACTACATATTGCATTTCTATCTGCAATCTTCCGTCATTATACATTTAAAAAACGATGACAGCATATAAGAGAGCTGACTCAACTCAAATCAAGAATTCCATATGATGTACATCCAACACCCATACGTTGAGATTCTCTCTCTCACACACACACACACACACACACACACACACACACACACACACACACACACACACACACACACACACACACACACACACACACACACACACACACACACACACACACACACACACACACACACACACACACACACACACACACACACACACACACAGTGGCGGCAGGGCTCACCATGCAGCGTGGGCAGATCCATTCCCCGTTGGGTATCTCAGGGAGGGGGGGGTTGAGACAGTGGATATGGTAGGAGGATGTACACGTGTCACAGCACAGCAGCTCTCCTCCATCCTTACACACTCTGCAGAACTCTATGTGATGGTCATCCTCCTCCTCCACCCATCCCTCCTCCCTCCCCACCTCCTCGTCCTCACCCTCTCCCTCAGACAGCTCCTCTCTGGCCTCCCACTGGATCCCCTCTTTCTCCTGCAGGGAGGGAGGAACAAAAGGAGAGTGGGAGGGGAGAGCAGGAGGGTGGGCGGGAGACAAGAATGCGGGAGGGGTGTGGCGGAGGGGGTAGTGAGAGTGCCGGAAGGGGACGGAGAGCGAGGGAGGAGGTTGGGGGTGTTGAGAGGAAATGGGTGAGAGGGGAAGAGAGGGGGTGGAATGATGGAGGGGAAGCGAGAGTGGGGGAAAGGGGTGAAGAGTGAAAGATAAGAGGAGTGAAAGATAGGAGGAGGATGAAAGAAGGTCAACATCAATAATAGGATATCACACCCATCTTTAATCATTAAAGAGAAAATACGTAGAGTATATACAAGCAATATGGTATCAACTCTACCTAGCCATGGGTTGGACTATGGGCCCATTTCAGACTGGGTACATTGTGTACTTACACAGTGGGGGCAGCTCCACTTGCCCTCAGGGGCCTTCTCCATGTCAGGGTCCAGACAGACCATGTGGTAGGCCCTGGGACAGGTGTCACACAGGATGATCTCCCCTCCCTGCTGGCACACCTCACAGTAGTCCTGGTGGTCTGTCTCATAGCCGTCACCATCCTCCTCAACTGGAAGGGGAAGAGGGGGCGTTAGGAGGGAGGGGGGTGGTACATGATGATGGTCCTGTTAGAAAACATCTAATATTATCAGATGATTGGCTTAGAGCCAGGTCCTTGGTTTCAGCCCAGAGCAACTATATCTGATTCCTCTAATCACAAGATCATCAACAACATAATTACTTGAAACAAGTGTGTTAGTGCTGGACTGGAACAAAAGCCTGCACCCCCTAAAGCACTCCTAAACTAAGGTATGTGACCACTGGTCTACATGCTATATCCCCAACTCCAGTAAAACACACAGGTGTTCTAACACCTCCACTACATGGAATGAGAGGTCAAGAGATGACAGTTGCGTTTCCATGCCAACCTTTTTTCTTCTTCTTGGCGGTCTTGGCCTTCTTCTTGGAGCGGCTGCTGTGGCTGTTGGAGCCGTCCGACACTTCAAAGATCCCGTCATCAAAGTCACTCTCCACGTCAAGCTCATCCTCCTCACTCTGACAACAACACAGGGAGAGAGAGAAACAGAGACAAAGATACAATGATAGAATTGTGGGACAGAGTATGGCGAGGCTTACTGTATATCAGTTGATTCTCAGGCAAGTTAGTGTTCTTACTGAGGATCTCTTCCTCTTGCTGTTGAAGCCTCCCAGTTTGATCTTGAGCGGAGCCACCTTCTTGGCTTTGGGCTTGGGGATGGGCTTAGGGTTGGGCTTGGACCTCCTGCGAGCATTGGGGCCTGCAGAGGGAGATGGAGTTAAATTATTCCCTTATTCTACAACAACGAATCACCAACAATAATATTATGCATGCTCCCTCCATCAGCATTCCTCTAACTTGTTCCTCACCTTTGCCCTCTTTGGTCTTGGCCTTGCGGAGTGGGGGTGCGGGCGGAGCGGGCACAGCTACAGGTACGGAAGCGGGTGCAGCTTGAGGGGAGTCTTTAGCGGCACTACCCCCCGCCCCTGTATCCCCTCCTGCCTCTGCCCCTGCCACCACCATGCTTTCCACGGCCGCAGCCACGTTGGCAGCTGCCAGGGCTGCGTTGGCACTGGCACAGCCCTACAGAGGGTTAGACAAGGCAGGATGGAAATCAGGTCCGTTGCTATAAAGAACATGAAATCATAGTCAAAATTAATTTGTAATGTAATGTAATAGAAATGTAATGTAATAGCAATGTAATGTCATCTAATAGCTATGTAATGTCATGTAATAGCAGTGTAATGTTATAGCAATGTAATGTCATGTAAAAGCAATGTGGTGTCATGCAATAGCAATGTAATGTCATGTTATAACAATGTCTGGTATTGGGTTGTGTTACCTTCAGAGGGTTATTGGTGCTGAACTCCCTCCACTTGGCCATCATCAGAGTCATCATCCTGGACACAGCGATCTTGGGGTTCTTGGCTGCGATGAGTGGTCTGGGGAAGTAAGACCAAAGGAGAGACAGATTTTAAGTTTGGGGCACTCTACGGGAGGCCGGCAGGAATCAGATGTTCGCAGTTTTCAGGGATACAGTATTTTCAACCTAACTTCCGTTTCCTCTGAAAAACGGATGTTGGGTCTCCGCTCAAGTGTCTTTTTACGCCTGCTACGTTAGTTTAAGTTTGGGGTAGAAGTAACAAGCTCAGTCACACACAGATATGAAGTAACTTCTTCCCCCGATCCACAGACGCTGCGCTATCCAGATAAAGTGGTACTGAAACCTGCTACCATGGAAACAGAAGGAGAATAGCAAAAAACAAGTAGAAGACGTGAGAGAGGTGTGTTAACCTGACAAACTGGCTGAAGGCCTTGTAGTTGGTGATGGTGGTGTAGTCCTTCTGAGTGAAGACATGGTCGATGTCCTTCATGCCCCAGTCCTCCAGCAGCTGAGTCGAGCTCTTGGGCTCCTGGAGAGGGGGAGGAGTTAGGATTTTATTACATTCAGGGTCACTTAGCCAACTTAGAAACATAAGTGCATTGCAGAGGCTGCTACAAAGTCAGAACAGATAACAGCTCCAATGTCTCCCTTGTTCACCCCACCCGCACCACCCACATCCTCTTCACCTGGCTATCTTCATCATCATCATCGTCATCATCTTTCTCTAGTTCTGGTTCTGGTTCATTGCGTTTACTCTTGGAGCTGTATGAGGCTCCTCCTCCTTTCTCCTTCTCTCCACTCATCCCTCCTCCCTTCTTCTTGTCCTTGGAGGAGCTGGAGCGCTTCTTCTTCTTCCCCCTCGGGGCGTAATCACTTCCCTCGCTTTCTGATCTGGCCCTACCTCCTCCTCCCTCTTCCTCCTCCCTCGCTACTTGCTCTACTGCTAAGAGGGGTTCTGGTGAGCTGACTGGCACCTCCTGAGAGAGTAAACAAAATGAGTCAACATAGATGCAAATATGAAGAAAAATAAATCTCTGAAATGCTGAAAACTAATTAACTAAGGACAGGTCAAAAGGTAAGGGTCAAAGGTTAGGGGATATCCATATTATTATTATTATACTTGAAAATGCATTCTTCCCTCCCAACTTCCTTGGCGCAATCCCTGATATCAGTGACTAGGCTACTTCATGTAAGGAAGGATCATGTCCATCCTACCTCTCTGACAGGTCTTGGTCTCTTGCTGATCCTGCTCTCATGGCTCTTCTTGGCTTTTTTCTTCTTCTTTGACTTGGTGGGGACCTCGACGTCAGACACAGCCTCTTCTGGTTCCCCCTCATCAGCTGATGGAAAGGGTACAGCAATTGATTGAAGATCATGTATAATTGATTGAGATAATTATGATATACTGTAATTCTATTCATAAAAAAATATATTAATAGATTACCGAGGGATTTGTATAAAATTCTGAAGCTTTATTGACATGGTTTTGGATACATTTTGATGGAACGATATACAGTGCACGGCAATTGCCACTACAGTACCAAACAGAGGCATGACTCGTGTGACTTTGCCAGCATTAATGGTAGTGGACGCAACTTCTAACAACAACACGCATGCATTGACAGCGCAAATCCTTACGCACACTCTATTGGTAGCTAGCTTGCTATCAAGTTTCCCAGCTAGTGTAGAAGCAAAACATTCGGCTAGCTAGCGAACTGGGCTGCCTAATGTAAACTGTCACTACTAGTAACGTTACCAGACTAGAGTAGCTAACAAATCAGTTAGTTAACGTTAACTAGCTAACGTAACGTTAACTAACGTTACCAACCAGCAAGCTTGTTCTGAAAAAAATAGATCGCTGTCTTACCATGTGCAAGTGCCGTGGGTCCCAAGTCTCCCCTCTCGTCCTCACTTCCCGACATATTTCAGTAATAATTTATTTCAATTAAAAGCGAGCTAATCCCTCCGCCGAACCTTGCCCGATCTTGTGAGGGAGGAGGGCAAATGACGTGTGGGTGGTGGAGAATGGAACGGGGGTGTCCTGAGGGGGGAGCCTGTAAAAAGAAAACAAACATTTGCTTGAATTAGCAATCCTATTGGTATTTTTCGCATAATAAGATCAATTCATTATATTGACAGGTCAAGGTGTGACATGTAAACTATCTAATTACATCGAAAAACATTTGTTTTCAATTGGCATGCCCATGTCCACACCGCACAGGAAGCTGTAGCAATGGACACCCGTCAATCATCGTGTATTGAATAGATACATTATAGCGCTCTCTGGAATACTGCCCCACTCGCAATACAAACTCAATTTAGGCAAACTTACAGTTACAGTGAGGGTTCAAGTGAAACCCCTAAGACTTGTGAGAAACTTACTGTAGTCCCTGTTATAGATGGGTTTCCTTCGTGTAATAATTATGTCTCTCAGCAATGGTATTAATCTTTAATAGAAATGAATGAGTAACAATATCCAGCGCAATAAAATGTGTCGTTAATGACCCAGCAAAATACGTTGCACACTCTCCGTCCCCCTTCTCTCCCCCAGCCTCAGTGGCTAGCCGAGCTTAGCTAACATCCTCACAAACACACAAAGGGGGCAGACATCCCAGAATAATCCCCCCCCCCCCCCCCCCCCTCGGCATTCTGTAACGCTCACACAACTCTGCATAGTTACCTCGCAACGGACAGACCATAATACTCAGCCTGCACACACCTCCCCCCTCTACACACACACACACACACACACACACATGCTCATGCACGTACACTTCTACTGCACACACACCCTTCCCCTTCAGTCCCAGCCCCTTAGCAACCCCGTTGTCATAGAGACACTCCTCCTCCCGCCTGCTCTCTGACAGACCATAATACTCCAGCCACAAACATCCCATAATAAACACAACTCCTAAAAAGCCAGGAGAAAAAATACCAGTCACATGGTCTCCAGGGAAACTCTAGGCCACTGGTGACAGACCATAATATTCACAGACTGTCCACCTGGCATGTGTACCACTGCACCCAGAAGACCTATGGAAGCCCACACATAGGGTAGATTACCACTGTGCATACGCACTTATAGACTGCACTTACAGTATAGGACTGCTTTATAACACTTGGATGGGAATAACTCTAGGCCCACTGTACTGAAGTACAGAAGTACATGGTACACATGGCTTAAATACACACATCAACACAACACAACAGGTTTGCCACACACATGTGATTGTTCAGGACACACAGGGATACCAGAAACATGTGCTGCTTTTGTCAATGATGGACTGCTGTGTCACATGTTAGGCACCTGTCTCTGGACTCAACAGAACAACCTATGGGATGGCACATCTATTTTTATTTTTTTATTTCACCTTTATTTCACCAGGTAGGCCAGTTGAGAACAAGTTCTCATTTACAACTGCGACCTGGCCAAGACAAAGCAAAGCAGTGCGACAAAAACAACAACACAGAGTTACACATGGGATAAACAAACGTACAGTCAATAACACAATATAAAATCTATGTACAGTGTGTGCAAATGTAGTGCAAATGTAGTAAGGTTAGGAAGGTAGGACAATAAATAGGCCATAGTGGCAAAATAAGTACAATTGAGCATTAACACTGGACTGATAGCTGTGCAGATGATGATGTGCAAATAGAGATACTGGAGTGCAAATGAGCCAAAATAATAAATATCGGGATGAGGTAGTAGGGTGGGCTATTTACAGATGGGCTGTATACAGGTGCAGTGATCGGAAAGCTGCTCTGACAGCTGACGCTTAAAGTTATTGAGGGAGATGGTAGTCTCCAGCTTCAAAGATTTTTTCAATTCGTTCCAGTCATTGGCAGCAGAGAACTGGAAGGAATGGCGGCCAAAGGAGGTGTTGGCTTTGGGGGTGACCAGTGAAATATCCCTGCTGGAGCGCATGCTACGGGTGGGTGTTGCAATGGTGACCAGCGAGCTGAGATAAGGCGGGGATTTACCTAGTAAAGACATGTAGATGACCTGGAGGCAGTGGGTATGGCGACGAATACGTAGTGAGGGCCAGCCAACGAGAGCGTACAGGTCGCAGTGGTGGGTAGTATATGGGACTTTGGTGACAAAACGGATGGCACTGTGATAGACTACATCCAATTTGCTGAGTAGAGTGTTGGAGGCTATTTTGTAAATGACATCGCCGAAGTCAAGGATCGGTAGGATAGTCAGTTTTACGAGGGCATGTAGCATGAGATAAGGAGGCTTTGTTTGCGAAATAGGAAGCCGAATCTAGATTTAATTTTGGATTGGAGATGCTTAATGTGAGTCTGGAAGGAGAGTTTACAGTCTAACCAGACGCCTAGGTATTTGTAGGTGTCCATGTACTCTAAGTCAGACCTGTCAAGAGTAGTGATGATAGTCCGGTGGGCAGGTGCGGGCAGTGTTCGCTTGAAACGCATGCATTTATTGTCCCCATAGCACTCACAGCCTACCTTATGCATGCAGTGCTGTGGACAGGGTAGAGGGAACTAGAATGTGAAACAGGGTCAACAATACATTGACCCCCACAGATAATTCAACCATATAGAATAGCATCTAAAGCAGTGATTCCCAACCAGTGGTACTTGGCCTATCCACAGGGGGTACTTAAGACTGAAGACTCATCAGACCATAGGCCTACAGGGAAAATGCACAAGAGGGGGTACTTCAGGTGTACTCCGGGCAGAGCAAAAATCAGTTGGTGGTACAGTAGCTGAAACAGGTTGGGAACCACTGATCTAAAGTATACAGAGATGCATTCAGTCTTGAATTGGGCAACATATGGTCAATAGATTGTATTGACCAGGGATGTTAAGGTTTTGATGCTGTGTGCAGACACATTACCTGACAGCATCAGCATGTTCATGCAGACAGAAACATTTAAACACATTTTATCAATTGATTGATTGACTTATACCCTAATCTGTTACGACTGAATCAGGGATAAGAATCAAGTCATCTGGAATAAGTGTGATGGATGCACTGTGTTTACATGGATGGACTACAGACATTGATGGGCAGCAGTCAGACATCTGCTTCTCTTCATAAACCAACAAGCCTTTCCTTCACCTCAGTCACAGCTGACTGTCCTCTAGACTAGAGGAGTTTCAGGCCTTTGTGTCGATGTCTATCTGAAGCACCTAACGAGGCAAGTAACAGTTATAATAGCGGTCCTCTGGTCCTTGACATTGGTTAATGTAATCAACAAAAAACCTTAAACTACAACATGTAATTAAAATGTTATGACAGTGGTGAGCTAACCGAACAACTTGATGGAATACAATTGATCAACAAATTAGTAATCAATGAATTTATTATTATAATTGAAATTGCATTGTTGGTTTGGTTCTCTTGTTGACCTCTTGTTGTTTTTAAAGAATGTCCCTAATGGTAATCTAGTAGAGTATCAGTGATATGGGTTGTATTGGACCTAGCGGAGATGTGCATTCATCCATCATTGTAAATATACATTGGTCACACACTGTCATGCATCACTCTGAATGGTGGGACTGTCCTTATGGGGTGGCATTTTCTAGATTACAAACAATAGAATGGTATCATGTCGTGTGTGTGTGTCTTTGTGTGTGTGTGTGTGTGTGTGTGTGTGTGTGTGTGTGTGTGTGTGTGTGTGTGTGTGTGTGTGTGTGTGTGTGTGTGTGCGTGTGTCTGTGTTTGTGTGTGTGTTTGTGTGTGTGTTTGTTTGTGTGTGTGTGTGTGAGAATTTCTTACCTCCCTCTCTCACCATCCCCGTCAGGTCTCTGAAAGGTATTTCTTCCTGGCCCAGGGTTCCTGAAACCAAACACTGTTCATTTTGTAACTTTGTTACTGTATCGCTGATATTGATTTATCAACAGTACATTATGGGCATATCAACCTGGCTTTTTCACCAGTGTAAAGTTTACATCCTGCTTTTTTCAGATGGAATATGCAGACAAAGAAAATACAAGTGTTGCTATTTACACGTCTATGTTTCATTCCCCTGATAATAACAGGTCAAAATGCTTAGTAAATCAGTTCCTAAAATATACTGAGCCAAACCTACAGAATGCACTCACTCTCTCACCTTCATTCTCTCCTGTGCTCTGTCACTATGGAGATTGGGGAGGGGTGGGGGGGACCCTGTATCAACCAATCACAATTCGGTTGGGAGGGGGGGGGTAAACCTTACTCTGTCCTTCCCCCTCCATATACCCCACCCCTTCTGAATCACACAGGCACAACATCCCATAATACTATGTCTCTGTAACAGGAGCCCGCTGACCATAACAGGGTACATCTAAACAGTCTAGTGTGTCCTCTTGTCTTTGTCTATTGATCTGCACTGATGTGGACAGGTGAGAGAAACTCCTTAGTATGCACCTACAGTACATTGCTTTCACCAATCCTGTGTTTTCAGGTCAGTGCAGAGATTAGGAGAGGAGACCTTTTTAGACTATTGAGATATACCCATGTATGGTAGACCCCTCTGAGCCAGACCCTGTAAATGAAGGTTGGGGAGTAAGTGAGGGCAAAGGAGGTGGTCTGAAGTCAGACAGGTAGATAGACAAGTGATGACAGCTGGAATAATGAAAGAATACACCGCTAGACGGGGGGAAAGGTCAGACACACACACAACACACAAACACACACACGACACACACACACAGGCATCCCGACAAAAAGGTACAGGCAAGCATTCAGACACACAGTCAGACAAGCAAACAGATAGACAGGCAGACAGACAGACACAGACAGAAAGATCCTTAAAAACGTAGAACAAACACCAGTCCAGCAGATAAGTCTTTTTGTGCTTTGTACTAACTAGCCTGGGAACCTACTCCCTCTACAGGTCAAGTGCACTGACTGTGCCCTGGATGCAAGAGGCCCTACACCAGAATAATCTCTGCCTGGATGGGTTTAATTAGCTTATTTCTACTGGGTTAATGGTCAATTGAAATTCAGATTGTTTTTTATTGTTGAGCTGTAAAGTGTATGTCTTCCAGGTATGACTGTTTTTGAATTCAAATGGAGTTGAATTCTGCCAGTGTGTCCAGCCCAGGTGAAGTGAGCCATTACTCTCTCTGCCTTTCTGACTGCACACCTCATAACATTTCCCCTCGGCATGACCCCAAGCCCCCCAACCCCATACACCCCCCTTCCAATTCATAACACCTGAATCTCATATTATTCACATCACCCTGCACACACACACACACACACACACACACACACACACACACACACACACACACACACACACACAAACACACACACATTCCACTCTTTCCCCCCCCCATACACGCACAACCCACACACTCTCCCCTAGCTTCCCCCTCTCAGGCCCCTGCCTGACAACCTCTCTATCCCATAATACTCACAATCCCCTCCCTTCCTCTCACAGCCAACCCCCCCCCCCCCCCCCCCCACCAACCCCGCCCACTGCCTAACAGCGCATCTATCCCATAATATTCAGAGCCTCACACACTGCCCCCACACATCTGCTGCTCACCCCCCCACCCCTCTAACACATCCATCCCATAATATTCCCAGCTCCCTCCACCACCGTCCATACACACAAACACGCTATGAGCGCAAGCACATTTTCATACGGTAGTACATTCAGCAGTACTAATTTACTATTCAGCCCCTGTCCTTACAATGGAAATGGGTAGCTTGAGAAGAAATCTCTCTCTCCAGTGGGTGTACCTTCACAGTATATGGTAGCGTCTAAGTCAGATATGACTGCTTTGTTCATACTCAGGCTGAGAACGCAGCTAGCATTTCCCCCTGGGAGAGAGTGAGAGACCACCAGAGAGAGAAAGAGAGCGAGAGACAGAGAAAGACAGAGAGAGAGACAGAGAGAGAGAGAGAGAGAGAGAGAGAGAGAGAGAGAGACAGACAGACAGACAGACAGAGAGAGAGAGAGAGAGAGAGAGAGAGTTACAACCAGAGAGGGTTGAAAATAGGAGGGATCAAATTTCCATCCCATACTAACCTAAGAGAAGGCTTTGCGATAGAGTTCATGGTTACCAAGGGCGACCATGGGAGAATGAGGTCAGCTGGCATCCAGTAATAATCAGCACACTATGAGATAGCAGTACAGTAGAGGTATCTGGATGGAGTCACAGTGCAGCCCTACCTGTTATACTAACTACATCATCATAATGCTATGAGGTTGAATTTACATAGCACTTTTTCAATGCTCAAAGCACTGGAACTCAACCCACTATTCACCACCACTATTTGTGTCCCCTCAGTTGTATTTATTTGTAGGATAAAAGTATCCAAGATATCGTTTTTTATACACAGAATTAATTCAAAGATATTGAATTAGACCACTGCTGCCACTTTGAGGTGCACAGTGCATGACACCTCTGACTGCACCACCCACCTGGATGTTAGGAAACCTCTACGAAGTTACACAAACTACTATATAGGCTCAGGTGTTGGGGTAGCTAGTTCACACCTGCAACGTGACTATAGACAATCAGAGCGTGAGTGAGGCCCTCTAGGGAGGATAAACAGGGGGAAGACAGATAAAAAAAAAAGGGGATGTTATTTACGAGAGAGGGGTGAAGGGATGGAGGGATGAGCACAACGGAGGCGCCGGACGTGACAGTGGCGAGCCCATCGCCATGGCGTTGCTGGGGGATACAGCGGAAGACGTCACTGAGAGAAACGAACGGACACAAAGGAGGAATACGACATGGAGGAGAGTTAAAAAAGGAGGGAGGAGGGAAACAGAGAGAGGGACTGTTCAAACGGATAGAGCGAGAGAGAGAGGTTTGGGGAGGTGGGAGGGGGTAGGGGCAGTGGAGCCAACCCAGAATTAGGTTATTTATTTGCTTGTTCAGAGAGGGCCTCATGTCACTGGGTTCAGGTAGACTATGGTACGCCATGCCATCAGATAGTGATATCATTATAGGTTGTAGAGCAGGGTTCGGCTGGGAAACAGGGGTCTCATACACCTCTTTCAACTAATCAATCAAACATTGTTCAGCACTATTAGATTCATTAGATAGGCCTATAAGTGATGGGTATACAGTAGTTCACCAATCCCAGCTCTGGACAGCCAAAGTGTGCAGATTTCTGTTCCTACCTAGCGCTAAAACACCTAAATCAACTATTGGAGATCTAACGCAAGTAGTAAATTAGTTCAGTCAGGTGTTCCAGCACTGGGCTAGAACAAAACTCTGCACCTTATGGCTCTCCAGGACAAGGATTGGTTACTTTGGGTACTTTGTATCCTGACTAGTGGACACAACAGACGTATGCATAGTAACCTAGTAACTACTCAATAAATACCTACTGTCATCCTACACATTTCTGAGAAATCTGGTTCTGAAAAACCTGACATATCTGCGGTAATGTTACATCACTGGGAGCTGGATCAACTCAGAGAAAAAGTTCAGCATTAACTGTAATTTTTATTCAGACATTTGAAACAACACAAATAAATTATCATAACATTTACTAATGCATTGGTACTGTACAAGTTAGAGGTGCGCTATCTGATAGATTCCCCCGCTCCCCCTACCTCGGGCTTCCAGTGGGGAGACATGAGGTCAACCTAGCCCCACCCCCCTCCCATCTATCTCATACTTCTGAGTGGGAGACCTTCCCAGGCAGTAGCCTGCCTAGCTCACAAACTAGAATCAGGGCACCCACTCTGACAAGGTTAATTGACCCACAGTCCCACACAGTGACATTATATCATTGACGTGACGTGCATAGAAAACCGATCGCGCAAAAGTCACCATTCCAATTGTTTGGTGTGGGCGCCCCATGCCGCCCCCAGCAAGATGCCGCCCTGGGTGGCTGCACATGTCGCCTATACCTAAAACCACCACTGCCACATACACACCCCAACAGCAGGAGTATCCCTAAGCACACACACACACAAGCATACACACACTCGCACACACACATACACACAGAGTGCTCTACAAGGTGAAAAAAAAACCTGTTGATGTGTCCTTGAGCAAGGCACTTAACCCTAATTTGCTCCAGGGGCTGACAATGTAGGTAGGCCTAAGAATTTGTTCTTAACTGACTTGCCTAGTTACAGTTGAAGTCGGAAGTTTACATACACTTAGGTTGAAATCATTAAAACTCATTTTTCAACCACTCCACAGATTTCATGTTAACAAACTATAGTTTTGGCAAGTTGGTTAGGACATCTACTTTGTGCATGACACAAGTAATTCCTCCAACAATTGTTTCACTTATAAGTCCCTATATCACAATTCCAGTGTATCAGAAGTTTACAAACACTAAGTTGACAGTGTCTTTAAACAGCTTGGAAAATTCCAGAAAATGGCTTCAGAAGCTTCTGATAGGCTAATTGACATAAGTCAGTTGGAGGTGTACCTGTGGATGTATTTCAAGGCCTACTTTCAAACTCAGTGCCTCTTTGCTCGACATCATGGGAAAATCAAAAGAAATCAGCCAAGACCTCCGAAAAAAAATTGTAGACCTCCACAAGTCTGGTTCATCCTCGGGAGCAATTTCCAAACGCCTGAAGGTAACACGTTCATCTGTACAAACAATAGTATGCAAGTATTAACACCATGGGACCACATAGCTGTCATAGCTACGCATTCTGTCTCCTTCTGTCTCCTTCCTGAGCGTACTTTGGTGCAAAAAGTGCAAATCAATCCCAGAACAACAGCAAAGGACCTTGTGAAGATGCTGGAGGAAACAGGTGCAAAAGTATCTATATCCACAGTAAAAAAAGTCCTGTATCGACATAACCTAAAAGGCTGCTCAGCAAGGAAGAAGCCACTGCTCCAAAACCGCCATAAAAAAGCCAGACTACAGTTTGCAACTGCACATGGGGACAAAGATCATACTTTTTGGAGAAATGTCCTCTGGTCTGATGTAACAAAAATAGAACTGTTTGGCCATAATGACCATCATTATGTTTGGCAGAAAAAGGGGGATGCTTGCAAGCCGAAGAATACCATGTTGTGGGGGTGCTTTGCTGAAGGAGGGACTGGTGCACTTCACAAAATAGATGGCCTCATGAGGAAGGAAAATTATGTGGATATATTGAAGCAACATCTCAAGACATCAGTCAGGAAGTTAAAGCTTGGTCGCAAATGGGTCTTCCAAATGGACATTGACCCCAAGCATACTTCCAAAGTTGTGGCAAAATGGCTTAAGGACAACAAAGTCAAGGTATTGGAGTGGCCATCACAATCCTATAGAAAATGTGTGGGCAGAACTGAAAAAGTGTGTGCGAGCAAGGAGGCCTACAAACCTGACTCAGTTACACCAGTTCTGTCAGGAGGAATGGGCCGAAATTCACCCAACTTATTGTGGGAAGCTTGTGGAAGACTACCCAAAACGTTTGACCCAAGTTAAACAATTTAAAGTCAATGCTATCAAATACTAATTGAGTGTATGTAAACTTCTGACCCACTGGGAATGTGATGAAAGAAATAAAAGCTGAAATAAATCAGTCTCACTACTATTATTCTGACATTTCACATTCTTAAAATAAAGTGAGGATCCTAACCGACCTAAAACAGGGATTTTTACTAGGATTAAATGTCAGGAATTGTGAAAAACTGAGTTCCCGCTACTGTACATCCCCGAACTCTAATATCAGACGTTCCCTCTACTGTACATCCCTGAACGTTCCTTTCTGCTCCCTCTCCCTTAACCTCAGTTTAACACCACAGCAGTTTCTATCTTCATCCCTCACTCTATCCCTCCCTCCCGTCCACTTTCGTGATTTATCAGTTCCAATATTTGTCGCCAGTGTGTTTTCTTCCCCTTGTCTAAATGTCACCCCTTCTTCTAAGACAATATATAGAGAGAGAGGTAGAGAGAGAGAGAGAGAGAGAGAGAGAGAAGAGAGAAGGAGAGGGCAAGTGCGGGGGAGATAGAGGAGGGGAGGGGGGACTCGTAAAAAGAGCAACAAAGTTTGGGAAGATTAAACATTAGGTAAGACACTTTCTCACATACATATATACTGTGTCGCAATTGTTGGACGAGGGGTGTGTATGGTCATGTCTATTTTATCTTCTGCTGGGTATTTCATACAGGCCACTGTAACCGCTACACGTTTCAGTCAAACACACAATGTGACCTCAGTGAGAACCTGTAGCTAGGGCCACTGAATGAACAGGGACATGTTCTGGCAGGCGCTCTTAAAGTTCTTGGAAACTGATGGGTATGAACACGAACACACACACGAACACGAACACACACACACACACACACACACACACACACACACACACACACACACACACACACACACACACACACACACACACACACACACACACACACACACACACACACACACACACAGGTTCTCTAAATTAACCATTCAGCAGAATTCAGTTTAGCTCTCCCTATCTCCGCTGTGGGTCAAATATGATGTCTTGTCCTAAACATGCACAATGGAGCCCATGTCATTCCTCAGTGTCAATGTTAATGTACTGTAGTGTAACCATTATACAGTGTCCCCTCCCTCTGACTGCCACCCTCCACCTCTTCTCTCTCTCTCTCCCTCCCTCCCTCCCTCCCTCACTCACTCTCTCCCTCCTTTATAACCCATCACTCCCATCCCACCATTCTCATTCTTTCTTTCGGTCTTTTACAGGACTGGACACATTTGTTTTCTTAACGAGAGGAAGCAACCATATTCACCTACCGAAGCTTTTTTGGATGTTGAGTTTTGGTGTTTCCACCACTTTTCTCAAAAATGCTTCTAGAGAGAGAGAGAGAGATAGAGATATAGAGAGATAGCGAGATAGAGAGAGGGGAAACAGACAAACAAAAAGTGACATCATTTTGATCACTGTCTGCAAAACCATTCTAAAAACTAATTTTATTTGGTCAAAGAAACATCGGATACTATTTGGATATGACCATTTTTATTTTCTAATCTGTTTTTTTATGTGTACCTGGATAACTTTACATGACAATACCTTTCTATAGGCATGTTTCTGCTATCACAGAAGTGGAAATTGTTCATCTATAAGATTGATACCATTCACTGAGAAATTTGATTTAATTTTCTATCTGGTCAGACACATTTCCAAAGGGAAAAAAACTACTGGACAGTGCTGGACATAAACTGGTAAGAAACCACGTTTATTACCAAGCTGGACTTATCCAGAGAACTTTATACATAGCATTTTTCATAGAAAATGAAATAGCACCCTCATCTACAGTCTTGATCACAGACCTGATGGTTGTGAATAAATTGTAAGAGGGAGAAAATAGCTTCTCCAACAGAAGAACACATTACCTATCTGCAGATATGAGGGGATCATCCCCAAGCTCGGAACCAGAAACATAGACCCCATAATAGAACAAACTGTTGGACAACGCGGCATAACCGTGGAAACGGGCAGACTGCCGCCCAAGGACACTCACTGACCCACGGAGACGGACAGACAGACAGTCTGATGCCAACTGTCTCCGCTGTCAATCTCACGGCACAACTCCTCCTGCTGTTGCTATGGGCAACCCACCCGACCATGGCAACCAACTGGCTGTAAGTCTGGCGTTCCGGGAGGGAGAGAAAGAGAGAGTTTGTTTGTCATGCTATAACTTTAAAAGATGGTGACGTGCCTCTAAATCTCTTTCTGTCGCTCCCCTTTCTCTCTTTGTCTCTCCCTTGCTGACCTTTTCTCTCTTTCTCTTGCCCTCCCTCCCTCTCTCCCTCCCTCCCTCCCTTCACTGTCTTCTCTGTCCCTTTTGTCTGTTGGTCTTTCTCATTCCTTTCTTTCTCCATCCTTCTCTTTCTCCATCCTTCTCTTTCTCTCTCTGAAACCCTGTCCCCTGTGTTCACTCCCTCTATCTCACCCCTTCTTCCTCCCCCCAATTTCCCTTCCTCTATCTCACCCTCTGCCCCTCCCCTCTCTCCCCTGCATCTTCCCCTCTCTTTCTCTCTCTCAGCACCCTGGCGAGGATGCCGCACTCGCGGCCAGTGTCGGGTGCTGCCCCCTGTGGGCGGCTGAGGGGACTGTCCGTGGGGCAGGTGGGGGTGTGCAGGGCGCGGGGGGAGTTCATGGAGTCCGTGCGCAAGGCAGCCGAGATGGTCATAGAGGAGGTATGAGCCTGGGGCAGAAGTGTCATCGGTTGTGTCACAAAAGTAGTGAAGTCCATGAGGAAGAAGTTTTTTAAGCTCAGCCATTGTCTTTCTCAAGATCATCTTCATCATCATCATCAGCACTATTGTTATAGACATCTTCAACATCCTCATCACCAAAAAAGTATTAGACAATTGCACCAGTTTTACCAAAGTTCACTCACCTTCACTTCCTTGTCTACCTGTATTAATGTCTGTCTGTCTTGTCTCTCTGTCCGTCTATCTGCCTGTCTATATGAACCCTCAACCCTCGGTCCCATTGGCTTGGCTGTTGGTCTGATCAGTGTCAGCACCAGTTTCGTAATCGCCGTTGGAACTGCTCCACCACCCCGCGTGGACTCAATGTGTTCGGTAGAGTCATGAGCCAAGGTAAGAACAGCAGGGCCTCTCTAGTTACACTGGAGATCTGTGGTTGTACCACAGTCATTAACATGCTGGTAACAGAGAAGCCGTTGATTCCAAATCAGAAGGACTAAGGACATGTGATGACATGGTAAATTAATCAATGTTTGTCTTGATCTCTTCTAAAAACCAGGCACGCGTGAGGCGGCCTTTGTGCACGCCCTGTCATCGGCAGCAGTGGCGGTTGCAGTGACGCGAGGGTGCAGCCGGGGGGAGCTAGAGCGGTGTGGCTGCGACAGGAAGGTCAGAGGGGTCAGTCCCGAGGGTGAGTCTGGGTTGTTGGCCTCTGATCCTCTGTCTAGACATCTGTCTATATGTCTGTCTCTCTTGCTGTCTGTCAAACTATGTCTTTATTGTGTTGAAAAACATAGTTGGAAAATTTGCAGTTAATGTCAATGTCTTTCTGTCTGTCCTGCAGGTTTCCAGTGGTCTGGGTGCAGTGATAACCTGTCCTATGGTGTGGCCTTCTCCCAGACCTTTGTGGATGAGCCGGAGCGTGCCAAGGGGATGTCGGCAGGGCGACCCCTCATGAACGTCCATAACAACGAGGCTGGCCGGAAGGTTGGTGGTGGTGGTGGGGCACTCTGATGACATCATCAATGATTCTAACATGCCGATCTTCACTTCTATCA
Organism: Thymallus thymallus; assembly: GCA_023634145.1. Lineage (NCBI taxonomy): Eukaryota > Metazoa > Chordata > Actinopteri > Salmoniformes > Salmonidae > Thymallus > Thymallus thymallus. Next base: position 14,592,227 of record CM042416.1, read on the forward strand.
TCCTTCTTCCTTTGACCTCCTGATCGTTCTTCTAAATTCCTCCATCCCCAGGCTATCCTCCATAACATGCAGGTGGAGTGTAAGTGTCATGGTGTCTCGGGATCCTGTGAGCTGAGGACCTGCTGGAAAGTCATGCCTCCATTTCGGCGTGTCGGCGCCGTGCTGAAGGAACGCTTTGATGGAGCCACAGAGGTAAAGCCATATATTTGGGACATTATCTTCACTGTTCATTTATTAGGTGACAAAACCATTGGAAATTAGTGATTTATACTGCTTCCAGTCTTTTCACAATCTCTAATAATCAACAAATACCCCCCTTCGCCCAGGTGCGTCTTTCCCGTATCGGCTCCAGGACAGCCCTGCTGCCCCGGGACCCCCAGGTCAAACCACCAGCCGCAAGGGACCTGGTGTACCTCTCTGCCTCACCAGACTTCTGCCGTCTCGACCCCGACAATGGGATACCCGGGACCGCAGGCCGACGCTGTAATGGTGAGATTCAGTCATCACCAGCACTGGGATAAAGCATTTCAGTTTTATTAGGTGATCAGTCTGTTTTATATGTTCACATCCTTATTTTGTTTCCTGTACCCGTCTCCATCCTCCTCTCCCAGGCACTTCCCGGCTGGCCCCAGATGGCTGTGAGCTGGTGTGTTGTGGGCCAGGTTACCGGGCGGGCCGGGCCGAGGTGGTGCAGCGCTGCTCCTGTAAATTCTCCTGGTGCTGCTCGGTCCTCTGTCAGCAGTGCAAGAACACAGTGATGATCCACACCTGCCGAGAGTGAACCCAGTCTACGCTGAACACAGAGCACTGAGCAGACATGCAAGAACCTTACACCTGTCCAGATACTCTAGAACACCACCCAGACACAACAATGTCCAGACATTCTAGACTACTACCCAGGCACTCTAGAACACAACACTACACAGACATTCTGGAACACTACAACAACCAGACCAGTGGAGGCTGCTGAGGGGAGGACGAATGTAATGGCATCAAACACACGGAGGCCATGTGTTTTATGTATTTGATACTATTCCAATAATTCCGCTCCAGCCAATACCACGAGCCCGTCCACCCCAATTAAGATGCCACCAACCTCCTATGGACCAGACACTCTAGAACCAGGGTTCCCAACCTAGGGCTCACCAACGTTTCTTGGGGGGGGGGGGGGGGGGGCCTTCCATTTTTTATTGTTTATACCTATCTAAAACAACGCATAAATCTGTGATGCTATAGGCTAGAAACAAGCGATTAAATTGAGGTTCATATAAATTATAATAAAACATATTTGGTAGTGGAATAACATTTTGGGAAATCGGGTCTGGCTTTATTTTTCTTATCATTAACTAGCCTACCTAAAATCCTAGGTCCCTGAAATTAAACAAAGTTCAATTTTACAAATGTGAAAGGTTGGGAACCCCTGCTGTTGAACACTGTCCAGACATTGTAGAACAACACTTTTATGACATATTCTACAAAAGTGTATGTCAAAACTGACATACACTTTAAGACTCTGGCCAGAACTGTGTGGATAGTATAAACTAGTGCATTGTGAGAGTGAGGACCTGTGCATGACAGAAAACCAGATAATAGAGCGATATACTAACACACATGGTGAAAGAAAAGGATACTCACTGCATAGAGCAATATTAACACTCCCATGGAACATATTACACTCATGATTATGTACTTTCAACCTAAAGGAACTATAATGCAGCATTGCAAGTCAGCGTCCTACACCGTATAGGTGATTGTCTAGATCACAATGACACAGACTACAGCACACACACCATTAACTTAAACTGACAAAGCTTTTAAAGCCGAAATTAACCACAACTAACAGGGAAATTATTACAGCCCTTTTCTTAAATGCTGATTTCAGTGTAGTAGGTAGTTGCAGTCTTTATACATTTACTGTATTTATGAGTCTTTGCCACTATTCTGTCTTTTATTTATTTGTACATCAATCATCCTGTGGCCCCTCCTCCTACCCCTCAGATTCCACCAGTGAGAATACCTGTCCTCTCCCTCCAATCCATGTCTGCATCCATGTTGCTTTAGTCCAATGCTCTGTTGTGATACAATTGTGATGAATGTTGACTTGGTCAAATAAACTTGTTTTGACTACAGTTTCTTCTACGATGTGTGCTGTATAACGTCACGTGAAACATATATACAAAAATAAGAATTACACACTAACTCAAGCAATATGTCAGTTAAACCATTTTATTACAAACATTCTGTGATTACAAACATCCAGAAGTTGACTAGGAAAAGGTTATAATCTCACCATCATTGTTATTATGAAGATTAAGATCAGCTATTCAAAATACTACATCTTAATTTGTTATGCTATCAATTAAATCACAAATCAAGTTGGTAGTCAAGCAAAAAACAAAATCTATCTTTATATAAAAAAAGGTTTTACTCAACAAAAACAAAAAAAAGATTAACCGCTAAGAATTTCCCAAAAGAAAATCATAAAATGAATGCATCATACATGACACAAAAAGAGAGAAAAATTATATAAATTCCGTTCTCTGTGTCACCTGCAGAAGGCAGTAAAAACTGAGGCGAAAATGCACTTGGTACATCCCAAAAGGAAAAGTGACTGCTCTAGCATGCTAGCCTGGTTAGGAGTGGAAATAAAACTGGTATTTTATCCCTTCCTCCTCAAAGTAGCAACAAAAGAAAATGTCAATTAAGTGTTTCCCCAAGGTATTTATTTAATTTAAGCTAGACACAAAGGCAACATGACGGCCAGGTAGGAGAGCCAGCCCCACCGAAGTAATGTTAGGGGAAACACTGCAGATGTCTAAAGTGTATCTGGAGAAGGAGACTAGACGAAAGTTTTGTTGATTCCTTCCCCTCTTGTATTCTTTACTTGAAAGACCAAATCACTTTCGCTCTCCTCTCCTTTTTTCAATACATATTAAGAAGGCACATTGCATGAACGTATCGGAGTCTCGATTCCATTTAATCTCCTTCCTTTTCACTCTTTTTTGTCCTTTTTCAAGCTGTTGATCTGCTTCTCTTATTTGTAACCTGCCCCTCTATACCGCTCTCTCTCTCTCCTCCTCCCTTTATAGCAGGACACAGCGTTTCTTGGGTTTAGTCTCAGGAGGTTCCAAGGCTGCCAGGATGGCCTCGTCAAACACGTTCTTCAGCCCCCTCTGAGAGAGAGGAGAGAAGAGAGAATTTGCATTGACTTTTCATGGTTTATAAATGTATTCTAAACTATTTTGTTAAGTATAGCAATGTTTGGTTCAAATCCAGACTATCACAACCGGCCGTGATTGGGAGTCCCATAGGGTGGTGCACAATTGGCCCAGCATCGTCTGAGTTTGGCCGGTGTAGGGCGTCATTGTAAATAAGAATTTGTTCTTAACTGACTTGCCTAGTTAGATAAAGGTAAAATAAATAAAAAATGTGTCCGCCATGGGTCCTCATCAGCCCTTTTTCCCCTAACCATGTAACATCATCTTAATCCTTGGCCCCTTACCTGCGTGAGGGCGGAGCACTCCACATATTTGACGGCCCGCAGGTCCCGGGCCAGCTTGTCTCCGCTCTCAGGGGACAGGGGGCGCTGTTTGTTCTTGGCCAGCTTCTCCACAGTGTTGCTGTCGTCCCTCAGATCCACTTGGGTGCCCACCAACAGGAAGGGTGTACGAGGACAGTGATGGGAGATCTCTGGAACCCACTACAGGGGTTGAAGGACACACAGAGGTCAGAGTGTGTACAGAATCAGTTCATTAGCTCAATTCAAAATAATTTTTGCATTACATTTTAGTCATCTAGCAGAGTGACTTACAGTTAGTGCATTAATCTTAAGATAGCTATGTGAGACAACCACATACCCCAGTTGTAGTAAGTACATTTTTCAGCAAAGTCAGTGCTAGCAGGAAAATACAAGAGCAAGCTTTTTCTTTTTTTTCTTTCTCTGAGCTAGCTCCTAGCCATTCGGTTTGCAGATATCAACAGAGATATCTGCCAAGAATGGGAAACTGGCGGGCCGCAGATCAATTTCCCAAAATGTGTGGTTGTGCATCAGGAGTTTATCTTATCTTAAGTCACTGACAGTCACTGAATTAGCCATGTCAGCTAAGAATTTTTATATTGGTAAGTTAGTCTAGCCAGCCATCTAAACTTCTAGTAATCATGGTTGAATTACCGACCGGGGTTCCCCCATTAATTTTGTTAATCACGCACACTCAGATATCATATTAAAAACTGCAAACATTTCTCTCCAACCTATGGCAAAGTGTGTAGAATTTAAGAACATTTGCTGTAAAACTACACATTTTTCTCTACGCTCCATGGAAAAATTGCAGGAAATTAAGACAAGCAACTTAGGGCACCCGAAAGGCTAAGGCCGGCTCTGACTGCATGTGTGGGAAGGGATGTGGGTACACAGACCCATGTGCCACTGTGGCCCCATCAAAGTTGCCCATCCCTGATGTAAGCAATATGAGGATGCCTTCACATAGCCTTACAATGGGCTTCGAGGGATCTTCTGCCATAACAGAAGGTGAAGTGGCTAAGGAAAGGGTTCAGATCCATCATCTATAAGTTTCTCTATGGGTAATAATACAAGGTAAAAAGTTGAGGTGTGGCGACTCTGACCTTCTCTCGGACGTTCTCAAAGGATGAGGGAGAGACGCAGGAGAAACAGACGAGGAAGACGTCCGTCTGCGGGTAGCTGAGAGGTCGCAGCCTATCGTAATCCTCCTGACCTGAGACGACCAATCAGAGGGAGAATGCTATGACACAATGAAACTAATGTGACATTGAATGATTCAACTGGTTGAGTTCACAAGACATCATATGTTCTCAAGAAAGAACAAAGGCAGACTAGGATTGAGTTGTAGCACAGCGACTGCTTAACAAAAGGATGTACAGACATAAAAGCATAAATTGACAAACAGACAGACAGAGACAGATTACCTGCTGTGTCGAAAAGCCCAAGTGTGTAGGGTTCCCCTCCGATCATCACCGTCACTGCATAATTATCAAACACCTGCACACAAGACACACAAAACAATGAGTAAAAAAGGTCAAGGGATGTTACCATCTAAAATTATTTCATGAAGCAAATGTAAATCAATAAGCTAAACGTTAAAAAAAAGGTTAATATCAAACATTACCCCAACTGACAGGATGGTTATGGTGTTACATCCCATTCTACCTTCCTACTCAGCTCTCTGGACATCACCCCCATTGACCTCCAGTGTTTAGATGTGACTTGTCTGCCCCTACTTACACCCTAACCTGCCCACCTCTTACCGTAGGCACGTATTCTGAGGGGAACTTGTTGGTTGTGTAGGAGATCAGTAGACAGGTCTTTCCTACAGCTCCATCCCCCACCACTACACACTTTATAGTCTGCATCTGCACACAGAGAGACAGAGACAGACAGGACACACATACACCAGTCATAACATAGTAGAGTTACTATCTCACGAAGGACACATATGAGACCTTGCTTGTGACTCCACACAATAACAGTAACTGGGAAACCAAAAACAACATAACCAGACAGAGTGGAGATGACAACAGCACCGGGATTGGCAATAACACTGTCTGCATGGCCTGCAGTCTATTGATGTACAGACAGGTGATCTTCATTGTGTCTTAGGCTAATGCTCAAAACAAGGGCATCTATTGATCATCAAACGATGCTTGACTTCTTTGATTGTCACAAATAGATCCTTTATGGGGGACGGAACTTCTAATAGTCAACTGAAAGAAGTAGAGACAAACAGGTAATCAGACAGGGGTCCAGGCAAATCAAAATATGCCTGGACTTCCCCAAAAAAATGTGTCTCCGTGACAAACTTGGTGTTATGTAATAAAAAGTTATTTCCAGTTACAGATAGACTTGAATGTTGCTGACAACGTTGACTTTGCTATGCAAGTATGCAGAAGTTATGACAGGGAAACGACATGACATACAGTCATGACTACTTGTTGCGTTTGGCCTGATTTAAGATTCTAATTTCAAATCGTTACTTCTGCTTAGAAAAGGGTAGTCTATACCTAGCTGCTTTTAACAACGCTAGTATTTCCACACTAGTGATGCTAGGAATTATCTTGCAAAAAAAAACGTGATGGTCCGTTAAATAAAATTATATTTAAACTTACACTACCGATTGTCCTTAGGGTTAGCCCTTATGCAGGGGGAAATTGAGAAAAAAACATCTAATAGAACATAAATTAAACAGAATTTCCAAACGTTGGTTTGTTGTAGACCCACTTACTTTATATCAAAATAAAAGTCCTGCACGTGTGCCATACATGCACAAAAAAGCTAGATATTGTGGGGGACTTTTATTTTGATATGATGTAAGCAGAGAAGAACTGACCTCCCTGAGGAACTGCATGGGTCTACAACAGACCCACGTTTGGAAATTCTGGTTAATTATATGGTCCACTAGATGTTTTTTTCACAAACTCCCATTCTGCATAAGGACCAAGCCTACAAACAATCGACAGAGAAAATTAAAATGTAATTGTATTTAACTTCTGGCGGACTGGTCTTTTTGCAAGATAATTCCCAGCAACGCTGATGTGTAAATACTAGCGTTGCTAAAAGCTGTTAGTCTATACCTAAACATGTGAAAGGAAATTGCATTCCTTATGAATAAACAATATGCTCTAAAGTTATGGCTCAAGTAACTTTGGCAGCCAGAAAGTGAAGTGGACTTGGGAGCACCGGACATAGACTGCGCTTAGACAGGTTTGCCAATTCTGATCTTTAGACCAATCAGATCTGTACAAAAAAATCTGGATGTGAAAAGATCTCATGTGACCAATTAATGGAGAAAAAGTGGAGCGGCTTGTCTAAATGCACCCATATTTACTGCGAGCTTGCCATTACATAGCTACAGATTGTTACACCAGACAATGTGATTTAACCAAAGATTTGGGGGTTCTATTATTGGGAATTAGGTACGGTTTGGTGTAACAGAGAATTTTCGACCAACCTTAATTAAGCAACACTAAGATGGCGTCGTACACACTGTTTGATTACTGCATGTAGCGAAACATAGATTTATTTAAATAACTGAGCATTTTCTAAAAATTCTAACGCACCACCTGCAACTGGGCACACACATTTTAGAATATACATGTTTGGCCGAATTGACAACGAAAATGGTATCATTAAGGTTGGTAAAATTATCTGTGCTACACCATACAGTACCTACCCTGTGACTCCCACTAATGGATACCAAAAATATTTGGTTTCACACATCTGGTGTAAGAATCTGTAGCTAGCCATTAGAGCCTCAGTCAGTCTAAAAATGAATGTGAAAGTTAAACCTTACAATTTGTTCTACACTGTATGAAGTGTCCGGCAAAATTGAAAAAAACGTTCATACCGCCGGTACTAACATTAAGCATATATCTAGCCAGATAATTTGGGGTAAAGTTAGCCGACTAGTTAAGTTACTCAGAGCAAAGTTAATTGTCATAAAGCATTGCCAATTGTTGGTTATGTTGTACAGTGCTAAACATGAGGCTAGCCGCATATCAAGTTTTCAAAGTTATGACAATTTGGGTCGGCTGGCAAGCATTGCTCCACCTCAGTTAGTGCTAGCCTGTGACTGTGATTACTAACTCATTTCCTAAAAACTCGCTTATGGTCGTTAACGACAATAACGTTTCTTACGTAGAGTAGGCACTAATATATAACGATGGACAAATTCATGCTATAACTGTCTTCACATGTATTCAACTTAAACAAATACATTTTCCCCGTTTTCAGAAAAGTAGCCTACTCACCGTTTTTCTCGGCAATTAGGCGTTGGTTACATCCGGGTTTGACTAGGCCATTTCTGCGCAACTGCGAGCGAGAATTTTTTCTTACGCTTTCCCCCCCAGCCTTTCTTGTGACAGTACTGCCACCTACCATACACAGAGTAATACATAAAATAAAATGTTGGTCGCACATATTTAGTAGACATTATTGCGGGTGTAGCGAAATGCTTGTGTTCCTAGCTCCAACAGTGCAGTAGTAACTAACAATTCACAACAATACCAACAATCTAAAAGTACCTTACAGCCTTATTCTAAAATTGATTAAATACAAATGTTCCTCATCAGTCTACACACAATACCCAATTTTAGATTTTTTGCAAATGTATAAAAACCAAAAACCAGATATACCTTATCTACATAAGTATTCAGACCCTTTGCTATGAGACTCAAAATTTAGCTCCGGTGCATCCTGTTTCCAATGATAATCTTTGAGACGTTTCTACAACTTGATTGGAGTCCACCTGTAGTAAATTCAGTTGATTGGACATGATTAGGAAAGGCACACAACTGTCTATATAAGGTCCACAACTGTCTATATAAGGTCCCACAGTTGACAGTGTATGTCAGGAGCCAGAGGAGCTGAACACGCAGCGCTGGCTGTAACACATAATGTTTTAATATAGTGGGTAAGGATGAGGAAGGGGTAGATGTTAGAGTCTCTGGATCAAGTTCACAGTAAGGGGCGGTAATGCACGAAATCGATGCGATTCGCCAAACAAAAAGGAAGAAGAAGAAGAAGTGTATGTCAGAGCAAAAATCAAACCATGAGATCGAAGGAATTGTCCGTAGAGCTCTAAGACAGGATTGTGTCAAGGCACAGCTCTGGGGAAGGTTACCAAAACATTTATGTAACGTGGAAGGCCTCCACTGGCCTCCATCATTCTTAAATGGAAGAAGTTTGGAACCACCAAGACTCTTCCTAGAGCTGGCCGCCCGGCCAAATTGAGCAATCGGGGGAGAAGGGCCCTGGTCAGGGAGGTGACCAAGAACCCGATGGTCAGTCTGACAGAGCTCCTGGGTCCCTATGTGGAGATGGGAGAACCTTCTAGAAGGACAACCATCTCTGCAGCACTCCACCAATCAGGCCTTTATGGTAGAGTTGCTAGACAGAAGCCACTCCTCAATAAAAGACACATGACAGCCCACTTGGAGTTTGCCAAAAGGCACCTAAATGACTCTCAGACCATGAGAAACAAGATTCTCTGGTCTGATGAAACCAAGATTTCATTCTTTGGCCTGAATGCCAAGTGTCACATCTGAAGGAAACCTTACGGTGAAGCATGGTGGTGGCAGCATCATGCTGTGGGGATGTTTTCAGCGGCAGGGACTGGGAGACTAGTCAGGATAGAGGGAAAGAAGAATGGAGCAAAGTACAGTGAGAGCCTTGATGAAAATCTGCCCCAGAGCACTCCGGACCACAGACTGGGGTGAAGGTTCACCTTCCAACAGGACAACGACCCTAAGCACACAGCCAAGACAACGCAAGAGTGGCTTCAGGACTCTGAATGTCCTTGAGTGGCCCGGACTTGAACCCGATCAAACATCTCTGGAGAGACCTGAAAATAGCTGTGCAGCGACGTTCCCCATCCAACCTAACAGAGCTTGAGAGGCTCTGCAGAGCAGAATGGGAGAAACTCCCAAAATACAGGTGTGCTAAGCTTGTAGTGTCATACCCAAGAGGATTTGAGGCTGTAATCGCTGCCAAAGGTGCTTCAACAAAGTACTGAGTAAAGGGTCTGACTACTTATGTAAATGTGATATTTTAGTCTTATTTTTTAATAAATTAGAAAAAATGTCTAAACATGGCATGCTTTGTCATTATGGGGTATTGTGTGTAGATATGTGAGGATTTATATGGCACAACTTTTGAGTATGTATGCAACAGTAGTTTGATCCTCAAAAGCAAAGCCTGTAGAGAGCAGTGTTCTCACATTTCTGTAACTTTTGCCTATATTTTGATTCCTAAAGTTGTTTCTGAGCCTTGTTTTAAAATGTTCTGTTTATACAGTCATATCAAGACTATACTATCGGTGAAAAGTTTTAGAACACCTACTCATTCAAGGGTTTTTCTTTATTTTTACTATTCTACATTGTATAATAATAGTGAAGAAATCAAAAACATATGGCATCATGTTGTAACCAAAAAAGTGTTGAATCTGAGATTATTCAAATAGCCACCCTTTGCCTTGACAGCTTTGCACAATCTTGGCATTCTCTCAACCAGCTTCATGAGATAGTCACCTGGAATGCATTTCAATTAACAGGTGTGCCTTCTTAAAAGTTAATTTGTGGATTTTCTTTCCTCCTTAATGCGTTTGTGACAAGGTAGGGGGAGTATACAGAAGATAGCCCTATTTGGTAAAAGACCAAGTCCATATTATGGCAAGAACAGCTCAAATAAGCAAAGAGAAACAACAATCCATCATTACTTTAAGACATGAAGGTCAGTCAATACGGAACATTTCAAGAACTTTTAAAGTTTCTTCAAGTGCAGTCGCAAAAACCATCAAGCACTATGATGAAACTGGCTCTCATGAGGACCGCCACAGGAATGGAATACCCAGAGTTACCTCTGCTGCAGAGGATAAGTTAATTAGTTACCAGCCTAAGAAATTGCAGCCCAAATAAATGCTTCACAGAGTTCAAGTATTGTCCGGGGGTATTGTCTGGGTATTGTCGGAGGGGGCCACAGTGTCTGCTGACCTCCCTGTCTCAGCCTCCAGTATCTATGCTGCAATAGTCTATGTGCCGGGGGGCTAGGGTCAGTTTGTTAAATCTGATGTTATTATCCAGTGTCTTGTGTGAATTTAAGTATGCTCCCTTCTAATTCTCTCTCTCTCCCACTCTACCTCCTCTCCCGGAGGACCTGAGCCTACCCGGAGGACCATGCTTCAGGACCACCTGCCCTGATGACTCCTAGCTGTCCCCAGTCCACCTGCTGCACCGGTTTCAACTCCCCTGCCTGCGGTGTTTTTTATTTTTTATTTTTTATTTTACCTTTATTTTACTAGGCAAGTCAGTTAAGAACAAATTCTTATTTTCAATGACGGCCTAGGAACAGTGGGTTAACTGCCTTGTTCAGGGGCAGAACGACAGATTTTTACCTTGTCAGCTCGGGGATTCGATCCAGCAACCTTTCGGTTACGGGCCCAACACTCTAACCACTGGGCTACCTACCTGCCGGTTATGGAACCCTGACCTGTTCATTGGACGTGCCACCTTGTCCCAGACCTGCTGTTTTCATCTCGCTCTCGCTCTATTGTACTGAAAAACCAAGTGACATTCACTCCTGATGTATTTACCTGTTGCAACCTCCACAACTACTTTTATTATTATTTGAACCTGCTGGTCATCTATGAACATTTGAACATCTTGGAGAAAGAACTGGCCTTAATGGCCATAAATTGTTATAATCTCCACCCGGCACAGCCAGAAGAGGACTGGCCACCCCTCAGAGCCTGGTTCCTCTCTAGGTTTCTTCCTAGGTTTTGCCTTTCTAGGGAGTTTTTCCTAGCCACCGTGCTTCTACATCTGCATTGCTTGCTGTTTGGGGTTTTAGGCTGGGTTTCAGTATAGCACTTTGTGACATCGGCTGATGTAAAAAGCGCTTTATAAATAAATTTGATTTGATCTCAAATCATCTCAACATCAATTGTTCAGAGGACACTGCGTGAATCAGGCCTTCCTGGTTGAATTGCTGCAAAGAAACCACTACTAAAGGACCCCAATAAGAAGGAGAGACTTGCTTGGGCCAAGAAACACGAGCAATGGACATTAGACCTGGTGAAAAATTGTCCTCTGGTCAGGAGTCCAAATTAGAGATTTTTTGTTCCAACCGCAGTGTCTTTGTGAGACACGGTGTGGGTGAACGGATGATCTCTGTATGTGTATTTCTCACTGTAAAGCATGGAGGAGGTGTGATGGTGTGAGGGTGCTTTGCTGGTGACACTGTATGTGGTTTATTTAGAATTCAAGGCACACTTAACCAGCATGGCTACCACAGCATTCTGCAGCGATACGTCATCCCATCTGGTTTGCGCTTAGTGGGACTATCATTTGTTTTTCAACAGTACAATGACCCAACACACCTCCAGGCGGTGAAAGGGCTATTTTACCAAGAAGGAGAGTGATGGAGTGCTGCATCAGATGACCTGGCCTCCACAATCCTCCAACCTTAACCAAATTGAGATGGTTTGGGATGTGTTGGACCACAGAGTGAAGGAAAAGCAGCCAACAAGTGCTCAGCATATGTGGGAACTGTTGGAAAAGCATTCCAGGTGAAGCTGGTTGAGAGAATGCCAAGAGTGCGCAAAGCTGTCAAGGCAAAGGGTGGCTATTTGAAGAATCTCAAATATAAAATATTTTTATTTGTTTAACACTTTATTTGGTTATTACCTGATTCCATATATGTTATGTCATAGTTTTGATGTCTTCACTATTATTCTACAATGTAGAAAATAGTAAAAATAAAGAAAAACCCTTGAATGAGGTGACACCAGCTCTTTTTGGTTACATTCAATACGAATACAATTCGTACGAATACAATTTACATTCAATACGAATACAATGTAAATAGATACCACGGAACTGACATTGGTTTACAGATATTACACATTAGTAATGCATGTTGGCCTTTTTGCATTCTATCCTCCCCCCTTTTTTATTGACATTTCGCTTAATTTTAGCTTGCGGGCTACAGGCGTTTTGCAGGGTCATTTGTTTTTTATTCGGTGACATTTAGCACCGCGGCTTCTGAACGAATAGGTTCATGTTTTGCACAAAAGAGAGGCGTTTGTAGCGGTCAGGTTGTTGAAAAATTGTGGAGACATCTTTCTTCCTTTGGATTCCTGACGTTTTGGCTTCCTTTGTCAGCCTGACTTCCGTTTTCATGTGCAATCAACAGTGGAAAAATAGCTAGCTTGCTATCTTGCTTGGGGAAACCAAGCCAATGTTTTAAGTTGTACTTAGGCGTGAGCAATATAATACTTTTTTTTATCGGCAAATAAGTCTGCTTTAAGGGGCTCATTTCCAACGTTGGTTTGTAAGCTAGTTTTCAGGCTAGTTTCCTAACAATACTGCTGCACATTTCTCACTATTGTCCGGCGTCGGTACGCTGTGCAAGAGAAGTGTCGAAATACTTGAATGAGAGGTCGAACATTTACTGTCCTCTTACATTATTTTTTGTACTGAGGCCCGAAGAAACGACGTTTTTAGCTAGCCCCAGCTAGCTTAATTAGCTAAACAAAACACCATGTTTCGATATTTAAATGACGTGGATGACAACCCTTACATGATGTGAGTATCGTATTGCTTTTTATCCAAGCGAACTGCATGTCCTATTTTTATACCCACTTGAAGGAATAAACTCCGTCGTTGTCGTTTGTTCTGAGATGTAAAGGCCTAATCTCCTGCCACCATGTGTAGGCAGGCAGTCAGAATATATTAGGTAACTACATACATCACATAGTTTACTATATCGTGGCTTGGATGGATCATGGTTATGTATAGGTTCTTCTTTTTTACATAAGTACATGTGTTTACCCCTTATTCTCATTCCATGATGAGTAAACATGGTCAAGAGTACACCTGGAAACAGGTGGATTTCTCACCTGAGTGTTCACGATAATGTCAGCAATCCCTTTCCTTATTCATTACTGTGTGTGCGTTTTCACCCTCAGTGAGAAGTTGTTTCTGTTTTGCAGGGATCCATTCACAGCCCACAGGCAACAGATGAGGAGTCTGTTTGGGTCGTTTGGCTACGAACCTTTCCCACTCAGCCCTCAGATTCAGCCTCCCCGTGCACCCCACCTTCAGGTGTGTGTGTGTGTGTGTGAGAGTCACTACTCTGTGTGTATCTCTAGTAAGTGTGTGATGTTCATTTCAATTTTAAATTCAGGAACTACACTACAATTCAAATTCTCTTCAATGAGTAAACATTGGAATTTGAATTGGATTTAGGTTTACTTTTTTAATTGACTGTAATTCAAATGGAATTGACCCAACCCTGTTAGGTATACACCATAGCTATTTCACCGTAGCTATTTCCCCTTTGATTATATGTAGTGTAGACACAAATGTTATAGTACCTCATGCCACACTGCATTGTTATTACATATTTGTTATCTGCTGTTAAATAACCTCCTACTGCTTTTCAGGCTGGAGCCCTGCAGCCGTTTGGAATGATGGGAATGGTGAGTCCTTGTCCCTGTGTGTTAAGATGTTCTCTGCTTCTTAGCGCCCAGAAAGCACCCAAGGCCCTGTTCCAATACGTTCAAAACTGATTCTCAATTTCAGAATCAGATCAATTACTTCCTCATGTGTTCCTTCCCCAGGGGGGAGGCTTCATGGACATGTTTGGGATGATGGGAGGAATGATGGAGAACATGGTGAGTATTTCCAGAGAGATTCCTGGTATTCCCTCACCTTGCTGCTTTCCCAGATCCAGATCAAACCTGTTCCTAGGCTAAAAATCACCCTCAATGGAGATTCTCTGCGTCCACAAAAAACATATTTTAGAGTTAACGTTTTGTGACCCAGCAACAACTCTGTCTAAAGCAAAAACACAACATGAGTTCAGTGTTTGAAACTTAACACATCTTGTCTAGCTGGATAATGTTTATCTTCTTTCCCTTTAGGACAGAATGTCAGGTTCGCCAAATTGTCAGACGTTCTCTTCCTCCACAGTCATCTCCTACTCCTCCTCAGACATGGGAGCCCCTAAAGTCTACCAGCAGACCAGCGAACTGAGGACTGCGCCTGGAGGGGTAAGAGAGAGCGGGCCAAATTACATTTACTGCTGTGATTGCATGTACATTTTTCACTAGGGGTTTACAACCCCAGTCCTCTAGAGCTACTGTTCTCTACTGCCAGTTCCCTGCTGAACACCTCCCCCCTACCTCACCCCCCCATACCTCATCCCTTCCTACCTCATCCCCCCCAACCTCATCCCTCCCTACCTCATCCTCCCCTCAGATTCGTGAGACGCGCCAATCGATGCGAGACAGCGAGAGTGGCTTGGAGCGCCTGGCCATTGGCCACCACATCTGGGACCGCGGTCACGTGATGGAGCGCTCCCGAAACCGCCACACGGGTGACCGTGAAGAACGGCAGGACTTCATCAACCTGGAGGAGAGTAAGTCGCAGAGCTACATGTGCTACTCACCACTGTTCTCCAGAATCAGTATGACCATTTCTAACCCCCAAGTAATAATACATAATTTACCTTGGGAGGAAAAAAGCACATGGATACTTAATGGCTGTTTGTTTCCATTGCTAGACTGGCCAGGTTTCTGACCCCCCTCCCCTATCCCTGTCTCAGGTGAGGCTGCTGCCTTTGATGAGGAGTGGAGGAGCACGGCCGGAAGGTACCCTCCCCCAAACGCACGGGGCATAGACTACGGCAGAGAGAGGAGGGCAGGGGGGCAACAGCTGGCCCTCGCTGCCCCACCCAGTTCCTCGTCCCCGCCCGCCCCTCGCCATGAGTCTCCCAGACTCCTTCCACCCGCAACTCGCCCCCGCTACGACTGGTGAGAGGTAGGAGGAGCATGACCTGTATGTCTGTGTGTGTTTGTAAAAGTTTGTGTACTGTGGACAGCACGGCACAGTCCCAAATCAATTCCTGTACCCTTGGTTGATCTGACAGTAGTGGATAGGCATCAACTTGATATATGGTCTTTGCTTACACCAATCCCGAGCCAGTCCTTTCAAATCCACTAGGGGAGTCAATAAGGTCCAGGGAACAAATTAAATCAGTCTGGACCTGGGCCTGTCCCAGTTGTTAGCCTGTCTGGGGTCAATGGGTGTATCTTAATAGTCTTCAGTGGTTTACGTTACACCACTCCTCCATCTGCTCTGACATTGAACAACAGGACAGGCAAAAGCTCATTCCCAGTAAGAATCCTCCAAATTGTTATTTTCAGATCAGTGTAGGAGAGGAGACGAGAGACAAGAAGCCACTATGACATTCGAGATCCACCTCACCCACTGATGTCATGTGTTCTCTCCTGCCAGGGGTCAAGGGTGAAAGGTGAGCAGAAGGATTGAGGAGAGGAGACCGAGGGGATCTGCCTGACGCTGTGAACGAAGAAGGGAGAAGAGGGTCACGACTGACCGTCAAGATGTTTGATATGATGGGACTGTCTATATATAAACTATACATTTAAACACACATCAGAACCCAACACACTCAATACCCGCAATGATGGTTCAACCTCTCTGCTGTTACCGTTCACATACACACGTGCAGACACACATGCACACACAGGATTACACACACTCAAGTTGTATATAGAGCCACCCTCCAACTTTACATGCGTTAATTGCCCACCTCACTATATAAATATATATACATTGCCACACTACATACTACACGTGCTGTACAGTCCATATGTTTGTGTAGACACTAGTGTGTCTGTGAATTGAATTGTATACTGTTGACTAATTAAACTAATTAATGAAAACAAACATTAAACATTGTTAGATAATTGTACACTGTGTTGTGGTTTGTCATGGAATAGTGAGTGAATGGGTTATGTTTTTAGAACAGGTTTTGACCTGACGACAGACATTACTAAAAGTGGTATAGGAGCATTGGACTTGCTGGTGTTTTTCTGTCTTTATTCAGTCTTGTCTGAAATTCAATTTCGATGTAGGAAGTAAACTACACGTTTTAGTTGTTGAAAAGCCATGAGAATTGGAATTGGAATTTCATTTTACTTCCTGAATTGGCAGAATTGAAATGGACTTGATCCCAACCCTGGTGCATGTGAAAATGTTGTATTTTTATTTTGCAGTTGAATCTGTTCAATATTCAGCCTGCCTTTCCATCCCAACAGTTTTTTTATATTATAAATGCCACAGTAAATAGTGTTAAGTCCTATGGCACAGTCCATCCGTTCATACAGTACATACTCCTCACAAATTCACACCCTACACACTCACTTTCTTGCGTGTGTAAACTCGTGCTCTCACTACCTAGTGTCAGAATAGCTGCAGATGGTCATATGGCATCCAGATGGAACGCACCAGAGAAGAAGCCAATCAGTCCTCCCTGCCCTCCGCCCATTCCCCTGGCACATTCCCTCTGGATCTCTCCCATAATAGTTACCTTCATCGCTGAGGTTCCCTCTGTATTTTATAGCTGCCTTGTGTGATATATTGTTCATTCTCTATCTTTCATCTCTCCATCACTAGATAGCTGGCTGTGGTCCTCGATTTCCCGCCTTCATTCATATACAGTGCCTTGCAAAATTATTCAGACCTCTTGGATTGCTTCACATTTTATTGTTACAAAGTGGGATTAAAATGTATTAGTTTAATTGTAATTTTTTTGGTCAATCTACTCAAAGTACTCTAATGTCAAAGTGGAAGAAGTTTTAAAAGATTCATAAAAATGTGATAACTAAAATTGTTTGTTGCATAAATATTCAGCCCCTTTGTTTAGGCAAGCCTAAATTAGTTCAGGAGTAAAATGTGGCTTAATAAATCACATAAATTACATGGACCCTGTGTGAATAATAGGGGTTGACAATACTTTTTTATGACTAACCCTTCCTCTGTCCCTCATGCATACAATATTTGTAAGGTCCCTCATTCAAGTATTGAATTACAAGCACAGATTCAACTACAAAGACCAGGGATCTTTTTGAAAGCCACACAAAGAAGGGCAGTGATTGGTAGATGGGTAACAATAACAAATCAGACTTTAAGCATGGTCAAGTTAATAACTATGCCCTGGATTATGTATTAAACCACCCAGACACATCAAAGATAGTCGTCCTTCTGAACTGAGCTGCAGGACAGGAATGAAACTGCTCAGGGATGTTACCATGAGGCCATTGGTGATTTTAAAACGGTTACAGAGTTCAATGGGTGTGATGGTAGAAAACTGAGGATGGATAAATAACACTGTAGTGACTCCACAATAATGACTTTAAATGACAGAGTAAAAAGAATACCAATATTCCAAAACATCCATCTTGTATGCAACAAGGCACTAAAGTAATACACATTTTAAATCTGCTTGAAAATGTATGGCAATACTTGAAAATTGCTGTCTAGCAATGACCCTCAACATCTTGACAGAATTATGAAAAGAATAATGGGCTAATATTGAATAATCCAGGTGTGCAAAACTCTTAGAGACTTACCCAAGAAGGCTCACAGCTGTATCACTGCCAAATTTGTTTCTAACACGTATTGACTCAGGGAGATGAATACTTATGCAACTATATTTTAGTTATTTAATTTCTATCGATCTAAATTCTTCCACTCTGACATTACAGAGTATTTTGTGTAGATTGTTGACAAATAAAATTACAATTAAATCCAGTTTAATCCCACTTTGTAGCTCAATAAAAGGTGAAGAAATCCAAGGGGTATGAATACTTTTACAAGGCACTGTATCTATTCCATATGGCCATCTAACCTGGACTACAGGGAGTTCAATGTCTCCCCTCCTATACTGTGCATGTTAAGACTAAATCAAACACAACCTACAGTTTGGTCACAACAGTCTATACAAGGCCAATCCACGTATCTATACAAAGCTGATAGCCATACTAATAGATTTCAGCAGTATGTCTTGGAAGATAATTCTAACTAAATAAACGCATCCTCCAATATGTTCTAGCTAACAGATACACACAGAAAACTAAGCCCATGCATCCCACAGTATGTCCCAGCATACACTCCTGCCAACCCTGCCGTCTGTTTAGATAGATAGATAGATAGATAGATAGATAGATAGATAGATAGATAGATAGATAGATAGATAGATAGATAGATAGATAGATAGATAGATAGATAGATAGGTACTTTATTGATCCCTTCTTTCTGCCTGTTCTCTGTGTACATGAGCTTATCAGGGCTTACATCACTGCTGAATAGTACTCATGACATCTGCAAAAATACTGTTGCAGCAAGTGTATGCATAAATTAATGTGTAATTGTTGTGTTTGCCACTACACTGAGCGTCAGTGCCTAGGGCTGTAGCTCTGTTGCTGTGGTGCAGTGTGTTGACTGTGTCATAATGGGATGGGACAGGGGGGTTGTGGGGGATTGTGTTTTGTATTCCATGTTGTATTCTCTCCTATTCTATTTAGTGACATTTCTCTGGGCTCAAGCCAAAAACATAACACACACAACCCCTCTTTTTCGGTGCCTACTGCTGCTATGCTGAATCCTTCTCCTCTCCTCTTTTTGTCTCCTTGACCCAGTCTCGCTCCCTCCCCTTTCCTCTGCATCTTCCAATAACTTGCGCGTTCCCCCTCCCCCGTATGTCGCACGTTCTCACCCCCCTCCCCTTTCCTACCTCCTCCTCCCTGCGCCCCTCTCTCGCTCTCCTTCTCTCTCATTCGCTCACATTCTCTCACTTCCCCTACCAGGCTTCACACAGACTGCAGGTAATGGAAAACAAGATAAATCTATTCCTTCCTTCCTCTCTGTCCTTCACAGTCTCTTCTCCTCTGTCTCTCTTCTCTCACCATTTCATCCCTCCTCCGGCACATATCCTCTGATTGGTCCTTGACTGCACAACACAGCACAGGTACCATTGCATCAGCTTATGTGTGTGAACTCACTGACTGTGTGTGTGTAAAGGAATGACAGAACATTGAGTGTGTGTCCTACTAGTCCATGGTTCGGCGTTGAATGTGATGGCCTGTCAATTGCGGTGTGGAAAGACATTCTAGAGGTCTTTTTTTTTTCTCTTTCGCTCTCTCTCTCTCTCTCTCTCTCTCTCTCTCCCTCTCTCTCTCTCTCTCTCTCTCTCTCTCACTCTCGCTCTCTCTCTGTGTTAGAACATGGCTGTGTTAGAACAAGGCTGTGTTAGAACAAGGCTGTGTTAGAATAAGGCTGTGTTAGATAGATAGATAGATAGATAGATAGATAGATAGATAGATAGATAGATAGATAGATAGATAGATAGATAGATAGATAGATAGATAGATAGATAGATAGATAGATAGATAGATAGATAGATAGATAGATAGATAGATAGATAGATAGATAGATAGATAGATAGATAGATAGATAGATAGATAGATAGATAGATAGATCGATACTTTATTGATCCCCGAGGGGTGGTACGTGTACTGTATGTGCTACAAGAGAGGATGAATTTTGCTGTGTGTGTGTACATGTGTGTGCTCGCCTGTTAGAGGTGAGAATTAATTGTGTGTGCATTATATTTGCCTCTGACTGTGTGTGTGTGTGTGTGTGTGTGTGTGTGTGTTCCTCACAGGATGTCGATAGTGAACATTGTTGCCAGGGAGATCCTGGACTCCAGGGGAAACCCCACAGTGGAAGTGGACCTGCACACTGTCAAAGGTGAGAGACTGGCATTTTTCATTATCATTTCATGGTGTGATTATTTGTGATATTCCATTATCGAACCCCTCTATCCTTCACCCCTCCCTTCCCTCGTTCCCTCGTTCCCTCACCCTCCCTTACCTCCATCCCTCACCCTTCTCCATTCCCTCCTCCAGGTCTCTTCAGGGCAGCTGTGCCTAGTGGAGCGTCTACTGGCATCTATGAAGCCCTGGAGCTGAGAGACGGAGACAAGAGCCGCTACAAGGGCAAAGGTGAGGGCTGAGGAAGGTGTGTATGTGTGTGTTTGTGTTTGTGTATGTGAGGGGAGTGGGGGTAGATACGTGTACTAGGAGAGCTATGGGCAGTAAGAGAGGTATGGGCAGTAGGAGAGGTATGGGCACTAGGAGAGGTATGGGCAGTAGGAGAGGTATGGGCATCCTTCATCCTCCTCCTCCATTCTTCATCCTCCTCCTCCGTTCTTCATCCTCTTCCTCCATCCTTCATCCTCCTCCTCCTTCATTCTTCATCCTCCTCCTCCATCCTTCATCCTCCATTCTACATCCTCCTCCTCCATCCTTCATCCTCCTCCTCCATTCTTCATCCTCCTCCTCCAAACCTCATCCTGTTTCTTCTCATCCTTCACTACATCCCTCCTTCTCCTAGGTGTGCTCAAGGCTGTTGGTCACATCAATGACACCATCGGTCCTGCCCTCATCCAGTCGGTGAGTACGGTAGTGAGCGTGTGTGTGTGTGCGTGCGCGTGTGCGGGATGTGTTTGCCTGGGCGTATTTGTAACTGAGAGAAAGAGAAAGAGAGAAATATGCCTCATCAGCTCTCTAAGATGTGTTGTGTTGCAGGGAGTCAGTGTGGTGGAACAGGAGAAACTGGACAAGTTCATGATAGAGATGGACGGCACTGAGAACAAGTGTAAGTAAAAACCTGTACGAACCACGTACTGGTCTCAAGAGCTGGAGTGTGAAGGTTTTATTCTAACCAGTGTTTTTTCAATTTTAGCTTTCCCTTAATTCATACCTATTCGTTATGCTCCCTTCAGCTCAGTTCGGGGCCAATGCTATTCTGGGTGTGTCCTTGGCCATATGCAAAGCTGGTGCCACAGAGAAAGACATCCCCCTGTACCGTCACATTGCTGACCTGGCAGGAAACACAGAGCTGGTGCTTCCAGTTCCTGTGAGTTCATTCGCGTTACATTTTTACCTGTATTCAGTTGACATAGAATAAATTTGACCAAAAACCATAGCTTACTCTGTAAAAAAATATAAGATTAAGGCTTCAGACAGTTGTTTCTGTCAGTGAATGAATGAATAAAGGAATGAAGGAACAACTGGATAAAAGAATGAAGGAACCACTGGATAAAGGAATGAATGAACGACTGGATGAAGGAATTCATAAATGCTGTAAATTGACAAATACTGATGTATGTCTCCCTTTCCTCTCCTCCCCTGGTCTCCCTCTCCTCTCCTCCCCTGGTCCCCCTCTCCTCTCCTGGTCTCCCTCTCCTCTCCTCCCCTGGTCTCCCTCTCCTCTCCTCCCCTCGTCCCCCTCTCCCTCAGGCCTTTAACGTCATCAACGGGGGCTCTCATGCGGGCAACAAGCTGGCCATGCAGGAGTTCATGGTACTTCCTGTAGGGGCGGAGTCTTTCAGGGACGCTGTGCGTGTGGGGGCGGAGCTGTACCAGACGCTGAGGGAAGTGATCAAGGAGAAGTATGGCCAGGACGCCACCAACGTGGGGGACGAGGGGGGGTTTGCCCCAAACATACTGGAGAACACTGAAGGTGAGAGAGACAGGAGGAAAGACATATCAAAGACCCTACTGCATGGTCCGAAAACAACCTCTGTAGACCCTCAGCTTTCAGTGTTTTCAGATGTGAAGGAAACAGCCTTCCAATTGACTTACAGTGCCTTGAGGTATCCACACCCCTTCACGTTTTCCACATTTTATTGTATTAAAGCCTGGCCTCACACAATACCCCATAAAGTCATTTTCTTTTAAAAATGTTAACAAATTAATAAAAAATGTGGCATGCCTAAATGAGTTCAGGAGTAAAAATGTGCTTAACAAGTCACATAGTAAGTTGCATGGACTCATTAATAGTGTTTAACATAATTTTTTAATGACTACCTCATCTCTGTACCCCACACATAAAAATATCTGTAAGGCACCTATTGGAAATGGAATAGAGCTAAGCACAGTCAAAATCCTAAAGGAAAACCTGTCCTGTCCCTGTGTCCTGTCTCTCTGTCCTGTCCCTGTGTCCTGTCCCTGTGTCCTGTCCCTGTCCCTGTCCCTGTGTCCTGTCCCTGTATCATGTCCCTCTGTCCTGTCCCTCTGTCCTGTCCCTCTGTCCTGTCCCTCTGTCCTGTCCCTCTGTCCTGTCCCTCTGTCCTGTCCCTGTGTCCTGTCCCTCTGTCCTGTGCAGCCCTGGAGCTGATCAAGACAGCCATTGAGAAGGCAGGCTTCACAGACAAGGTGGTGATTGGGATGGACGTGGCAGCCTCTGAGTTCTACAAAGAGGGCAAGTACGACCTGGACTTCAAGTCTCCGCCCAACGCAGACCGCCACATCAGCGCCCAGGAGCTCTGCGACATGTACCAGGGCTTCGTCAACGACTATCCAGGTGTGTGTGTACCTGTCACCCTAACATGGTTAATTGTTCCATGCTATGTTTGACTAGGCTACTCCCCTCCCGATGATAACCCTGATGTCTTGTTCTGTAGCTCTCTCTCTCACACACACACACACACACACAGCCATAGGGACAGGGATAAGCACCAGTGATGGGGGACAGGGCTACATCAGTGCAGCTCCCATCTTGCCAAATGTGCACTGTAGCGCATAATTAAAACCTCCTTAAATGGTGTCGGAAAACGAGGGGAGGCCGTCCAATCTCTCTCTCTCTCTCTCTTTCTCGCTCTCTCTCTCTGAGGAGTGTAGAGTTCAATGGCAGATATGGGAGATGATAGTATAGCGTGTCCAGTTAGAGGCAGTCATTTAAATCCCCATTAAGACTGACACACTGTACCTCTGAGCCCATCCACCGTGGGTCTTGAGGTAATCAACCAACTCCCATCACACACCCCTTAATAAGCTAGAGTAGGCACATGCACATACACATACACCACATACATATTACCCTCATTCTACCCCCGTCCTTACCCTTATTCTACCCGTCCTTACCCTCATTCTCCCCCTGTCCTTACCCTCATTCTCCCCGTCCTTACCCTCATTCTCCCCGTCCTTACCCTCATTCTCCCCCTGTCCTTACCCTCATTCTCCCTCTGTCCTTACCCTCATTCTCCCCCTGTCCTTACCCTCATTCTCCCCCTGTCCTTACCCTCATTCTCCCCCTGTCCTTACCCTTGCGTTGTGGTTGCAGCACACACAAACACTTACTAACATTCCTCCTCGCCCTCTCTCCTCCAGTGGTGTCCATTGAGGACCCGTTTGACCAGGATGACTGGCCGGCCTGGTCCCAGATGACAGCCTCAGTGGGGATCCAGGTGGTGGGGGATGACCTGACCGTCACCAACCCCAAGAGGATAGAGCGCGCCCTGGAGGAGAGGGCCTGCAACTGCCTGCTGCTCAAAGTTAACCAGATTGGCTCTGTCACCGAAGCCATCCAGGCGTGAGTCAGGGAGGGGAGTGTGGAGCTGATTCGCATTTTAGAGTGTGTCCAAAATGGCACCCTTTCCCAGATATAGTGCTATATAGGCCCTGGACAAAAGTAGTGCACTATATAGGGAATACATACTGTAGGTTGCCATGTTATTGTAAACCCTATATACAGACCTTTATGTAGTGATTTTCAATGCTTTTACATTGTATAGGTGAGAACTCACCTCATCCACCACCGCTCTCTGTCTCTCTCTCTCTCTCTCTCTCTCTTCCTCTCTGTCTGTCTCTCTGTGTATCTCTCCCTCTCTCTCCATTTCTATATCTGTCTCTGTCTCTCTCTCTCTCCCTCTCTGTCTATTTGTGTATCTCTATGTATCTCTCTCTGTCTGTCTTCAGGTGTAAACTGGCTCAGGAGAATGGCTGGGGGGTGATGGTGAGCCACCGCTCAGGTGAGACAGAGGACACCTTCATCGCTGATCTGGTGGTAGGCCTCTGCACTGGACAGATCAAGACTGGAGCTCCCTGTCGATCAGAGCGGCTGGCCAAATACAATCAACTCATGAGGTTGGTGTCCTACTCACTGTCTGTTCCTCTGTTCCTCTCTGAATTCCTCTCTGTCGCTCACTTTCTCTTTCTCTTTTTGTCTTTCTCACGGTCTCCCTCTTCCTCTTTTGGTCTTTATCCTCTCTTAGGATTGAGGAGGAGTTAGGGGACCAGGCTCGCTTCGCAGGGCACAACTTCCGGAACCCCGCCGCCCTCTAAGGCTCCTCTGGGCTGACAGACACTGACACACAATCACAGACACACATCACATCCCTGCAGGGCACAGACGGACAGACACGGACGGACAGACAGACAGACAGACAGACAGACAGACAGACAGACAGACAGACAGACAGACAGACAGACAGACAGACAGACAGACAGACTAAGACAGACTGAATAAGACAGACAGATAGACTGACAGATAGGCAGACAGACAGAGAGAGAGCAGACCGATAATCAACCATTACCTCCTTAAAAAGTAAAGCAGAGACACACACACACACAGAGAGAGAGAGAGAGAGACAGACAGATAGATTCTCTGAGAAACACATTCATATGAATTAGAACGCACTGATGCATTGAAGGCTACATGTTTGATAAGATGATGAGTTGGAGGCTAGTGCAGAATGCAGCCGGACTGATTGGTTTTAAACAAGACGTAAGTGTGGTGCACAAAGCAGTATTTCTCTCTTTCTCAAAACATACACACACATTCCTCTACCTGTTCCCTCGTTCTTTTCCATCCCTCTCTTTTCTCCTCCCCTTTACCTCAAAGAGTTTTCCTAAGTCAATTTCCTCATTAGCCCAACTCTTCCCCTTTCCTCCCCTCCTTCCCTCTTAGGCAACCTTTCAGGTACCACTTACATCTAAAAGCCTGCCACGTAATTGTCTGTTACCAGTTACATCTAAAAGCTTACCACAGAAACCATACAATCAATAAAGATATGAACACTTATGATGTAAACATCAGCCACAGTTGTGTCTGTGTGTTTTGTATGGGATATTTTTTTATTTTATATTATTATTGGAGATAATTAAAGTGAAAGCTCTACTTTAGGCTGGCTGTAGGCTATATTAGCTACTACATCTCCTCTGTGCCACTACATCCACACGGTGCACATTCAATGGGGTGGAACGTTTAGAACGTTGCAGGTAGAAATGCATTGGGCTGCAACATTTACCCATTCTTAATTAAATACATAATGTCGTTCTACACACACTAATAAATGTATATCTGAAAGCGCTGTAAAGTTGCATCCTCCAAAAATAAGCTCCTGGTATGGCTGCCACGTGTAATGCGCACTGTACGCAGTGACGAGCTGCATCATATTAACAATGTATCAACAGTAGCTACATTGTTATATAAATTGTTGCAGGTATATCAATTGCATGTTCTAAATGTAGCAGCAGAGGGAGCGCGAGACGTGGCCTTGTATGTGAAGGTAAAAGGCGCGCAGGCGCAGTAGTTCAGTCCCCATTTGGTTACTATGGTTACTACACAATAGGATACGGGACAGGGGGCAGTGTGAAGGGGGGAATAAAAAACGACAGGAGAGAGGAGGGAGGTGGTTTGCAGAACCGCTTGACTGGACACATCGTAGCTAGCTCCCCCGACACTGTGCAGAGTAAAAGAGAGAGGTAGACAAGTGAGGGAGAGGGAGGGAGAGGTGGAAGCAGAATAAACTGGGTAGGCC
Source organism: Thymallus thymallus (assembly GCA_023634145.1). NCBI lineage: Eukaryota > Metazoa > Chordata > Actinopteri > Salmoniformes > Salmonidae > Thymallus > Thymallus thymallus. The sequence continues at coordinate 14,618,229 of CM042416.1, forward strand.
TCGGCCTAGGTTTTAGGGGAAAGGGGTATGCACTCAAAGAAAAAACCCGTTCTAGGCATAAATATAATGGACTGAAACTTTGCAACAATGCGCTATTATAGGCTAAAATGCCATGAGTGCAGTTCGATGCTGTGTGACTACACATTGGGCTGCATGCTGTAGCCAAATGCCTATCAATACAATGGTTGGGTGAAGTTATAGAACAAAGGGAGAGAAGGTAAGTAACTTGAGAGTATTGTGTGTATAAAGGGTCCATGCAAAGTAGCCTATAGTAGGCTAATGCACTGTTAAGGTGATCCTACATTGGAGTGGGGGAAGAGAAAACGGAATAAAGGGACTTCTCTCCTCCCCTCCCTCTTCTGAGTGTCGGCCCTCTCTGCGCCTCTTCCTTCTCCCTGCCTCCCTCCCATCTCGCTCCCCCATTCCTTAAGAATATGCAAATCACGCCCTCCCTCTCTCTCCCTCGAAGTGCATCCCTTGCTCGCCCTCAGTTGATTTTGTGACTGTTCCGACGGCAAAAAGTGCAAGTCGTCTTGACGGAGGAAGGGGGAGAAAGAGAAGGGGGTGGGGAAGAGGCAAACGTACGCATCAATTCGTACAGTCTTCAGAGGCACCCCGTTTTTTCCTGCAACGACTTGGGAAGGAGATAGAAAATTCTGCACGATTTGCGGAACCGTTGCAATATGATCCAGCAGCCTCTGTTTATAGATGCGCGTGCTGCTCCAATGCGTGTATGTCAACGTACAGTATAAACGGAGAGAGACAGCTAAAGAAAGGGACAGTGAAAGGGAACACGCATCGCTGGATATCGTAGGTAAGGAGAAGGGAAAATGGATGCTTATATATTTTTTGCTATTCTTGTTGGCCACGTTTGTGTCTTCCCTCCCATTTCTTTGTGCGTTAATGATCATGCGTTATGTGTAATTCATGCCCTGGTAAAATGTGTGTTAGGTTACAACGCACAACACACGCACTCACATTCCAACGAGAAAAGGCGTCTCGGTGAGTCGGTGAAGAATGCCATTCGCCATTCTATTCCGAATAATTTTTCAAGACATGGAAGAAGAAAAAAACAGTATCCTATGTGAGAAACACAACAGGCATAGACATAGGACCAATTCTATTCTGCATTATCAGTGTTAGCCAATATGTGCTATTGCACATACCGTCTACTACATCGTCAGTGTAGTCTATTCCGATGTAGCTCGCTTGTTGTACAGAATAGCAGAGCCGGTCGCATCTGAATGTGTATCAATACCACTAGCGGGAGAAGAAAGAAGACAGAGAACCGTTGTGGTGCCTGATTGTCGGTGTCTGCTTGTCGGTGTCAGCTTGTCGCTGTCTGTCGTTGTTGTGAGCTGTGTAACTGCATGCTTACACGGGCTAAAGGCATGCTGCGATGCATCACGTATTTCATTTGAATGCATTCATGTATGTGAGAGCGAGGAACAGGCAATGTGCACATAGGTGTGTGTGTGTTTGAGCATTGCTGTACATTATGTGATTATTGTAAGCTATGGTAAATGCTGTGTTGATGGACCACAGCCAGGGACCAGCAAATGAATCTATGAATAATAGCAGCCAGCCACCTGTGACTAAGATATACACCGACTGTATACAGTATCTATGTGTCATTGGGATCCATAACCTCCCTCATCTGCTTTACATAAGGCCCATAGGCCTACATTACCCTAATATTGATTCCAAAGCACAGATGACGGCACAATGGTTATCATTGAGTGTGTGAAATTGTGAATTCTCAAACTATTGCAATATAGTACACAACAAGTATATTGAAAAACCCAATGTACCGCTATGCACATTGCATGTGTAAAGGTGGTTCTGTGAACCAAGATAGCTTGATGGCTGACGAGTAGCCTTGTCTAAGACGTGAACTTTTGTTAGCTCCCCGGGCTAATGCCTAGGCTTTAGCTCAGCAGGATAACACAGTCTTGTGGCGCTTAGTCCAGGTTTACAGCCAGTCAGTTACACACTCAGCTGATGTTGAATTCATGCCAAGTGACTATACAGTGTCTATGTGTGTGTGAAGCTGTAACTAACTGCTGTAACTGTTAATATACAGTGTGTTGTGTATGAATAAGTCAACATATGCAGTACGCACTAATAATTAATATATGTAGTAGTGGCACCACCCTCGGATTTACTGTACCTGCGATATTTCAAACACACACACACACTGAATCTGTGGGTGTTTACTGCTCGCGGGGTTGAAGTGCCTCCCTTCGCAGCGCTAACTACCAGGCTAAATATATCCGTTCATTTCGCCCAGTGTGTAACTGTTCTATTTATATCCTCATTCAGTATAGATGAGCTTGACTTTTTTTCTCGCCATAGTGAAACATGAACGGGTGAGTGAGTTGGACATGTAAAACCTCTTTCATATTTCATAGTCTAATACCCTAATGAATGAATGGGTGAATGATTTGGACATGTAAAACCTGTTTCATATTTCATAGTCTAATACCCTAATGAATGAATGGGTGAATGAGTTGGACAGGTAAAACCTGTGTCATATTTCATAGTCTAATATCCTAATGAATGAATGGGTGAATGAGTTGGACATGTAAAACCTGTGTCATATTTCATAGTCTAATATCCTAATGAATGAATGGGTGAATGAGTTGGACATGTAAAACCTGTGTCATATTTCATAGTCTAATACGCTAATGAATGAATGGGTGAATGAGTATATATCGTATCGCATAGTTTTGACAATATTGCAATATTATTTTCCCATGACTGATCAAAACTTGTTTTCTCATGCTCTCTTGTCTCTCTGCAGCAGAGATATAGTGAGCAATATTTTTTGAACATCAAAAAATAATAAAATCACAGTATCGAATCGCAAAACATATAGAATCATGAGAATCGCAATACATATCAGACTGTTAACCCCATGCAGGTTTGTGTCGGGTTCTGGGCTCCTGTAGGTTAGTTAAAGGGCTAATGTGGCTCTGGTACCTGAGGCTCAGTATCTTATGGATATAGCTATAACAGAGCTTAAACTCTTTCTGACCCAGGCTTAAACAACACCTTAGTGGATTCTGATGGGCTGAAAAAGACTAGAACACATACATGTATCCAATTGCTTTGGGAAGGTTCTGTACAGTATGTCCATGTACGAATGTTCATCAGCATAAGGGAATAATGTGTGCACACAATATTTTCTTCCAAATGTGTTTATTGTCATACACAACATTATACAGTATATGCCTTTATGTACAGATTACATGTCCTTAAAGGAAAACTCCACCCCAAAACTATTTGTTATTTTTTTAATTTGTCCATTGTTGATATAGCCGGTATGAATCAAAATTCATCATACCAGCTGTATTTTGAAAGTTATATATCTTGAACTTGATTTCTGACATGCAAAACATTTTGAACAATTAACTAAATTAAACAAATACCAAAAGATTGTTCATGGGAGGAGTTTTTCTTTAACCGTGATTCTATTGAAGGAACTGAGTGGCTGTGTATTACTCAACAATGCATCTATTCAGTATTGAAGTGTGATATGAGTCAGATATCGTTTTTCCTGTAGCATCGCTGTGTTGAGGATCCTTGACTCCACCATTACAATGAATTCCTTATAACTGTAGTTGTAATGTTGATGTTATTGTTCGATATTGATCGTTCGATATGTGTACAGCATTTGTTATTATGATTGATGATACATTTTAACGTGACCTGTAAAATAATGTGTTGTTTTATGGTTGTTGTATTATTGTATTTTATTTGTATGAGTTTTTCTGATGCTACCTACTTCAATGGGACTGGCCTGGTTAGGTAGAGAATTCATCATTGTGGTGTTTTTTCCAGGTTGTAAAAGATGGTGGTGAGGTGATTTTCAGTCCTACAGAGAAAGACGAGGACAACACTTTGTTCCCTGCTATGGCCTGTGGGGAGGGATGGACATCATAGAGGTGCAACGATGAAAACTCGAACTCACAAAGAATCGGTATGAACTGTTTCAATGTCTTCCTTCATTAGAACATTGTTCACCTTTGTAGCTGAGTGTGCATGTGTGGGTCAGATTGCATATGTGTTTATTGTTAATATGTTGTATTATATTGCACAGAGATGGATTGTGATGGTATATTTGACATACTTTCAGTTGAATAAGACTTTTGAAGTTAAGATATTCTGTGTATATTCTGTGTGTATATTCTGTGTGAACATTCTGTGTGTATATTCTGTGTGGACATTCTGTGTGGACATTCTGTGTGTATATTCTGTGTGTATATTCTGTGTGTATATTCTGTGTGGACATTCTGTGTGTATATTCTGTGTGGACATTCTGTGTGTATATTCTGTGTGGACATTCTGTGTGGACATTCTGTGTGGACATTCTGTGTGTATATTCTGTGTGGACATTCTGTGTGGACATTGATGCCATAATTATTCCTCTCTGTTCTCTTCTCTCCTCCTCGTTCTTGCCGCCTTCTACCCTCCCAATTCCTCTTCTCCTCTCCCCTTTCCCTCTTCATGCTCTTTACCCCCCCACCCTTCCCTGATCCTCTCTCCTTTCTCCCTCGTTCCTGCCCCCTCCATATTTCATCATCCTTCGTTCCCCCTTACCCTTCCCTGATCCCCTCTCCCCTCCTTTCTGCTCCCTCTATCCCTCACCTTTTTTCTTTCCCCCTCTACCCTCCTCCTTCTTGGTTTTGTCCTCCTCTACTGTTCTCTTTACTTATTGTTTTGACCCCTCTACCCCCCTCTCATACCCCATTTCCCCTTCTCTCTCTTCGTTTGTTCCTCCTCCCTCTCCTTTTCTTCTCCTCCTTCTTGCCCCTTCTACCCCTGGCGGTTCAGATGCCCATGCGCAGTGGGCGGAGGCGGGGGGGAAGCAACGAAGAGAGGAGGGGTAGACGCCCGCATCCCAGCCCTTCTCGTGCAGAACGAAACGACAGGCAGACGGTGAGAGCCTATCATGTTTTCTGTCTGTTCTTTCTCTTGTTCTCCCTAAGTAACTCTGTCTTGTTATGTTGTCGCTCTCCATCTCTAGTAATGGCAGTCTCTTTCTCCTTATGGCTTTGTTTGTCATTAGTCTTTCCATCTATATTTGTCTCTCTCCAACCCACTCCTCTCTTTGTAAATAATAAAGTGTGTGTGTGAGAGAGAGAGAGAGAGAGAGAGAGAGAGAGAGAGAGAGAGAGAGAGAGAAGAAGAGTCTGTCAGTCATTAGATATTGATCTACATGTAAGCCGTAATGAAGCCGTGTGTGTGTGCGTGCGCGCCTGTGAGTCATCACCACCATGATTGCCTTAGACGTACAATTGTAGTGCCAATATGGCGTGTGTGTGTTTCATTCTGTTTTAGTGACGTCTCTCTGTGAGTTTGTCTTTTGTCTTTCTTACTTTTAATAATGATATGCATGGCATATTCTGTATCTTAGCAAAGAGCTGCTGGCGAGGAATTGGCTGTCAGTCGCTTCAATCACAGATCGCAAGGCCATGATTCATCAGAGAGTGAAGGGGAGGAACTTGTGCCTCCACCAAAGAGGCAGAAAGTCCAGGTTAGTGTAATGTGATGTTGTACTGCACCACTAGGTTGAATTAGGATGTTTTAATATCACAATTAAATTAATATATATTTTAAAAATTGTTCCTCATGTTCACCTTATGTCATCAGGATTCTTCCTCTGCCACCAATCCGCCGACTTCAACTCATTCAACTGACAGTATTCCCTCCACTATACCGCCCCCACCCTCAGCTCCCAGACAGTCACGTGACAGTGACAACGAGGATGGCCAATCCCAGGGCAGCAGGAGCTCAGTTGTAGGGAGCTTGGCCAATAGTCTGAGCAGTAGCCTGAGCAGTGGGCGGGACATCGACCAGGACAATCGATCTTCTTCCCCTAGTCTCTCTGCCTCGCCTCCAGCCAGTCTAGACTCTGACTCTGATGGTCCAGACTCACCAAAGCAAGGAGAGGGTGAACGGGAGAAAAGGAAAGAGGGAGGAGTGGGGAAGACAGGAGGAGAGGAAAGGAGATCAGCCAGAGAGGGGAGAGGGGATGAGTCTTGCGGAGATGGAGAAAGGAAGGCTGGAGGAATGGAGGACAGCCCTTCTCTGAAGCTGACATCCTCCTCCAGCTCTTCCTGTGCTCCTGTTCCCTCCCTCCGTGGAGCAGGGGATTCAGCCAATGACAGCAATAGTGGCATGAAGTCCTATTTCTCACAGGACTCCAAGCTGGTGAGTAAGATGGAGTATGGACCCGCCAGTACTGACACTGTGCACGGTGGCAATCGAATGAACCCCAAAGCTAAAGCGCAGTGCGTGACCAAGGCAACCGTTGCCGGGGGAGACTATCCCCACGGCAACCCCAACATTCCACACCCCGCTCCACCACCCCTTCCTCCCCCACCTGCGCTGAAACCCTTAGAGCTAGGGGGGCAGAACCTGTCCTCAGAAGTCAAGGTAGAGAGAGAGAAATTGGAGAAAGGTGAGAAACTGATGGACAATAAGACGGCTCCTCCCTCTCTGTTACCCCAAACCAGCCCCTTACCCCCCTCCCAGCCCCACACCCACCACTACAGCCCCACCGGCTGGCAGGGAGGCACGGCAACCGGTTGCCAGGGGAGCTGGGGCTACACCCGTTACTCCGGTAACCACCATGCTCACCAGCCACAGCACCAACCCCCAGTGCAGCAGCAGCAACTGCCATCCGTCTACAACCCCCCTTCCTCACGTCATTCGTCCTCCTCCCACCCCCCTTACCTCCCCCACCCCCACAAGGAGTACCTCCCCAGGTACGCTGCCGGGGGAGGGGAAAGGGAGAGGGGGGCTGTCGGCGAGAGGGAGAGGGGGGGAGTGAGGGTGGAGTATGGGGGGAGGGAGATAGGTAGGGATTTCTCGGCTAGTAGTGGTAGTAACAGCAGCACTTCTGGTGGGATGGGGGGTCCTAATGGGATCCAAGGGAGGGAGTTTGGGGGTCAGAACCGGGAGTACCCTGGCCTGGGACCTCAGGGCTCTGGAAAAGACCCCCCCATGGGTCCTGGGGGAAGAGAGTTTGGACAGGGGGGGTTCAGAGAAAGAGAGAGGGATAGAGATCGAGAGAGGGAGGGAGAGAGGGATGTAGGAGGAAGGGAGTTCCCTTTACAGAATCGTAATGAGAATCAGAACAGAGAGTTTGGACCCACCAGTGCTGGAGGAGGAAGGGGGCAACCCAGAGAAAAAGAGGGGGGGCGGTGGGGCGAGTTTGCGGGCCAGATGAGAGAGGTGGGTGGCAATGGTAACCCCAATAATAACCCCCTCCCCCAAGGAAACCCCCCAAGCTCAACCAGTGGGTTGCCTGCGGCCCCCATGCTAAACCGCGACCCCCCTTCCTCACCCCAAAACAACCCCAGCCACCCTTCCCTACCCCCCCACCCACACCCTCAAAGCGCCTCCAAACGAGACTACCCCCCATCGATGGAACAGGCACAGACAAAGCACAGCCCCCCCTCTGGACCAGAACACTTCCACAGAGAGTACGCTCCTGGGGCAAAGGACTATCTCCCTGGTGGCCCACCCTCCACCGGCCCAGCCCGTGAGTACCCCAGCCCCCCTGGAATGACTCCAAACCTGGGCCGAGACTACCCAGGTGGACCTCAGATCCCCCACCTGTCCCACCCCCACTTTCCAGCCCAGCAGCCCAGAGACAGGGACCGAGAGAGGGACACCAACCAGCGAGAGTCAGGTCTCTACCAAAACCGTGGCGGTCCCCCCCAACCCCCGTCCCTTTCTCCCTCCTCTTCCTCCTCCACTCTTCATGGACACACTCCAAATGCTCCTTACCCTCCTCCGCCACCTCCTCCCGCTCTCCCCCCTCCCCAAACCTCTCTCGCTCAGCCCCAAACCCCCTCCGGCCTGGGACCCAATCACGTTCGTCCGGCAAATTACCCGTCCTCCAATCAGACTCCTGCAACACCCCTCTCTCCTTTACCAAGCCCCTCGACCAATCAGATGGGAGGGTTTCCTTCCTACCCACCAGGCTCCTCCTCCGGGGCCAACATGTCACTTCCTGGTTCAGGTGTGTCACCTGGCTGTCGGCCCTCACCCTTCCACAGCACTTTGAACAGCCACGCCCCCTTCAGCGGCCCCTACCACTCCAATGGGAACAGTGGGAACAACCTGGTCCTGACTAACAGCAATAGTAACAGTAGCAGCGGCAGCAGCAATACCAACTCTCTCTCTCAGTCCCTCTCACCTCAAAACGCCTCAAAAGGACCCCCACCTCTTAGTAACCCCGGCAACAACAATGGCACTTCGGCCCCTGGCTGTAGCTCTTCACTTCCTAGAGATGGGCATTCTGATTCGTCCACAGGTCCACCTCCCCCACTTGTCATCAAGGAGGAACCAATAGAGGAGAGGGAGGAGAGCGAAAGCCCACCTCCTGTTTTGAGAAGCCCCTCCCCTGAGCCCAAGCCGGTGGACATTCCGATCCACGCCAGCCAATCAGCACGGTGAGATGGGATAGGCGTCATAGCAACAGAAGGGCTCCATCATATGTCTCTCTAACAACAAGTTCTAACAAATGATTTATGTGGTTTTATCTCGGTTTTTGTCACTGGCACTTATATGTCAGCTATTATTTCTAGATAAAGGGGCAGAGAAATCTATTCCTGTCACAGAATATTTTTTGTAAATAGGCCTACAGTATATCAAAGACAACAACACAAAAGACATTGCCAGATAATAAAGATACTTAATATCATCATATGGGAACAAAATCCAATGCATAAATTAGGTATATTTTGCTGATGTGGTTTGTGGTTCTAGGTTCCACAGGGTTCTAGATCGGGGCAGTGGAAACTCCTGTGCCCGCAGTGACGTTCTCTTCGTCCCCCTGGATGGCTCCAAACTGTGGAAGAAGAGGAACGAGGTGATCGAGAGAGCCCGGAGAGAGGTGGAGCAGAGGGTCAGAGACCTGAGGGAGAAAGAACGGGAACGAGAGCGGGAGAGAGAGAGGGAGCGGGACCTGGAGAGGCATCTACAAGTGAGTATAATGAGGCAGGGAGGGGGAGGGAGGGAGGGAGGGGGAGACAATGCTCAATTTCCTTCTCCTTTTTGTCTCTTTAAATGCTCCCTCTCTCCCGCTCCCTCTCCCGCTTCCTCTCTCGCCCCCTCTCTCCCGCTTCCTCTCTCGCCCCCTCTCTCCCGCCCCCTCTCTCCCGGCCCCTCCCTCTCGCCCCCTCTCTCCCGCCCCCTATCTCCCGGCCCCTCTCTCTTGCCCCCTCTCTCCCGCCCTCTCTCTCCCGTTCCCTCTCTCCCGTTCCCTCTCTCCCGTTCCCTCTCTCCCTGCAGCAACAGAAGGACAATAACAATGCAAGTGTTCAACGCCAGGGCTCCTCTCTCTTCTTCCCCTCCTCCTCCATCCTCCTCGACCCTAACTCCTCTTCTTCTAACCCTGGGTCTCACCCTCAACCTCACCCCCAGCAGCACCACTCCCACCCTCACCCCCACGCTCACCTCCACCCCTCCCACCTCCACCCCTCCCTCTCTCAACACATCCCACATTCCCTCCTCATGCAATCCATGGGAGGTTCAACAGTAGTTGGCCCACAGGGGGCTCTGGGGATCGGGTTAGGAGGGCCGTACCTGGGCCCTGACACCCCCGCACTGCGGACCCTGAGCGAGTATGCCCGGCCCCACGCCATGTCCCCCCTCGGGGCTAGTCGCCAACACCAACATCCGCATGCCCACCATCATGGCCACCCTCATGGCCACCCCCATGTCCACCCCTCCTTCTTCCTCCCCCAGTTCCAGAACCATGCTCTGGCCCACCCACATCACATGCCTGCTGATGCAGCCACAGCGGCAGCCATCTTGGGTTTCCTCTATGGGGGCAGTATGGAGGGGGGCCCAGGGGGGCATGGAGGAGGACATGGGGGGATGGGGGGCGCAGGGTTAGGGGGGATGGGGTTTCCCCATGCAGTGGCGGCCCACCGTGAGCGCATGAAGCCAGGGTTTGAGTTTAAGAGTGAGGACAGGGTGTACCAGCCGGGCTCCTTGGGAGATCCTACGGCTCTCGCCCTCGCCCACTCCCACTCGCATGCCCACGCACACGCTCATGCACACGCTCACTCCCTACTGCTGGGGGGAGGGGGTGGAGGTGAGGTGTCCATTTACGGCACACCCCCTCCCCAGGCTCCTCCACCCCCACCACCGCCCCTCCAGAACCCAGCGTTAGCCCCTGTGAGTCGCCTCCCTAACCCTCCTCCTGCCCCTCAGTCCCTCTCCAACCCTCCCCCCTTCTCCCTGCTTCCTCCCTCGCTCCCCTCTCACCCCGCACCTGCACCAGCCCCTCCACCCCCGGCCCCCACAGCTGCACCTCTGCCCGCTCCTCCTCCACCCTCCTCCAACCCTGTTTCATCCCTCCATCACCCCACACCGCACTCCTTTCCCAGCTCCCTCCCCCCATCTCACCCCCCACCTGCCAACGCCCCGGTGACCGCCCCTTCTGAGACCTACCCCCCTCCCACTCGCTCCCCCACCACCTCTGAGAGAGAGAGGAGCGGAGAGAGGGAGAGAGAAAGAGAGCGAGACAGAGCGGGGCTGCCAGCTGGTGGAGAGAGAGGACGAGAGAGGGAGAGGGAGCGAGAGAGAGAAAGAGAAAGAGGGGGAAGCAATGGCAGTGGAGGAAGTGGTGGAAGTGGAGGAGGAGGAACAGGAGGAGGAGAGATTCCGGGGCGTCATCAGATGTTGAACGTCACGCCTCATCATCACCAGCACTCACACATCCACTCCCACCTGCACCTGCACCAGCAAGACACAGGTACCCACTGCTGCTAACACCACTACCACAGTTATGATCTTATATGATCTACACTACTATTTAGTGTTCTTTTGAGCTGGGCCTGAGAAAGCTCATCCTATCTGTTAGAGATGTTGTTGTAAACATATCTCCTTGTGTTTCCTGTTACATCATTGGCGCCTAGCGGCGGGCGGGGTGCACCCCCTGATGGACCCGTTGGCATCGGGGTCTCCCCTGGCCCGCCTGCCCTACCCAGGGGCAACGCTGGGCACCCCCATCCTGGCACACCCCCTCACTGAAAGTGAGGTGCTACGACAACAGCTCTTCGGTGAGGAAAAGGCTTGTTTTTTTGGTCTGTTTGTTTATTTTTCTGCCTGTCTGTGTTGTGTTGAATCATGAATCATGAATATGAACCTAACTGTCTTTCTGTCACTGTCTACCTCACCTGTCTCTCCCTTCTCCACTCCTCCTCTCACCTGTCTCTCCCTTCTCCACTCTTCCTCTCACCTGTCTCTCCTTTCTCCACTCCTCTCACCCGTCTCTCCCTTCTCCACTCCTCCTCTCACCTGTCTCTCCCTTCTCCACTCCTCCTCTCACCTCTCCATTCTCCACTCCTCCTCTCACCTGTCTCTCCATTCTCCACTCCTCCTCTCACCTGTCTCTCCATTCTCCACTCCTCCTCTCACCTGTCTCTCCATTCTCCACTCCTCCTCTCACCTGTCTCTCCCTTCTCCACTCCTCCTCTCACCTGTCTCTCCTCTTCTCTTTTCCTTCCCCCTCCAGGTGCTCCGTTCCGTGAGCTGCCCCAGCCCTCCTCTCTGACAGGTTCCATGTCAGCGGCCCACCAGCTCCAGGCCATGCAGCAGGCCCAGAGCGCAGAGCTGCAGATCCAGAGACTGGCCCTGGAACAGCAGTGGATCCACCATCACCACCACCACTCCCTCACCCAGGATGAGTACTACAGGTGACCTACTAATGGGACCAGAGGAGTGTGTGTACAGTGTGTGTGTGTGTGTGTGTGTGTGTGTACAGTGTGTGTGTGTGTGTGTGTGTGTACAGTGTGTGTGCATCATCCCTGACCCTGTCTCATACGGTCTCTTCTCTTCCTCAGCCACTTAAAGAAGGAAAGCGACAAGACCCTGTGAGGGAGGAAAAAGAGAGGGGGAACAAGCCTACGGATGACAAACCCAAAGGAGGAAGAAAGGAGAGAAATATGCGCAAACTAAGAATAAAACAACAACAAAAACAGAAGCACTAAAAACAACAAAGGAAGAGTCTAATGAAACTATAGACTGGACACATATCATACCATAGGAACCTGATGAGAAATGAACTGATTGAGAAAACAGATGGAACAAGGGAGAGAGGGATGAGAGGAGTGAAAACGTTCCTCTCAGTCTGTGTTGTCTCTACTATATCATAACCCCAGACTCTGGGCGCTTCCCAGCGTATGTTGTTCCACTCCAGTCAGTTTTGTATTGTGCACTGTACAGTATACTAGATGGCAGCAGCAATATAGTGCAGTACAGTCTGTTGTAAATGACCTTATGCCAGGAAAAATGTGTACATGAGGCTCTCTTTTATGTCATTGCATGTAGCTAGGCACTTATTCTGAACTGGTTGAACTCCTGGTTCTATTTTTAATAATCAGCCTCTCTTTCCAAATGGACGGGTGGTGTATGAGTATGCATGAGACCAGCGATTAAGTGTCATATTATGTTAACGATAGTATTGTTATTATTATTAATGTTGTCTGTTTGTTGATAATTATATATACATATTATTTGTATTATTATTTTTTTACATTTTCATGGTATGGCGGTTTGTTTATTTTTTATTTTGTTTATTTCTCATGTGAAACAAGATGCAAATGAAGAAAAAAGACGGAATATAAACTACATCATTTTTTTGCGACAATATTTGTGTCTCTGATGTGGTTGTGTACAGTATGCTCTCTCCTCTCTCTCTACACAAACATGTGCATCTCTTTCTTACATACAGTTGAAGTCGTAAGTTTACATACACCTTAGCCAAATACATTTAAACTCGGTTTTTCACAATTCCTGACATTTAATCCTAGTCAAAATTCCCTGTCTTAGGTCAGTTAGGATCACCACTTTATTCTAAGAATGTGAAATGTCTGAATAATGATTTAGAGAATGATTTATTTCAGCTTTTATTTCTTTCATCACATTTCCAGTGGGTCAGAAGTTTACATACACTCAATTAGTATTTGGTAGCATTGCTGTTAAATTGTTTAACTTGGGTCAAACGTTTCGGGTAGCCTTCCACAAGCTTCCCACAATAAGTTGGGTGCATTTTGGCCCATTCTTCCTGACAGAACTGGTGTAACTGAGTCAGGTTTGTAGGCCTCCTTGCTCGCACACACTTTTTCAGTTCTGACCACAAATTTTCTATAGGGTTGAGGTCAGGGCTTTGTGATGGCCACTCCAATACCTTGACTTTGTTGTCCTTAAGCCATTTTGCCACAACTTTGGAAGTATGCTTGGGACCATTGTCCATTTGGAAGACTCATTTGCGACCAAGCTTTAACTTCCTGACTGATGTCTTGAGATGTTGCTTAAATTTATCCACATAATTTTCCTTCCTCATGATGCCATCTATTTTGTGAAGTGCACCAGTCCCTCCTGCAGCAAAGCACCCCCACAACATGATGCTGCCACCCCCGTGCTTCACGGTTGGGGTGGTGTTCTTCAGCTTGCAAGCCTCCCCATTTTTCCTCCAAACATAACAATGGTCATTATGGCCAAACAGTCATCAGACCAGAGGACATTTCTCCAAAAAGTATGATCTTTGTCCCCATGTGCAGTTGCAAACCGTAGTCTGGCTTTTTTATGGCGGATTTGGAGCAGTGGCTTCTTCCTTGCTGAGCGGCCTTTCAGGTTATGTCAATATAGGACTCGTTTTACTGTGGATATAGATACTTTTGTACCTGTTACCTCCAGCATCTTCACAAGGTCCTTTGCTGTTCTGGAATTGATTTGCACTTTTCGCACCAAAGTACGTTCATCTCTAGGAGACAGAACGCGTCTCCTTCCTGAGCGGTATCATGGCTACGTGGTCCCATGGTGTTTATACTTGCGTACTATTGTTTGTACAGATGAATGTGGTACCTTCAGCCGTTTGGAAATTGCTCCCAAGGATGAACCAGGCTTGTGGAGGTCTTTGCTGATTTCTTTTGATTTCCCCATGATTTCGAGCAAAGAGGCACTGAGTTTGAAGGTAGGCCTTGAATTACATCCACAGGTACACCTCCAATTGTCTCAAATTATGTCAATTAGCCTATCAGAAGCTTCTAAAGCCATGACATCATTTTCTGGAATTTTCCAAGCTGTTTAAAGGCACAGTCAACTTAGTGTATGTAAACTTCTGACCCACTGAAATTGTGATATAGTGAATTATAAGTGAAATAATCTGTAAACAATTATTACTTGTGTCATGCACAAAGTAGATGTCCTTACCAACTTGCCAAAACTATTGTTTGTTAACATGAAATCTGTTGAGTGGTTGAAAAATGAGTTTTAATGACTTCAACCTAACGTGTATGTAAACTTACGACTTCAACTGTACACATGCAGTGTATTCGCTCTCTGTCTTGGTTTTATATAAAACACATAAAGCATATGGAATTCCTCTCTTCTCCCTCACCCTACTGTCTCACTCCCTCTCTCCTCTTTCCTTCCCTCTCTCCCCCTCTCCGCTTTCCCTCCTCCCTCTCTCTGGGTGAGTGTAGCTAATAGGAGACATATGTATGGGATGAGTGTGATACATGAAAGTTGTGTAGCTCCAGAGAGCACCAGCCCTGTACAGCCAACATTCCAGACCACACTGTAAAAGAAAGAAGAAGAAAAATTATAGGAGCTGAAAGCGTATGATTTACCAATGGTGTTAGAAGCTCAGGGCTGACTGTGGTCTAGGCAAAATGTGAGAAATGCATCTGTGCTGTTTAGAAGAATAGTTTTTATTAATAACTTTTCAACCACAAAGCTAAAAACATACAGTATTTACATGGTAATTGCATATGCAGCTGGACCAACTATGTAACATACTACGGTGCAACTATTCACATAAAACTGGTTTGCTTTGATTTCTATTTACAGATAGGAACTGACAGGGTGGGAATTTTCCTTATATTCTGTTTATTGTGCTGTATAGTCATGTTACCATTCAGAAAAGCTACTGTAGTCTGTATAGACCATAGTAATAACATGCATTCAAGTAGAGTTCAAGTGGCGCAGTGGTCTAAGACACTGCATCTCAGTGCTAGAGGCGTCACCACAGACAACCTGGTTCGAATCCAGACTGTATCACAACCGGCTGTGACTGGGAGTCCCATAGGGTGCTGCACAATTGGTGTAGGCTGTCATTGTAAATAAGAATTGGTTCTTAACGGACTAGCTAAATAAAGGTTAAATAAAACGTAGTAAAAGAGCAAACCGAGGTACTGGGCATTCAGATTATATTAGTGTCAAATACAGGGGTTAACTGGCAAGTGCTATTAGATTTCTCCTGCCCTCATGTTGAGCTGAGATACTCCATGGTAAGTAGGTTGTGTGGCGTTTAACGTCACCTTAGATAAGTATGTCAGCAGAATTCCATATTGTAGCATCTACAGGACGATCCTGACATTCCATTCTGATGAAATCACATCAGGGAGATATTCTTAGAGCCGTCCTTCACCAGGGCGAGTGAGAAGGACAATGTCAAAGCCATAGAAATAGAATAAATAGATGTCCTTTCACATGGCCTGTCCATCATTGCAGCTTGGGTAACACACAGAAGTTCGGCCAAACAAGTTGTTACAGTGTAATTACCATTTTATCATGTAATTTCTGTACCGGGCTTCTCCTCTGCTTGCAATCAGGCAAGAGTTTCTGAAGTATTGTCAGTCAGTCAAAGGGCTCAGGCTGCACAAAAAAAAAAAGGACACTGAAATCTAATAACTACTCCCTTAGTTGTATAAAGACACGCATACACACCCACACTCACTCTATTAACTCACCCATCACTCACATAAGCTGAGAAATATGCTGGCATGTTGCTCCATGTCATTAAGAACACACTCACTTGCACATGCGCACACACAAAAACAAACACACACACAGACCTTTGCGTCTGAGAGTACCCTGAAGGTAACCAACACTACCTCCCAGACCAGCGACAGACACACATCCCAGCGATAGGCAGACAGACAGAACAGAGACAAACCAGTGAGCTGTGTTGACAGAAACAGCCTCACAGATACCAGTGTGCATCAAGTTGACATGGAGCTGTACCGGCAGTGTGGAGAAACCTCAGCAGGGCAGGAGTCAGACGGAACACACACAGACGTCATCTCTAACTCATATCACATACCCTCACAGACTGGCTGTCTACAATCAACTGCCCCAAGGTAAGAATCTGTGTTCCCTCTGCTGCCTCACTCTCCATTCAGAGTGATAAGAACAAACATGCTGGGACCTTTTCAAATGTTCTGCTTGTAGCCCTGTATAGATGTACATATTGCCACAGTTGCTTTACTGTGATCAGTGTGACTGACGGTTGAGTGAAGGGTATTATCTGCGTTACATCTTTATGCATGCTATGTGAAGTTTATAGAAGTCTTCCATCCTAATACATGCTCTGTGAAGGCTATACTGTATATAGTCCTTCTGTATGCTCTGTGAAGGCTATATGAAGTCTGTATGTATGCTATGTGAATTGTATATGAAGTGTATAGTGTGTATTCTCCTCCCAGGGCTCAGTGGCAGGTGGAGCTCAAGTTCTCCTCCATAGAGACCAGCTACAGTGTGTCTGGTGATGCTGTGTGCCCTCCTACTAACCTCCATTACAGCCTTGGCTGTCCACTGTATGTACTATTGTTCGCATACACAGGTGCAGCTAAATGCTTGTGTTTCTAGTTCCAACAGTGCAGTAATACCTAGCAATCAAAAATATATATATATAAAATATATAGGATGTGTGTCTAGGGCATCAGTATCTTCTGCTCTTTCCACGACAGACTGACCAGGTGAAATGTCACTTGATGTCACTTGTTAAATCCACTTCAATCAGTGCAGATGAAGGGGAGGAGACAGGTTAAAGAAGTTTGAGTGTGTCAAGAACCGCAACACTGCTGGGTTTTTCCACACTCAACAGTTTCCTGTGTGTATCAAGAATTGTCCACCACCCAAAGGACATCCAGCCAACTTGACAACTGGGGGACACATTGGAGTCAACATGGGCCAGCATCCCGGTGGAACACTTGACAACTTGTAGAGTCCATGCCCTGACGAATTGAGGCTGTTCTGAGGGCAAAAGGGGGTGCAACTTAATATTAGACAAGAGCAGGTAAAGACACTTAAATAAGCATTTTACCTACATTTAACTTTGTGATATTCGGAATGTCTGCAATGGTGAAATCTTGTAGAATACATTTGGGGGTTTTCTGCAGCTGTATAACAAAGGTATACAACTGGGTCACAGATCTACTGTATGTGGCAAGTTAATGTGTTGACTGTCCTGTGTCTTCATTGCACATAAAAGGGTTATAAGTGCATTGAAAAAAATGTATATGTAAAATCCAATACCTTCAAAAAAATGTAAAAGTACAAAAATGTAAAAAGTAAACCAAATAAAAATAACCATTGTTTTCAAACCACTCACTCAGCATATAAGAGGTCACAAAGTAAAATTCCAGCTCATCACTACAGAATTAGGAAAAAAAGGTTCATTTTTCAGCGCTAGCAGCTTGGGCTTCAGCTTTCCATCGTCGAGGTTCAGGAAGACTTTCTGTATGAACTCAAAGGTGCTGCCCAGGGCCTTGGGGTAGTTCAGATGGAGGGAGTAGAGTAGGCCAAACACAACCACGAGAGCGTCTGGCCAGGAGCGGGAGTTAGTCATGACGATCTTATCCTCAAGGACAATGGATACATGGGCCGGTCTGATCGGTACACCACCCACCACCAACTCATTGTGCTGGCCCACAACTGAGAGAATGGAAACTCCATCCAGGGTTGCTGAGTTCTCCCACCTTAATGACATAAGAAAAAATACAAGTTTAAAAAACGCAACACAAAATAATAATAGCACAAGCTGTAAAACCGATTGGTAACTACCTTGCAGGTTCATTTTTCAGCGCTAGCAGCTTGGGCTTCAGCTTTCCATCGTCGAGGTTCAGGAAGACTTTCTGTATGAACTCAAAGGTGCTGCAGATTCTGAAGACATCAGAAGTATCCTCTCGTAACAACAAAGGAAGACCAGCCAGGACTGCAGAATGGGCCACGGCGATGTTCTTTTCTCCCTGTGAAGTGAACTAAAGAGAGCACATTTCACAATGTAATTTAGCATTTGAATAATCCAGTAAAATGACATTGTCAACCCCAACATAGGAGTAATCTAATCTAGTTCCAGTTTCAACTAACAGTTGAAGTACATGTCCATATAGTGCATGGGTGTCCAATCTTATCCACAAAAGGCAGGTCTGGGTGCAGGCTTTTGTTCCAACCAAGCAGTAAACAAAGTCTTGGTTGAAGATTAGTTGATAAAGTTGTATCAGGTGTGTCACTGCCTAGTTGAAACAAGAGTCTGCAGCCACACCAAGATTGTCCATCCCTGATCCAGTGACTCCCACTGACTTGCTCGTTGTACACTCTCAGGATGCTTGAGAACTTCCCTCCATGGGTGGTGGACTTCCCCTCCTTTTCCCTGAACAGGGTCAGCAGGCAGTCTTTAAGGACAGTTCCCCGGACTACACTCTCAATTAAAGCTTTGTAACTGGCACTTTCAATGAAGATTCGCCAATGACAAACATTTTGGGTCTGACTAGAAAGTTTTCTAACGTTATAAGATAGACACCCATGTAGCTAATTAGCTACCCTTCCCCTTTTGCATGTGGTTAGACGCTACAAACCAATGACTGTATAAAGCTACAAACCTCCTCTATGCAACATCAACAGCCCACGAAGACGTTCGTTCTCCTCTTTCGTACGGAAAACCTCTTCCTGGTACTCTGCTATCGTTTTTTCAACGACCCCAAATATCTCCTCAGCAGCCGCTGTTAATTTCTGGTTAAGAAACTCTCTCAACAACTCTATTTTAGACATTTTTGTATTGTTTATTTTCCTCCAAGCAAAATTAGCAGTTACTTCTGCAGAAAATAAACACAGAAGGGCATGCCCCTTAGTGATGTGTCATGCGCAAAAGATGCGGCTCTGAGAGCCGATGCTTTGTAGTGAATCAGAAGAGCCGGCTCGCATCGAGTGAGAGCCGGCTCCCAGTTTTTTTCCTTTCGCTGCGTGCTTACAGGCAGAACTTTGTTTTGATTGGTCAGCAATCGCATCGCGGCCAATCAGATGTGAGGATATGGGATCATACCATTATGTAAAAACAGAGAGGGGGGTGAAGTGAAGCGGCACTCCACTGCAAGTTAATGAGTCGTAACAACGTTAATAACGACACTGTCTGTCAGATAGCGGTGAGGAGAGTGTGTGAGTCGTAACTATGAGTGACACCCGAAAGAGAAGCAGCATCTGGCTCCAGTTTAAAGACAATGGAAACAACAAAGCAGAGTGCGTTCACTGCAAGATGAAAATTACTTTAAGAGCAGGTTCCACCACAAACCTGCATAGACATATGAGAACTGTCCATCCTACAGTGCAGTTAGAGGAGAGAGGGCAAGCTAGCACCCCATCTACAGATCCTGGTGTGTCTCATCCCCAAAAAACAGCAACTGCAGCAGCATCTACTGGCTTCCCCACACATGCAGGTATAACCTCTCCTACTGCAGCTCAAAGCAAAATAAGCCAGTTTATACCCAAAGTGATGACCCCATCCAAACAGCACAGCATTGATGTAGAGCTAGCTAAAATGATAGCTACTGATTTCCAACCCTTTTCAATTGTGGAGGACAGAGGTTTTAAAAGTTTTGTCAAAACTTTAAATCCCACATACACTCTTCCCAGTAGAAAAACATTGTCCCAAACAACAATACCTAAACTGTATGACACAGAACGGGCATTATGGCAAGTAAGGGTGAAACAAGCTCCATCAGTTTGCCTGACAACTGACTGCTGGACCTCCAGAACAACCTGCTCTTTCATGGCTGTCACTTGCCATTTCATTGAAAATTACAAGATGACATCTTGCCTTTTGGACTGCTTTGAGTTCACAGAGAGACACACTGCAGAAAACCTAGCAGATGTGCTAGTAAGAGTGGCAAAAGAGTGGCAAGTAGAGGACAAAGTAGTGTGCTGTGTGAGTGACAATGCAGCAAACATCACCAAAGCCATAAAAATTCTTAAGTGGACCCATCACCCATGTCTGGCACATACACTAAACCTCATGATTAGAGATGCCCTAAAGGTGGTCAAACCAACCGTGGATAAGGTGAAGGCTGTTGTGGAGTTTTTCCACAAAAGCACAGTTGCAACACAGAGGCTAAAGTCCACACAGTGCCAGATGGGGATGCCTGAACTGAGGCCCAAACAAGAGTGTGCCACCAGGTGGAACTCAACATTTTATATGTTGAAACGAATTCTTGAAACAAAAGATGCCATCATCTCCACCCTGGCCCTCATCAACGCACCAGTTGATGCTCTATGTCAAGAGGAATGGGAGCTGGTGAAAGAGGTCTGCACCGTCCTGCAACCATTTGAGGAGGTGACTGTGGAAATAAGTGCAGACAGGTACCTTGGACCATTTTTTTTCACTACTACCATTCAGTCACTATTATACATTGCAGAAACAATACAGTATAATGTGCCACATATAATATGCCACATACTTTAAAAAAAGCTTCATTTTAAAAGTTGCTGTTTCTCTCCCTCAGCTATGTTTCTGCCTCAAAAATGCTCCTGCTATGCAAAGGTTTGCAGCGTGTGACAGCCCAACAGACTGTAACCATGCAGAAAGGGAAAGAATTGGTTGCAGCTCTTTGTTCAGCCATGGACCGGAAATTTCTGCGTATGGAGTACAACACTGTCCACTCAGAAACCACATTATTGGATCCTAGGTTTAAAAAACTTGCATTCAATGACAACAGAGCTGTTGATGAGGCACTTCAGAGAATTAGTGCAGCAGCAAGATGCACCCCTAGCAGCCAGCCAGCTCCGCCATTAGAAGGCCAAGTGTATGAGGAACCACAAACCTCTGTTGTTTGGAGGCTTTTTGATGAAAGAGCTACAGGAGATGCTACAAGAAGAAATCCTACAGCTGATGCTATACTGGAGGTGAGCCCATCATCCAACGAGCAGAAGACCCACTGAGCTGGTGGCAGGCCAAGGCCTCAGTCTTTCCACGCCTGGCGAAGTTGATGGAAGGGAGACTGTGTATTGTGGCAACATCGGTTCCTTCAGAGAGAATCTTCTCAAAAACAGGGCAGATAATCTCAGAAAGAAGAAATAGGATCAGTCCATCAAAGCTGAGGCATCTGATTTTTTTGAATGCCAATCTTCACTGAGGGCAGATAGATAGATAGATAGATAGATAGATAGATAGATAGATAGATAGATAGATAGATAGATAGATAGGTACTTTATTGATCCCCCGGGGGGGAAATTTCATTATCAAGCAGCTACAACAAAAACACAGGGCAGGTGCAAAATGCCACAACGAAAAGTACACAAAAGACAGATACACGGTACATGACACATAGAGCGGCAGTATGAAAAAGTATAGAAATACAGGATATCTGGAGTGCAAAAAAAAGCTATAAAAGGACATTGCATAGTATGAGTGGTTGGCTGAATATGTACACTATACATTGGTGGATGTTGGATGGTTAACTATACTATACAGGTTGATGGCAGAGAAATACTTCAGTAGCTAATGCGTATGATATGAGCGAGGGTAATAATAGTTTACTTAATAGACAGACTGGGTAAATGAACAGGTAAGTGAAAATTTTGCATGGTTAAATTAGCTGTACAGTTAGGTATACAGTTATATTTACAGATAAGTGAATACTTGCATGTTTACACAAACTGTACAGGTAAATGACAGGAAGAGATACTTTAATAGCTAAATGTGTGTATGATATCATTGGGGTAATAATAGTAATTCCCTTAAAATACAGTCCTTAGTGCGCAGGGTTTAATTACAGACAACTGCACTTATTGCACATTTGATATACTAAAAGCAATGAGAAAAGGTGCAACTGGCAGGATACTAATATGCATTCCTGAGTGAATGCCTAGGTCCAATAATTACTTACAATATTGCATGTGATATAATATAACAACTGTACATGGGTATGTATATACAGACCTGTATGAATAAGTAGGTCCTGAGTGGATGAGTGCTGACGGAACAGAGTTACTCACGGATGGATGCATAATTGTTAAACTAGGTCCTAGCACCCCAACAGTTCCAGATCTATGTAGCCGACGGCACGGCACCCCGGTGAGGCATTATATAGTCTCATAGCCGCCGGCAGGAAGGACCTCCTGTAGCGCTCTCTAATACTGTTTGCTTGAGTTTGGTTCTAGTTCTGTTCTAGTTCAATTCTGTTTATTTGCTGTTTTTTTGTTGTTAATTTGTGCAAAAAAATGTTTGATTAAAATGATTAAAAACAAAAGAATGCTTTTGTAACAAAATAAATGCATAAAAACACTGCACATGAAAGGGTTTTCAACACACAAACCATTTTTTTTTTTTAAAGTTAGGGTAAAATAAAGGCCTACAAAAAAATCCTAAATTAAGAGCCGTTCAGGAGTCGAAAGAGCCGGCTCTTCTTTGGAAAAGAGCCGAACTTCCCATCACTAAATTGCCCCTATGTGTAGGGCATCACACATTATGCACTATCGCCCTCTTCTTCTTCTATGATATCAAAGCGGTCCACAAACAAACGTTTAAAGTGCATGTCGCCACCTACTGTGCTGGAGTATGCGATCAATTATGGTCTGCCTAATTCTGTACTACTAATAAAAACAATAAATCCCTACTAACTTCAGCCCTGACATTAGGTCCACTTAGTACAGTAACAGCCATGGAAGCTCCATCATTATGCACTGTACTTCCACCAATCTGCCTTACAGCCTCTGCATACTATATATCATGACTGATTCTATATCTCTGAGCCTCTCTCTCTGTACCTGGCACCCATCAAATGATGCACTATGCACACAATTATCTTCACATTGCTCTCCCCTTCACCGTAATCATGTTCCCCTCCACATTTGGCACATATTTTCTTTCCTTTACACTGAGCAGCTACATGTCCCATTATTTGGCATTTAAAACACTGTAATATAATCTATGGACATAGATATTGGGACCCCAGTGATGACTCCCCTCGACCTAGCATATGCACCAGGGACAATGCTTTTAATCTTCTTCCCATTAAGATTTACCACTTGCATAATCTTCCCTTGCTGAGCCTGGCTACCACAAAATATGAACAATCTACCATTTCCAATGAACTGGGCTAATTTGACTTCACCTATCTCTTTCTCTACTGCATTGGTTAGTTGGATAGGGTGTAAATGAGGCACTGTGGTCTCATCAAACACCATCACCACTTTCCACTCCCACACATTATTACTCTTGCTTCCTACCTTGGTCCTCTTTATGCTTTCTTTATTAGACGCTCCACTGCTTTCAGAATCATTATCTCTATTCTTCCTATTATTTCCACTACAGACCATTCCGGTCCTTGACCCTCATCCTCCCGGTCCATATCATCAGAACTAATACCCATACCGTTCGCATTCCAGCACAGCTGTTGCTTCTCCAGTCATTCAAACAAATCTCAAATCTTGTGCGCCACAACACAACCTCCAAGTGAGCACTTCCTCCTCTAGCCTCCTCTTCTTTTCGTGCAACAGGGTCAGTGTCCACTCCAGTATATCTTGCTAAATGATTAGTGTGTAGATGCAGCCATTTGATAGACAGCTCAGAGATGTCTCCACTGCCATTACGGAGAATTAAAGATTGGAGCATGTGCCCTTTTCCTAACAGTTGTATTGATTTCATCAGATAATGGTTACAGGGTTGGTGTTCCCAACATGATCCCACAATGCTGCCAGAGAAGAGAGAAGCTCAAAAAAAGACACCACTATCAGCCATTCATTCTGTAGTACTTTATGGATGTCTGGGAATGTACAATATCTGGGTTGGTTAAAAGAAGAAGCTCTCATTTCAGGTGGTATATTAGTTCCCAATGGACATAGCATAACTATCATACCAATTTCTTTCCCTTGGTGCATTTTAGCATTAGGCTCAGAGGTAAGTATGACATTTGGTGTATGGAAGATATAGCCACATTAAACACAAAGGAACAAACATTCTGAAAACTAGGCTATGTTTGCAACTTCAGGGCAGATGTGTTGTGATGTATTACCATATATGAACAATACATATTACTCTCAAGACCAATGCAAGCTTTATACAGACAGAGAACATTGGATCACATCATGTCTTCTGTGTCATCCTATAACTATTGAACAGGGACTCCTGTTGCTCAGAAACCCACTACTCTGTTAGAACGTGATATTCATCAGAGAGCAGTGTCCTGAGGAGGGGTATCTCAGTCTACTGTCTGATTCTCATCCCCCACACAGGGCACAGTCATGTGTTCTCCTTCTTGTAAACCCTCTTCATGTGGCTCCCTAAGATCTGAATCCATTGTGGCATTGGCCACAATCATGACACCTATATGTTTGTAAACTGTCTGATGCTTCTTTAACATACTTGATGTGGTAAAGCATTTTCTACATACAGGACACATGTATGGCTTCTCCCCTGTGTGAGTCCTCATGTGCACTATCAGAGATGTATTCTGACTGAAACATTTGCCACAATCCTGGCATTGATGTGGTTTCTCCCCAGTGTGGCTCCTCATATGTAAGTTTAGGTGTCCACGCTGAGTAAATCCTTTGCCACAATCATGACAGTGAAATGGCTTCTCCCCTGTGTGACTCCTCAAATGCCTTTTCAGGAAAGTATCCCAAGCAAAATATTTACCACAAACATGACAACACTTTGCTCCAATGTGAGTTTGCAGGTGCTCTATCATACTTTCTGTGGACTGACAGAATTTCCCACACACACCACAAAGATGTTCTTTATCCTGTGCGTGCGTTTGCACATGATTTAATAAAGAAACCATGGAGTCAAATTGCTTTCCACATACCTTACAACTAGGAGCAGCATCCCAGCTTACACTAGGTCTTGAGTGTGATTTTAGATGGTTCCATTTCCTGTCCTTAACACTGATATGAGAACTTTGTCCTTTTACTGTCTTTGTTCTCTTTGATTTGAGTGGCTTTAACGTTAGACCTGACAGAGGTCCTCCACTCTCCATCCAGTCAATATGTCCTCTGTTTTCACTCTGAGCTGCAGAACACTCTGTATCTACTGCAGAGAAGGGATGAATCTCTCTGATTGGTTCTGATACACCATAGTCTCCTACACAAGGTTCTGTTTTGATCTGTTCAGCTGAGGTGCTGGGTAGAGAGTATCTCTCTCCATGTGAGGACTGAGTTGGGTCCTGATAATAGTCACTTGATACACAGCCGTAGGAATTGATAAACTCATTAACATGATTCTCATCCTCCTGACTGGTCCTTGGTTCATCTTTCATCCGTGTGGGTTCTGGGTCCTTCTGCCCCAGAGTGGGGCTCCACTTCTGCTGCTCAGGGGAAACCACCTCATCTGACACGGTGACAGTGAGCTGCTGGAGGTCTGGAGAGAAGGAAATAATTAAAAAGAAAACTCAAAAGCTGACTTGAGACGTAGCTAGGCTTACAATAATTATATTTCTACAGACCTTGGTTTTGTAAATACACTCTACAAAATTAATTACATTGAAAGCTAATCGTAACTCGTATGAAATTAATGCTGATAAAGCAAACACACACCTGCTCGTCTATGTAACTTGATCTCTGGCTTGGTACGGACATCCAGCATGCTCCGTAGACGCCTGTTCTCCTCCTTTGTGCGAGAAATCTCTTCCTGGTAGTCTGCTATCGTTTCTTCAACGACACCAAATATCTCCTCAGCTGCCGCTATCAATTTCTGGTTCAGAAACACTTTCAAGTACTCTATTTTAGACATTTTGTGAGAAGGAGAGCTGTCTAGCTAGCTAAGAGCCAGCTAGCTACCAACGTAAACAAAGTCAAGACAAAGAGCGCTGTCAGTCTTTGTGCGTGCAAGGCGAAATACATTTAGCACTGTCGCCCCCTGCTGGAGCGGAAGGCGCAGGTCGTGGCAATCCTGCAGGTGGCGCCAGAGTCTATGTTGCTTTTGAGAAGAGGGCTGATTAATTTTCTTAATTAATTAATCTCATCCTTTTTTCTACTAATCATTGATCAGATTGAATAAGTATTTCCCAATCTATTCTTGGAGGGCCTCCAGTGTGTGCACATTTCTATTCTAGCCCAGCACATAGACCTACATGTAGTAGACTGCAGAGCTGGTGGTGCTGCTACAGCACTACTGGGGCAAATCTGAAGTTTAGATCAATCATTGCCTCCCTAGATCACTAAAGTACCCAAATATATAGTACACCCTACTGCTATCACCAATCCAACATTCTCATGTCTGCAATTAGGAAGAGGAGAGGAGGGATGTACCATGCCTTCAGAAAGTATTCATACCCCTTGACTTATTCCACATATTGTTGTTAGCATGAATTCAAAATGTTTTTTTGTTTTTTTTAAATGTACATCTCACCCATCTACACACAATACCTCATAATGACAAAGTGAAAGTGTTTTTAGAAATTGTAGCTAATTTATTGAAAATGAAATGAAAATGAAATACTCATTTAAATAAGTTCACACCACTGAGTCAATACTTTGTAGAAGCACCTTTGGCGTCGATTACAGCTTTGAGTTGTCTTGGGTATGTCTGTATCAGCTTTGCACATTTGGGGATTTTCTCCCATTCTTCCTTGCAGATTTTCTCAAGCTCTGTTAAGTTAAAATCAAATCACATCAAATTGTTTTGATCACATACACGTGGTTAACGGATGTTATTGCGGGTGTAGCGAAATGCTTGTGCATCTAACTCCAACAGTGCAGTAATATCTAACAGTTTCACAACATATACCCAAATACACATAAATCTTAGTAGCAATGAATTGAGAATATATACATATACAGTGGGGAGAACAAGTATTTGATACACTGCCGATTTTGCAGGTTTTCCCACTTACAAAGCATGTAGAAGTCTGTAATTTTTATCATAGGTACTCTTCAACTGTGAGTGACAGAATCTAAAACAAAAATCCAGAAAATCACATTGTATGATTTTTAAGTAATTAATTTGCATTTTATTGCATGACATAAGTATTTGATACATCAGAAAAGCAGAACTTAATATTTGGTACAGAAACCTTGGTTTGCAATTAGAGATCATACGTTTCCTGTAGTTCTTGACCAGGTTTGCACACACTGCAGCGGGGATTTTGGCCCACTCCTCCATACAGACCTTCTCCAGATCCTTCAGGTTTCTGGGCTGTCGCTGGGCAATACGGACTTTCAGCTCCCTCCAAAATGTTTCTATTGGGTTCAGGTCTGGAGACTGGCTAGGCCACTCCAGGACCTTGAGATGCTTCTTACGGAGCCACTCCTTAGTTGCCCTGGCTGTGTTTTTTGGGTTGTTGTCATGCTGGAAGACCCAGTCACAACCCATCTTCAATGCTCTTACTGAGGGAAGGAGGTTGTTGGCCAAGATCTCGCGATACATGGCCCCATCCATCCTCCCCTCAATACGGTGCAGTCGTCCTGTCCCCTTTGCAGAAAAGCATCCCCAAAGAATTGTTTCCACCTCCATGCTTCACGGTTGGGATGGTGTTCTTGGGGTTGTACTCATCCTTCTTCCTCCAAACACAGCGAGTGGAGTTTAGTCCAAAAAGCTCTATTTTTGTCTCATCAGACCAGATGACCTTCTCCCATTCCTCCTCTGGATCATCCAGATGGTCATTGGCAAACTTCAGACGGGCCTGGACATGCGCTGGCTTGAGCAGGGGGACCTTGCGTGCACTGCAGGATTTTAATCCATGACGGCGTAGTGTTACTAATGGTTTTCTTTGAGACTGTGGTCCCAGCTCTCTTCAGGTCATTGACCAGGTCCTGCCGTGTAGTTCTGGGCTGATCCCTCACCTTCCTCATGATCATTGATGCCCCACGAGGTGAGATCTTGCATGGTGCCCCAGACCGAGGGAGATTAACCGTCATCTTGAACTCCTTCCATTTTCTAATAATTGCGCCAACAGTTGTTGCCTTCTCACCAAGCTGCTTGCCTATTGTCCTGTAGCCCATCCCAGCCTTGTGCAGGTCTACAATTTTATCCCTGATGTCCTTACACAGCTCTCTGGTCTTGGCCATTGTGGAGAGGTTGGAGTCTGTTTGATTGAGTGTGTGGACAGGTGTCTTTTATACAGGTAACGAGTCCAAACAGGTGCATTTAATACAGGTAATGAGTGGAGAACAGGAGGGCTTCTTAAAGAAAAACTAACAGGTCTGTGAGAGACGGAATTCTTACTGGTTGGTAGGTGATCAAATACTTATGTCATGCAATAAAATGCAAATTAATTATTTAAAAATCATACAATGTGATTTTCTGGATTTTTGTTTTAGATTCCGTCTCTCACAGTTAGATTACAGACCTCTACATGCTTTGTAAGTAGGAAAACCTGCAAAATCAGCAGTGTATCAAATACTTGTTCTCCCCACTGTATGTCAGGGCAGCATTGGACTAAGATACAGTGGCATAGTAAGCTTTATAGTATTCAGTATACACATAAGAGGTTGGTGATGCAGTATGTAAACACGATTAAGTGACTAACATACCGAAGAATAGTATAGCGTACAGTTTAAACATATGAGAGGAATAGTGCAAGATACGAAAACATTATTAAAGTGACTAGTGTTTCATTCCTTAAGTGGTCGATGATTTCTAATCTATGTCTATAGGCAACAGTCTCTGATGTGCTACAAATGGTTGTTTAGCAGTCGGTGGCGAAGTATAGAGTACAATACAGTGTATACATATGAGATGGGTGATACAATATGTACATACAATTTGAGTTACTAAGATACCGTAGAATAATGTAGAGTGCAGTTTATACATAGAGACGAGTGATACAGATACAGATACATTATTAAAGTGGCTAGTGTTCTATTCCTTAAAGTGGTCTGTGATTTCTAATCAATGTCTGCCTCTGATGTGTTAGTGATGGCTATTTAGCAGTCTGATGGCCTTGAGGTAGAAGCTGCTTTTCAGTCTCTCGATCCCAGCTTTGATGCACCTGTACTGACCTCGCCTTCTGGATGATAGCGGGGTGAACAGGCAGTGGCTCGGGTGGTTGATGTCTTTGATGATCTAGTTAGTTAGATGGGGAGCGGTGGTGAACAGCAATCTTCAAGTCTTTCCGCAGATTTTCAATGGGATTCAAGTTTAGGCTTTGGCTGGGCGACTCAAGAACTTTCACATTATTGTTCTGAAGACATTCCAATGTTGCTTTGGCTGTATGCTTGGTGTCACTGTCCTTTTGGAATATTAATCTTCACCCCAGTCCAAGAAGGTCGAAACACTTCATTAAGTGTTTGCCTGTATTTGGCTCCATTTATTGTTCCCTCTATCCTTACCAGTCTCCCAGTCCCTGATGCTGCCTCCACCATGCTTCACGGTAGGGATGGTGTTAGACGGGTGATGAGCTGTGTCTGATTTTCTCCAAATATAGGGCTTTGCATTCAGGCCAAAGTGTTCAATTTGTGTCATCAGACCACAGAATCGTTTGCCTTATGATCTCAGTCTTTCACTTGCCTTTTTGCAAAATCCAGGCATGCCGTCATGTGCCTTTTTCACAGGAGTGGCTTCCATCTGGCCACTCTCCCATGAAGCCCAGATTGGTGAAGTGCTGTAGAGACTGTTGTCCTTCTGGCAGGTTCTCCCATCACAGCCAAGAAACTCTGAGTGGTCATTGGGTTCTTGGTTACCTCCCTGACCAAGGTCCTTCTTCCACATTTTTTCAATTTCCCAACGATGGAGACCACTGTGATCGCGGAAACTTTCAACACTCTAGACATTGTTTTATACCCTTCTCCAGCTATATGCCTCGTCACAATTTTATCTTGGAGATCTACAGACAGTTCCTTGGACTTCATGGTATAGTTTCTGCTTTGACATGCACTTCTTCTTCTTCTTTAAGTTTTTATTGCCGAATCTCAACACTGACAGGTGCATACACCACCTACTGTACTGGAGTGTGAGGCTGGTCACGACCTATCTATACCACTATATTCTCTTAACTAACCATGAATTTCAAATAAAATAAAATAATTCCCTACAAGCCTCACTCCTCCCATCATCCCCACCCAAAATACCACCTACTCCCCACTCCCGTCCAACCTCTCTGACCCTATCAACAACATCTCCCTTCTACATCATACATTTCACAAAATTATAATATGTTCAGTTTCCTCTACCATACAGCCATTACACATTCCAGTACCATTTTTCACTATCAACTTCCAAGAGGAATTAAATCCTGTATGCCCTAATCTCATCCTACACAACATCACTTCCTCCCTTCTGTTCCCATTACATGACACTATCTCCCGTACAGATTTCCTTGTACTATAAAAATGTCTGCGCTTTACTACTTTCATCCCATTGTCTCTGCCAGCAATCTAACCAATCTTTCCAAATCAATATTGTAATTTCCCCTCTACCCAACTGCAGCGGTATATCCACAAGATTATTTTTCACTGCTTTTTTGGCTATTATATCTACTATATAATTTCCATTATAGCCAAATACATTTCTCAGTTTTTCACAATTCCAGACATTTAATCCTAGTAAAAATTCCCTGTCTTACGTCAGTAAGGATAACCACATTATTTTAAGAATGTGAAATGTCTGAATAATAGTAGAGAGAATGATTTATTTCAGCTTTTATTTCTTTCATCACATTCCCAGTGGGTCAGAAGTTTACAAACACTCAATTAGTATTTGGTAGCATTGCCTTTAAATTGTTTAACTTGGCTCAAACATTTTGGGTAGCCTTCCACAAGCTTTCCACAATAAGTTGGGTGAATTTTGGCCCATTCCTCCTGACAGAACTGGTGTAACTGAGTCAGGACCGTAGGCGTCCTTGCTCGCACACACTTTTTTAGTTCTGCCCACAGATTTTCTATAGGATTGAGGTCAGGGCTTTGTGATGGCCACTCCAATACCTTGACTTTGTTGTCCTTAAGCCATTTTGTCACAACTTTGGAAGTATGATTGGAGTCATTGTCCAATTGGAAGACTCATTTGCAAACAAGCTTTAACTTCCTGACTGATTTCTTGAGATGTTGCTTCAATATATCCACATTATTTTCCTTCCTCATGATGCCATCTATTTTGTGAAGTGGACCAGTCCCTCCTGCAGCAAAGCACCCCCACAACATGATGACCAAAAAGTACGATCTTTGTCCCCATGTGCAGTTGCAAACCATAGTCTGGCTTTTTTATGGCGGTTTTGGAGCAGTGGCTTCTTCCTTGCTGAGCGGCCTTTCTGGTTACGTCGATATAGGATTCGTTGTACTGTGAATATAGATACCTTTGTACCGGTTTCCTCCAGCATCTTCACAAGGTCCTTTGCTGTTGTTCTGGGATTG
Source organism: Thymallus thymallus (assembly GCA_023634145.1). Taxonomy (NCBI): domain Eukaryota; kingdom Metazoa; phylum Chordata; class Actinopteri; order Salmoniformes; family Salmonidae; genus Thymallus; species Thymallus thymallus. The sequence continues at coordinate 14,649,597 of CM042416.1, forward strand.
ATTTGCACTTTTCGCACCAAAGTACGTTCATCTCTAGGAGACAGAACGCGTCTCCTTCCAGAGCGGTATCATGGCTGCGTGGTCCCATGGTGTTTATACTTGCGTACTATTGTTTGTACAGATGAACGTGGTACCTTCAGCCATTTGGAAATTGCTCGCAAGGATGAACCAGGCTTGTGGAGGTCTTGGCTGATTTCTTTAGATTTTCCCATGATTTCGAGCAAAGAGGCACTGAGTTTGAAAGTAGGCCTTGAAATACATCCACAGGTACACCTCCAATTGACTCAAATTATGTCAATTAGCCTATCAGAAGCTTCTAAAGCCATGACATCATTTTCTGGAATTTTCCAAGCTGTTTAAAAGGCACAGTCAACTTAGTGTATGTAAACTTCTGACTCACTGAAATTGTGATATAGTGAATTATAAGTGAAATAATCTGTCTAAACAATTGTTGGAAAAACTACTTGTGTTATGCACAAAGTAGATGTCCTAACTGACTTGCCAAAACTATAGTTTGTTAACAGGAAATCTTTGGAGTGGTTGAAAAATGAGTTTTAATGACTTCAACCTAAGTGTATGTAAACTTCCGACTTCAACTGTACAGAGGACCATTATCAGCAACCATCACTCCTGTGTTCCAATGGCATGTTGTGTGAGCTAATCCAAGTTTATAATTTTAAAAGGCTAATTGATCATTAGAAAACCCTTTTGCAATTATGTTAGCACAGCTGAAATCTGTTGTGCTGATTAAAGAAGCAATAAAACTGGCCTTCTTTAGACTAGTTGAGTATCTGGAGCATCAGCATTTGTGGGTTTAATTACAGGCTCAAAATGTCCAGAAACAAATAACTTTCTTCTGAAACTCATCAGTCTATTCTTGTTCTGAGAAATTAAGGCTATTCCATGCGAGAAATTGCCAAAAAACAGAAGATCTCGTACAACGCTGTGTACTACTCACTTCGCAGAACAGCACAAACTGGCTCTAACCATAATAGAAAGAGGAGTGGGAGGCCCCAGTGCACAACTGAGCAGGAGGACAAGTACATTACAGTGTCTAGTTTGAGAAACAGTCCTCAACTGGCAGCTTAATTGAATAGTACCCGCAAAACACCAATCTCAACATCAACAGTGTAGAGGCGACTCCGTGATGCTGGCCTTCTAGGCAGAGTTGCAAAGAAAAAGCCAATAAAAATAAAAGATTAAGATGGGCAGTGTTATGGACAGACAAATCTAAGTTTGAGGTGTTCGAATCATAAAGAAGAACATTTGTGAGACGCAGACCAAATGAAAAGATGCTGGAGGAGTGCTTGACGCCATCTGTCAAGCATGGTGGAGTTAACGTGATGGTCTGGGGGTGCTTTGGTGGTGGTAAAGTGGGAGATTTGTACAGGGTAAAAGGGATCTTGAAGAAGGAAGGCTATCACTCCATTTTGTAACGCGATGCCATACCCTGTGGACAACGCTTAATTAGAGCCAACTTCCTCCTACAACAGGACAATGACCCAAAGCACAGCTCCAAACTATGCAATAACTATTTAGGGAAGCAGCAGTCAGCTGGTATTCTGTCTATAATGGAGTGGCCAGCACAGTCACCGGATCTCAACCCTATTGAGCTGTTGTGGGACCAGCTTGACCGTAAGAAGTGCCCATCAAGCCAATCCAACTTGTGGGAGGTGCTTCCGGAAGCATTGGGTGAAATATCTTCAGATTACCTCAACAAATTGACAACTAGAATGCCAAAGGTCTGCAAGGCTGTAATTGCTGCAAATTGAGGATTCTTTGAGGAAAGCAAAGTTTGAAGGACAAAATTATTATTTAAAATAAAAATCATTATTTATAACCTTGTCAACGTCTTGACTATATTTCCTATTCATTTTGCAACTAATTTCTTGTATGTTTTCATGGAAAACAAGGACATCTCTAAGTGACCCCAAACTTTTGAACGGTAGTGTATTACTTCTCTTCTTGGTTGCACCTCCTCTATCCATTGCAATGCAACAACTATCACAACCATTTCTGTTGAATCTACAGATTACTCATTTGTTAGTCTCTTGCATAGATTACCATGGAACTCAGGAATAAATGCACCTGCTCCTGTCTTCCCATTCATGGGATCCTTTGAACCACCTGAATTCAACTGATTACTAATAGATTGATCCACTATTGTTCTTACATTATCTTCTTCACACCACTGTTTATTTTCTTCGATCAGGCTAAAAATCAACATGTGGTCTTGCCCTATAACAAGGTCCCTGAGTCCATCTTCATCAACCCTTTCCCAAATCTCTGGGTCAAAACCCCTCTTTTGATATATTTCATATTCCCAGCAGTCACCAATACTGTCAATGTAGGATGATCTACCGTACTACCCTTCAGTCTTGCCCAGTACGCCAGGGCTAGCTTAACTCGTCTAAGGGATAGTGGCATTTCCCCAGTATTTACTTGTAAAGCCTCAACCGGTGTGGTTTTAAGTGCACCATCGCACATCCTGAGTGCCCTCGCTTGCATCCTATCAAGGTGCTGTAAAACAGCGAAAGCTGCAGAACCATATACAAAGCAGCCATAATCTCATCAAAGTACGATAAATATTTAGAGATTGCCTTTCTGCCCCCTCTGACATGCACTGTCAACTGTGGGACCTTATATAGACAGGTGTGTTTCTTTCTATATCATGTCCGAACAATTGAATTGGCCACAGGTCGACTCCAATCAAGTTGTAGTGACAGTTCAAGGATGATCAAAATAAATTGGATGCACCTGTGTGTAGGTTTTTTTTTATTCATTATGAAGAATTCAGGCTGTAACAAAAAATGTGGAATAAGTTAATGGGTATGAATACTTTCTGAAGGCACTGTATTTCATAGAAATAAAGACAGTACATTCAGGGAATGAGACGTTTTAATGCACCTCTTGTATAGTCTGAAACTCTCCCTACACAGGGGACAACTGCCATGTTGTAATGAGGTTTCTCATTTATTTTGACACGCGTTGTAAGAAACAGGTGTAGACTAACAGTGAAATGCTTACTTACGGGCCCTTCCCAACAATGCAAAAAAAAACATCATTGCATTATGTCTTACCCAAAGCGACTTACAGTCAGTGCATTCAAAACAGGTAAAACAACCACATATCAACAGTCAATGTGAGTAAAAACTTTCCTCAATAAAGAGGCTAAGTGAAACATGCATCACATACAAGGTCTACTGTCAGTATTTTCTACACTTACCTGTACAGTTTGTGTAACCATGCAAGTATTCACTTATCTGTAAATATAACTGTATATTTACCTGTACAGCTAATTTAACCATGCAAAATATTCACTTACCTGTTCATTTAGCCAGTCTGTCTATTAAGTAAACTATTATTACCCTCGCTCATATCATATGCATTTTTAGCTATTGAAGTATTTCTCTGCCATCGACCTGTATAGTATAGTTAACCATCCAACAATGTATAGTGTACATATTCAGCCAGCCACCCATACTATGCAATGTCTTTTTATAGCTTTTTTTGCACTCCAGATATCTTGTATTTCTATACTTTTTCCATACTGCCGCTCTATGTATCATGAACCGTGTATCTGTCTTTTGTGTACTTTCGTTGTGGCATTTTACACCTGCCCTGTGTTTTGTTGTTGTAGCTGCTTGACAAATAAATTTCCCCCTCGGGGATCAACAAAGTACCTACCTATCTATCTAAGTATTTTGTGCATTGCCATTATGCCTTGCCAAACTTCCAGTCTATGCAAAGTCTCTGCCAGTCATGGCAGTGACACCTTTCTCTTCCATGTGAAATCCCATGCCAGATTGACTGGGTGCTAGTGCTGAAATATGATGTGTTTTTTCTCGATGTGGATCTTCATGTGCAGTTTCAAGTTATAATTCTGATTGAATCCTTGGCCACAATACTGGCACTCTTATGGTTTCACCCCAGTATGAGTCCTCATGTGCACTGTCAGATCAGGGTTTCTACTGAAACTTTTGCCACAAACAGGACAGCGATGTGGTTTCTCTCCAGAGTGGCTCTTCATATGCACAGCCAGGTTTCCACTCTGACTGAATCCTTTGCCACAATGATGACAGCGATACGGCTTCTCCCCTGTGTGACTCCTCAAATGCCTTTTCAGAAAAGCATCCCAAGCAAAATATTTACCACAAACATGACAACACTTTGCTCCAATGTGAGTTTGCAGGTGATCTATCATACTTTCTGTGGACTGACAGAATTTCCCACACACACCACAAAGATGTTCTTTATCCTGTGCGTGCGTTTGCACATGATTTAATAAAGAAACCATGGAGTCAAATTGCTTTCCACATACCTTACAACTAGGAGCAGCATCCCAGCTTACACTAGGTCTTGAGTGTGATTTTAGATGGTTCAATTTCCTGTCCTTAACACTGATATGAGAACTTTGTCCTTTTACTGTCTTTGTTCTCTTTGATTTGAGTGGCTTTAACGTTAGACCTGACAGAGGTCCTCCACTCTCCATCCAGTCAATATGTCCTCTGTTTTCACTCTGAGCTGCAGAACACTCTGTATCTACTGCAGAGAAGGGATGAATCTCTCTGATTGGTTCTGATACACCATAGTCTTCTACACAAGGTTCTGTTTTGATCTGCTCAGTTGAGGTGCTGGGTAGAGAGTATCTCTCTCCATGTGAGGACTGAGTTGGGTCCTGATAATAGCCATAACAATTGATAAACTCATTGACATGATTCTCATCCTCCTGACTGGTCCTTGGTTCATCTTTCATCCGTGTGGGTTCTGGGTCCTTCTGCCCCAGACTGGGGCTCCACTCCTTCTGCTCAGGTGAAACCACCTCAGACACAGTGAGCTGTTGGAGGTCTGAAGAGGAGAGAGGGATAAAATAGAAAACTCAAGAGCTGACCTTTTTTTTTTTCTTTTTCTCACCTTTATTTAACCAGTTGAGAACAAGTTCTCATTTACAACTGCGACCTGGCCAAGACAAAGCAAAGCAGTGCGACAAAAAACAACACAGAGTTACACATGAGAATAAACAAACGTACAGTCAACAACACAATAGAGAATCTATATACAGAGTGTGCAAATGTCGTAAGGTTAGGAAGGTAGGACAATAAATAGGCCATAGTGGCGAAATAAGTTACAAAAGAGGGTCCAGCTAACGTACCCAGCTAACAACAAACGTTCCCACAACTTTAGAGAATATTTCCTTAAAGAGTCTCATTAGGTCAATAACTAACGTTTTCATAGGAATGTTCCCAGGATGTGTAAGGAATGTTTCCAAAAGACCATTCCCTTAATGTCAAATAGAACTTACCCAGAACATGGTTACCATGTTCTCAGAACTTAAGATATTAATGTTCTAGACACGTTTCATGGGAACATTGCAAGAACATTGATGTGCCCAGTTTTCTGAGGGTTAGGAGCATATTCCATCAATGTCCCACCAAACATACACATAACATGGTTGCCATGTTCTCAGCACATAAGGTAGTGTTCTAGACATGTTTCATGGGATCGTTGCAAAAAATTATTATTCAACATGTCCTCACCTGGGATTTGAACTCAACCCCTTGGTTCACAGTACACCAATCTTCCTTCTACGCCACCATGTCTGTGTAAGGTATTGACTTTATTTATATCAAATATTTTCTTGGGTGTACTTTTAACAGAGATTTATTTCTAACACAGGTATGTTGTAACTGTTGCCAAATAACTAATCTGATTCAGTTTATCAACCAGCTAATTATGAAACCTACAGGACAGTAGCTCTCCCGGAACAGGGTTAGGTAGCCCTGCTCCAGGGCATGTGCTCATATTTGTTTTAATTTATTTTCACCTTTATTTAACCAGGTAGGCCAGTTGAGAACAAGTTCTCATTTACAACTGCGACCTGGGCCAGTATAGTTAGTTAGTTATAACTTGATGTGTAAGCAATAGGGTGAATGAACTTTGAAGTTAACTCTCAGTTCTGTTAAAAGTACACAAGAAAAACATATTGATCCTTGTGATTGAGGAGTATCATTAAAACAGGTTAATATGCCCCACCAACATTGGATAACTACTGTATATATGAAGCCCTTAAATTGTTGAAATAATTCAATCAAATCAATGATGAGAGAATAGTCAAATTAACTGATAACTGACACAGACATGGTGGCGTAGCAGGAAGATCAATAACCAATAGGTTGCGAGTTCAAATCCCAGGTGAGGACATATTGCGTAATAATTACTGTATAAATCAACATGCACAATGTAATCATGTATGTCAAAGCATGTCAAACATGTAAGTTGAAAACACAGTATGTTAAAAGCACTGTGTGTGAGTATCCCTAACCTTGCCAACAGACAAAAAGAGCTGTGAATGGATTACCAATCAGGGCCTTGATGGGCTTGGCAACAGTAACAGGGTTTGATGTGTAATGATTTTTTTCCCGATGTGTAATGATTGTCCGAACGTTTTTCTGACAATCAGGCGACGTCCTGACAACTGATACACATGAATGTTCTTGCAACGTCCCATGAAACGTGTCTAGAACACGAATATTGTATATTTGGATAACATGGCAACCATGTTTTGTTTATGTTTGGTGGAATGTTGCTGAAATATGCTCCCAACCCTCAGAAAACTTGACACATGAATGTTCTTGCAACATCCTATAAAGCCCGTCTAGAACATTGTTGTATATTCTTAGAACATTGTAACCACGTTCTTGATAAGATCTATTTGACATTAAGGGAATGTTCTCCTAACCTTAACACCAAAACAAGCTAAAAAGGGTTCTAAGGAGGGTTTTGCTAACATACATATAATGTTTTCATAACTAACGGAAAACTGGACAAAAACATTAGGGGACGATTACGGGACAAATAAAAATGATCACCCTAGAATTGTTAGCTTGGTAGTTAGATGGGTTTAAGATTGAGTAATCTTCTTAGACATTGGAACTTTCTACACTCAAAAAAATATATTACATTGATAGCTTATTGGATTGGCGCCGCCCTGCGCGGTCGCCTGTTAAGCAGCTCCCATTGTTTGTGAGTAAATTGTTGTTTTAGTATGTTTTTCATCCGTTTTTCGTGAGTTTTTTTGCAACAGTTGTACAATAATAGTTCAGGATTATGGAGTGCTACTGTTTACCGAAGGTTAACAGTCCTTTTTATCACTGAGGCACTTTTTGCGCCGAACGTACATGCGAGTCCTCAATTATTTACAACCGAGCCCAGCTCCTGGATTTAGCACACGCAGCGCTGCTGCACCCCAAGGAAAAGTTTGATATTCCGGACAAGTTGAAAAGGAGACGGCGTGGACGCAGGGTGGGATTGAAGTGTAAGGCAAAGCTAAGGATTCTATCATTATGGGCAATGTGAGATCGCTGCATAACAAGATGGACGAGCTTCAGGGTTTGGTTCATGGACAAAGAGAATACCGGGAAGAGAGCCTATTGTGTTTTTCTGAGACACGGCTGAATGATAACATCCCCATAGAGAACGTCACTATCGGCGGTTTCCGGACCATCAGAGCGGACAGGGATAGCGTTTCTTCCGGTAAGAGTAAGGGAGGGGGGCTGGCTTTATTAGTTTACAACAGATGGTGTAATCCGAGCCATATTACTCTTAAGGAAGAGTTTTGTAGCCCGGACATTGAGCTGTTAGCCGTTAGCCTGAGACCCTACTATTTGCAGAGGGAATTCACGGTGGCCATTGCTGTTATTGTTTGCATCCCGCCCTCCGCTGACGCAAAACACAGCATGTGACGTCATCCACTCTGTTATCGCGAGGTTACAGACAGCGCATCCCAGTATTTTCTTTGCCATTTCGGGGGATTTTAACCATGAACCTCTCTCTTCAACGCTGCCCACGTTCAAACAGTTTGTGCCCAACCAGGAATAATACAACTCTGGACTTGTTATATGCTAATGAAGGATGCATACAACTCCACTGCACTCCCTCCCCTTGGTAGATCAGATCACAACCTTGACCACCTCACCCCACTCTACAGCCTGCGACCACAAGGAGATGGTCTCCGGAGGCGAATGAGGTCCTACAGGACTGCTTTGAAACAACAGACTGGGATGTGCTCTGTGAGACTCATGGGGAGGACATCAATGGACTTACTGACTGCATAACGGACTATATCAATTTTTGTGTAGACAACACTGTACCCACCAGGAAGGTACGCTGTTTTCCAAATAATAAACCCTGGGTCACCAGTGACCTGAAGGCCCTGCTGAATGAGAAGAAGAGGGCCTTCAAGGAGGGGGACAAGGACAAATTGACATGCGTCCAGAGGGAGCTGAAGTTGCGGATTGCTGAGGGGAAGAGAGGGTATATGGTGAAGATGGAGGACAAGCTGAGGCAGAGCCAGGTGAGAGGGGTGTGGAAGGGTATGAGAAATATCACTGGCTTAAAAAAGTCAAACAGTGGGCAAATGGAGGGGGCCAATGAGCTGGCTCCCCTCCAGCTCCCCTCCAGCTCCCCAGGCCACACACCCTCACGGCTGTCTCACCTCCACTCTGCTCACAGCACCTATGTTGAGACAATCAGTGACACCACCTGCGCCCCTGCTCCCTCTGGACTGATACTCAACACCCCCCTTCCCCCACCTCCCTACCTGGGCTGGCTTTCACATGAAGAGAGAGCTGGAGAGACTACATCAGTGGAAAGCAGCGGGCCCTGATAGCATCAGCCCAAGGGTGCTTAGGGTCTGTGCTGACCAACTGTGTGGAATACTCCAGCGACGTTCAACCTTAGCCTGAGCCTAGAAATGGTCCGTACGCTGTGGAAAACATCCTGCCTCGTCCCAGTGCCCAAGAAGGCGCACCCCACAGTCCTGAATGACTTCAGACCTGTAGCGCTAACATCCCACATCATGAAGACCCTGGAAAGATTAGTCCTCTCTCACCTCAGACCCCCGGTGTGTACATCACTGGACCCCCTGCAGTTTGCATAACAGCGCAACATCGGGGTGGATGATGCAATCATCTACCTTCTGCAGAGGGCCTACTCTCACCTGGACAACACAGGTTGCAATGTGAGGGTTATGTTTTTTTACTTCTCCAGTGCCTTCAACACCATTCAGCCCCTGCTACTGGGTGAGAAGATGAAGAGGATGAAAGTGGAAGCACCCTTAGTCTCCTGGGTCACGGACTACCTGACCGGTAGGCCACAATTTGTGCGACTACAGAGCTGTGTGTCAGAACGGGCAGTTAGCAACACAGGGTCCCCCCAGGGAACGGTCCTGTCCCCCTTCCTGTTCACTCTCTACACCTCAGACATAACTCTGAAACATGCCACCTACAGAAGTTCTCGGATGACTCTGCAATTGTAGGGTGCATCAGGGGTGGGCAGGAGGAGGAGTACAGGAGCGCAATAAATTACTTTGTGTTGTGGTGTGAGCAGAACCACCTTCAGCTCAACATCAGCAAAACAAAGGAGATGGTGGTGGACTTCAGGAGAACCAAGGCCCACCTGACTGCAGTCCCTATACAGGGGATGGATGTGGAAATGGTTGGGTCATACAAGTTCCTGGGAGTCCATATGGACAACAGGCTGGTAACACCGGGGCTCTGTACAAAAAGGGCCAGAGGCGTCTCTACTTTCTGAGGAGGCTCCTTCAACGTGTGCAGTAAACTACTGCATACTTTCTACATCTTTTTTGCAGTGGTGTGCTGGGGCGCCAACATAAAGACCGGTGATGCTTCTCAGGTAAATAAGCTGATCAGGAAGGCTAGCTCTGTTCTGGCGATTAGCCTTGACACTAGAGGAGGTGGCGGTGAGACGGATCCTGGCCAAACTGCTGGCCATCATAAACAACGTCACCCACCCTCTGCATGCCATGGTTATGAAACAGAGGAGCGCCTTCAGTCACAGACTGATCCCACCACGGTGTGCCAGAGAGCGCTACAGGAGGTCCTTCCTGCCGGCGGCTATTAAGACTATTTAATGCCTCACCGGGGTGCCCTGCCGTCGGCAACATAGACCTGGAACCGTTGGGGTGTTAGGACCTAGGTTAACAATTATGCATCCATCCATGAGTAACTCTGGTCTGTAATCACTCATTCACTCAGGACTTATTTATTCATTCAGGACTGTATATACATATTCATGTACAGTTGTTATATCATATCACATGCAATATTGTAAGTCATTATTGGACTTAACTTACGTTGTCATTCACTCAGGAATGCATATTAGTATCCTGTCAGTTGTATCTTTTTTCAGGACTGCATTTTAAGGGAATTACTATTATTACCCCAAATTATATCATACACACATTTAGCTATTTAAGTATCTCTTCCTGTCATTAACCTGTACAGTTAATGTAACCATGCAAATATTCACTTACCTGTAAATGTAACTGTATATTTACCTGTACAGTTAATTTAACCATGCAAAACCTTCACTTACCTGTTCATTTAACCAGTCTGAATATTAAGTAAACTATTATTACCCTCACTTATATCATACGCACTTTTAGCTATTTAAGTATTTCTCTGCCATCGACCTGTATAGTATAGTTAACCATCCAACATCCACCAATGTATAGTGTACATATTCAGCCAACCACCCATACTATGCAATGTCTTTTTATAGCTTTTTTGCACTCCAGACTTCTTGTATTTTTATACTTTTTCACACTGCCGCTCTATGTATCATGTATCGTGTATGTCTTTTGTATATTTTCGTTATGGCATTTTGCACCTGCCCTGTGTTTTTTCGTAGCTGCTTGACGAATAAATGTCCCCTCGGGGATCAATAAAGTACCTATCTATCTATCTTATCGTGTCTCATATTACATTTATGTTGAAAATAAATATAAACACACCTTCTCGTCTATGTAACTTGATCTCTGGCTTGGTACGGACATCCAGTGTAATCCGTAGACGGCTGTTCTCCTCCTTTGTGCGAGAAACCTCTTCCTGGTAGTCTGCTATCGTTTCTTCAACGACACCAAATATCTCCTCAGCTGCCGCTATCAATCTCTGGTTCAGAAACATTCTCAACAACTCTATTTTCGACATTCTCAGAGAAGGAAAGTTTGCTAGATAGCTACCAACGTAAACAAAGTCAAAAATATAAAGAGCGCTTTGGCGAAGCGAGAGGTTTCACTCTTGACAAAATATGCCCTAAACAAGCCCAATGCGTTTCTATAGACCTAAGTTTGTCGCCTGCCTTTTCATTGTTAGGGCGGAGACATGAGCATCTCGTCATTATATAGTCTTGGTACATGCACGGCAAAATACATTTTGCACTGTCGCCCCCTACTGGACCGGAAGGGGCAGGTCCTGGCTGCTCCTGCAGGTGGCGCCAGAGTCTACGCTGCTTTTAAGAAGAGGACACTGATTACTGGGCAACATCAATTCATTTGATTGATTGATATATTGATAGATACTTTATTGGTCCCAGAGGGGACATTTATTCGTCAAGCAGCTACGTAAAAACACAGGGCAGGTGCAAAATGCCATAACGAAAATACACAAAAGACAGATACACGATACATGATACATAGAGCTGCAGTATGAAAAAGTATCAAAATACAAGAAGTCTGGAGTGCAGAAAAGCTATAAAAAGACATTGCATAGTATGGGTGGGTGGCTGAATATATGTACACAATACATTGTTACAGAGTGTTAGGTGAATTTTTTTTAATAGAAATATTGCAAGTTGATATTTTTTACTTTTTTATTTCACCTTAATTTAACCAGGTAGGCCAGTTGAGAACAAGGTCTCATTTACAACTGCGACCTGGCCAAGACCAAGCGGAATATAAGGAATATTTGCATGGTTAACTATACTATACAGTCGTGGTCAAAAGTTTTGAGAATGACACAAGTATTGGTCTCCACAAAGTTTGCTGCTTCAGTGTTCTTAGATCTTTATGTCAGTAGTTACTATAGTACACTGAAGTATAATTACAAGTATTCCATAAGTGTCAAAGGCTTTCATTGACATTCAGTTTATGCAAAGAGTCAATATTTGCAGTGTTGACCCTTCTTTTTCAAGACCTCTGCAATCCGCCCTGGCATGCTGTCAATTAAATTCTGGGCCACATTCTGACTGCATTCTTGCATAATCAATACTTGGAGTTTGTCAGAAGTTGTGGGTTTCTGTTTTTCCATGGGCCTCTTGAGGATCGACCACAAGTTCTCAATGGGATTAAGGTCTGGGGAGTTTCCTGGCCATGGACCCAAAATGTCGATGTTTTGTTCCCCGAGCCACTTAGTTATCACTTTTGCCTTATGGCAAGGTGCTCCATCATGCTGGAAAAGGCATTGGTCATCACCAAACTGTTCTTGGATGGTTGGGAGAAGTTGCTCTCAGAGGATGTGTTGGTACCATTCTTTATTCATGGCTGTTTTCTTAGGCAAAATTGTGAGTGAGCCCATTCCCTTGGCTGAGAATGGTCTCAGGATGCTTTACTGTTGGCATGACACAGGACTGATGGTAGCGCTCACCTTGCCTTCTCCGGACAAGGTGTTTTCCAGATGGCCCAAACAATCGGAAATGGGATTCATCAGAGAAAATGACTCTACCCCAGTCCTCAGCAGTCCAATCCCTGTACCTTTTGCAGAATATCAGTCTGTCCCTGATGTTTTTCCTGGAAAGAAGTGGCTTCTTTGCTGCCCTTCTTGACACCAGGCCATCCTCCAAAAGTATTCCCCTCACTGTGCGTGCAGATGCACTCACACCTGCCTGCTGCCATTCCTGAGCAAGCTCTGCACTGGTGGTGCCCGATCCCGCAGCTGAATCAACTTTAGGAGACGGTCCTGGCGCTTGCTGGACTTTCTTGGGCGCCCTGATGCCTTCTTCACAACAATTGAACCTCTCTCCTTGAAGTTCTTGATGATCCGATAAATGGTTGATTTAGGTGCAATCTTACTAGCAGCAATATCCTTGCCTGTGAAGTCCTTTTTGTGCAAAGCAATGATGACGGCACGTGTTTCCTTGCAGGTAACCATGGTTGACAGAGGAAGAACAATGATTTCAAGCACCAGCCTCCTTTTAAAGCTTCCAATCTGTTATTCTGACTCAATCAGCATGACCGAGTGATCTCCAGCCGTGTCCTCGTCAACACTCTCACCTGTGTTAACAAGACAATCACTGACATGATGGCAGCTGGTCCTTTTGTGGTAGGGCTGAAATGCAGTGGAAATGTTTTTGGGGGATTAAGTTCATTTTCATGGCAAAGAGGGACTTTGCAATTAATTGCAATTCATCTGATCACTCTTCATGACATTCTGGAGTATATGCAAATTGCCATCATCGACACTGAGGCAGCAAACTTTGTGGAGACCAATACTTGTGTCATTCTCAAAACGTTTGACCACGACTGTACAGGTCGATGGCAGAGAAATATTTAAATAGCTATATGTGAATGATATAAGTGAGGGTAATAGATTATTTAATATACAGTCTGGTTAAATGAACAGGTAAGTGAATATTTGCATGGTTACATTAACTGTACAGGTAAATGACAGGAAGAGATACTTAAATAGCTAAATGTACGTATGATATAATTTAGGGTAATAATAATAATTCCCTTAAAATACAGTCCTTAGTGCAGGGTTTAATTACAGATATGCACGTATTGCATATTCAATATACTAAAAGCAATGAAAAAAGATACAACTGACAGGATACTAATACGCAGTCCTGAGTGAATGAATACGTATGTTCAGTCCAAGAATTACTTACAATATTGCATGTGATATGATATAACAACTGTACATGACTATGTATATACAGTCCTGAATGAATGAGTGCTGAATGAATAATTCCTGAGTGAATGAGTGATTACAGACCAGAGTTACTTACGGATGGATGCATAATTGTTAAACTAGGTCCTAACACTCCAACAGTTCCAGGTCTATGTTGCAGACGACACGGCACCCAGGTGAGGCATTAAATAGTCTAATAGCCGCCGGCAGGAAGGACCTCCTGTAGCGCTCTCTGGCACACCGTGGTGGGATCAGTCTGTGACTGAAAGTGCTCCTCTGCATCATAACCATGGCATGCAGAGGTTGGGTGACAATGTCCATGATGGCCAGCAGTTTGGCCAGGATCCGTCTCGCCGCCCCTTTCTGTAGAGTGTCAAGACTAATCCACAGAACAGAGCTAGCCTTCCTGATCAGCTTATTTACCCGAGAAGCATCACCGGCCTTTATGTTGGCTCCCCAGCACACCACTGCAAAAAAGATGTAGAAAGTATGCAGTAGTTTACTGCACACGTTGAAGGAGCCTCCTCAGAAAGTAGAGTCGCCCCTGGCCCTTTTTGTACAGAGCCCCGGTGTTACCAGCCTGTTGTCCATATGGACTCCCAGGAACTTATAAGTCCACCACCATCTCCTTTGTTTTGCTGATGTTGAGCTGAAGGTGGTTCTGCTCACACCACACCACAAAGTAATTGATTCTGCTCCTGTACTCCTCCTCCTGCCCACTCCTGATGCACCCTACAATTGCGGAGTCATCTGAGAACTTCTGTAGGTGGCATGTTTCAGAGCGGGGGCGGAGGGGCTCACTGATTGTCTCAACGGAGGTGTTGTGAGCAAAGTGGGGGTGGGACAACCGTGAGGGTGTGTGTGGCCTGGGGAGCTGGAGGGGAGGTGGACAGGGCCAGTATCGAACCTGTTAAAAAATGTTAGTTCAGCTCATTGGCTCTATCCTGGGTCCCCTCCGTCTGCCCACTGTTTGAAGCCAGAGATATTTCTCATACCATTCCACACCTCTCTTACCTGGCTCTGCCTCAGCTTGTCCTCCATGTAGTAGACTGCAGAGCTGGTGGTGCTGCTACAATCTGAAGTTAAGATCAATCATTGCCTCCCTAGATCACTAAAGTACCCAAATATATAGTACACCCTACTGCTATAACCAATCCAACATTCTCATGTCTGCAATTAATTCAAGAAAGAGGGATATATTTCATAGAAATAAAGAATGACAGTAGATTTAGGGAATTAGATGTTTTAATGCACTTACTGTATTGTCTGAAAGACTATGTTCTTCTCGTCCCTTCCAGCGGAGTTCATCCATTTGAAGCATTTTTTATAACACAAGGATATGGTTTCTCTCGTGTCATTTGGACTGTTGGAGTACTTTTCATGCATTTAAATTTTGGTCATTTGCTGATGCTTTTACCCAAAGTGACTTACAGTCAGTGCATTCAAAACAGGTAAAACAACCACATATCAAAAGTAAATTTGAGTAAAAGCTTTCCTCAATAAAGCGGCGAAGTGAAACATGTATCACATACAAGGTCAGTATTTTCTACACTAAAGTATTTGTGCATTGCCATTATGCCTTGTCAAACTTCCAGTCTATGCAAAGTCTCTGCCAGTCATGGCAGTGACACCTCTCTCTTCCATGTGAAATCTCATGCCAGGTTGACTGGGTGCTAGTGCTGAAATATGATGTGTTTTTTCTCGATGTGGATCTTCATGTGCAGTTTCAGGTTACAATTCTGCATGAATCCTTGGCCACAAAACTGGCACTTGTATGGTTTCACCCCAGTATGAGTCCTCATGTGCACTGTCAGATCAGGGTTTCTTATGAAACATTTGCCACAAACAGGGCAGCGATGTGGTTTCTCCCCATAGTGGCTCTTCATATGCACAGCCAGGTTTCCACTCTGACTGAATCCTTTGCCACAATCCTGGCATTGATGTGGTTTCTCTCCAGTGTGGCTCCTCATATGTAAGTTTAGGTGTCCACGCTGAGTAAATCCTTTGCCACAATCATGACAGTGAAATGGCTTCTCCCCTGTGTGACTCCTCAAATGCCTTTTCAGGAAAGTATCCCAAGCAAAATATTTACCACAAACATGACAACACTTTGCTCCAATGTGAGTTTGCAGGTGATATATCATACTTTCTGTGGACTGACAGAATTTCCCACACACACCACAAAGATGTTCTTTATCCTGTGCGTGCGTTTGCACATGATTTAATAAAGAAACCATGGAGTCAAATTGCTTTCCACATACCTTACAACTAGGAGCAGCATCCCAGCTTACACTAGGTCTTGAGTGTGATTTTAGATGGTTCCATTTCCTGTCCTTAACACTGATATGAGAACTTTGTCCTTTTACTGTCTTTGTTCTCTTTGATTTGAGTGGCTTTAACGTTAGACCTGACAGAGGTCCTCCACTCTCCATCCAGTCAATATGTCCTCTGTTTTCACTCTGAGCTGCAGAACACTCTGTATCTACTGCAGAGAAGGGATGAATCTCTCTGATTGGTTCTGATACACCATAGTCTCCTACACAAGGTTCTGTTTTGATCTGTTCAGCTGAGGTGCTGGGTAGAGAGTATCTCTCTCCATGTGAGGACTGAGTTGGGTCCTGATAATAGTCACTTGATACACAGCCGTAGGAATTGATAAACTCATTAACATGATTCTCATCCTCCTGACTGGTCCTTGGTTCATCTTTCATCCGTGTGGGTTCTGGGTCCTTCTGCCCCAGAGTGGGGCTCCACTTCTGCTGCTCAGGGGAAACCACCTCATCTGACACGGTGACAGTGAACTGCTGGAGAGAAGGAAATAATTAAAAATAAATCTCAAAAGCTGACTTGAGACGTAGCTAGCCTTACAAGAATAATCTTTTTACAGACATTGATTTTGTAAATAGCTACCTACACCCTCACAAAGTAAATACACATTGATAGTTTACCATGTCTCATATTAAATTAATGCTGATCAAACACACACCTGAAGGACTATGTAACTCTGGCTTGGTACGGACATCCCGCATGATCCGTAGACGCCTGTTCTCCTCCTTTGTGCGAGAAACCTCTTCCTGGTAGTCTGCTATAGTTTTTTTATTTATTTCACCTTTATTTAACCAGGTAGGTCAGTTGAGAACAAGTTCTCATTTGCAACTGCGACCTGGCCAAGACAAAGCAAAGCAGTGCGACAAAAAACAAACACAGAGTTACACATTAAACAAACAGTCAAAAACACAATAGAAAATCTATAAACAGAGTGCAAAATGTAGTGCAAAAATGCAGTAAGGTTGGGAGGTAGGACAATAAATAGACTATAGAGTAGAAATAAATTACAGAAATTATCAGAAATTATCATCATTAACACAGTTTCTTCAACGACACCAAATATCTCCTCAGCTGCCGGTATCAATCTCTGGTTCAGAAACAATTTCAAGTACTCTATTTTAGACATTTTGTGAGAAGGAGAGCTGTCTAGCTAGCTAAGTTAGCCAGCTAGCTACCAACGTAAACAAAGTCAAGACAAAGAGCGCTGTCAGTCTTTGTGCGTGCAAGGCGAAATACATTTAGCACTGTCGCCCCCTGCTGGAGCGGAAGGCGCAGGTCGTGGCAATCCTGCAGGTGGCGCCAGAGTCTACGCTGCTTTTAAGAAGACACTGATTACTGGGCAAAATGAATTAATCTCTCGTCCTTAATTCTACTAATCATTGACCAGATTGAATAAGTATTTTCCAATCTATTCCTCCAGTGTGTGCACATTTCAACTATATCCCAGCACAGACCTACATGTAGTAGACTGCAGAGCTGGTGGTGCTGAAGTTTAGATCAATCATTGCCTCCCTAGATCACTAAAGTACTCAAATATCTAGTACACCCTACTGCTATCACCAATCCAACATTCTCATGTCTGCAATTAATTCAAGAAAGAGGGATATATTTCATAGAAATAAAGAATGACAGTAGATTTTGGGAATTAGATGTTTTAATGCACTTACTGTATTGTCTGAAAGACTCTACACAGGACGAATGCCATGTTGTGATGAGGTTTTTCATCAGGTTGTCATTATGTTCTTCTCGTGCCTTCCTGGGGAGTTCATCCATTTTAAGCAATTAGCAGCAATCATTGCCTTATGTATGTTTTTTTTTTAATAACACAATTATATGGTTTCTCTCCTGTGTCAATTGGACTTCATGCATTGACATTTTGATCATTTGATGATGCCTTTACACAAAGCGACTTAGTCAGTGCATTCAAAACAGGTAAAACAACCACATATCAACAGTCAATGTGAGTAAAAGCTTTCCTCAATAAAGCGGCTAAGTGAAACATGTATCACATACAAGGTCTACTGTCAGTATTTTGTGCATTGTCATTATGCCTTGCCAAACTTCCAGTCTATGCAAAGCCTCTGCCAATCATGGCAGTGACGACTTTCTTTATCATGTGAAATCTCATGCCAGATTGACTGGGTGCTAGTGCTGAAATACATGTCACAAAGATGGTAATGATATGGTTTTTCCCATGTGGATCTTCATGTGCAGTTTCCGGTGATAATTCTGCTTGAAGCCTTGGCCACAATACTGGCACTTATATGGTTTCACCCCTGTGTGAGTCCTCATGTGCACTGTCAGATCAGGGTTTCTTATGAAACATTTTCCACAAACACGACAGCAAAATGGCCTCTCCCCTGTGTGAATCTTCATGTGTGTGTTCATATAAGATTTACTGCTGAAACATTTCCCACAAACAGGGCAGCAATGTGGTTTTTCCCCTGAGTGGCTTTTCATATGCACAGCCAGGTTTCCACTCTGACTGAATCCTTTGCCACAAAACTGGCAGCGGTATGGTCTCTCCCCTGTATGAATCCTTTTGTGTGCTGTGAGATCTGGATTTTTTCTGAAACACTTGCCACAATCAGGACAACGAAACGATTTCTCCCCTGGGTGAACCTTCATATGATCATTCAGCTCAGCACTCCCAGGGAAAAATGTACCACAAACATGACAAACTCTAGCTCCAACGTGGGTTTCTAGATGACCTAACATAGTTTCTGTGGACTCTAAGTGTATTCCACACACACCACATAGACATTCTTTGTTCTGTGCATGCTTTCTTGCATGATTCACTAAAGAAGCTAAGTAGGAGAAATACATTCCACAAAATTGACAGCGGATATGGGCACTTTGTTTCCTTACGGTCTGTGATCTCTTTGATGGTGATCTCTTTGATTTTAGTGTCTTTGAACCTGACAGAGGTCTACTCTCTACCCCATTGACACATGTCATGTTTTCACTCTGAGCTGCAGAAGACTCTGTATTTGCTGCAGGGAGGGGCTGAGACTCACTGGATGGTTCTGATACTCCATTGTCTTCTCCATCAGGTTCTGGTTTGATCTGCATCAGGTTCTGCTGAGTTGAGGTGCTGGGTAGAGAGTAGTTGCTCTGTTGAGTTGAGGTGCTGTGTAGAGAGTAGTTGCTCTGTGCAGTTGAGGTGCTGGGAAGATAGTATGTCTCTTCGTAGTCTTCACTTTGGGTTTCATACAGAAGTGAGGACTTAGTCAGGTCCTGGTGGTGGTAGTCATTTTTTAAAGATGACTCTAGTTCCTCCGGTTCCTCTTTTATCTGTATGTAATGTGGATCTTCCTGCCCCAGACTGGGGTTCCACTCCTGCGCACAGTGCTGCTGCTCAGGGAGAACCTCATTTACAGATACAGGGAGAGTGGGCTGTTGGATGTCTGGAAGGAAGGAGAGAGAATGAAATAAAACAACTAAAATGTTGACATGAATAGTATTCTAGTTAGATAGCTAGCTAGGTATTTAGCTACATAGTAACATAGCTAGCTACATTGTCATTGATTTTGGTCGATAAATCATCACATTGACATTGATCACTTGACATATACCAAAAAAGTTTTAAAAGCCGTAGCCACACACCTATTCTGTGTAATAGTATATCTGGTTTAATAACGATATCCAGCATGCTACGTAGACGGATGTTCTCTTCCTGGTACTCTGCTATCGTTTCTTCAACCACGCCAAATATCTCCTCAGCTGCCATTATCAATCTCTGGTTGAGAAACACTCTCAACAACTCTATTTTAGACATTTTTAGAGGAGAAAAGTTGGGCAGCTTGCTAGCGGAGAATCACAGGTACATTTGCAACAACATAGCGTAGACGCTATATGCGGTAAACAAAGAACAAAGTTCATTTGAGCGCGGCGGCAAACACATTTTGCATTATCGCCACCTACTGGAACGGCATGAGACTTCGGTGCTTCAAATAGTAGTTATTTTTCTCGTCCAAAAACCTTATCTGGGGAGGGAAGGGGAAACCAAGCCAGTTGCACATCTGAATGCATTGAACCTAAATGTGTCTCAGAGAGGTTCGAGGGGCTGCCTAACATATACGTTGTCCGCACCTGGCCCTTACGAAAAAAGATTGCAGTCAGAGTGCAGTATAATTCTGCTTCCAAAATACCACAGTGGACTGCAGTTACTGCACTTTCAAAGCTGCAATCTTTTTTTATGAGGGGGAGCAGTTGTTGGGGGTTAATTGCCTTGCTCAAGGGCAGAACGGCAGATTTTTCCACCTTGCCGGCTCGAGGATTCAAACCAGCAATCTTTCTGTTACTGGCCCAACATTCTTAACAGTTAGGCTACCTTGAATTTTCAATCAATGAGCTGTATAATGCTTCTTATTGGAATAGGTCGGTGTTTAACCCTGGATACTGATTTTATCAATCCTAACCATCTCAGGTCTATGATTACAGGAGGACACAATGGGCATATTCTTCATCACATCCTTATGGGCCTAGGCCACTCCAGAGCACTATAACCTTAAAGGCAGCATATACTAAGACAATCTACTATACACTAATTGTTAACACTCACACTTTGTGTCCATCTCACCAGATTACACAGCTTCTCTCAGTTGCACCTTACTGAAGGCAGAATTTCAGCTTCTGAGCAACAACTACGACACTGTCCTCACAGCCAAGAACCAGCTCTGGAGCCAAAACGACGCTTTGACTTCAACTCAAGCTGAGCTAGAGAAAATGAACAGCTATGTGGCTGTGGTTAAGGACCAACTGGAGAGAGACTACATGTAACTTGTCGCATCCAAGGACCAGTCAGAGAGGCAACACAGAGACCTAATTCTCATAACCAATTAGAAAGAGAGTATGAAGGCCTACTGACTTCCAACAATCAATTGCAAAAAAACTATGTAGACCTGACGGCATCTAAAAACCAACTACAGAGAGAGGTAAAAGAGCTCACATTAGCTAGGGAACAGTCACAGAGACAGCACCTTAACATCAGTGCAGCTTAACTCCTCGATCATCACACCGACAGCATCATTGCATTTTGGTACACCAGAAGTACATTCATTTCCAATGGCGTTCTGTGTGGTGCAGCGGAGACAGTGTGTGCCTTCACACGCAGAGGCTCCCGAGTGGTACAGTGGTCTAAGGCACTGCATCTCATTACTAGAGGCGTCACTACAGACACCCTGGTTCAAGTCCAGGCTATATCACAACCGGCCGTGTTTGGGAGTCCCATAGGGGGGAACACAATTGGCCCAGCGTCATCCTTGTTTGGTTTGGCTGGTGTAGGCTGTCAGTGTAAATAAGAATTTGTTCTTAACTGACTTGCCTAGTTAAATAAAGGTTAAAATATATACATTCTAGGAGCTGGAGAGAAGAGACCTGCAGCATTATGTTCAGATGGATCTGTGTGAGCCCAACGCTCATACTGTCAGCATAGCCATATAGACATACACATTTATATGTCTTGTGGCAAAAGCATAGAGGTGCTGGTCAAGGTGAAAACAACATATATATGAGGGGATATTTATTAGATATTCCGTAAAAACGTATCTGATAGGTCATTATACTGTTTTGAATCTGCAATAATGCCTCATTCGCATTCTTCATGTATAAAATGAGTAGGCCTGACTACATCATCACCTTCGTCCAAGGTCCGACATTAACAAGCGCCAAATGCGGGTAGATTTTCAGTTTGGCGAGTACATCTCAGAAGGCTATCCGCCACACTGGCGAGTAAATGTTTGTACCAAAATGGTGATGTAATAAAATACCTGGCATTATGGCTCGGAGGAAATTACTCACGTTTGCTAAAAACATACCGTCTCGTGCTCCTAGTTTCGCGACACTGTTTACCGTAAGGGACATCTGCTACTCGACATCGCTCACTTGTCACTGCTAGCTACCGTTCATTAAATAGCTGTTATGTGGCGACATTTACCTGGAGAAAGCCAACATTTGAAACGAAAACCCACCGACGAAAAAACAGACAAAAAAAGTTTTGTGAGAATTTGAGGTTTGGAGATAAAGGAGTTTCAAGAGGTTGGCTACAGGTTGATGCTGAGGTTGTGGCGATGAGTTGTTCTGTGTGTCGCCAGTATGCTAAAGATAAAATCAGAAACAACTAATGTGTCATCGGAAATAAAACGATGAACCTGGAGAACATTCATGACCATGAACACAGCAAGTGTCACATTGCCTGCGTTTCTTACCATTGTTGTTGCGCTGTTTTGACTTATATGTACAATTATTCATTGTATCTGATGTGTTTTGTTTATTTCATTGTGTTCCCACTGTTTGGCCTTTTTGCACTCTGTACAGCACTTTTGGTCAACTAGAGTTGTTTTTAAATGTGCTCTACAAATAAACTTGATTTGATTAACCGTTGATCAATATATTAAAATAATAGTTTCATTTAGCTCTGGCCTCTTCTTTAAGTTTGTATTCAACATAATACCTTATTATCACAATGAAATTTACTGAAATTAAGGTATATGTGACACAAAAGGGCAATCTATTATTTTGACCGGTAAAAATATGCTTGGCTGGTGGATCTACCAGTCCCCTTGGCAGGTGAGCCAATACATTGGCTTCGTCTCTACGGGGAGGGACCTGCCTGAATTTGTCCAACATAAACTCGTTTTCGTTCCTAAACGTTTAGAAACAGTCAAAACGTTTTGCAACGGAATCAACTAATGAATACGCATAGTCTCGCACGCAGAGTTGGCCGTAGAACAACAACAAGCAGTAACCAATCACTGTATTTACTTTTTTATGACGTTGGCAGTGATCTACCGCCATGACGAGGAGGCCAAATGTGGGTAGGTAGCCCCGCTTCATTCCATTTCTGTTGCATTTTTTTCTGTTTGCTTCCTAGAGTAAACGGTACACGGTTTCCGTATTGCAACAGACAACAACGTTTTACGACCGAATCAGACTAATGAATACACCCCAGCTGTGTTGACATCATTGACCATCGTCGAACAACGAAGGCGAGTTTCACGAAATAACACATTATTTAGATTGTTGCAATGATGAACAATATTAGATTGACAATGAATTAACTTATTTGTACATGTATTTGATTGTCTTGATTAATTTTCATGGTATCGTCAGCTGTTGTTGCTAGCTAGCTAACGTTGGCTAGTGAACATTAGCTAGCTAGCTACCCAAATGGTTCTTCCAGCTGCAACTAATTATTTTGACGTTTCCATCTAGCTTGTTATCACATCGATACAAATGTATGAGAGACCATCTCTATTTTGGACCGTTTTCAAGGGCTGTCAATCGAAATCTAAAGTGCCGTTTTTTTCCTTCACTGGAACGCGACTGATTACGTAATGTAATTTGTTGCACTGTCAACACAGTTTGTGCTTGCAATGTGTGGTGGTTCGGCGAGATCTCGAGCTCTGCAATTTAGCCACAACGAAAACAAAGTAGCGTTGTATTTCACACCTCCACATCGCTTATTATTAGACAGTTGATTGCATTTATTAGACAGTTGATTGCATAAAAGCCTATAACTGTTAATGTCAGTATTGTATGGTCCATACGCGTTGTGGCTGCTGTCTAGCTTGTTATTTGATAACCTGATAAACCTAGCCAGTCCTGTTGTGTTTAGTTTGACATTTTGACTCATTACTTCATTGCTACTCACATTGTCTAATTAATATTATTCTTATCACAGAGAAACGTCTGGTCAAGGTTAATTGGGAAAGGATAACCAACTAGCTTGTTAACCATGGCAACCATGCGTCGCCCAAGATACTCTATCCGAGACTCTCTGTACTGGGATGAGACAGAGTGCCTTACGTACTATGGGATGCTCTCTCTACACGAGATGTTTGAAGTTGTCGGTTCTCAACTGACAGAGACAGACGTTGAGGTTCTGTCGTTCCTCTTAGATGAGACCTATCCAGCTGGAGGGCACCCCTTGGACCCAGCTGGCTGGACCAGCGTGCCAGGTGAGGAGGACCCTGAGGCCAGTAAAGGAGTCTCCCCCAGCCCAGTGCTCCTGGAAGCTTGGCGGAGGTTACAGCCCAAGGGTCTTGCCTTGGCCTGCCCTACCGCTGCCCGCTACAAGCCCAAGAGTGGTCTAGAACTGCTGCTGGAGCTGGAGAGACATGGGTATCTCAGTGAGGGTAACTTGGAGCCCCTGTTGCAGCTGCTGCGAGTCCTGACGCGACACGACCTCCTGCCTTTGGTGTCCCGCAAGAAAAGGAGGACAGGTAAGGGACTGTAACAGAGTGCTGTTCATAACTGGAAGCCAACATGCACTAATAGATATAATCACCTGTAGGCCTACTTCTCACAGCTGTGTGTTATCTGGCTGTCTGTCTGCACTCTGCTGTGTCAGTGTCTGACCTTAGTCTACCTCTCAGTATCACCAGAACGTTTCAGAGTGGACTACGGGACAGAGGACAGAAGACAAATTTGCACATCTGGACTGACTGACCCCTGTGCACAGGCAGAATCACCTGACGAACACGCAACACAACAATGGAGGGGGGGTAAGCTACACTCCAGCACAAATTGTGCATTCCTGAACTTGTCTCTAAGAATGATCAATAACTGTTTCTGAAATTGTCTGAATTTGAACCAGTTAAGCATTGCTGATTGGCTGGTCTGTGTGTCTGTCCAATAGGTGTTGACCCTGCCAGGCCAGCGCCCGCCCCCCTACGGAAGAAGAGGGGTAAAGGTCGCCGCTGGACCAGCAAGCCCCCCGCCCACAAGAGAACAGCAGGCATCCCCGAAACACCTCCCCCACCTGTACCTGAGAAAATGACCTGCGGTAAGACCAGCCTCTATGCCTTTCTCTTTCTCTAGTTTCCCTTCCATCTCTCTTTCTCTATTTTCTCTCCATCTCGCTCTTTAACCCACATGCTCATTCACTACTCTCTCTGGGTTCCTCTCTTGCCATTATACATGTGTCTGAGTCTTTCTCTCTGGCTTATATCCATTTTTTCTATCTCACTTCTAATGAGAAGCTGTAAGCATCATCACCCCAACAGCCCTTAATAACAGTGATGATAGTACAAATCTCTCTGCCATATCAGAATCTCCCAGTCAACACCTTGTCTCACCAGTAAGTTTGAACTTAAAATGTCCATATCAAGCAACCTTAAATCCATGTCAGTCAGTGCTGTGTTCATGTCCTCACATATCGACTTCAGTTTGCTCCCTCTGCTCAGTTTATACCCTGACCATGGTTTGTGTGTGCCTCCTGGGAGATCAATACTATCCTGCAGGCATGTTGAACTGAGTGGGCTGTGCTGTAACAATACTGTGAGAGCAGAGCATGTGTGAGTGAGTGACCGCTCATCAGTAAATACATACCATACTGTATGGCTGTGTTTGACCTGATTTAACCCCTCAACCTGGTCATCATATGCTCTCCATGGTGGTGAAACTGTTTCGCACTCAATCACCATCACCAGGGTTTCAGACAATATTTTACACACTCTGGGGTCTGTGTGCTCCCTCCCACAATGGAGGGATTCTGTAGACGTCCGCATAAGGATAGTCTGCTTGCACGGCCCAGCAAAAAACAACAGCCTGAAAAAGCGTAATTGAGCCCCACGGAACTGAATAAAATTAAATCTCTCTGGTGTTTCGTGATGACCGTAGCACATAGAAGGGAAATTGGTTGACTTGCCTACAACTCCCATCTATCAAATATACTAGGCCTATGCCAGCCTGTGGATTCACCGTTATTATTTTTTATTTAACCTTTCATTTAACTAGGCAAGTCGGTTAAGAGCAAATTCTTATTTACAATGACGGCCTACCCCGGCCAATTGGACGACGCTGGGCCAATTGTGCGCCACCCTATGGGACTCCCAATTACGACCTAATGTGATACAGCCTGTATTCGAACCAGGGACTGTAGTGACGTCTCTTGCACTGAGATGCAGTGCCTTAGACCGCTGCGCCACTTGGGAGTCTACCCACTAGTGAATCCAGGATGTAGTGTCTCAAACTAAATAAGCATCCAGCCTTATTACTTGCCTTTTGCCTTCCTGTCCGTTCATATTAGTGGATATTCAGATAAAGGGGAGGAAACAATGGGAGGAAGCCTCTTTAGACGATTGAGACGCACCCTGAGAAGATTTCACACACCCAACGCACAGCGTGTTAGTCAGTGTTTCTGTCTGAGCTCCACACAGCACAGCAGACTTAGTGCAGTAGTAGGACATGGCATTCAACCTTCACTCACAAGCATGTTATGTTTCAATGTGACATTTCGACCCACAAGCTCGTTAAATAGAGCAATTTATTCTGTTCGGTGCAGACCAAAATAATGTTAAGCTGCCTTACTCTTTTGTGAGTTAATACTTGTGGGAAAAATGTATGATTTGGGCCGACGTACCATAGCTGCCACACATCTGAAAGATACTTGGTTGGAATGCTGCCTAGTAAGAACTAGCCTTTGGTCCAGGGGAAGGACAGTTAGGTGGTTTAATGTCTTCTATACTCTGTCTTTCACTTAATACGTCCACTATACGTTTGTCAACAGAGCTTGTCTTTCTTCTTCATATAGCATAACTACTAGCCTGGTCCCAGATCTGTTTGTGCGACCATGCCACTCCTTGTCACTCATTTGGCATGATAAGGAGTGGCATGATATGTCAAACAGACTGGTACCCAGGCTACATAACTACTGCTTGTGCTCCAAAAAGAGAGATTCCCTTTCTCCATTTCCTTCCCTTTCTCTCACTTTTCATCTCCCTCCTCATATCGCCCTCTCTCTCACTTACCCAGTTTTTTTTCAGCTCCTGTTCTTAAGAACCCTGCCTGGTAGGTCTCCTGTCTTTAACGTTGGTAGGACTGTCCGTCTTATTCTATTCCTAAGATAAAGTTTAGAGAAAGTCCCCCTGAATTTCTGAATGTGTCCTGAACATATAAGTTTAACTGATAGCCTCACACTTGCCTTGCTGACATCTTCCCAGACCAGGGACCGGTTTCCCAAAAGCATCTTAAAGCTAAGATTATCGTTAGAACCTTCGTAGGAGCATCATTAAATCTCAAGCTGTTTACCCTAACCGTCGTTATTAACGTTACACTTGAAAACATTTGTAATCTAACACTTGCCTCAGACCATTCATAGAACAACAAAGTGGGGAGTTAGATGCTTTTTTTGCCCTCCCGTATCACTTTATACACAGAAGAGCTCCACTAAACATAGAATCACATGGTTTATCCGACTCTCTGTGACCACCGATAACTTCAGAACAAAGTTGACTACAAATACAAAGTTTCCAATGTCTTTGCAATTGATACAAACAAGCGGCGTATAAAAATATACTTCAAATTAAAACCGTGATGTATACATTAAAATCTATATACAGTAGGCTATATGCCGATTGCAATAATTTATTGAGTTCTATTTTGCTACTTGTAGGCTACAGTCTGTAATTTGTCTCAATATATTGCATGCTGTGTAGCCTAACGTGTGCAATGTTGTGCCAAATCTTGATTTAGTGCATTATTTTAGGGTAAGGATTAGAATAAGCCGCCTCAATATTTGCTGCCATAGGTGAATAAGCTTCTAGGAGCTGACCCGTCGTCAGTATTGTGGAATAATTTTGATATTATGGTAAGATTTGAATGGAGAAAGCTGATCCGAGAGCAGCGTTGCCTTTCTTTCGATACTATCAGTATCGACACAAGCTTCAAAGTCGCACTTAGCGAAGGTTCTCTCTGCGTGGTGTTTTGGGAAACGCATGTTACATCTTCGGCCGTTGTAGGGAAGACGCATTGTTTAAACACTCGTAAGCCTAAGTTCAGTTGCTATCAGGAAACCGGGCCCAGGTCAATAGGCCCTTAGAACTTCCAGTTCTGTTGCTGTACCTCCCTGACAGCCAACTAACTCCTCTTACTATGGCTATCCCAGACATAACCACTCCCACAGCCTGACACATACTGATGAGTGATAATGCTTATTTGTCAACATTATCTGATTTTAACATCTTTTCACAATCCATGAAGTCTCTTCTTCAAGGAGACAAAGATGCTTATGATTTTACACTGGCTTCGTATCGCTCAAACATAACACTGCAACCCTTTTCAAATGGGACATTTTGTCCCTGTCGATCAGAACAGCCTTCTCTAAACCAACTGCACTAAGTGCCCTATGATCAACCCCTAAACAAGGGATACCTGCCTCATACCCTCTGCAGTAGCCTTGGCCTCCCAGTCCCAGCCACGTACCATACACAGTGTTGTTGCTTTGCCTCTGAACATGTTGCTGTCTTGACTCCGCATTTGATCCCCACCAGGTTGACTCAGGATTGTGACTCAGATCGAGTAACCTAGAGAGCGGACCTAGAGAGCGGAGAGAAAGGCTGGACAAAAAAAAAAAAGTCTGGTCTGGCCTTTCACTCTGTCTGTACGATCTGCAGTGTGTGCTCACCTCAGTCGCTCACTCTCTCGTCAGTTTGGCCCGATGCCCAAGGTAAAGAGGCCCTCCCCCTCAGAACGAGGGGGGGCTGCCATTATGCTCTGTGTTCAATGACTGTATTATTCTAGCTATCCTCTTCCTCATAACCCCATAAAAAAAACTGTTTACTCTCCACAAAGTGTTGTGGAATGTTCCATAATTGTTGTGTCTATTATTCTGAAAAGGGGTGTTGGCCTCAGTGTTTCACAGAACTGACCAAAGAGTCCTCAGGAAATATGCATAGAATATTCCAGAAGTTGAACCTGACCCCTCTTCTGAATAACATGCTCTGACTCTCCAAATGACTCAAAGCTCAAACTGACCTGAACAAACTGCTCTTAAAGGGTAATTCACTTCAAAGCCAAAGTTTGACAGATGGTTTCCTCAAGTGATAACTGAGTGCATATTCCACACTGTCTGGTGTGTATCTCACTACATGCATAATGAAAACATCTGATAAACGTTAGTTTTGGGGTGAACTACTCTTCTAAAGCAGCCATCAAAATGGAGCCTTTTAACTGAGTCCCAATGGTTCTTGTGGCATCAACTTCAGTAGATACCTCTGGTCAGTGATCACAAATACCTTTCTCCGAATTCAAACGACCCAACTGATTCTGGTTTACTAAAACAAAAAGAGACTAAACCTGTTCTGGAATCTCAATTAAAAATGGTCGAACTGGTCTCAGAGTTCCATTGATCTCAGTCCTCTTGTCAGTCTGAACTGGAATTCTATCCGTATATGAACATAAAATGGCCGCCGACAACTTCTCTGGAACCTTTGCTCAAGCAGTTCTGAGGAAAATGACCCAACAGTGTTGTGTTAAGGGCTGTGTAACCGCATGCTGTATCTCATCTCTGATCCCTGAATGAGCTCCCAGTGTGGGGAGGGGAGCAGAGATAGATGGGGCAGTCCAGTCCAATGCTGCCTCACAGCATTCAGACCAAACCCATTACTACCTCTACTATCTTACCAATCAGTTTGTTTTCACATAATCACTTCCTTTTCTCAGTTAAAGTGTATCAGTTACAGTATTTCAGTTATTTGTGGTTGCAATTTATTTTACCAAACTGTAACCTCCGATTTAGAAGCAACGTAAAACTCCACGTAAGCCTTAATGTTATACAGTGGACTTGGAGGCATCAAAAACAATTCAAACTCCAAATGATTGCCTTTGAACCAGTGTTAACCTTGCCTGCTTGATCTTGAGAAGCAACCCAATTGACAGATATCCAATCCAACTGTGCTTGTCTTTTTCTCTCTCTTTCTCTCCTTTCTCTATGTTCGCAGTTCAAAACAGACCGACTCGTGTGTCAGGAAAAAACATCCTCTCACACACACTGAGAGGGAGAGAACGAACGCTAAACGCTCAAACCACACAAACCAAAAAAAGAAAGAGAGAGCTTTGGTCAAAGGGGAATAGAGAGAGAGGTCTATCTACCTGCCTCTCTCGACCCAACCTATCTCTCTCTCCCTCCCTCCCTCTCTTGGTCTGTTGTTCAGCAGAAAAACGGATCGATAAAGAGTTGAAGCTCTTCGCAACAAGTGACTCCTCGTAAATGTGTAATTTTTTGTGGGGTGAAATGGAGAATCTAACCAGCTCCTTGTTTAAAGGGAGAAAATGAAAATTGTGCCTCCTAATGTTCTGTCTAAATGGATCTGTCTCTGATGAAGCGTGAAGTACTCTGTAACCTTAACAAAATGACCACTATGTTCCCATTGTTTTAAAGGGCCTTCCTTTCCTGGTCGCTCTCAGCAAGTCCATTTATCACAAGTAGGGAGGAAGGAGCAGTCATTTCAAGTAATTTAAAAGTATTGGGACATTGTGTAGTAGGTGTTGATGTCACAGTCCCCACACCCCACACAGTGTATAACCCATGTCGCTAGACTTGTACATTGCAGAATTGTTACCGTTTTAATCATTTTATTATTTATCTGACATGTTTTACCATATTGAAAATTGAGAGCGGTACAGTGCTTAGTCAGCAGCACATTCTGTTGTAGTTGATTTGACACCCTGCTGGCAGGGAGAGATATAAGTGTTCCCTAGGGCAGGGTTTCCCAAACTGTCCTGGGGACCCTAAGGGTTTTTGCCCTAGCACCACACGGCTCATTCAAATAATCAACTAATCATCAAGCTTTGATTATTTGTATCAGCTGTGTAGTGCTGGGGAAAAAAACAAACGTGCACCCCTTGTGGTTCCCAGGACCGAGTTTGGGAAATGCTGCCCTAGGGACAAACCATGTATTTTCTGATACGAAATTCCCCCAAATTGACAAATTAGACTAATGGCACCTGTATTTCCTGAAATAGCCCATGATTTTACATGCAGAAACATCTCCCATGAGTAAAAACGTGGAGATGTTGGTGAGACATTGTAGTAGTGATGAGTGAAGGCAATCCTTGAACTATTTTTGACAACATGTCCGATTATGTGGCTGTGTGCATTTAGTCTTATTATGTGGCTGTGTGCATTTAGTCTTATTATGGGGTTGTGTGCGGCTCATTGTTCTCTATCAAAACTCATTGACAAATGCCCCAAGAGCTGCTGTATCAATAGAGACAGAAATGTTCCTTGTACCATAACTTTGCCTCCTGGAAGAAGAAAAAAAACAAACATTTTAAACACCTCCTGTATCCGATTTCTTTGTGTGCAAACTAACAGTTGAACTTCATGAAATATGATCATCATATTTAGCTATCTACAAAGCTACTTGCAGTTGGTCTTAAGATACATTTTTGTTACCCTGTGTTGTACATCAGAGGATGTTTTCTATGTTTGCAGTAAATGTAGGAGATCTGTCTAACCTGAGGATATCTAACCTCCCCAATGGTCAAAGTAGTAAGTGTTTGTATAGCCTCCTCATTACGACCTTATCAAGCAAAGAAAGACTGAACTAGTGTTTGATTTTCCCTCTTACAAATGTTAAGAAATTCCTAATCAATGCCTTTTAATTCAACATTTGCATTTTTAATGTTGCCATTTTCAAAACTTGCCCCTGTCCCCCATGGCCCTGAAAAATAATGTGGATGGAGACAAAGAACTCAAATGAACCACATATTCTAAGACATAGTCATGTCCCTAGTTCATTTGGTACAACATTCCAGTTGAATCTTTCCCTTTTTAAATTGTCTGGTTCTTCTTCTTGTGTCCTTTACTCAAACCTGGCTCAGTGTCTTCAGAGACAAAGATATGTGTAGGTACCCAGTTCCCTGTGTGTGGTACACCTAGCTTTGAATCTTATTCACATCCACAGGTATTTTGAGATCCAAGACTGGTGTTATTTTCAATGTGAGGTTTTTGGACTGCTGGTCCCCCCATCCTTTGCTTTCTGCCCCTTCCGTTCCATATTACTTCTCTCACACTCTTTTAAATCCCATTCTACTCTTTATCATTCCTCCATTTTCTGTTACATGAAGTTGGGGAGGGCAAGGTGGGTGGGGTCAACCCAGATATACAGTTTGACAAACTCCTCCATGTTGACAACAAACATTCTTTGACAAACATTCTAATTTGAATATTTATTTATTTTATTATTATTTGTGCCAACATGGTTCTGTGAAACTAATGTATCTCAAGCAAAGTTTGCCAAACTATGCACATCTCTGGTGGGGTGGAGTAGTGTGGGACTGGGAAGGTTTGGAATTTTTGTTGCAGCAAAGGTGGAAGGCCGCTGGTTCTGCTGGGAGCTTGGTGAATAATGGCAGTAGAGGAGGATGAGACAGAGGTCCGCTTGCCTTGCTCAGTACAGTATGTATCCTCTGACCCTTCTCACTGTGCTGTTGCTGCATGACCGCTAATTCTCCTGTTTCTGAAACAGAACAAAAACATAATGTCACAGGTTGCTATCCATCCCAAGGGCTGTTTACAGTGTTAAAGAGTGACCTAACAAAATCCTCACAACAAGTAGCATTTTATTTATGCCTATTTTTGCCACCTATAACTGTGTTACTGTAAGTACAGTGTAACGAGCTTTGTAATTGCTCATAGAAATTGATTACATAGTTAGCTCTAACTACCTAGCTTTCAGTGCATAGAGGTGTTATTCCCTCTTGTGTAGATTACAGTGCCTGGCTGAAATCTCCTGGGTGAATCATGATAGATGGTGGACTATTAGAACTGCACGGTGTGGTGTTGTGCTTCCCTAAATAATATGCTTGTTATCCATCAGATTCCCTCTGATTTCACTCTAGTACTACAACAACAGCTCTTGGTAGTGGGGTTTGTGAAAAATAGAT
Source organism: Thymallus thymallus (assembly GCA_023634145.1). Lineage (NCBI taxonomy): Eukaryota > Metazoa > Chordata > Actinopteri > Salmoniformes > Salmonidae > Thymallus > Thymallus thymallus. Next base: position 14,682,305 of record CM042416.1, read on the forward strand.
TGGGTTAGTCATACAGTATATCCTCAGTGATGCTCTTCTTGACCCGACCAGGTCATATTTGTAGCCCCTCTCGGTAGATGGCCTGGTTGGTATTACATTCACCTCTGTGCTCCACAGCTGTCTTCAGTTCTGTCCTGCCTTGTCTCACCTACTGTATCACTCTGTAAGACACTTTTGATACCAACTCTAGTTAATGATACAGCAGTGTCCTACTCCAGTAAGTATTTCTATGTGGTATCCTACTCTAATCACTAGTTTAATGTCAGATACAGTCCTGTTGAATGTATTATTGCACCCCTTACATATTCTTTACTTTGGCACCTTTCTACCACCCCTCCCATAGCCTGTTGTTGCCAATTTTTCGGATAATATCCTGTGATTACGGCTTTATTTGAAATGTTTTCTTACCATTTTATTTTGTGTTTTTGTCCCTCCCTCTCTCTTCCCTTTGTTCTGACTCAATGATCCCACCCTCCTACTCCCTTTTCATTTTCATATCTTACCCCACTCAATCTCCTACTTCCACCATTTCCCCCTCGCTCCCTTTTTGAATACAAGCTTCACCTCTTTGCACCCTAAAATCCCCTCCCCTTCCCCTCCACCACCCTCCCTTCTCTTTTCTCCTCCCCTCCGCCACCCTCCCTTCTCTTCTCTCCTCCCCTCCGCCACCCTCCCTTCTCTTCTATCCTCCCCTCCGCCACCCTCCCTTCTCTTCTCCTCCCCTACCTGCAGACATCCGTCTGCGCGTGCGAGCAGAGTACTGGGAGCACGAGTCGGCCCTGCGCGGTGGCGTCTCCTCGGACAAGCAGCAGCCCCTGGAGCGCCAGTTTGAGCTGTTCAGTCGTGCCACCTCCGTGCTGCGCGCTCGCGACCTGGGTTCCATCATCTGCGACATCAAGTTCTCTGAGCTGGACAACCTGGAGGCCTTCTGGGGCGACTATCTGAGTGGAGCGCTGCTAGAGGCCCTGAAGGGGGTGTTCATCACAGACTCTCTGCGGAGGGCAGCGGGGAGAGAGGGGGTCCGGCTGCTGATCAGTGTAGACCAGGATGACTACGAGGAGGGTCGCAGACTGCTGCTGGACGCACAGGAACAACAGGCAGGATGCTGGGGACGAGACCGGTGAGCCTCACTGCTCTTTCCATTCTGGTTTCTTAAAGTTCTTATCTGTTGTTTGGTATGTACGGGGGCCGAGCTGACCGCTACAGGGGTTGGGGTCATACAGTCGTGGCCAAAAGTTTTGAGAATGACACAAGTATTGGTCTCCACAAAGTTTGCTGCTTCAGTGTTCTTAGATCTTTATGTCAGTAGTTACTATGGTACACTGAAGTATAATTTCAAGTATTCCATAATTGTCAAAGGCTTTCATTGACAATGAAATTCAGTTTATGCAAAGAGTCAATATTTGCAGTGTTGACCCTTCTTTTTCAAGACCTCTGCAATCCGCCCAGGCATGCTGTCAATTAACTTCTGGGCCACATCCTGACTGATGGCAGGCCATTCTTGCATAATCAAGGCTTGGAGTTTGTCAGAAGTTGTGGGTTTTTGTTTGTCCACCCGCCTCTTGAGGATCGACCACAAGTTCTCAATGGGATTAAGGTCTGGGGAGCTTCCTGGCCATGGACCCAAAATGTCGATGTTTTGTTCCCTGAGCTACTTAGTTATCACTTTTGCCTTATGGGAAGGTGCTTCATCGTGCTGGAAAAGGCATTGGTCGTCACCAAACTGTTCTTGGATGGTTGGGAGAAGTTGCTTTCGGAGGATGTGTTGGTACCATTCTTTCTTCATGGCTGTGTTCTTAGGCAAAGGTGAGCCCACTCCCTTGGCTGAGAAGCAACCCCACAAATGAATGGTCTCAGGATTCTTTACTGTTGGCATGACACAGGACTGATGTTAGCGCTCACCTTGTCTTCTCCGGACAAGGTGTTTTCCAGATGGCCCAAACAATCGTAAAGGGGATTCATCAGAGAAAATGACTCTACCCCAGTCCTCAGCAGTCCAATCCCTGTACTTTTGCAGAATATCAGTCTGTCCCTGATGTTTTTCCTGGAGAGAAGTTGCTTCTTTGCTGCCCTTCTTGACAGCAGGCCATCCTCCAAAAGTCTTTGCCTCACTGTGCATGCAGATGCACTCACACCTGCCAGCTGCCATTCCTGAGCAAGCTCTGCACAGGTGGTGCCCCAATCCCGCAGCTGAATCAACTTTAGGAGACGGTCCTGGCACTTGCTGGACTTTCTTGGGCGCCCTGAAGCCTTCTTCTCAACAATTAAACCTCTCTCCTTGAAGTTCTTGATGATCTGATAAATGGTTGATTTAGGTGCAATCTTACTAGCAGCAATATCCTTGCCTGTGAAGCCCTTTTTGTGCAAAGCAATGATGACGGCACGTGTTTCCTTGCAGGTAACCTTGGTTGACAGAGGAAGAACAATGATTTCAAGCACCACCCTCCTTTTAAAGCTTCCAGTCTGTTATTCTGACTCAATCAGCATGACAGAGTGATCTCCAGCCTTGTCCTCGTCAACACTCTCACCTGTGTTAACGAGACAATCACTGACATGATGGCAGCTGGTCCTTTTGTGGCAGGGCTGAAATGCAGTGGAAATGTTTTTGGGGGATTCAGTTCAAGAGGGACTTTGCAATTAATCTGATCACTCTTCATGACATTCTGGAGTATATGCAAATTGCCATCATCAACACAGGCAGCAAACTTTGTGGAGACCAATACTTGTGTAATTCTCAAAACCTTTTACTGTAGATGTGGACTTGTCATGAATTGGAATTGCTGTGTAATGCCACCATTAACCACTAGATGGCAAACTTTGCCCACAGGCATCAGAGCCATATGCACTACCTGGTCTCACGTTGTCATACTTCCTAGACCCAACCTGAGAAAGCTGGGAATGGACGTTCGGCTCTGACAAACAGATAGGCAGCTGTGCTAGGTTGTGTTAATAATTTTCAGCTCACAACAGTTCTATAATCCTCAGAGACAATGAACAATAGTTGTTAATCTAGCCACCGTCCTCCACTATGTTCCCTCTGCAGGTTGTTCTAACCACCGACCTCCACTATGTTCCCACTGCAGGTTGTTCTAACCACCGACCTCCACTATGTTCCCTCTGCAGGTCATGATCCCAAGGATAGAGGGATGAAAAAGAGAATAAAATAGAAAGAGGAACATGTGATTTTTTTTACTCTCCTTTTGAAGTCTCTTATGCTGAGAACAGAAGATACAGCCACTCCCACGTCAGGAGAATAGTCCCCAGGGAAAACGTCCAAACTCGAAGCAGGCAAACTGGACTAAAAGACTTGACACACTGTTCTGTTTGGAGTGGATAACACAGGTTGCACTGAGCCTAGATGCCCTCAGGGCACTGAGGAAGAGACTGCCTCTGTCTCACAGACACACAGACAGACACACACACAGACAGACACACACAGACACACACACACAGACAGACAGACAGACAGACAGACAGACAGACAGACAGACAGACAGACAGACAGACAGACAGACAGACAGACAGACAGACAGACAGACAGACAGACAGACAGACAGACAGACAGACAGACAGACAGACAGACAGACAGACAGACAGACAGACAGACAGACAGACAGACAGACACACAGACAGACACACAGACAGACAGACACACAGACAGACAGACACACAGACAGACAGACACACAGACAGACAGACACACAGACACACTGACTGACTGACTGACTGACTTCCTTCCACTGTAACACACACAAACACTGACAACATTACAAACTACCACTGTCTCAAACATACACACTCTGTAAAATCCCCCACACAATGAACCATCAGCTCGGCCTGTAAGACTTGTTGAAGCCAAGAGACATTGCTTGCTGACAATGAGAACCCAGATACTAGACTGTGTGCTAATGTTGATCAGCTCTGGTTCTGTTTGAGGAGCGTGTGAGATGCCCTGCAAGGCGAACTTCACCCACCTAAATATTAGTTTCAGTTTCCATTGAAATGTATGATTTTGAAAAGACGAGCGAGACTGCAGACACTGAAGGAGAGATGATGACTAAAAGCATGCAATTATGTTTTGACCTTTTTGAGAGAGAATTAGAAATACATGGTGAAAGGGAAGACTACCTGAGGCCAGTGTAGTGGATAAATCGCTGGGAGAATTCCAGTCCACACACACACATACACACCATGATCACAAGCCACTGGTAGTCCCATCACTGTGTGCCATGCTAACCCAGGGCCTGATAGCTATGGTCAGTGGCCATCTCGTCTCAGATGATAGGAGGGATAACCTCTCAACCTCAGCCAACCATGGGAGAACTCATCACATCACCACACGTTTTTGAACAGCAGCTGTGTCCACCCGGGCTTCCAGCATGGCAAGACCACTGACTTTCCCGTCGGAACTAAAGCACAGGACAGCACTTCGGTCAATAAAAGTGATGTTGAGGAGTTAAATCAGAAAGGTACATCCTAGCTCCACTCAGACCTGCCTTGTAGGCCCCACTAGAGTGGCTCACAGATCGCTGTCCACCTCATGTCTAGTCACCCTTGTGGAACTAATGCCTGAACTCCATTGAGTGGGATCAATAACCCCCTCTCTGTCTCTCCACCACCACCATGGGAGAGGGAGGAGAAGGAGAAGGAGGAGAGGAAAGGAAAGGAAAGGGAAGGGGGAAGGATCACCACATCCATCCTGCCCTTTTCAGCTCCTGGACCTCATGGGCAGCCGCCTCATCCTCTGGAGGATAAGTCCCCTGATACAACCAGGCTGCCTGGTCTGCTACAGCACCGTGTTTGGTTCACACAGCTCTGGGATCAGGGTTGGAGGACTAGGGAGGGACTCAGGAAAACAGTAGTGTTTGCTTTTTCTGTGTTTTGATATATGGATTTATTAGTGTATCTTTGTATTGTCCATAAGAGAAAATAACAAAAATACTGTGTATTCTAGTTCGTTAACTTAGGGTGAACTTTTGTTTAAGTAGCTGGATATTTGTATTTAGGCACTGCAAATGTGCTGTATATTAGTTTAATATATTAGTGGAAAGTTGGAATTATTTCAAATAAAAATAAATGCTTTATCAAAGTTTTATTGTGTCTATGATATAAAAATATTCACACCCCTTGACTTTTTCCATGTTTTGTTGTCTTACAGCCTGAATTTAAAATTGATGAAATTTGTATTTTGTGTCACTGGCCTAACACAATACCCCAAAATGTCAAAGTGGAATTATGTTAAAAATGAAAAGCTGAAATGTCTTGGCCATAAGTATTCAACCCCTTTTATTTTGGCAAGCCTAAATAAGTCCAGGAGTAAAAAAAGAAATCCCATAATAAGTTGCATGGACTCATTAATAGTGTTTAACATAATTTTTTAATGACTAACTCATCTCTGTACCCCACACATAAAAATATCTGTAAAGTCCCTCAGTCGAGCAGTGAATTTCAAACACAGATTCAACCTCAAAGACCAGGGAGGTTTTCCAATTGGTATGGGTAAAAATAGAAAAGCAGACATTGAATATCCCTTTGAGCATGGTGAAGATATTAATTACACTTTGGAAGGTGTATCAATACACCCAGTCACTACAAAGATAAAGGTGTCCTTCCTAACTCAGTTGCCGGAGAGGAAGGAAACTGCTCAGGGATTTCACCATGAGGCTAATGGTGACTTTTTAAAACAGTTAAAAGTTTAATGGCTGTGATAGGAAAAAACTGATGATGGATCAACAACATTGTAGTTACTCCACAATACTAACCTAAAACATGCATCCTGTTTGCAATAAGGCACTAGTAAAAATGGCAATGAAATTAAATGTATGTCCTGAATACAAAGCGTAATGTTTGGGGCAAAACCAACAAATCACAGAGTACCACTCATCATATTTTCCAAGCATGGTGGTGACTGCATCATGTTATAGTTATGCTTGTCATGGGCAAGGACTAATGAGTTTTTTTATGATAAAAAGAAACGGAATAGAGCGAAGCACATGAAAAATCAGAGGAAAACCTGGTTGTCTGCTTTCCAAGACACTGGGAGACAAATTCACCTTTCAGCAGCACAATAACCTAAAACACAAAGCCAAATATACACTGGAGTTGCTTACTAAGATGACATTGAATGTTCCTGATTGGCCTAGATAGTTTTGACTTAAATTGGCTTAAAATCTATGGCAAGAATTAAATGGTTGTCTAGCAATGATCAACAACCAACTTGACAGAGCTTGAAGATTTTTTTAAAGAATAATGTGCTACTATTGTACAATCCACATGTGCAAAGCTTTTACTTACCCAGTAAAACTCACAGCTGTAATCACTGCCTAAGGTGATTCTAACATGTATTAAATACTTATGTAACTGAGATGTTTTTAATTTCCAATAAATTCACAAAAATGTCAACATTTTCACTTCGTCATTATGGGGTATTGTGTGTAGATGGGTGAGAAATCTATTCAATCCAAGTTTGAATTCAGGCTGTAACAACAATGTGGAATAAGTCAAGGGGTATGAATACGTTCTGAAGGCACTGTACATGGTTGTTTGTGTTCGCATTGAAAGATACTGTTTGGACCACTGTTAGTTGTAAGAACAAGAACTGTAATGTAATGTACAAAATGCACACATTTGAAAAAGGCATATTCATTTTTTAACCATGCATTTAATGTAAAATTAAACAACATGAGCAAAAGGCCTTTTAGGAAAATTTAGCAACCTTTTTTTGCAAAAACTATAAAATATATATTTCTTATTTAATGTATGTATAACTGAATATGTATTCTACTAAACCAATATAAACAAGGAACTGAAACTGACTGACTTCCTCATTCCACTTGTGAGTCTTGTGCCAAGCCCTGAAGCAGTTTCTGCCCGGTATGAGACAGAGGGCCATCTGACAGGCATCACACTGCCAGATGGTTTCTTTCTTTCTTCTGTTTACACCACACACAGGCCTTCCTGCCCTGGGTGGCCCTCTGTGACCGACAGACAGACAAGGGGTTGTTCTGCGGGACAGGGCAGCACCTCGCCCTCTTCTTCATCTTCCTCTCAGGGGGGGTGGGAATGGCTGCACCACTGCACCTGGCCCTCTTCCTGTTCTTCTTCCTCTCAGGAGGGTGGAAAAGGCTGCACCGCTGTATGGGGATGTGGCTACACCGGACTTCAAGGTAGGGCTTGTCACTACCTTAGATCTCAAGGTATGTGTAGTTACACCTATCTCACAGGCAGGGGGTGTGGCTGAAGGTGGCCTATGTCTAGTCTTCACTGGGTTGCGGGTCCAGGGGCTGGGAGGACATCTGGATCTCTTCACTGGTTGAGTGGCAGGTGGGCCAGGGATTATTTTCTTCTTCTTTGACTTCCTGGTGTCTGGAGGTTCAGAGAGGGGCTGGAGGTGGCTCCAACTTCCTGAGGTAGAACAGATACAAATGAAACATAAATCTTAGAACAGAAAACAATGTGGACAATAGAATCTGAAAATAAGAAATTGAGATTCAACTGACTACATAATAGTGTGAATATAGTATGAGATAACTAGAGAGTGACCTTGTCCTCTTCAGTGTCTTTGTGGCAGGTGGACCTGGGATCTCCATCTCCTTTGACTTCATGCTCTCTGGTGGCTCAGAGAGGGCCTGGGGCTGGCTCCAACTTTCTAAGGTAGAATAGACACAAAAGAAAATCTTAGAACAGAAAACAATAAGGAAAATGCGGAACTAGAAAGTGGGATTCAACTAACTTATGGTATTAATACAGTATGAAATAACTATGACTACAGTGTAACCTGACCTGGTCCTCTTCAGTTGCTTTATGGCAGGTGGGTTGAAGATTCCCGCCTTCTGCTGTGGCTCGCTGGTCTCTGCTGGCTCAAAGAGAGGGACTGGATCTAGCTCAAACTTCCTGAGGGAGGTGGCCAAATGGGTAGTGTCGCACTCACAAATCATGAATTGTTCATTTAATTTAATTGTGTGACTCTGTTACTTACAGGGTTGGGGAAAGGCACCTTCTCCTTGGGGTGGTATTGGGGCTAAAACATGCGTTGCATGTCAGGTATGTTCATTTGATTTTTAGAACAAAAACGAGAACTGAGCATTTAAAATGTTTGAGACTTGCCTTGTGATGTCAGTCGGGCCATCATGACACTTCTCTGCATCCTGTGTGACAAGTGGTCTAGGGATAGTCTTCTTCTTCTTTGACATCCTGGTCTCTGGTGGTTCTCTGGTGGAGTCTGACACAGGGACTGGAGCTGCATCCTCCTCCCTTAGAGAGGAACTGTATTAATTTAAGGTAGACTCAGCGATATGACTTAGATGCAGAAAGTAAACAGCATAGAGGGCCTCCCGAGTGGTGCAGTGGTCTAGTGCAAGCTGCATTACTACAGATGCGGGTTCGAGCCCCGTCTGTGTTGCAGCCAGCCGTGACCGGGAGACCCATGAGGCTGGGCAATTGGCCCAGTGTCGTCCGGGTTAGGGAGGGTTTGGCCGGCAAGGGTTGTCCTTGTCCCATCGCGCTCTAGCATCTCCTGTGCACGTTGACTCAGTCGCCAGGTTTACGGTGGTTCCTCCGACACATTGGTGCGGCTGGCTTCCGGGTTAAGCGTTCATTGTGTCAAGAAGCAGTGCGGCTTGGTGGGTTGTGTTTCGGAGGACGCACGGCTCTCAACCTTCGTCCTCAGTCTGGACCCGAACTCAGCCCAGACCACACCACTACTATCCCAGCATGCCCTGCCACAGGTGGAAGAGGCTCAGCGCTCTCGGCTCTGCTGTGACTCCATCTTTGAGCCAGGGTATAGCCCAGCCCACCCCTGGCCCCAGGTGGTGAAGTTTGATGCAACGCCCCAGGCTCCCACCACCGCCACCGCCCATCTCTCAGACCCCCTGGAACCCACTGACGCCACCCCTTTGCTCTCCCAGCCCAGCAGCCCTCGGCCAATGAGCACCAGGGACGCCGGCCAAATCAACATCCATGTCACCGGGGTTAATGAGGTGGTTGTCATGGTGACGGAGGTGGAAGGGGAGGAGGTGGAGGAGCTTCAGAGCCTGATGACCATGGCACCCCAGTCGTCGTGCTGCCAGCTGGTGATGGGAGAGGGGGTTGAGATGAAGGAGGAGAAGGCTGGATGCTGCTGGAGTGGAGGGTGCTGTTTCTTCTCTTGCATGTCGAGCAAAACAGAGCAATGAATATAAAAGCAGTATATATTTTTTTTATTATTACATTTCTATCTCTGTTGTGTGTTTTTATACTGTATGATTTACACTGAGTGTACAAAACATTAGGACCACCTTCCTAATATTGAGTTGCACCCCCCTTTTCCCTCAGAACAGCCTCAGTTCGCCAGGGCATGGACTCTACAAGGTGTCGAAAGCATTCCACAGTGATGCTGGCCCTTGTTGACTCCAATGCTTCCCACAGTTGTCAAGTTGGCTGGATGGCCTTTGGGTGGTGGACCGTTCTTGATACACACAGGAAACTGTTGTGCAGGGAAACCCAGCAGCGTTGCAGTTGTTGACACAAACCGGTGCACCTGGCACCTACTACCATATGCTGTCCAAAGGCACTTCAATCTTTTGTCTTGCCCATTCATCCTCTGAATGGCACACATACACAATCCATGTCTCAATTGTCTCAAGGCTTAAAAATCCTTCTTTAACCGGCCTCCTCCCCTTCATCTACACTGACTGAAGTGGATTTAACAGGTGACATCAATAAAGGATCATAGCTTTCACCTGGATTCACCTGGTCAGTAATGTCATGGAAACAGCAGGTGTTTCTAAAGTTTTGTACACTCAGTGTATATTACTGAGATAGTTTACTGTATACTGTATCTCCAAGGCCCATAGTGTTAATTCTAACAAAATATAAATTAGTTATCTGCTTTTTGTGTAACTGACATTTATATTATATTTGTTGACTTATTGGTCAATTGGTTTTCTAAAGATTTTTTGTATTTGTATTGACATTTGTATTGTGCAAGTTACAAACACTCACATAAGCTCTGTTTGATGAGACATCGTCGGCATTATCAAAGGATCCAGAACACCCGAGTCCAAATGTCTTCTTAAAAGCAAACATGCTTAAAAACATGAATGTGGGCTTACAATTTCCTAAAACTTTGTATTTTCGAAGTTCTGTATAATTTCATATGAAGCAACGTTGAACTGAAATGGAAGCATTGCTCTGTTCTTTCATCAGTTCTGGACATGTTTGGTCCGAGCCTAGACGCGTGCAAATTGGAGCTAACTGGCCTGGTAGCCACGTCCACCATAGGCTTACAATGCATAAAAAAATATAAGGATTAGCTAAACATAATCATCAATGTATATGCATATTTCACAACTGACCTCATGGTCTTATTCTGGACATTATGCATGGTCTGTCCACTCTGGTCCCCGTTTTTAATCTCCGTAATGGACAGGTGGGATCTTTCACGCCGAGCTCACAATTGTTGGGGGCTAGGTCTTCGACGGTCCAAAGATAATAGACATTGGAGCTCTCTGGGGATGGAATTACTGTATGTCCACTTGAAGTAGGCTAGACTGTCTCCCATCCTGTTTGTGTGGTAAATTCTGCTGTGTATATGTTCATGCACACAGATGTCTACCATTATTATCAAGGAATATATTACACAAAAATAATCTACCAAAATCAAGGTGCTCGTTCATTCTTTATTTCAGTTAAATAATGTTGTTTCTGGCCTGCAGGTGGCAGCATGAGATGACTAGTCCATTATGAAGAGAGCTGCATATACAACAAGCCCCACTGAATATCCAGAGTTAGCCCTATATGTCCGGTATAGGAACTGTGGTTCTAACTTCTGTTCCAGGTCAATGCGTTTTTGGAATTGATGTTCCATGAATATTGACAATGTAATATGAACTGATTGATAGGCTTCAAAATTATCTGTGACAAAAAAATGTGTCACCTCTCATAAGCATGTCAGGACATCTTTTTATTCTATATGCCTTGTTTATACTGTATGAAATCATAATCAGACAACACTGATGATTTTACTGTGTGTTATTAACATATTACATTTTCATTTTGAATAAGATTTCTTAGAAATTTTGAAATCTGTCCTCACACTCTCTTAAATGACAATTTCTGCCTCTCTCTCTCTCTCTCTCTCTCTCTCTCACACACACACACACACACACACACTCTCTCTCTCTCTCTCACACACACTCTGCCTCTTGCTCCCCCGGTCTCACATGAACGCGCCTCTTTCTCCTCAGCAGCAGCGCCACAAACACCACGTCGCCATGGAAACCGCTGAGCGACACGTCGAGAGTGAGAGATGGGAAGTGGAACGCGAGCTGTGGGGAGAGATGGAGAGAGAATGAGAGAAGAGAGGAAAGAGAGAGGGACACAATGAGGACAGCAAGGCAGACATGAAAGGTTAGGGTGTTACCTACCATACGGGGCGGGCGCACGTGCTCCCAACCCCGCACCCCAAAACCCAGCCAAACCCCCTTCACCTCTAACCTTCGCCCAATTTCTAATTCAGAGCCCCCACCCCAGATTGTGTTCCCCTTATGCCCTTCCTCCCTTCCTTTTTCCCTGGCCCCCCATACACACCTCTCCCCATCTTTGCACTCCATCCCTCTCGTGTTCAGACAGGCAGCTCGCATGGCGGGGATAGAGACGTTCACCGATGGAAGCACTGGTAAATTTTCACCTCCAAAAAAAGATAAAGATTTCATAAAAGGGCTCAACTTTGCATAGTGATAACTTATCTTTACATTCTGCTTCCTCCCATGTTCCCCCTCTGCTTCTCCCCATCCTCTCTATACCCTCCACCTTCTTAAGTATATTGCTTTTCTGTTTCAATTCACAACCAGAAAGACTTTAGTCCAATTTCGATTAGGCTAAGTTGCCTGTGTCATAGAGAGGGAGAAAGAAGGAGATGGACAGAGAAATATCGTCCTTAAAGATTTCTTGCGCTGGCAGGGATTTTATTTTTATTGATTAGAAAATACATTAATTCATCAACCCTTTACCTCTGTCCTTCTCATACCCCCGCTCTCCTTCTCTCGGCGGGAGAATGGCGCTGTCTTTCACCTGCTCTGCATGCTGTATTTATTGTTGTAAATCGCGCGAATATTTGATTTGGAATATGAGTTCGCTCTACATTATGTATGCACGTGCATCATGTGTCTGTCGTTGAATACGAACATTACGCACATGTTTACTCTTATAGTGTATTGCTATGATATGCTGTGTTTTGTGATTATAATGTCATATGTCTATTTATATAGCAAGAGTAAATTTTGCTTTGCTTTCATGACTGGGGTTTGCGATTAGTCATTTGGGTCAGATGTCCAGCCGGAACGTTGCATAACCATGAGTGGTTATTGAAATCCGTTTTTGAAATAGGCTATAACCCGAATTCAGTGGAATCCCTTGATGCCTATATGTTGTTTGCTGTTTAATTGTGTATAGTCTTCAAATGTCTGCCATGAGAGAAAAGCCTATATGTTCACCCACTCAGTGGACACAAATAGGCTATTATTTGCCCTCGAATGTGACAGTATAAAGGCTATGTGTATTTAGTGTTATTGGGTGGGATTTTTAATCAATGTGGTCGATATTTGTTCGGCAGCATTCCCGATCGCTGCAGATAATAGGCTACCTACCATAATAACACGGCCCCTACACGGCCAGTAGGAGTGTTAGCGCCGTTGTAGGGCAGACAGACCGCAGAAGGGAAATCGATGGACAGAGTGAGTTAATTATGAGAAAATCAATTAAGAGGAGGGGATTGGGCCTTTATAAGGCCGAGCACTGAGACAGAGCACCAGGAGAGGAGAGCTGGGGACGGGCGGACACACTCAGCTTGCAGTGCTGGCCGAGGTTCATCCTCTGTCCGCCCGGCTCTGCTCGTCCTTCTCGCTCCTGACTCTAGCAAACTGAGCGTTCCCTGTGATGTAATTGAACAAAGGCAGTGTGATCTTATCTCTTTTAACCCAAATATGTTCATGAAATACAGTATTGATCACTGTGTTGAAATAATGATTGTCATGTAGGCTAGTTGTGTTTTGTGTTTTTATTTAATGTAATATTAAGAATTATCCTGGGAATCGTAGCTATTTGAAACACAGTCTTCGCACAGATAACTGCAACTGGACAGCATAGGTGTGTGCCTACAACACACACCACACCTCTACTGCCCAGGCCCACACCTCTGCTGCCCAGTTGCAGTTATGTGTGCGTGTGCATGTGCAAGTGTCCATATATTACTGATGTTGGGCCCGCTAACATTCGGGTAACCTATTGCCATTTAGAGGTCATTATGTGGCTCCACGTGCAGTGGTTGATTCACGGACCACGCGCGGTGTAAATAGAGGGACCAATGACTTGAAGGGACAGACAGGCAGGCACGATAGAAAAAAGACACAGGAAGACATGATACAGAAAATATGCCCCGGAAGCCCCTCAAACCGTGGTCCACTGGTTAATGAGCAACATACACTGGTCAGTGGTCGGAGACAGAGGGTTGAACTGAGACAGAGAGAGAAGAATATATTATCATATTATTAATTGTCAACCACGCAAACACACTTTTAATCAGAGATTGGGTGATAGTTTGTTAGCTGAAATATAATGTTTAAATATTCACGAGCTTGCTTCTATGGGCTATATTTCAGTCAAGTCCACACATACATATGTCTACAGTCCAGTGTAGGCTATTTTAACATTATGGGCTTACATCTCTATATTTGCCTACATAGGCCTACAATATGATCTAATAATGTGTTGTACAAAATATAGAATGTTCGTGTGTAGTGCCGTGTAAATTAATTATTTGGTCAAATGGAGATAGAATCGTGTGCACTGAGAATATTCCAATTTGATTTAATACATTCCACATAAAGTAGGCCTATACTGTAAAGTTTAAATATTATTAAAGCCTACACATACATAGGCTATTTATTCAATATGCATATGAAGCAAATCTTGTTAACGTTTTTCCCCAATCTCTTAAATTCGTTAAGGGAAAGCCCACTCAGCTCTGTTCTTAATCCAGTCAATTGAATAATGATGATAATTTGAGGGTTGGTTGTTTGATTAGGCTACAAATCTCTCTTTAACTAGTACGTTTTTCTAAATTTAGGATACCTATTAAGAATACAGTATGTAACGTTTAAACGTCAAGTGAAAAACGTCGGTGTGTTTGTGTGTAAAATCACTTGAATATGTGCACTGGAAGGCAATTAAACACACATATGTAATAGCATATGCATATTTGCATTCAAAATTCAGTGGATAATAAAATTAATAAAACGTAAGGAAAGTCTTACAATTGCACTACCAAACAATAATAATATTTGAATGCAGAATGTCATGCTCTTAATACGATAGGCCTATTTGAAAGCAAGTGAGAGACAAGGCAATGAAAGTTATTGAATTTAATATAGTTTCAAGAACCCCCAGCACTTCCAGAGGTAATTTTAAGAATGTTCATAGTATTGTGGTTTTAGGAAAGTCATATGAACAAAGTAGGACTATCTAAAATTGACGAACTAACCCTAAACCAGAAAGTGTTAGGATTTCCTTTACATGCTTTTTATAAAAGCTTGTATTTCCTCATGCAAATATGTAAAGTACCCATGTATATTTAAAAAACATAAAACAAAGCTTTAACGATGTTATTACTGTCAGATTAAATATACATTTCGTAGCATTAGCTATATAGGCCTATATACATGTTGTATATTTATGTGTATTTCTTCTTGTGCACTAGGCTACTTTACGTTTCATTCTGTTTACTCATTTGCGCTTTGTAACGTCGACACTCTCCACAATGTGTTTTGTCTTCGTGTGTTGTTGAGCATTCTTTCCAAAGAGGTTGGACTTCTCTTTAAAAAAAATAGGTTGTTCACATAGGCTACCCTATAATTATGAAGGTTAGCCTACATGACGCCAATAATTGCATGAAGCCCAGATGCTGCGATTTGTGTGTGTGCAAAAGCCTATGACATGTCGGAAGAAATCTGCATTGGGTTAGCATGATGACACAGGAAAGATATTTTAAAGAAAATATTTTGGGAGAATGAATGGAGAATTGTTCATGCATAATATTCAAATCTAAATATAAAAAATGTTTTAATTTTATATTGCCCAATTGCAAATGCATGGAGACAATTACACGGGCTGTACTAATTTATTTTTTGCTCGAATATCAAGATATACATCATGCATAACGGGACAAAGTTGAATCACTTTGCAATGAAACTTGCATATTTTAAATATTCTTATTTTTCACCAGCAATATCATAGGGTCTTCATTCTCTTAGTCAATCGATCTAAAAAAATAATATATGAGATAATGAGGAGTTGATATGTCGTTTACAATACAGCCTATCGGACCAAATGTATTTGAACTTGAACTAATGATCAGAATTAAATAAACGACGATATTATAATTCCAATAAGCAAAAGCAGTGTAGCCTACAAGCCTACGTCGTTATACATGCCATACATGCAATATTCAGTCAAACTGATGTGAAACAAACTGTTGTTAATCAATTTTCCTGGACTGTTCTTTTGCAAACATTTTCTAAAGGCTTATTTCAGAGAATACTTCGGCTACCTATCCAACTATAGGGTAAACGTAGCCTGTTGTGCTAGAGGATGCAAATTATTTTAAAACAGTCTTTCAATTGTATAGTCATAAGCTATTTTGATGTTATGAAACTAAACCGTCAATTTATCTAAAATGGTTATGGTTGGTGAGTAGCCTCTATAGGATATTTTAGTGCAACCGAACATGCTAAAAGGATTGGGCTATGCAATGTAGCCTAATATCTAAAACCACATTGTTTCTTGGGACCTTAGATTTTTTTAGAGCTCAGTTGGCAGGTGTACTTCACAAATCCTCAGGTTTATTGCACCAACTGTTTTCAGTTTACAAGTTATAGGCTAAGATAACTTATAAAACGAGGATACATTGTCTATAGATATTTCGTTATAGTTCCAATACTTATCAGTACCACAGGCCGTACTAAAATTAATTTATTTTCTGCGCACGATTCTCTCCCCAAATGGTGTTGGGTCTCTCCGCGGCCCGGAGCACAATTCAGTAATGACCCGCGGGTCAAAGGCCGCTTGGCCAGTACCTAAATTTAAGCAGAAAAATTGCAATTGCACGTAGCCTGTGACAAGAAGGGACCAGTGTTGACCGTTAGACCTCAGGATATGCGCCATATTTTTGTACGTTTTTTCCCCACCATACTTCTCCACCTTGTTCGGCATTATAACATAGGTTAAATCAATTCGTTTTGTTGGATTTAACATATAGAGTCCATCTTTTACAATAAAATAATTTAGCAATATCAAATATCTGATGTAGGCCTATTTAGAAAGGCCTGTATATATTTTAGAAGTTGTAGGATATGCCTTTATAAAAAACTGCATTATAGCCTACTCAGTAGGTTATCATTGTTTTTAGTTGGCAATATTTTTCGGGAAATATTAAATAGGTAAAGTGGATAACTGAATAACAGTAGAAATATTACGCACTGGTTTTTGTAATGTAGGCTATATGCACATTGTAAACATTTTAATGTAATTAATAGTGGTGCTTTTGGTTTTGTGATAATGTGATGCTGCGGTTGTTCACACCACATTATATAAATGTCATGAACCCTCCATCGTCAGTGGCAATTGAACAGGACCCTATCTAATTCATGACTAAATCACTATCATTGCTCGATCGATTGTCTTGATAAATCGTTGTAATAATCCGAAAATTTCGCATTGGCAAAAGCGTTGACTTGCTTGATAAACGAGCTTTATCTGCAAATAGATTTTCAATAAGTGAATGGAAAGAAGTGATAAATTGATCAACAATGACCACAATGAAACATGCTCTTGTGAGGTTATGCATGCCCTTTCTGTGAGTGTGTCTGTGGTCTGTGTGTGGTTAGAATATGATCAAGCTTGGGGTCAGAGTTCAGGTTCATCCCAGACAGACATGACCGTGGGAGACAGAGTGACCTCTGTGTTTAAACTGGGGTGGGGGAGGAGAGAGAGGACAACTGGGAAATAGAGAGGGACAGGAGAAGGAGATGAGGAGAGAGGGAGGAAGAAGGAGTGAGATAGGGACTGAAATGTGGAGAGAGAGAGGGAGGAAGAAGGAGTGAGATAGGGACTGAAAGGTGGAGAGAGAGAGAGGGAGGAAGAAGGAGTGAGATAGCGACTGAAAGGTGGAGAGAGATAGGGAGGAAGAAGGAGTGAGATAGGGACTGAAAGGTGGAGAGAGAGAGGGAGGAAGAAGCGAGATGGGGAGTTGAAGGGGAGAGGTGAGAGAGAGACAGAGACAGAAAGAGAGACAGACATACCCACCCACAGGGATGATCATTGAATATAACTTGGTTTGTCCATGTATGTTCCAGCAGCGGTCTGGTCTGGATGTGGTCCCTCCTGCTCCTGCTGCTGGACGCAGTGAATTAACACCTGACCCTGGCTTCTGACCCCACTCCCTTTCCCCCTGCTACACACAGCTACCCCCAGCAGCAGCACATCTGTGTTATCTAGCCTGAACAGGACACACACACACAGACACAAACACACTTACAAGCACTGTACTGAATTATATAGTGAATATAAGAGGAAGGAGATTGAGAGGATGCTCTTTTTACACACAACCCCCAGATCCTGCCTTCAAATCCCACAGTCACAACCCCCAGATCCTGCCTTCAAATCCCACAGTCACAACCCCCAGATCCTGCCTTCAAATCCCACAGTCACAACCCCCAGATCCTGCCTTCAAATCCCACAGTCACAACCCCCAGATCCTGTCTTCAAATCCCACAGTCACAACCCCCAGATCCTGCCTTCAAATCCCACAGTCACAACCCCCAGATCCTGCCTTCAAATCCCACAGTCACAACCCCCAGATCCTGTCTTCAAATCCCACAGTCACAACCCCCAGATCCTGTCTTCAAATCCCACAGTCACAACCCCCAGATCCTGCCTTCTAATCCCACAGTCACAACCCCTCGATTCTGCCTTCCAATCCCACAGTCACAACCCCTCGATCCTGCCTTCCAATACCACAGTCACAACCCCCAGATCTTGCCTTCCAATCCAACAGTCACAACCCCCAGATCCTGCCTTCCAATCCCACAGTCACAATCCTGAGAGACCGCAGTGTCACTGCCTTAGACCATAATGACCATGAAATAATAGTCTTATCTCCACACAATGACCAGAGAGGTATAGCAGCTGCCACCCCCACACCCCTAGCCCCAGACCCATCCCTTGCCCCAGCCCAAACCCATTCCTAGCACTAGACCAAGTCGCATCCCTTGCTCTAGCCCTGGGTCAAATATGCCCTTGTGCCAACCCCAGCCCCAGTCCAGTCTTCTAACCTCATTGTCTTCTGCTGGACAGATGGTTACACCGTGTGAGAAACGATCCGATGGACCCTCACCACTGGCCGTGGCTGATAGGGGAGAGGGGCTGTTGGTCATTGCAAGGTACAGTACCTGCCTCTGGCCTGTGAGTGGCAGTAGAGAGCAGGTGGTTTGGCTCGGTTAGGTTTCCTAACGATCTTCCCAGTTAGACAGAGGAAGAAGGGAGTGAAGCAGGAGGGAGCCACGCAGAGGAGAGGAAGGAAAACAGAGGAAGCAGAAAAATACCCTTTTTATATCTGCCCTCTCTGTCAAAGCTCTTTGTCTGTCTCTTCCTTCACTCATCCTCTCACTTTGTCCTTCTCTCATCCACTCCCCTAAACCTTGTCCTTTTCCACGCACTTGTTCCTTAATCCCAAATATATATCTCTCTCACCCCCCTGTCTCAATTGTTCTGATTCTACCTCTCTTGCTCTCATTTCTCTATTCCTCTTCTATCACTCCCAAACATGCCACCTCTCAGTATAACATGCCACCTCTCAGTATAACATGCCACCTCTCAGTATAACATGCCACCTCTCAGTATAACATGCCAACTCTCAGTATAACATGCCACCTCTCAGTATAACATGCCACCTCTCAGTATAACATGCCACGTCTCAGTATAACATGCCACCTCTCAGTATAACATGCCACCTCTCAGTATAACATGCCACCTCTCAGTATAACATGCCACCTCTCAGTATAACATGCCACCTCTCAGTATAACATGCCACCTCTCAGTATAACATGCCACCTCTCAGTATAACATGCCACCTTTCAGTATAACATGCCACCTCTCAGTATAACATGCCACCTCTCAGTATAACATGCCACCTCTCAGTATAACATGCCACCTCTCAGTATAACATGCCATCTCTCAGTATAACATGCCACCTCTCAGTATAACATGCCACGTCTCAGTATAACATGCCACGTCTCAGTATAACATGCCACGTCTCAGTATAACATGCCACCTCTCAGTATAACATGCCACCTCTCAGTATAACATGCCACGTCTCAGTATAACATGCCACCTCTCAGTATAACATGCCACGTCTCAGTATAACATGCCACCTCTCAGTATAACATGCCACCTCTCAGTATAACATGCCACCTCTCAGTATAACATGCCACCTCTCAGTATAACATGCCACCTCTCAGTATAACATGCCACCTCTCAGTATGGGCGACAGGTAGCCTAGCGGTTAGATCGTTGGGCCAGTAACCGAAAGGTCACTGGTTTGAATATCCGAGCCGACACCTGTCTATGTGTCCTTGACCAAGGCACTTAACCCTAATTTTCTCCAGGGGCTGAACCTGTAGGTAGGCTGTCATTGTAAAAAATAATTTGTTCATAACTGACTTTCCTTGTTAGATAAAGGTTCATAAAAAAATAGTGATGCTGGTGATTGTGTAGTACAAGTGCTGCATATATCCTGTTATGATGTTTTTTGTGTGGTAGTTGTACTGGTAGTGTAGCAGCAGTTAATGTTGCTGTACTAAACTAATTAGTCTATTTTCCATATTTATTTATTTTTCTCTCTCTTCTATCGTCTACTCCTTTCAGTCTTTCATTTTCTTCTTTGTCATCGTCCATCCATCCTGTTTTAGTCTCCTCTCCCCCGCTGCTTTCCTCTCTTCTCCTTCTGTTTCTCCATGTCTACTTCATATTACTCTGTTAGGCTGTGACAAAAATGCCACAGTCACCATTGACTCAGTTGCTATTTAAGTTAATTAAATCAAGCAAATTATGACATGTATACATTATTATAAGGTTAGTTACCACAGTCTTATCTCGGAACCTCATTCCCTTCAGTGTACCTGCTTGTGAGAGAGTGTTTTTGTCTTGGCGTGGCAATATCGAGCTCACACCCATTTTAGACACTGCAGCCATTTTGTAGGGTGTGTTCAATTTTCTGTGATTTGGCTGCAGTCGTCAGTGTCTCCAGTTGGCTACTGTTTCTTTCTATTGTGTTTGGATTCTGTTGAGGTACAAATATACGCAACTATTGATATTACAGTGTTCTTACCTTTGTATAATCAATTATGTGAACATAAGAGATGTATCGTTGGGATTAAATGTCTATGCTGTTCTAAATGGCCACTTCAAAAGGGTTAGGGTTATGGTTAGTGACAATACACTGTATTTAAACATACCTCAGCTCTTTTTAAATGGATTCGGTGGGATCCGAGGCTCTGTCAGTCATGGGTTATCAAATCAAATGGAATGTATTTAAATAAAAATCTGTCAATGGTTTCAATAGTGCAGCATTGCATTGTGTAAAGCAAGCAATGAAAGACTGAAGACGAAAGAGCTTGGGAGTGTAATGGTTGGCAGTCAGGACCCGAGGGAGTGTAATGGTTGGCAGTCAGGACCCGAGGGAGTGTAATGGTTGGCAGTCAGGACCCGAGGGAGTGTAATGGTTGGCAGTCAGGACCCGAGGGAGTGTAATGGTTGGCAGTCAGGACCCGAGGGAGTGTAATGGTTGGCAGTCAGGACCCGAGGCGCAGAGCGGTAGCAGTTCGACATAACTTTATTAGTTTCCCAAAACAATAAACATCGAACGAGTATCCAACCACCACGTATATTCACAATGCACAAACAATAACCCACACACAGGTGGGAAGGCAAGAACCTTAAATAGGATCCCCAATTAGAGACAACACACAGCAGCTGCTTCTAATTGGGGACCAACAAAACTCAAACATAGAGTTTTCCATAAATCCTATCCTCTGTTAAGCCCTGACCTTAGCCACCAGACAAACATAGTGATGCCTGGCGGCATCCCCAAAGTCAGGACTTGACAGGGAGAAAGACGCTTAAGGGGAAAATATTTCTGAGCGGGATGAGAGAGCCAGATACTGAGTCCGGATCCTTTCCCCATATCCTCCTACTTTGTATGGTGCAGATATTGGGCCTAAAGCGAGAAATTGGGATTCCGTTTCCTTATAATGGCAACATGTGCCTGTCAGACTGAAATAGGTCTGTTATACGGAACCAATGCATCCAGACTACTCTATCCTCCGTCTCAGTAGGCCCTCTTTCTATCTCTCTCTTTTTCTCTTTTTCTCTGCCTCCCCACCCTCCCTCTCCCTCTCTCCTACTCCCCTTCTCCTCGACACTTCCTTCCCCATCGTAGCCATGGCAGTGTAGAGGGAAGGGTTATGATTAGGCTATAAAGCAGAATCATGTTTGCCATGCCCTGGCTGCATGCTGTCCATGATGGACCTATGGTGGATAGACAACACCATGGAAGTATATCTGACTGGAAAATGAATCCAGTTCAATTCACTTTCATTTTCCCTGTGTGTTAAACGTGTGAAAAGGGATTGGTGAAAAGGATGTCAGAAAGAAAGAGAGAGAGAGAGAGAGTTCTGTTGGGTGCTTTGCCTGAGCTGTCACAGAGCAATGTGTATGTATGATTATCCAATTCCCAACACATGCACGGATCCTATTTCGTTTTGGAGATATCATGTTTTAATATTAATTATGTTTTTCTATATCCTGAATATCAATATGATTTGACAGATCAGCAGAAAATCAATTTCCAAACATGCATGAATCCTACTTAGCTTTGAAGATATGATTTGAAGGTTGTATTTCATGCAGTATATTCCTGAAACTAATTCATAAATTAACCCTGTTTATCTGGAGATAACTAGCCTTTTGAATACCATGCATATGAATGCAAAATGCAAAATGAATATGATTTAGCTTAGATGTAGCCTGTAACTGCCTGTCAGAGTGATCTCACTGATGTACTGTAGCTAGCTGCTGTGTTTGTTATAACTCATCCTATTTTCAGCCTTTCATTTTTTACACAAGGGGAAAATGAGGAAGAGAACAAAAGCAACGTATGAAAACTAAAACATGACAGAGAGGAGAGAGAGAGAGAAGAGGAAGGAGAGGAAGAGGAACAGAGGAAGGAGAGGTAATCTATAAAAACAAGAGGTCTTTCAAAAGTAAAGGATGAAAGCTAGTCTGGCTGTTATTTTTGACAAATGATCCTTGTGTGGTGCAGCCCTAAAAAGCCAGGTAGTGGTACAGTCTTAAAAAGACTGTGGGTAGTTTGGGCTAAAGACTGACTAACACAGTAGCAACGCATTTGAAAGATGCAATTTTTCCAGTTTTGCAGAGCATTTTGAATGTCATTATCATAACGTCTATCAGTTTGATTAAAATATAGGTCTATGGGGTATGATGGTCAATGACAATTACATAATTCATGTCTAAATAATTGTTTCAATGGTAAAAGAAGTCTGTGAATTACCATTGATAGAGTTACTACCATATAAATTTAACCCATGGATATCGATTTATATGTTATGAGAAGAAACTTACGGTCCACACTCATTCCCCTTATTGGAAGCCAGTGCACCAATCAGAGACACCTGCATTAGAGTAAAACTGCCATCTACTCACAGCCATTTTGAGTCCCCTCTGACCCTGTAGAGCCGGTGGTCTAGCTCCAAAGGTAGATCAGGTGTTACATGAGGTGAAAAGGAGACTGGAGTGCCACTTTAAACTATAGTATGAAGTTCTCTTACAGGCAATCAGTCTGACAGAATGTCAATCTATGGTGGAATGCGTATGTCAGTGTTGGCGCATCTGTGTATTTCAACTCGTGTCTCCTGGCATATCAATAGGCTAATAGCCGTGGTGTCAGTTTCAATGACTGCCTGATTAGTTGTGTTCACTAATCTAGACCCAGCCTGGGAACTATTGGCTTCCCTATTGATTTTAGCATGGTTAGCAGCCACAACATAGAGAGAGGCCAGCTCTATTGATTGACCCCAAATTACCCCCCACCCCCCCATCAACGTCTCCTCGCTCAATTCCTGCCTCCTTATTGGACGTCTGGCCTGAAAAACACTCAAGCTGATTGGATGGTTCAGTGAGGTAGAGTTTCTTGACTCAACTGCCTCCTTCGCTCTGGCTGTATTTGATGACTTGGGGGATCAGGTTGTGATCTGATTTAGGAATCAAACCATTTGATAAGAGAATGATCCCATTGATGTCCCTGCAGAGCCCGGTGCTTGGTTCTCACTACACCACAGTTGTGGGTTTGAGTCTGACATTGGCCACATACAGTATTTTGCTTTGGATAAAAGCATCAGCTTTTATGATCATATTTGTATTATCCTCTAGCATTACACTAGAATTTAAAAAATCCAAGCAGATACATTTAACATGAATTAATCGTAAAATAATGATACTTGATGCATGCCTGAACCCGGTTGTCTTTGGAGTGACCACCTCATCTGTTCCCTCTTGAATTCTGTTTATTTCCATTTCCATCCCTCACTCCTCCCAGCCTCGCTCCACCCATCCCTCTCTCCTTTCTTCCCCCAGACTAAGCTTGGGGCTCTCCCTCCTGATCCTTTCTTTTCCATCTATCACTCCATCTCATCCCTCTTTGTCTGCCTCAGATATCCCTCCTCCCTCCATCCCTCTCTTCCTGCCTCTGATATCCCTCCTCCCTCCATCCTTCTCTGTCTGCCTCTGATATCCCCCTCCCTCCATCCCTCTCTTCCTGCCTCTGACATCCCCCTCCCTCCATCCCTCTCTTCCTGCCTCTGACATCCCCCTCCCTCCATCCCTCTCTTCCTGCCTCTGATATCCCCCTCCCTCCATCCCTCTCTTCCTGCCTGTAAGCAAGAAAGACGAGGTTGTTAAACATTTTTCTTCCATATAATTGTTTTGACTGGACTGATTGGCATCCCGATTAGTCCCATTGATTTCCTGGCGCTAAGTGCATTGATTTTTAAATTTCTTATTGATCCCCGCTCTAAATCTCCCACACATTCACTCACACACAGTCTGGCTGCTCGCAGAGGGAACGAGGGAGTGAAGAAGAGAGGAGCAGAGAGGGGAAGAGAGAGAGGGTTAGGTAAACACACTGACCAGAGACACTACAGTGCATTAAAAGTGAGAGGAACGGAGAGAGAGAATGCGAGGATGAACTGGAGAATGAGAGAGATTCGATTAAACCTAGAGACTGACATTTCATGGGTGGGCACAACTATATGAGAGATAGATAGATAGATAGATAGATAGATAGATAGATAGATAGATAGATAGATAGATAGATAGATAGATAGATAGATAGATAGATAGATAGATAGATAGATAGATAGATAGATAGATAGATAGATAGATAGATAGATAGATAGATAGATAGATAGATAGATAGATAGATAGATAGATAGATAGATAGATAGATAGATAGATAGATAGATAGATAGATAGATAGATAGATAGATAGATGCCTTATGTTCTGACTGTGGCCTTGTGTAAGCAGTGGAACAGCTTACATTACATGGATATTACTGTGTCATTGTTAGTGAAGGTGGTGCCACTAATCAGCCGTGTGTGTGTGTGACCTTTTCTTGGCTTTTGTGCCTGGGCTCAAATCCTTCAGTTGATAGTGTTTCTTTATTTAGCCACAGTTACAGTACTTTACCAAAGTCTGTCTTTATGGCATGGAGTCAGTCTGTCATTATGGCATGGAGTTAGTCTGTCTTTATGGCATGAGTCAGTCTGTCTTTATGGCATGGAGTTAGTCTGTCTTTATGGCATGGAGTCAGTCTGTTTTAATGGCATGCAGTTAGTCTGTCTTTGTGGCATGGAGTCAGTCTGTCTTTGTGGCATGGAGTCCGTCTGTCTTTGTGGCATGGAGTCAGTCTGTCTTTATAGCATGGAGTCAGTCTGTCTTTGTGGCATGGAGTCAGTCCGTCTTTGTGGAATAGAGTCAATCTGTCTTTATGACATGGAGTCAGTTTGTCTTTATGGCATGGAGTCAGTCTGTCTTTATGGCATGGAGTCAGTCTGTCTTTCTGGCATGGAGTCAGTCCGTCTTGATGGAGTCAGTCTGTCTTTATAGTATGGAGTCAGTCTGTCTTTATGGAGTCAGTCTGTCTTTATGGAGTCAGTCTGTCTTTATGGAATGGAGTCAGTGTGTCTTTATGGAGTCAGTGTGTCTTTATGGCATGGAGTCAGTGTGTCTTTATGGCATGGAGTCAGTGTTTCTTTATGGAGTCAGTGTGTCTTTATGGCATGGAGTCAGTGTGTCTTTATAGAGTCAGTGTGTCTTTATGGCATGGAGTCAGTGTTTCTTTATGGAGTCAGTGTGTCTTTATGGCATGGAGTCAGTGTGTATTTATGGAGTCAGTGTGTCTTTATGGCATGGAGTCAGTGTTTCTTTATGGAGTCAGTGTGTCTTTATGGCATGGAGTCAGTGTGTCTTTATGGCATGGAGTCAGTGTGTCTTTATGGAGTCAGTGTGTCTTTATGGCATGGAGTCAGTGTGTCTTTATGGAGTCAGTGTGTCTTTATGGAATGGAGTCAGTGTGTCTTTATGGAGTCAGTGTGTCTTTATGGCATGGAGTCAGTGTGTCTTTATGGAGTCAGTGTGTCTTTATGGAATGGAGTCAGTGTGTCTTTATGGAGTCAGTGTGTCTTTATGGCATGGAGTCAGTGTGTCTTTATGGCATTAAGTCAGTGTGTCTTTATGGAGTCAGTGTGTCTTTATGGCATGGAGTCAGTGTGTCTTTATGGCATGGAGTCAGTGTGTCTTTATGGCATGGAGTCAGTGTGTCTTTATGGCATGGAGTCAGTGTGTCTTTATGGCATGGAGTCAGTGTGTCTTTATGGCATTAAGTCAGTGTGTCTTTATGGCATGGAGTCAGTGTGTCTTTATGGCATGGAGTCAGTGTGTCTTTATGGCATGGAGTCAGTGTGTCTTTATGGCATGGAGTCAGTGTGTCTTTATGGCATGGAGTCAGTCTGTCTTTATGGAGTCGGTCTGTCTTTATGACATGGAGTCAGTCTGTCTTTATGGCATGGAGTCAGTGTGTCTTTATGGCATGGAGTCAGTGTGTCTTTATGGAGTCAGTGTGTCTTTATGACATGGAGTCAGTCTGTCTTTATGGCATGGAGTCAGTGTGTCTTTATGGCATGGAGTCAGTGTGTCTTTATGGCATAGAGTCAGTGTGTCTTTATGGCATGAAGTCAGTGTTTCTTTATGGCATGGAGTCAGTCTGGCTTTGTGGCATGGAGTCAGTCTGTCTTTATGGAGTCAGTGTGTCTTTATGGCATGGAGTCAGTGTGTCTTTATGGCATGGAGTCAGTGTGTCTTTATGGCATGGAGTCAGTTTGTCTTTATGGAGTCAGTGTGTCTTTATGGAGTCGGTCTGTCTTTATGGCATGGAGTCAGTGTGTCTTTATGGCATGGAGTCAGTGTGTCTTTATGGAGTCAGTGTGTCTTTATGGCATGGAGTCAGTCTGTCTTTATGGCATGGAGTCAGTGTATCTTTATGGAGTCAGTGTGTCTTTACGGCATGGAGTCAGTGTGTCTTTATGGAGTCAGTGTGTCTTTATGGCATGGAGTCAGTGTGTTTTTATAGAGTAAGTGTGTCTTTATGGCATGGAGTCAGTGTTTCTTTATGGAGTCAGTGTGTCTTTGTGGCATGGAGTCAGTGTGTCTTTATGGAGTCAGTGTGTCTTTATGGAGTCAGTGTGTCTTTATGGAGTCAGTGTGTCTTTATATCATCAGAGGTGTGTACAATGCTGTAGCTGCTGTTTATAATGTGGTGATGGTGACAGGACTTCTTTTTGCTCTGCTGCCAAGAATACAACAAACACAGACAGACGATGAGACTAGAGACCTATCCAATGGTCATTCTCCCTGCCTGCTCTTCCAAGATGAGAACTGAGAACATGCAGACTCAGCACATACTCATACACGCACACACTCACACACACACATTCAAACAGCCTTAAATTACAAACACACTAATAAAGACGCTCATAGTAATATACCTGTCTTTGCATATTTGCACTTAGATACAGCACAATACATTTTCAATCTGTGTAATTAAGCAATAAGGCCAGAGGGGGTGTGTTCTTATGCACGACGCAACGCAGAGTGTCTGGACACAGCCCTTAGCCGTGGTATATTGGCCATATAACACAAACCCCTGAGATACCTTATTGCTATTATGAACTGGTTACAAATGTAATTATTTGTTTTGTCATACCTGTGGTATACGGTCTCATATACCACGTCTTTCAGCCAATCAGCATTCAGGGCTCGAGCCACCAAGTTTATAATTATGTGTATACAACTGCAAGACAAACAGTTATACATTTCCCAAGACAAATCTATCGCCCTGAACTCTAGTGTTGCGTTGGGATAATTTCCACAATTTCTCCTGCAACACCCCGGGGCAGATTTTTTATTTTGTTGCTTCCGATTGTTTCTATCCCTGTAAAACGCTGGTTGCTTTGCTGAAATACTGCAGTGTTTATTACGGCTCCCCCTCTCTCCTCCTCTCTTCCCCCATCTCTCTTCTCTCCCCCTCTCTATTTTGTCCAACGACACTGCCCTCTCCTCTCCCATCTCCTCCACCTCCCTCTCCCACTTCTTTCTCCCATTCTCTGGTTCCCGTGTGGATAAGTTAGGTTAGGGGGGGCTGGCTGGAACAGCAGCCTGGGCCAATGAGGTGGTGCGACATGTAACCGTGGCGCTGGAGAGGAAATCAATAACTGAAACGATGAGGGGCGCTGGGCTGAGCTGGAATAACGTCAAGGAGGGGGGGGGGGGGGGGGGGGGGGGGGGGGGATGGGGGGGGTTGCTGTGGGGGCCTTGGACTGGAGATCGGGGGTTGGGGTTGGGGTGACCTAAGGTATGGGGAGGGGGAGGCAAATGGGGCAAGATGTACAGTCCTCAGACCAGGTCACAATATACGGCGTTCCTCTCTCTTTGCCTTTCCTTTAGTTGTAAAAACTGTGTATCGCTACCAGGACTGATTACACAGATGAACTGCTGGTCCCATATAGGCCAATAGAGAAGTGCTATAGACAAATGCCTATGAACTATTAATATCTCCCTGCCTTCTCTGTCTAACTTTGCCCCAGAGAGAGAGTGTGTGGAGTCAGAGGAAGAGAGTATGTTGAGTCAGAGAGAGAGAGAGAGAGAGAGAGTGTGTGAGGAGTCAGAGAGAGTGTGTGTGTGGAGTCAGAGAGGAGAGTGTGTGGAGTCAGAGAGTGTGTGTGAAGAGTCAGAGAGAGAGTGTGTGGAGTCAGAGAGTGTGTGTGGATTCAGGAAGAGAGAGAGTGTGTGAGGAGAGAGAGAGAGAGAGAGAGAGAGAGAGTGTGTGAAGAGTCAGAGAGAGAGAGTGTGAAGAGTCAGAGAGAGAGTGTGTGAAGAGTCAGAGAGAGAGTGTGTGAAGAGTCAGAGAGAGAGTATGTGAAGAGTCAGAGAGAGAGTGTGTGAAGAGTCAGAGAGAGAGAGTGTGAGGAGTCAGAGAGAGAGTGTGTGAGGAGTCAGAGAGAGAGTGTGTGAGGAGTCAGAGAGAGAGAGAGAGAGAGTGTGAGAGGAGTCAGAGAGAGAGAGAGAGAGAGAGAGAGAGAGTGTGTGAGGAGTCAGAGAAGAGAGTGTGTATGTAAGTCAGTGGCAGGGTGTGGCCCTCAGTACTGCCAAGATCCAGATAATAAATATCCGTAATAAATATCGTTATTATTGGGCAAATCTCCCCAATAACGCAGCCACAGTGAAAGATGACACCAGGGACTTGGCTGGATATTGGCAATATATCAGCATTGATTATTGAAAGTGCTGACAGAGAGAGGGAGGCAAAGTTAATAAAAACAAATAAAAAAAGACATGGAATACAGGAAGAACAAGGGCTTTAGTTGGACTGGCTGCTTCTTCACTATAGAAGGAGAAGGGGAGACAGAGATGGGGATCAGGAGTGTGTGTGTGTGTGTGTGTGTGTGTGTGTGTGTGTGTGTGTGTGTGTGTGTGTGTGTGTGTGTGTGTGTGTGTGTGTGTGTGTGTGTGTGTGTGTGTGTGTGTGTGTGTGTACTTTCATGCTTGTGTGTGTCTCTACATGGAGTATGTAAGTCTGCCATATGTTCACACAATATTTATTTCCCAGTGTTTGCTTTGCTTTGTGTCTTCAGTTCGGCATAGTACAGTAACAATAGATACTGTAGATCAGCACACACACACACTACATAACATAACACCATGCATCATATCTATATTATCTTGATAAATCTATACATGATGTCAGCATATGGATTTGTTTGAATTTCTCTCTGTTATTGCATGTCCTACACAGTGGAGTGATAGAGGATGTGGGAGGTCTGGGCTGGTGCTAGGCAGTATTGGACTGACACAGTGGTGTGATAGAGGATGTGAGAGGTCTGGGTTGGTGCTAGGTGGTATTGGACTGACACAGTGGTGTGATAGAGGATGTGAGAGGTCTGGGTTGGTGCTAGGCAGTATTGGACTGACACAGTGGAGTGATAGAGGATGTAGGAGGTCTGGGTTGGTGCTAGGCGGTATTGTACTGACACAGTGGAGTGATAAAGGATTTGGGAGGTCTGGGTTGGTGCTAGGTAGTATTGGGTTGAGACTAGGCAGTGTCACAATGAGAGATTATTGTTCATTTTAATGTGGTCTTGTTACCACTCTGACGGAGGCAGTAACACAACTGTTGCCTGATATTGATTTACAGGCATGGGTGTTATTGATGAGGGAGAATTTAATTCAATCAGCTCATTTGTCAATGTGACATCACCATTTAACAATAACCATGAGCTAACATGCACATGGACAGTATACACAGACTATACGTAGTCAAACACACACATCATGCACACATTCAGTACACACTCACAGCTGGTACATACTGTAGTTACACTCTTCTTTTGGAAGGCTCATGGGTTCTTTGCACCCAGCTTCATGTTCCTTATTGCTGCCATAATTGCCATAGCATTATTTCCTGCCTTCTTTGAAGATTAAAATTACATGCTACTACTACAAGCACAGTAATATTCTAGACTAGAGGATAGATGGGGCAGGATGACCAAACTATATGTGCTGAATGTGTAACCGTTAGGTCTAAGTGAATATGATTTGAATATTTTGTGATATTTCAAGACTGATATACGAATTTGACATTTTTAGGAACATTCTGCATTCTATGAGTAACATTGGTGATTGATTGAATTTCAGTTTTGTTGGATGTTATTTGTTTTTCCTGTATTTACAGATGAAGCTTTTATTTATTGTTTAAAAAATCTCATTTATTTTTAGTAAATCAAAATCCGGATTATAAGTAGCAATATATCTTTATTTTTCCTTCTTCATTATACAAAGAGAAAATAAAGAGGGAATTTTCTCAGTCCTATCAGTGGACAATCTGTCCCAGGCCGTCCCGGCCCCTGGTGAGAATGGTCCAGAGTAACAGGGGTTATTGGATGATGAAGCCCCACAGGGGTATTCTTTCTGGGCTCCAGGGGTCCATGGAGTCACCAGGGGAGGGGAGGTCTGGAGCAGCCTCCCTACAGGCTTCCTGCTTGGGCACTATCACATAGAGAGAGAGGAGCTTTGTATTTGGGCCAGGTGTACAGTACGGTCGGGTATAGGCCTGAGGCTCGACTACTGTGTGCCATGGCAAGAATAACACACAGTATAGTTCTTTGATATATTGCAAAGTATGAAATAAGTGTCTGTCTGGCTTTTTGGCTGTCTGGCTGTCCTTCTGTCTGGCTATTTGCGAACGTTGTTTGCAGGTAAAGACTGAACAAGCAAGTGCCCAAATGTAATCCCATGTTTAAAAAAATGAGAGAAATGGTTTAGTAAAGTGCATATGGGTGTGGGTATTTTGGCTACAGCTTTGGGTAGGACACAGAGTTTATTTTGTTGGATGTCAGCTCCACATATGACAGATGACATCCAATGACATTTCCAGATAAAGGAAAGAGAAGAGTTGGACAGAGGAGTGCGAGGAGGAGGACGGCGGATGCTGAAGGTGTTAGAGCCCCCCTCATCCTCCCATCACCTCCAACACCATCTTATTTTCCCCTCCTTCAATCTCACACACCCTACCTCTATCCCTCTCTCCCACAGACGCGCACAACCGCACTACATTCTACAAGAAATAATTGCTTTTGTCTGGAAGGAGTATGGGGAGGAGGGGAGGAGGAGGGATCGGGGCGCGCGCGGCTACCTCTGTTCGAAAAGGGGGTGTTTGAAGGACAACTAGTCGCTTCTCTCTCTTTCCCTCCATCCTCTCCTCTACTACATCCCAACTTCTTCTCGTTGGACTTACGGATGTCTTCTGTCATACGTGGAGCGGATGGAGAGGGACAATAAACCTTGTTGTATTGTGGTGTATTCGAAGGTAGAGATGAAGGCTGGAAATGTTTTTTTTTTTTTTGTTGAAACTATAGCACATATCCCTGGCCTGCAGTGAAGCCAAAAGGAATAATAATTATATTATTATATTAATCATCATAATAATACAAATAGTAATTGTAGTAATATTAATAGTAATAATACATAATAGTAATAATGCCTATGTTTTTTTTGTATTAGTCAGTCATAGTTTAACATTTCATATTTAACTGGTAGCCAGAGGCCTATAGACTGTGATGTGCGTAGGGGGCAGAGGTCTTACTCAATGCTATTGATTTTACTTAGATGTTTG
Source organism: Thymallus thymallus (assembly GCA_023634145.1). Taxonomy (NCBI): domain Eukaryota; kingdom Metazoa; phylum Chordata; class Actinopteri; order Salmoniformes; family Salmonidae; genus Thymallus; species Thymallus thymallus. The sequence goes on from CM042416.1 coordinate 14,714,197, forward strand.
TATAGATTTTTCTGTTTAAAAATCTATATCGACAATAATCTAGTGCATAGCGTGGTAATTGACAGCGTATTATATATAGGTTTGGTATGAGGGAGGTGAAGCGATGAAGTAGAGAAAGAGGGCGCGAACTACGCGCACGGCAATGCTCCAAGATTTTGTGGGGAGTCCTGCGGGAGGTGAGATGTTGGTTGAACTGGTGCTCTTCCGCGTGCAGCCGGTAGCTATACGGCCTCTGTTGGCCTTACCGGAGTGGGATTTTGCTCATGGTCAAACATTTACCTATAGCAGATTACGTTTCTCCACATAGAATAGTCGCATCTTCTGAGTCACAGGAATGAAGTTGAATACATTGTATCAGCCGAATGGAAGCATTTTAAGAAGGACCTGTGCTTAATGGTCATGGTCATGGATGCATAATTTTTATGGCTGAAAGATTCTGTAATTCAAACATTATTAAAATATAAATATTTATCATAGGTCATATCATTCTAAACAAAATGCATTTCAATAGTAAACATTTGCATTTATCGGGAAAATTGTAGGCTATCAACTTTTGTCGCTGAACAGAAATATAAACGCAGCATGTAAAGTGTTGGTCCCGTTTCATGAGCTGAAATAAAAGATCCCAGAAATGTTCCATGCGCACAAAAAGCTTATTTTCCTAAAATGTTGTGCACAAATTTGTTTACATCCCTGTTAGTGAGCATTACTCATTTGCCAAGATAATCCATCCAGCTGACAGGTGTGGCACATCAAGAAGCTGATTTAAACAGCATGATCATTACACAGGTGCACCTTGTGCTGGGAACAATAAAAGGCCACTCTAATATGTGCAGTTTTGTCACACAACACAATGCCACAGATGTCTCAGATGCATAAACTACGGACAACGAACACAATTGCATTTTATCTATGGCAATTTGAATGTTCAAAAATACGGTGACGAGATCCTGAGATCATTGTGAGGCCCATTTTATAAAGTAATGTGAAATCCATAGATTAGGGCCTAATTAATGTATTTCAACTGACCAATTTCCTCATATGAACTGTAACTCAGTAAAATCTTTTTACTCAAGAATATTACTCATTCAAGGGTTTTTCTTTATTTGCGCTATTTTTTACGTTGTAGAATAAAAGTGAAGACATCAAAACTATGACATAACACATATGGAATCATGTAGTAACCAAAAAAGTGTTAAACAATCTAAATATATTTTATATTTGAGATTCTTCAAAGTAGCCACCCTTTGCCTTGATGATAGCTTTGCACACTCATGGCATTCTCTCAACCAGCTTCATGAAGACCACCACAGGAATGGAAGACCCAGAAATACCTCTGCTGCAGAGGATAAGTTCATTAGAGTTACCAGCCTCAGATTGCAGCCCAAATAAAAGCTTCAAATAAAAGAGTTCAAGTAACAGACACATCTCAACATCAACTGTTCAGAGGATACTGTGTGAATCAGGCCTTCATTGTCGAATTGCTGCAAAGAAACCACTACTAAAGGACACCAATAAGAAGAAGAGACTTGCTTGGGCCAAGAAACACGAGCAATGGACATTAGACCAGTGGAAATTTGTCCTTTGGTTTGGAGTCCAAATTTGAGATTTTTAGTTACAACCTCAACCAAATTTAGATGGTTTGGGATGAGTCGGACCCCAGTTAAGGAAAAGCAGCCAACAAGTGCTCAGCATATGTGGGAACTCCTTCAAGACTGATGGAAAAGCATTCCAGGTGAAGCTGGTTGAGAGAATGCCAAGAGTGTGCAAAGCTGTCATCAAGGCAAAGGTGGCTATTTGAAGAATCTCAAAGATTAAATATATATTTTTTTGTTTAACACTTTTTTTGGTTACTACATGATTCCATATGTGTTATGTCATAGTTGTGATGTCTTCACTTTTATTCTACAATGTAAACATTTTTGCAAATAAAGAAAAACCCTTGAATGAGTAATATTCAGTGTGTATATTTATTGTCCCTTTATTTAACTAGGCAAGTCAGTTAAGAACACATTCTTATTTACAATGACGGCCTACCTACAGGGTCAGCCCCTGGAGCAAATTAGGGTTAAGTGCCTTGCTCAAGGAGGCATCGACAGGTTATTTCACCTTGTTGGCTCGGATATTCGAACCAGCGACCTTTCGGTTACTGGCTCAACGCTCTAACCACTAGGCTACCTGCCGCCCTATAGCATACTGTATGTGCCTATTGGTTGGGTTCTCCAGTTATCTGTGATCTCAGTCTCCCAGACGAGCAGCAATGTAATGACCACCATTCGCATCATTATAGCATGGTCTTATTAGGATGAAAAAAGCCAGAAATCAATACAGGATACCTTTAGCAGTGGTGGTGAAAACAAGGGAGAGTCGGTTGGGGGGAAGGATGGAGCGAGGGGGGCAGAGAGAGAGACAGAGAGCGTGAGGGAGGAGGGGGTGAGGGGTGGTAATGTGTGAGTAGCGGGTGCTCTCTCGCTTCAATGTTGCAGCCAGCATAGTGGCAGATCGCTAGAATACTGGAGGGACCCGGGTTGAGCTATTGGGGTTCCCATATATCGGGGACAAACAGGCAGACAGAAAGACACACAGGCGGATGGACGGAAAGATAGGCAAGTGCTCCGACAAAAACGAGGAACATAACGGATATTCAGATTTATTTTATGTTTCCTTTATTTATTTATTTATTTGGCTTTATTTATTTATTTATCGATTGTTTGCGATGTTAATTACTGCCTTGTGACAGGGAGTCAGGGAGGAGGAGCGTAGGCCAAGTGCGCACGTTGGGTAGCCTTTCCAAATGTTTATTTATTTCAGTTGATTAGCGTAATGCGGCTATTTTGCATGCATTTTAAACACGATTCGCTGCTTTGTAGCCTGCGTATGGGTGAATGTGTACGTATATAGCCTAAATGTGAGGGGCAGTGAAAGAGTGCGATCAGCTATACACCAAATAAAGTAGATTATCCAAAAATAACGAATACAAATATACCACAATAATTGTTGGCCTTTACGCACGCCAGCGTGACTCGGGTTTCGTCTGTTTGTATTGCTATATTATCAATTTTATTTACCAGCACAACTCAAAGCTAACCCAGGTGAGTGATGCTAAGAAACTAGCGACTGTTACTGTCTGTTCTCACGCCTGTCGATAGTAAAACAGTGGGCTAACATTGAGAGTATGCTAATATAAACGCATATAGGAGAAATATAACGATTAGGCTATTGTGTTTACTTACAGTTTGCCACGGCATACGAGAGAGACGGGAGCAAAAATCAGGACATAACCACAGGCATATAATAAAAGTATTATTACTATATCAGTCCTGATAGTTTTCTTCTGATATAGTAGTGGGAGTTCAGTTGTGGTTCTATCCGCCTGTGTGTTGGGTCTGGACTGTTTCCTTAGCCTGATTGCTGCACACTCAAGGGAGCACTATATATATATAGAGAGAGATTTTCTTTGCACATTTACACCCCAACATCCTGCCGACGAGAAACAGACATCCAAAAATGTAAATAGAGCTATCCAGCATAGCCAAATGTGTACGCGCCATCAACTGGCCAAACAACGAATGTTCCAAGTGTTCGATACCAAATATATTTCAAACGGACGAAGATACACAGAAGAGGAAACATCTTGTCACAATATTACTGAAAAATTATATTAAACAAAACCAGAAGACGGAGGAAGATCATGTTTGTTCCCTTGCCGGTGCCGTTCATGTTTCAGAGAACTGCCCCTGATCTCAACGCCTGGCGTCTCAAGTCCCCGTTGGCTCTACGTTCCGACTCCGGTAAGACATTTTACGTTATTCTTGCCATCTCGGTGAGGCTCAGTCATCCATACAAGCCCCACCTTAACCACTCATGTAGCGCGCTTTTCGGTGCCGATTATCCACTTGGAACTGGAAAGTGTTCTGGGCACACACACACTTCTGTGTTGAAGGCTGGAATACACTCCTCTTCTCTTTTGGTTTAATTGTGTAAATAAACAGACACATAAGTCCATAGTTTAAAATTAGACTGCAACTAATTGCGCGCAAAAGTCATTTTCTAAATTCCCTTGAAAGAACACGTGTGCGAAATGCGCGACGGTTCCATCTTGTGTTTATTTACGTTCCTTTTCTCCCGGTGATGTATCCCTCTTCTCCGTGTGTTTTCTGTCCCCTCTCTCCATCCTCTCCGTCTCCGTACGCCTGTGCCACAGTCTCAGTCTCTCCCGAACTACCCTCTCCGCAGGCAGGGAATATTCATGGCAACTTATCGATCCTGTGGAGATCGATTCCTGGGCCAGTGGAAGCAGGGAGAGGGGCGAGAGAGGCAAAGATACGGTGAAAGGAGAAGGACAGTGAACGATTAGAAGGGAGAATACTGTCTTTACTTCGTTTTATTTCACTCATTTTCGACTATGTGTGTTTATCTGTGTTGTGATTTAGACATTGGACTGGCATTCGTCGAATAGGCCTCCTCTGTCTCAATTCGATACAATGGTTATGGACGTGTGGATAACGCCTTTATTTCAGTAGCCTAAACATGACAGACATTGATTTCTCAGGACCACGTTTGTCTGTCCCGATGCTAGTCTGCGTGCGGTGTCAGCGTGGCTGGTCGCTAAACCCGGCATGGGAAGGAGGAACCATTGAGGCTGGGCTGGGGGAGGGTGGCTGGGGCGCCGTCTGCGTTTCATCTGCGCTGAAGCGGAATAAAAGGACGCATGGTGGGAGCAGCCAGCCCGCCTTCCGTGTGTCAATGCCGGTGTGTCACTGTGGCTTCGTCTAGCTCTGGAATTAGGCAGCCGCCCAGACGTGAAACAGCAGCGGTATAAAGCTTTTCTCTTCGTCCTCAGTAGGGAGGGGAAGTATGGGTAGTGGCCCTGATCTCGGTGTGTGTATAGGCAATAGGGAGGGGAGGGGGTTGGTGGACAATCCACTACAAATGCTCTGTGCGTTTATGTTCCACCTCCGAGCTGTATTAAAACCATTCAGAATGCATACACATAATGCCTGTCACGGTTTAATGGCGCATACAGCTTGGTGTGCACCTTGGACGGTGGCTGCGTTCTTAAAGAGACATGCACCCATTTATGTATATAAGACTATATTTTCCAATGTGTAATTTTCAGATCAGTTCAAGTCCATTTGATTTCAGAAAGGCGAGCTTCTCTCCACCTTCATTTACTATCTGTCACTAGAAGGGTGTTTATACACCACAATGTAATGATGAGGGGATGTGAGAGAGAGAGAGAGAGAGAGAGAGAGAAAGGGCAGAGGGGAGCGTAGAGGGATGAGAGCGACCTGTTACCTAGATGTATCTCTAGAGATAGCACACAGAGGAGAGGGAGGGGGAGGAGAGGAAAGGAAGCACAGAGAAGCAAGAGAGGGAGCGGGTACTGGGAGGAGGAGTTTTGAGCTCCGCATGTTGAAAAATGGCGAATGTCAGAGTGAGATAAAAAAATATATATATATATGAGAAAGAGGTAGAGAGAAGCCGGTGAAAGTAAAAGCAGATGACAGAGTGAAAAATGAGGTTTGAGAGGAAAACCCAATTTCAGACGGAGAGCTGAGGGTAAACTGTACCAGAAACATTATGGTAGGAAAGGCATCTGCATTAAGGTGTACTTGTGCTGTGTACAGTTTGTTGGCCTATAGGAGTCAATGTGGCGATAGTGATGGATGATATGTTGCTAATTCTACGCTCTCCTTCATATTTAGTTTATTCTCTATCGTATACAATTCAACATAACCTATTGTAAAAATAAACACTTGGACTCTCCCCAGCCTGTACTTGTCCTGTTCTTCATAGGCCTCGTCTCAGACCATCTGGGGCTTACCTACCAACACAACAAGTCACGTAGCACACTAACCATCATGTAACATATTAATGTTGGACTGTTTTCCAGCTGGGTAGCCATTAATTCCCAGTGATAGTGTTCTATATTTAATAGTATTGTGTCTGGGACAGTGGGATACTTAGTCAGTTGTACCACTGAATGCATTCAACTGAAATATGTCATTTAACCCAACCCCTCTGAATCAGAGCAGTGTGGGGGCTGCCTTAATTGACGTCATCAGCACCCGGGGAGCAATTGTTTTTGGGGATTAGCTGCTTCAGGAATTCAAACCGGTGACCTTTCGCTTACTGGCCCAGCGCTCTTAACCGCTAGGCTACCTGCCACCCCTGTGTAGCGTAGTACAGAGTAAAGTGGTTTGTGAGACCATGATGCCGCTTTGATGCAAACTTTGAGTGTCTCTTTGTGTGGTTTCGGCTTTACTTAATCACTTGTACACACGACACACCACTACACATGCTCATACACACTCGCACACACCCTCTCGCTTCGTGGCTGTAGAGCCATTAAGCCATATGGACACAGATACTGCTGTAGTCAATATCTACTGTCTATGCTATGGTGTGTATGCATTTCTGTTTCATATGATGTATGTCAATAAACAAGCTATGGTTTTACATTGATATTTGTGTCAAGATCCTGTTAGTTTGTGTGCTTGTGTGTAGTGCCGGCACGTGTGTATGCCTGGTATGAGAAATTATTATAGGCCGATGCATATGCTTACATGTGTTTTTGTGTGACTGTGTCTGAACCTGCACGTGTGTGTGTGCATAGATCGGAGCGTGGAGGGGAGTGTGAGAGTCCCAGTGTTAACATGATTGTGAATGACAAATGTCAACCTGGGTTTGTTAGGAACATAATTGGAAGTCAATAGACACAAGAAAGATGTTAATACTACATGCTTTATAGCATTAAGGCTACTGCTCTCTCTCTCTCTCTCTCTCTCTCTCTCTCTCTCTCTCTCTCTCTGTCTCTCTCTCTCTCTGTCTCGCTCTGTCTCTGTCTCGCTCTCTCTCTCTCTCTCGCGCTCTCTCGCTCTGTCTCGCTCTGTCGCTCTCTTTCTCTCCCTCTCTCTATTTACTACTTCCTTCCACAGTATAGTTCTCTCTCTCACTCTCTCTTTCTCTCTGCTTCCCTCCCTGCTACCTTGTTCCCTCCTTCTCTCTTTCTCCTTTTCCTTCTTTCTGCCCCTTCTTCCCGCTCAACAGTGCATCTCTCTCTCTCTCTCTCTCTCTCTCTCTCTCTCTCTCTCTCTCTCTCTCTCTCTCTCTCTCTCTCTCTCTCTCTCTCTCTCTCTCTCTCTCTCTCTTCCGGTTTGTCTGGGTGCGAGTTGACGGAGTGTGTGAGCGTGACTGGAGGGCTTGTGAGTGAAGCTGTGTTTCTATTTTTTCTTTTTCCCCCCTTGTTGTTTGTCTGGTTTTCTCTATTTATTTATTATTATTTTTTGTTCGTTGTTGGGCCGCGTGCTATCCACTTTATTGGGGAAGCATGTCGGCCTCACGCGTGCAGATTTTGAGTTCACTCACGCGGCGTAATGCGGTCAAAGTGGCAGCTGCGGTGAGTGTGGAGGAAGTTTGTCTTGCCATTGGTGAGGTAGTGGGGCATGAGAGCGTGCTGTCCGCCTCTAGAATGAATAGCGCCATTGTGGTGTTTCTTAATAGCGTGGATAAAGTTAATGAAATAGTCGAACACGGGATAGACATTGGTGGTGATTTTGTCTCTGTTCTTCCTCTTTCATTGCCAGCTAAGAAAGTCACTTTGTCAAATGTTCCACCGTTCGTAAGTGATGAGATTTTGACACAAGCTTTATCCCGATATGGAAAATTGGTTTCTCCGATTAAAATGATCCAAATCAATAGTAGATCGCCTCTGTTGAAACATACTGTTTCGTTCAGGCGATTCGCTTATATGATTATTCAGGATGATGTCGAGCTAGACATTAAACTAAATTTTCGAATTGACAACTTTGACTACGTTATTTTTGTCACTACCGCGAAACCTAAGTGTTTTGGTTGCGGTAAATCTGGACATTTAATTAGGAATTGTCCTGACAAAGTTTCAGAAAGGGAAGCAAACGTAGTGAATGAGAGTACTGAAGGTGGTGGTGGTGCGGATGGTGTTGCCGACATAGTTGAGGTGGTATTGCCGGGGCCGAGCTCGGCTGTGGCGGTGACAGCTACAGGTGCTCCCGGTGAGAGTGTTGATGCGCCGACTTCACTGCACTGTGAACACTCGGGCACGATACGCACTAAAACATTGTCAGAGGCTAGTGTCAAAGAGTTACCGAGTGTGGCACAGGTTTCTGAGGATAAAGGAGATGAGCAATATGAAAGGGCTTTAGAGAATAATTCAGTGATATTGCAGAAAGCATGTGCGACGGATTGTGTGGAGGAAGAGCATTTTTTCAAAATGCCCCATAAAAGGAAGATGAGTAATAAAACAATTGATGCCAAAATAAGTAAAAAGAGTGAAGTGCAAGATGATATGGATCAGGACACAGAAAGTGATGGTGAGTCTTCTGACTCTAGTATGACACTTTCTCAGGGGGAGTTCATTGGTCGGGATTACGGATTTGATGATATTAAGTTATTCCTTAGATCAACAAAAAATAAAAGAGGTGTGCGCGTGCAGGAATATTTTCCTGATGTCAAACAGTTCGTTGAAAAAGCAAGAAACCTAATGGCAGAGAGTTGCTTTACTAACAAAGAAGTCTATAGACTTAAGAAAATAGTGAGGAATCTCAATACTGCTTTAAATAATGATGACTGTTAAAAGTAGAATGGCTGAGCTTTTTTGGCTGTTTGGGTGGTTTTTCTTTTCTTTTTTCTTTTTTATGAGTGAAGTTCACGTAGCTACTTTGAATGTGAACGGGGCAAGAGATTCTAGAAAAAGAGCTACAATATATGAAGTAATTAAACAGAAAAATATTGATGTTTTATTGTTACAAGAAACTCATAGTGATTTAAAAAATGCGGCTGACTGGGCGAGGGAGTTTGATGGCATCCCTGTGTTAAGCCATAACACTTCGTTAAGTGGGGGAGTTGCCATTTTATTCACAAAGAATTTTAGTCCTATCTCTTATGATGTTGATGAAATAGTAAAAGGTAGGCTTTTAAAAGTTAGAGCTGTTGTCGAAAGTTATGTGTTTATTTTTATTTGTGTATATGTTCCAACTGCACCAGTTGAAAGAATGGTTTTTTTAGACATTCTGTGTTCAACTATACAAAACTGTTGCCCTGAAGACTTCTTGTTTCTAGGTGGTGATTTCAATTGTACTGAGCATAATCTAGATCGAAATCACATTGAGCCTCATTTGGCTTCGCGTAAACGTTTTATTCATATCATTAAAAAGTATGATTTATGTGATGTTTGGAGATCTTTAAATGGTAATGAGAGACAATACACTTGGGTTCACACACGTGATAATGTTATGTCATTGGCTAGGCTGGACAGATTGTACAGCTTTAATCACCATCTTAGTATTTTCAATAAATGTTATATAACACCAGTAAGTTTTTCAGATCACAGTATGGTGCACTGTAAGCTTATTTTAAGCTCAATTAAACCAAAAAGCGCATATTGGCATTTTAATACTAATTTGTTAAATGATACATTTTTTAAGGAATCATTTAAATATTTCTGGGAAGCTCACAGAGCAAAGAAGTCTTCTTTTTATTCATTGCAACAGTGGTGGGATGTTGGTAAGATAAAAATAAGACAATTTACTCAACAGTATACTCACAACGTTACTAAGGAGTTGACTCGTTCTTTAGAGTTTTTGGAAAGAGAGATAATTGAATTTCAAAATCTGGCTCAATCTACGGGTGAGATTCATTATTTAGAAGCCTGCTCAAAGAAGAAAGCTCAGTTAGCTGATCTACTGTGGCATAAAATACAGGGGGCTCTGGTCCGTTCACGCTTTCAAAGCATTGATCAGATGGATGCACCATCCCAATACTTTTTCAGTTTGGAAAAAAAGAATGGTCAGAAACGGTTTATTCATGGATTGCGCTCCGAAGATGGAGTGTTATTGTCAGATCCTGCTGGTATTCGGGGAAGAGCAGTTCTTTTTTATAAAACTTTGTATAGGAGTGAGCTCAAGTCAGAGTGTTGTGTGGACAACTTTTTCTTTGACAGCCTACCAAAGGTGTCAGAGGAGGCTAATAATGATCTTGAAGGAGTGCTGACCCTGGAAGAGCTCTATAAGGCCCTGCAAGGCATGGAGTCTGGGAGAGCACCAGGATTGGATGTCCTCCCGGTTGACTTTTATAAGGCTTTTTGGTTGGAGTTGGGTGTAGATCTGCTGGAGGTACTGAAGGACAGCTTGTCGAAGGGCGGGTTGCCGTTGAGTTGCCGAAGAGCGGTGATCACTCTTATTCCAAAAAAAGGGGACCTTACAGATATTAAGAACTGGCGCCCTGTCTCGCTTCTCTGCAGTGACTATAAAATACTTTCTAAGGCATTGGGTAACAGATTGGCTGGAGTGTTGGGTCGGGTTATCCATCCGGACCAGACGTACTGTGTCCCTGGTAGATCTATATTCGACAATATTTCTTTAATTCAGGATATTTTTTACGTCTCTAAATTGTTAAATTTGGACTGTGGTTTGATATCTTTGGATCAGGAGAAGGCTTTTGGCCGAGTAGAGCACTCATATTTGTGGAGTGCTTTAACAGCTTTTGGTTTTAGCAAAAATTTTATAGACATGATTAGGGTACTCTATTGCGACGTTGAGAGTATGCTGAAAATAAATGGTGGCTTATGTGCTCCATTTCAGGTTCTCAGGGGTATCAGACAAGGTTGCTCCTTGTCTGGAATGTTGTATTCCTTGGCTATTGAGCCATTGCTTCAACAGATAAGAGGTCAATTAAGTGGTTTGTTCTTACCAGTTTGTAATAATAAGATTTGTTTGTCAGCCTATGCTGATGATATTGTGGTGATGATCAACAGACAAAGTGATGTGCAGATTTTACTTAATTTAATTGAAGAATTTAGACTGTTGTCTTCTGCAAAGGTTAATTGGAAAAAAAGTGATGCTTTATTGTTAGGACAATGGACTGATGGTAAACCTTGCCTTCCTGATGGGTTGTGTTGGGGGAATGGGGGTATAAAATATCTAGGAGTTTATCTAGGGGATGACAGTGTGTTACAAAAAAATTGGGAGGGGCAGTTGGAAAAAGTTAAAGGGCGCTTGGATAAGTGGAAATGGTTATTACCGAATATGTCCTATAGGGGGAGAACTCTCATTGTCAACAATTTAGTGGCATCTTCACTTTGGCATAGATTGGCATGTGTAGACACTTCACCACAGTTTTTGGCGGAAGTTCAAGCTGCTCTTGTGAACTTTTTTTGGGACAAACTGCACTGGGTCCCACAGAGTGTTTTATACCTCCCCAAAGATGAAGGTGGGCAAGGTTTGATTCACTTACAAAGTAGAATGGCTGCTTTTAGGTTACAGTTTATAAAAAGATTACTTGATGGTTCTACAGATTTCAGCTGGCGTGCTGTGAGTTGCACCATTTTGCACACTGTTGGAGGTTTCGGACTGGATAAATCCCTCTTTTTAATGGATCCAACCGAATTGGATTTATCGGAACTGCCTGCTTTCTATCGAAATCTTTTCAAGGTGTGGAGTTTTTTTCGTGTTCACAAAACTGAGAACTCATATTCTCTCCACTGGCTTTTGCAGGAACCACTGATACTTGGGGCCCGCCTGGACATTGCTACTCACTGCTATCTGCCGGGGTTCAGCACTATATTTCTGAAATCCAAGGTTTTTACTTTGGGATTCTTGTTGACTTTAACTGGGCCTCATTTTGAGAATGTGGATGTCGTATCAAAACATTTAGGAATCAGATCAGATCGTTTATTAACTCGGTTTTTTGTCAAACTCAAATCATTTTTTACAGTTGAAGAAGAACATTTGTTAAGAGATGTTTTTACAGGGGATTGTACTCCTGATGTTGAGGATCCCTTTCCGTGTTTGATTATTCAACCAAATCTTGAAGAGGGTAAAGGTTTCTTGCTTAAATCAGGTGAATCTTTGTTTTTAGATTTCTTGTCAAGTGAAGGAAAAAAACTGTATAGAGCCTGTGTTTTGGTTTTTAATAAAAAGATGTTAGAAAAAAGAACCGATACAGCATGGCGTTCTGTTTTTAAACTGAGAAACGATGTAAAACCTGAATGGAGATCATTATATAAGCCACCATTGTCTAAAAAGTTTGGTGATATACAATGGAGAATTCTCCATGGTGCCATTGCTGTCAATTCTTTTATTTCGGTGTTGAATCCAGAAGTTAATTCTGCTTGCCCTTTCTGCCTTCAAAGGGAGACCGTTTTTCATGCTTTCATGCATTGTTCTAGATTAGAACCTTTGTTTATGAGATTAAAAGAATTGTTTTGTAAATTTGATGAAACTTTTTGTATTGAGACTTTCATTTTGGGTTTTAAGTACCTTCAGAAAAAACGTTTTACATGTCAATTGTTGAATTTCATTTTAGGGCAAGCAAAAATGGCTATTTATATCAGCAGGAAAAACAGAGTGGAACTAAAGTGTAGTGATGATGTGAATGTGTGTTTTTTAACTTTGATAAAATCTAGAGTTTTGATTGATTTTCGGTTTTATAAAACTATGAGAGATCTTTCAACTTTTGAATTGATATGGTGCAGTCATGGTGCTTTGTGTGCAGTTTGTGAAGGTGATTTGGCTTTTTCCTTGTGATTTCATTAGGTATTAATATCCTTTGTGTAATGTGTTGAATGTACTATATGGTCAGTTTATTGTGAAGAGGTAATGTTGAAATTGTAAATAAAGTTTTTTCAAAATCTCAATCTCTCTCTCTCTCTCTCTCTCTCTCTCTCTCTCTCTCTCTCTCTCTCTCTCTCTCTCTCTCTCTCTCTCTCTCTCTCTCTCTCTCTCTCTCTCTCCTTCCCTCCATCCGTCTCTTCCTCTGCCTGTGTATGTGTTCCGTTATTAGATGACGGTATGTTGGGCCCACAGTCAGTCGTCAGTAATGCAGTGCTCTAGTCTGGTCTGGTGGCAGAATGCTGCTACTCAAAATTAAAACAGACATACAGATGTTACAGAGCTGCGTATTATGGCATCACACAGATGCTCTTGACATGGATAACCTCCCTACCTGTCCCCAGTAGAGGATGTCTGAGTCAAGAGCTCTGTTCATGGTAAGAATGCAGTATGTGTGTGTGTGTGTTGTGTTTGTGTGTGTGTTGCAGACTCAGACTAATGTAGTATCAATGCTGATGAAGTCCCCCCATTAGCAGCAGTGAGTGGTATTGAGTTTCTCCCTGGGAGGAAAGGTCAAGCCACCGACTACACACACACACACACACACACACACACACAATAACACACACTCACAGCGAAGTATTCTATGTATGGTGTGTCAGTGAGTGTGTCCACTGAAATACATCCCAGCATTAGTTCTAATTAGAGACAGGGTGTGCAGGCCACTTAATCAGACCTCTCCCCCTGGGACCAGGGGAGAGAGGGGTGAGGCACACAAATACACACACACACACACTCACACTCAAGCTCACTCAACATCCACAAAGGGCACCAAGGCATCCCGTGGTGCCACAGATTGAGGGTTGAGTGTGTGTGTGTGTCTGTGTGTTTGTGTGAGTGCATGCGTTATGTGTGTAGTCACGCGTCGTGAGTGTGTTGGTCAACCTCTGATAAATGTGTGAGGTGAAGGAGAGGCATAAAGCCACATGAGTCCAATCACACAAATCAGAGAAGTCCAGAAACTATTGGAAATCAATGTTCAGTGTGTTGACTGTTGATTGTATATGGATCACACATATTTGTTTACAGTTGCCTCTTTAAAAGAAGTAGAAAAAAGGAGGAAAGCCTGACCCTTATTCTCCCAAATAAATATTTACCCTGAATGACATTTAGATGGTTAGATGGATAAATGCAATCTTTTTTATTTATTAGAACAAATATATAAGACACACTAGGCCAACCGAGATGACTGATCAAAAATATTGCAGTTTTTCCCTCCGCTGTCTGTTTAGTTGTTGATTGCTGGTGGTTTTCTCTCCTGCCACTGGCCCGTGTGCTGGTGCATTTTGATAATAAAAACACCAATAAAGTCTAGAGGTTCGATTGGGTCCCACCCCCCAGCCCTGCACGGCCTGAATCAGGGGTCCTGCTCTCCATTTCATTTAGCTGATAAGATTTATGATTAGGAAGAGGTCCTATTAACCTCTGGGGTTTGTCTGCTGTCCTTCAGTATATCTGCCTGTGTGTGTGTGTGCGTGTGTTGGGTGATGCTGCTATGTAAGATTGTGTAAGGTGTTGTGGTGAAATTACATTGGTGTATCAGAGAGAGATGTTCGTGAACCATCACCAGCCAATGTTGGGCCTTCGCTCTCACACGCATGCAAGCACACACACACACACACACACCTTGAATTAATCTGTTGTACGCTTCCCTCTTCCTCCTTTCTTTCGTTCTCTCTCTTTTTACCCTCTCAAACTGTTGTAAGTCTTCCTTCTCCCTCCTCTCATTTCCTCTTAATAGAACATCTCCCTCATGCTTTCTCTATAGTGCTGTCTTTCTCTCTCTATAGTCCTGTCTTTCTCTCTCTATAGACCTGTCTTTCTCTCTCTATAGTCCTGTCTTTCTCTCTCTCTATAGTCCTGTCTTTGTCTCTCTGTAGTCATGTCTTTCTCTCTCTATAGTCATGTCTTTCTCTCTCTATATAGTCCTGTCTTTCTCTCTCTATATAGTACTGTCTTTCTCTCTCTATAGTACTGTCTTTCTCTCTCTATAGTCCTGTCTTTCTCTCTCTATAGTCCTGTCTTTCTCTCTCTATAGTCCTGTCTTTCTCTCTCTCTAGTACTGTCTTTCTCTCTCTATAGTACTGTCTTTCTCTCTCTATAGTCCTGTCTTCCTCTCTCTGTAGTCCTGTCTTTCTCTCTCTATAGTCCTGTCTTTCTCTCTCTATAGCCTGCCTTTCTCTCTCTGTAGTCCTGTCTTTCTCTCTCTAGTCCTGTCTTTCTCTCTCTAGTCCTGTCTTTCTCTCTCTAGTCCTGTCTTTCTCTCTCTATAGTCCTGTCTTTCTCTCTCTATAGTCCTGTCTTTCTCTCTCTCTATAGTCCCGTCTTTCTCTCTCTATAGTCCTGTCTTTCTCTCTCTATATAGTCCTGTCTTTCTCTCTTTATAGTCCTGTCTTTCTCTCTCTCTATAGTCCTGTCTTTCTCTCTCTATAGTCCTGTCTTTCTCTCTCTATAGTACTGTCTTTATCTCTCTATAGTCCTGTCTTTCTCTCTCTATAGTCCTGTCTTTCTCTCTCTATAGTCCTGTCTTTCTCTCTCTCTAGTACTGTCTTTCTCTCTCTATAGTACTGTCTTTCTCTCTCTATAGTCCTGTCTTCCTCTCTCTGTAGTCCTGTCTTTCTCTCTCTATAGTCCTGTCTTTCTCTCTCTATAGCCTGCCTTTCTCTCTCTGTAGTCCTGTCTTTCTCTCTCTAGTCCTGTCTTTCTCTCTCTAGTCCTGTCTTTCTCTCTCTAGTCCTGTCTTTCTCTCTCTATAGTCCTGTCTTTCTCTCTCTATAGTCCTGTCTTTCTCTCTCTCTATAGTCCCGTCTTTCTCTCTCTATAGTCCTGTCTTTCTCTCTCTATATAGTCCTGTCTTTCTCTCTATATATAGTCCTGTCTTTCTCTCTCTCTATAGTCCTGTCTTTCTCTCTCTCTATAGTCCTGTCTTTCTCTTTCTATAATCCTGTCTTTCTCTCTCTATAGTACTGTCTTTCTCTCTCTATAGTCCTGTCTTTCTCTCTCTATAGTACTGTCTTTCTCTCTCTATAGTCCTGTCTACCTCTCTCTGTAGTCCTGTCTTTCTCTCTCTATAGTCCTGTCTTTCTCTCTCTATAGCCTGTCTTTCTCTCTCTGTAGTCCTGTCTTTCTCTCTCTAGTCCTGTCTTTCTCTCTATATAGTCCTGTCTTTCTCTCTCTATATAGTCCTGTCTTTCTCTCTCTAAAGTCCTGTCTTTCTCTCTCTATATAGTCCTGTCTTTCTCTCTCTATAGTCCTGTCTTTCTCTCTCTAGTCCTGTATTTCTCTCTCTATAGTTCAGCCTTTCTCTCTCTATAGTCCTGTCTTTCTCTCTCTCAGTGATGGGGAGAGTTGGGGTATTCATCATATAGTAGATTCATACAGGTTTATGGACTGGCCACACTTAAATTCACCAGTTGGTTGCCTAGATTAGGAAGGAAAAAATGGGTGAGACCCCTCCTTTTTCTGTACAAGGGGGGCACCCCTTGGTCTCTTTGTCTGTTTGTGAAGTGTTCTGACCCTCCTTCCTCTTTCATCCTCTTTCGTTCCCCTCCTTTTCAGCCTGGCTGAGTCGCCGTGCACCGCCTCTGTCTCTGTCTCTGTCTCTGTCTCTTCCTCCTTTCTTCTTTCTTTCATTCTCTCTCCTCCTCCTCTCTCTCTTTTTACCCTCTCAAACTGTTGTAAGCCTTCCTTCTCCCCCCTCATTTCTCTCTCTCTCTCTCTCTCTCTCTCTCTCTCTCTCTCTCTCTCTCTCTCTCTCTCTATCTCTCTCTCATAGCCCCCCTCCTTCTCTCTCCTCCGGGGTGTGGGGAGCGACAGCCTGGTTGCCAAAGTGACTACAGGACACATTAAGGCTATAAAAGCCTGGGCCGCGGTCACCCTCTTAACCGCGAGTCAGAGGTAGTGTATAAAAGTGTGTTTCAATGGGTCTGTGATTACACAGGCAGCCAGAGAGAGAGGTAAGTAGCCAGGAAAGAGAGAGAGCGAGAGAGCGAGAGGAAGAGAGAGAGAGAGAGAGAGAGGAAATAAATAAATAATAAAAGAAAAATAACAGATTTGAACACAAAAATTGACAAAACTAAAAAATCCCCTTCCACCACACCCCACAGGCCCCACCCCTCTCTTTCACCCTAGTTCCTAATTGGCCACATGCTGGCTTGAGTGACAGGTGTAATCATCAGTCAAATTATGATGGAGGGAGAGAGGGGTGAAAGAAGGAGGGAGAAGTGGAGGGAGAGGAGATTGAATGGAAGGTTCTTTGATCAGACAAAAGGAGGAACGGAGGAAAGGAGGAGAGGAAAATGATCGAGTTACATGGAGACCTGCTGTCTACACCTGTTGCTCCCTTAGACTGCCACACTAGCACGTACTACACAATAGTATTACACTTCATTTACCAGCGACTAGCACTACCATTCAATAGAGACAGCAAATACAGAGTACTACCACCACTACTCAAAAACGACACTGTACAATGTCACCATAGAAATCCACAATAGTAACCTGTAGTACATATCAAGCTTGTGTGTGGCTGCACAGTTTATCCAAACTCTTTGATTTAAATTAAAGCTGTCAGTGTATTTCAGTAGTCTTAGTGAGCCCCAACCTGAGCTGTACAGTAATTAAGTGTTGTAGTGCTAGAGAGAGGACTTTGATTCCTGCTCTGTTCGGTGGTATTAGCTGTACTCATTAGCAGCTTATGAGCTAGCTTGGCCATGCTCTCTCTCTCTCCTCTCTCTCTCTTTCTTCTCTCTATCTCTCTCTCTCTCTCTCTAGTCAGATCTTATTAGTCAGCTGAATGTACACACTGAATTGGGAACAGGGAGATTAGGAAACTACACACACACACACACACACACACATAATATCACACAAATATTTCTCTAACTAACATTATCGCTATAGATACCCCTCTCTCTTTATTTAATTATCCTCTTCCCCTCTCTTCCTCCGTTTCTCCCTGTCTTCTCGTCTCTCTCCCACGATGGAGTGATTATTGAGGAGATGTTGCAGTGTTCAGCGCTCGTTGATGAAGTCTGCCTGTACTGCCCTGTCGCAACCCTGTCGCAACCAGGATACCGCTTATAGAAAATCAATATACAGAGAGAGAGTAGAGGTAGAAGAGGTAGAAGAAGTAGAGAGAACAGGTGGGAGAGACAGGTAGAGAGAGCAGGTGGGAGAGACAGGTAGAGAGAGCAGGTGGGAGAGACAGGTAGAGAGTGAACTATTGATGGAGAGAGAGAACCTCACATCTCATTATCCCACACATTGTTATTATCAGTAGTCTACCATCAATGTTGATACAATTAGTATATCGAATAGAAAATCACAGTCCGTAGCACTGTTAGTAGCACTGTTGTCAAAGACAGGACTTTATCTGTCCGGTGTGGCCTTGGTGTAGTGCTGGTGTGGATGCTAGGAGGACAGGACTATATCAGTGGGACGACCTGCCATGTGTATGTAGGAGCTCACCTCTCCCTGCCTCCACTCCCCAGTGGGACCAAGTGAGAGGGAGGGGAGGAGGAAGGGAAGAGAAGGAGGGACGGGGATAATGGAGAGGGGGGGCTGTTGTGTGAGAGAGGCACAGCTGGGAGATGAGAAATGCCCCCCCCCCCCCCCCACACACCTTAACTAACACATACGATACACACACACGCACTCAAACATACACATTCCTGATCCCCATCTCTTTATCCTCCCCTCAGGAAAGGGGAAGGGAAGGGAAGGGAAGGGAAGGGAAGGGAAGGGAAGGGAAGGGAAGGGAAGGGAAGGGAAGGGAAGGGAAGGGAAGGGAAGGGAAGGGAAGGGAAGGGAAGGGAAGGGAAGGGAAGGGAAGGGAAGGGAAGGGAAGGGAAAAGGGGACAGATAGGGGCATTAAAATTCATGGCTTTTTTTTTTGTTGTTGCTGAAAATCAATAGTGTTTACTATGAATGAGAGGAACAGTGGACAACAGCAGTGCCCGGGGTAGAGGGAGGGAGAGGGAGAGGAGGAGGAGAAAGGAAGAGGAGGAGGAGGAAGGGGGGATAGAGGGAGGTGCAGGGAGGAGGAGGGGTGACTTTATTACTGTAAAGAATCACCAAGGGCCAAGGTTAAAGACTGGTGTGGTCAGGGAGTGTGATAGGGAGAGGGGTAGAGAGGTATAGAGAGAGAGATAGGGAGAGAGAGAGAGTGAGTGATAGAGAGAGAGGTAGAGAGAGAGAGAGAGAGAGAGAGAGAGAGAGAGAGAGAGAGAGAGAGAGAGAGAGAGAGAGAGAGAGAGAGAGAGAGAAAATGAAGGCATTAACTAGAAATATGGATATTGAGAAGAGATACTCTAATATATATTTACAGTGTTCTCTCAATAACTCACTCATGCAAAAATGTCACACAATACTGCACTGACTTCTGATTCATTCTGTCTCCAACTTTCTTCTTAAAACTTTTTCTCTCCCTCTTTAATGCTTCTTCTCCCCTATTTTTTAACCTACACCTTTCTCAAATCATATCGAATCACGTTGTATTTGTCAGGTGCCGAATATAACAGATAACCTGAAATGCTTTCTTACGAGCTCCTCCCACTGATGGCAAACTGAAAATGTTTTGCTAAAAGATCACTTTGTGTTGGGTGGTTGCACACTGTGGACGGTGGGGGAATGTTTTGTGTTGTGCTGGGTAGGTGCTCTGCACGGGGATAGAGTGTGTGTGCATGCGTGAGTGTGTGTGTGTGATGAAATAACGTTGAGTAAATTCATGCATTATGGAGGGAGCAGGCAGGCGGCTGAGTTCAGGGCCAATCTCACTGTGCTGCTCTGACATTACCATATATCTCCATTACCACAGATCTACATTACCACAGATCTACATACATTACCACATATCTACATTACCACAGATCTACATTACCACAGATCTACATTACCATAGATCTACATGACCAGTCTCACCCTAAAAGGCAATATATGTATTATTCAGCATTTGATATTGATCAGATATTATATTATGCATATCAAATATATGTTGCATACATGTACAGTAGGCAGGCTATTTGATAGATACAATATATGATAGGTACAGTATATGATAGGTACAGTATTTGATAGGTACAGTATATGATGGAGCTTTGTGTGTTGCTTTGTTTTGAAAGTGGAGGGAGTTTGAGTTTTAGAGCATTGGAGACTCCAGAAGTGTGGCTATAGATGTGGGTGAAAAGAGTTGTGTGTGTCTGCGTCTGAACTGGCAGGGTGAACTGAAGTTTACTCAGGTCAAAAAGGCACACGAGTACTTGTCTGTGTTCATGGCTTGATGTCAGCAGCTCTGTGTGTGTGTGTCTGTGTGTGTGTGTGTGTGTGTGTGTGTGTGTGTGTGTGTTTGCCTCACTTCAGTGCATCAATAAACCAGAGCGTAGTGTGAGAGCCCGTGAGTATTGTTTAACTACCGTTCCACAAGGAACCTCGCAGCACTTTCAGGCACCACACGGGGGCCACAGGTCAGGGGGATCTGGGGAGACAGTGACCAGGACAGGGGAGAGAGGGCCCGCACACAGGAGAGACCAGTGTTTGGGTTCATAGAGGTATGCTTTATTTTTCCTCTCCTCTCCCACTTTCTCTCTTATGTCTTCCTTCTGTCTTCATGTATTTCACCCTGTCCTCTTTTCACCCTGTCCTCTTTTCACCCTTTTTTCTTTGCCCTCTCTACTTCTTACTCAATTATCCTCTCTCTCTCTCTCTCTCTCTCTCTCTTGTCTCTCTCTCTCTCTGTCTGTCTCTCCGTCTCTCAGTAGTCTGTTCCCTTAGCGACCGTTTCCAAGGTTCCCATTCCCAAGGGCTGTGGGAGGGGTTCTGTGATGTCAGGCATGCATAACCATACACCTGTAATCCCTGCAGCTCTCTCTCCTCCTTTCTCTCTCTTCTACCATTCTTCCACATTTCTTTCTTTCTTTCTTTTTTTATTACAGTGTTAATATACATTTACCACTACTTCAATCTACCATTTTTAACTATCTTGACAGTAGTAAAATCCCTCCAATTTGTCTGAAAATGCAATATTGCTTTATTGTTACAACCAGACTTGTAATGTTTTTACAATATCTTTGCAATAGCTGTTGGGAGGGAGGAAAGTTTAAATGGCCTCTATTCACAATGTACAGAACTCCTACATCTGCACCATGTTTAAAAGGTCATTTGTCAAACCTGACATTTTGTGCCCTTACCTAAAGGTCGGCTCAATAACTCTTCTCGCTTTCTGACCCATTGTTTTATCTATTTTTGTTTGTGTGTTTTAGTATAAAGTTGGCTGATAACAACTTGTTTTCAATAATAAGTGATCTGCCAAAAGCACTCTTCTCAATCCTCAGTCAGTGTATCACTTAATGATGTTGAAGGACAGCTGCCTCATCCAAACCAAGCCTGTTGCATTTCAACTTGCATGTCTGTGTGCGTATGTGTTGGTGGGCGTACTTCTGACGCCATGCCAACGGTCGGGATTGCCTGGTGATGTGGTCATCGTCTGTAGAAATGGGAGTGTTAACAGGAAGTGTGTGTGTGTGTGGTAGGAGGAGGTTTTCACTCAGCGTTGGTTGTCGCCCTCGATTCTCCTTTTGTTCCTCTGACATTCCTCCATTTTGTTTTTGGATTGGACCAAACAAGGCCCCACAGCAACACCGGGATACCTGCTCACTTCCACACCACCTGTCATGTTCAAATCTCTCTCTCTCTCTCTCTCTCTCTCTCTCTCTCTCTCTCTCTCTCCCTCCCTCCCCCCCCCCTCCTCCCTCCCTCTCTCTCTCTGTCTCTCTCTCTCTCTCGCTCTGTCATTCTTTCTCTCAGGGAAGGTGACCAAAAGCTTGCTCAAAAACTTTCTTAACCCACCCCCCCACCCCTTACTCTCTCTCTCTCTCTCTCTCTCTCTCTCTTTCTCTCTCTCTCTCTCTCTCTCTCTCTCTCTCTCTCTCTCTCTCTCTCTCTCTCTATTGATCTAATCATAGTTTTCCCAGACTCTTTAGTACTGGCCCCACTCTAATCAATACAGATAATTGTCTGCTCTCTCTCTCTCTCTCTCTCTCTCTCTCTCTTTCTCTCTCGATGCCAAACATAGACCACTCCCTCCTCCTCTCTCTCTCTCTCTTTCTCTCCCTCTCTCTTTTTTATCAATGAACCCTGGTCTTCCCTCGTTCCCACACGCTCTACCTCCCGGACGGGGATTCCCTCCCCTAATGACAGGAGATAACCTGCTTTCTTAACCGATTTTCCCCTCCCTCCCTCCTTCCCCCTCTTTCATCGATTACCGTGAGAATTTGGCCTGCCCGCCCTCCCACCCTACAGACGTCAACGCACTATACAGTGGTGTTGTGGTTTTAGTTACGTTCGATCCATTTCGTCCGCGCCTGTGTGGGTGGGGTTGTTCACCATGGTTCTCTGGCGGATCTCAGTCAGGCATCCACTTTGTACACAACAGGAAGACCAGTGACCCCATTGTAACAACCACACAATCTGCAATGTTCTACCCAGGTCTCCTAGTCACCTAGGAGAGATCTTATTCAGTAGCTTCATGCACTCAGGCCATACCTTAGAGCAGGGTTGTCAATCTCATTTTGCCCGTGGGCCGCATTCGGTCTGCAACAAGGTCCGGAGGGCTGCACTGAAAATGTGTTATATTTCCTCGCCGTTAAAATGTTTTCTTCTATCTATTCTTTTGGGAATTATTTATGCCTCCATTTCGGTGATTATTAGGAACCTTAGAGGTTCCCATGGCCAGAGTTTGGTTCTATAATAATAACATTACTATAATGCTAGTCTCATGTAGCTCAGTTGGTAGAGCATGACGCTTGCAGTGCCAGGGTTCTGGGTTTGATTCCCACAGGGGACCAGTGCGAAGACAGCTCTCACTATTGTAAGTAGCTCTGGATAAGAGCGTCTGCTAAATGACTAAAATGTAAATGTCAATAACATTGAATTTCCTTTGTAGCGGTCTTCTGGTGCACCCCTTTAAAAATCTAACTCTCAAACCAAAATCTTAATTTCAGTTTCAGGAATTTTGGCTTCCCAACCAGTGAATTTATCTTGACACACACACACACACACACACACACACACACACACACACACACACACACACACACACACACACACACAGAATAGACTAGTGTATGTTCAATAAAACATCTACTCCCTTAGTGTGTGTGTGTGTGTGTGGATGCTCTTATCACTGAACACAATCTAAAGGCATACATCCACCACACCACACAGCTAGGACTTAATATAAAACCTGGAGGAAATCTAGGCTTGCTGGTTACTCAAATAGCACATATATATTTTCATATTTTCCACACAGAGATTTCTCAGGTGATAGTGTGTGTTGGTCATGTCAACCAAGCAGCAGATGTGATGATGGATTTTAACTGGAGGAAAAAACTGCAGACTTCTTCACATTGTAAAACTAAAAACAGTTATGTTGAGAGAATAGTGAATAGAAAGCGGTAGGTAGCTAAGGTGATTGACAGTGACTATGCTGTACCATTTCAAACAGTTCCATTAAGTCTGGAGGCTAGGCTCAGGTTTACATATGTGTGTGTGATCAGTCAGCCTAAGTAGGGCTTAGAGAGCCAGCAGGACAGGAGGGGTGAGGATCATCGCTCTGGGGGGAGACAGCAGGGGACTCTCCCCACTGGGGAATAGTGGACCCTCACCCCCTCACCCTCCAACCCTCTGGTCATGGACTTGGACCCTGTGGCCCTAAAGGCCAATCTGTTCTGCTCCTCAGTAACATGTGAAGCACCATGCATGTCCTTAATGGATAAACAGACTGGAGCTGTTCCTCTGTTTGACCAGTTGGTTCTGACCAGTTGGTTCTGACCTGTTGATTGGTTCATTCCTTACGGAGAAAAGAAAATAGGGATTTGGAATGTGTTGGTTTATAATCCTATTCTGGAGGGCTACTGCATGAAAATGAATAAAGCATGTCTATGGGCTTTAGAGAAACATACCGTACCCAGGGTCATTATGTAGTGTGTGTGTGTGTGTGTGTGTGTGTGTGTGTGTGTGTGTGTGTGTGTGTGTGTGTGCGTGTGTGTGTGTGTGTGTGTGTGTGTGTGTGTGTGTGTGTGTGTGAATTATGCATGTTAGGGCCTGCTCATTCTTCACTTGTGAAATAAATAATTCTCACCTGCCTCAGAGAGAAATAAAGGTATTGAAGGAGTATATAATGGAGAGGAGGAGGCAAGGATATATTCTCCTGTCTCTTAAAAAATATTTATGCATCTTTCTTCTGGTTGTTTGTGTTTGTGGAGGATGACTTATCAGATTGAAGTTCCATTCAGGCCTTCAGTCAGCCAGGGGAAGCAGGCAGATGCCTTTCTCTCCTACCCTTTGGAGAATAGGAGCCTTGAATTTGAATTTCAGAGTCAGGGAGCGAGAGAGAGAGAGAGAGGGAGGAGGGGGTTGAGGTGAGATTTGAAGCAGGCGTCGTTGAGAAAGGGCCGGCAGTGTGCGTCCCTCCCCTCCCCCCTACTAGGGGCCCCGATCGATACCAACTCTGAGCAATAAAGCTTTCCCCCTGTCATCTCAGCAGAATACAAAGCAGAATGGAGAGAGAGAGGGGGAGAGGGAGGGAGAGAGAGGGAGAGGGGTGAAAAGCTGTTCCACTAGCCAGACCAATTTCCTACCCCCCTCAACCCACAACCACCACTCCCTCCCTCCTTCGTTCAATCGCTCTTGCTCTCCTCTCCCAAATGCACACCATGTCCCTGTGCTCAGACTGTAGAAGTCTGATATCTCTCCATTATAAATAGAACAGATTATATAAAGAATACAATGAGACACATTATTCCTCTGATTATCACAGGGAGAGATGGAGGGATGGAGGGAAAAGAGAGGTAAAACATCCAGAGGATCAGATGGATGAATGGTGAACATGATAGTGGTATGATAGGATGAAGGGAGTGAGAAAAGATGGGATGGAAGGTAAAGGAAGAGGGGGAATATGGGATGGGGATACACTGAGGAAGGATTACACTGAGAGAGAGAGAAGGATGTACTGATAGTGGTAGAGGGGATGGGGATACAGGAGGAAGGATTACACTGAGAGAGAAGGATGTACTGATAGCGGTAGAGGGGATGGGGTTACAGGAGGAAGGATTACACTGAGAGAGAAGGATGTACTGATAGCGGTAGAGGGGATGGGGATACAGGAGGAAGGATTACACTGAGAGAGAAGGATGTACTGATAGCGGTAGAGGGGATGGGGTTACAGGAGGAAGGATTACACTGAGAGAGAGAAGGATGTACTGGTAGAGGGGTGGGGGATACAGGAGGAAGGATTACACTGAGAGAGAGAGATGGATGTACTGATAGAGGTAGAGGAGGAAGAGGAATATTGATGAGGAAAAGCAGAATAGAGAGAGGAAGATGGAAAAGGTGAGAGAAAGAGAGAGAGCACAAAGCAGAGAGCGTTAGGCAGAGAAAGAGGGAGAGAGAGAGGGGGGAGAGAGAGGGGAGAGGGGGGAGAGAGGGAGGGGGGTAGAGAGAGAAAGAGAGAGAGAGGGGGGAGGTTAGGGAGTCAAACAGCAATCCCTTGAATTGAGAGCCAATTACAGTAATTGTAATCTAGATTCAAAGCAGCCATGACACACACAAACACACACACAAACACACACAAACACACACTACACACAGAGAGGAGCACTTAGGCACACAGACAAAAGACAGGAGAATGGTGTGTGTGTGTGTTTTCAGTGCGGCACATTCTCTCTCTGTTCTTCTCCATTGAATGGCAGGACAGGAATCAGCCGCCAATCAGCCATTGTGCTGCTGACAATTTAATAACATTTCTCTATGCTGACCCCCACAATGCTACTGTGTTTGTTTCACCTCAGTCCGGCACCCCACAACCCTCTCTCACCCCCTCTACCTTCCTCTGTCTCTCACTCTCTCCTTTATTGGGAGAATATAGTGTAAATCCTTCATCCCTCTTCACTTTCTCTACCTTTATTGTCCTCTCTCTCTCCGTCTCCTCCTCTCTGTCTCACTGCACTCGTTCACCGGGATACCTGCTCTCTTCCCTTCTTTCTGTCCTCTTCTCTTTCAGCCCTCTTTTCTCCTAGAACTCACCACTCAGTCTATATGCTCTTACACCCCTCTACCATCCTCCCTTCTTCTCTGCTTCCTGTATGTTTTATCCTTTCTTTTTTTAGATGACCATTTTCTTTACCTCTCTCTCTCTCTCTCTCTCTCTCTCTCTCTCCTGCATGTTTCTTTACTGTTATAGCCTCATTTTGACAACTCTCTCTTTCTCTTTCATCATCTCTCTCCACATCCCTCTCTCTCTCTTTCTCTTTCTTTCTCTCCCTCATCCCTCTCTCCCTCCCTCCACCCTATGCGTTCCCTGGGGAGGTCAGTAATAATGGTAGTGATGGAGTGAGAGAGGGAGGTGCGATTATTGTCTTGTCGGGAGTCAGACGAATCGATCGGCCCAGAAATATGAGGCGCGAGAAAGAGCCGCTGTGTCAGATACAATAACCACCAGCTCCCGGGGGCTTAGACACACACACACACACACACACACACACACACACACACACACACACACACACACACACACACACACACACACACACACACACACACATTTCATAAACTGACGCAAACACACACATTCATTTATACAGACAAAAACACAAGCGTACACATATACACACACCGACATCCTCTCTCTCTTTCATTAACACACAAACGGATATATACTAGTTTCTCTCTGAGAAAACCAACAGGCAGGCAGACAGGATGATCATTCATATCGCTTGAAATCAGATATACAGTGACACTTCTTTATTCATAAGTTTTCCTCACACATGTAGACAAGGACATGACGATAAAATCACACACCGCTCACACACGCATGTATAAACAGACGTAAACACACACACACACACACACACACACACCGAGACCTTTCGCTGCTGTTGCCTGGCAACGCGTGTCCAATCAAGGTGCAGAGCAGTGTCCAGTGAAGTCAGAGCTGCTGCTGACCAGCAGAGAGAAAGAGGGAGAGAGAGGTTGTTAGTTTACGTAGTGTACATGTAGATGCATATGTGTAGATATAGAAAGTTTGAATTTAAAGGAGAAAAAAAGTGATGAGAGAGAGGAAGAGAGAGATAGAGGTGGGCCTGGTGAAGGTGAAAGAGGAGGAGGATGGAGAGAATGACTAAGAGAAAGAAACTGCACCATCATTTTAATTCTTACATGATAATTAATACAGATGATTTACTTTCCCACAGACCATTATATCTCCTCATCCTATGGCCAAGTAATGATAACACTTTCCCTTTCAGTCTACCATTACAGTGATGCTCTGACAGAGTTCTGTCTGTCTAAACTAGCTGGACTGTGTGTGTGTGTTATTACTGAGTCTTGGCTGGTCCCATGGTAGAGACAGGTGTTATCTTGTTTTCACCCCCGCTGGTTTCCATACACCACCTAAACCTCTCACACTCCTACAAGTACAGTTTATAATCCTGGACTCCCCCACACCCACAGTGGTGAGACAAACACACATTGTTGGTCCAACACCAGTGTAAAGATGAGGGATGTGTGTATCTGCTCTGTGCTCCCCCTGTGGTGGCTGTACAATAGATGGGAGCTCCAGAGAGATGTTGAATGGTCCCTGTACTGACCCATTCTGGACGCCATTTCCCTCCCCTCCCTCTCTCTCCCAGTGACAGTGCAGTGATTGATGTTACTCAAAGGCCCCAGCCTCCCCATCCTCCTCCCTGGGGTCCCACTATCAGATTGTGTGTGTGTGTGTGTGTGCAATTTTGTTTTTATTTCTGTGTATGTGTTTTTATACCGTATAAAATATATATAGTTAAATCAATACAATTTCACAAATAACTGAGTTATTGTTAATCAAATACAACAGAGTATTGCTGAAATTCCATGAAAGGATATTTTTATTTATTTACTGTTGTATGTCATTGTGTTGGTTCCTAATCATTATGTTATTCTATAACATCTATGATATTGTGTTGCCCAAATAAGGGTCTTACCCCAGCATCTTCAGAGTGGCCAGAATGGGTCTGGTTGTCATAGTAACCAAGGCTTAGACCTCCTCAAAGGCAGGAAGGACCCCCTTGTCCCTGGACATGACATGACACACACCCACACACACACACACACACACACACACACACACACACACACACACACACACACACACACACACACACACACACACACACACACACACACAGGGGAGAGGGGGGATGGTGGTAGTAGGGCCACGGTCAAATCCAGGCTGCCCAGACGACCTCTGACCCATAGACACACCCCCTCCCCACACACAGTCTGTCACTGTCTCTGGACAACCATGACTGCTGGGGTGACCACCTTCTACCACACACACACATGCAAACTTGAGAGCTCTCCGTCGATAGTTTTTGAATTAGTGAATGAGTGGGATGAGAGAGAGAGTGGGAGAGAGGGAATGAGAGAAAGGGAGAGATAGGGGAGAGAGAGAGAGCCAGAGACAGAGAGAGTGGGAGAGAGGGAATGAGAGAAAGGGAGAGAGATCGGGGGAGAGAGAGAGAGAAAGAGGGAATGAAAGAAAGGGAGAGGAAGAGGGGGGGCACAGTTCCCTCTCCTTGGCCTCGGACTGATGCTATCTGCATCTGGTTAAAGGTAAAACAAAAAATATAATAATAATAATCTGTAAGTGGAATTGATTGCCAATACTGCCCTCATGTGGCTGACTCATACTACTTCAGAGAAAACCATATTTCCACTGTAGTAGTGAACTCAAACTGGTTGGACAGCGGTAGTGCTGCACTTACTAAAGTTTTCCTCCGTTGGAGGAATGGGGCTGAGCGGTGAGAGGGGTTGTTGTTTGTGGGGATGTTGTGATGGCTCACATCTCCCACCACATGTGACAGCGAGAACTATAACAGAGACAGTCTGAGTAGGTAGAACCAACAAAAGTGCCAATATAATGAAAACTTTTGAGCATGTAGATGAAATGTTTGGTAAAACTTGACTTAAAGTCGACAGCAGGTATAATGCTATATCACTTGTTATAAACATGTATGAGCCTTTGTAATATCTTATTGAATGGTATATGATGGGTTAAGTCTCTAACTGGCCAGGTAATGCACTGCAAAACATTTAGATCTCACCTAGATATCTCTTAGAATGCATTGACTTGACGTCTTGCCAAGGTAAGTTATCTTAGTGCACAGGCAGATAATCTAGCTGATTTTAAACTTAAAAAGGCTTCATACAAGTGAGGTAAAATACATTATCTTATTTCAAGATATTAATAAGACATCTAAACAAGACAAATTATCTTTGTGTACTGGCAGACCATTTTGCTTACTTTAACCCACAAAAGGCTTGATTGCATTGATGCATTTTTTTATCTTCAAGCATTTTCTGGGTAAGCAAAATCAACTTAAAACAAGTACTTTTCACTTAATTATGTCAATACAATACTAAAAAAGCTAGGTAGAATTGAAACGTTTTGCAGTGACTGCAGTAGTGTCAGCCGTAGGGTTGTTTTTCTCTGAGCTGTGAGTGACAGTTTCCAGCCACACTGTCTTTCCACTGACAGTCTTCCACCTCTTCTTTCTCCTCCTCTATTTCTTAGGTCTCATTCTCTCCCACTCTTTAACCTCATGTGTCCCCCTTTCTCTTCCTCTCTGACCCCACTTCCTACTACTACTGTTTACTTCCTCTTCTCTTTCAATTCAATTCAATTCAAGGGGCTCTTCTCATTCTCTCTCTCTCTCTCTCTCTCTCTCTCTCTCTGTCAGGATGTGGGGAGGGGGTGGGGCATGTGTGGGGGCGTGGACAACAAGAGGGAGGAAGAATGATTTTTATCACTCACCGTTGGGTTCCAAGAGCAAGAGAGCAAGAGAGATAAATAGAGAGAGAGAGACAGAGAGAGTGTGTGTCAGAAAGAAAGTAGAGGCCACACACCCTCAGACAGTCAGACAGATATGACCAAGACAGCATCTCTAGCAGCGATGGACTTCTGCAGTATGTGGTTACCAGGTGAGTGTCTGTGCCTCTCTCTGCCTTCATTATCACGGACCAATTAAGCTCGCCCTGTGTGTGTTTTTCTGTCTGTCTGTCTGTCTGTCTGTCTGTCTGTCTGTCTGTCTGTCTGTCTGTCTGTCTGTCTGTCTGTCTGTCTGTCTGTCTGTCTGTCTGTCTGTCTCTGTGTGTGTGTGTGTGTGTGTGTGTGTGTGTGTGTGTGTGTGTGTGTGTGTGTGTGTGTGTGTGTGTGTGTGTGTGTGTGTGTATGTGTGTGTGTGTGTGTGTGTGTGTGTGTGTGTGTGTGTGTCTTGGCTGAGCCAGTTGATTAGCACCGCTGGGTCTAACGAGCATGGCTAATTAGAGCACATCAAATAGAGGCAGATGGATGGAGGTGTGGATGTCTGTCGCAGGCAGAGAGAAAGGTCAGACACGTCTCTCCAGGGTGGACAGGAATGCAGTGTGTGTGTGTGTTTTCTGTACAAGTATTTGCTATCTCTTATCCATCTCTTGTCATTACAACTGTTTAAACAGAGAACCTAAAAGGTACACTTTAGTTATATGTCCTACATAACAGGATTAGAAGTGGTATTTAGCTACATATAGATGGTCATGTTTTAATGGCAAATCAAGATGATAGAAATGGTTTCTCAAAAATACATTCACAGGAAATGATTAATCAATAACAGTCTATCAACAATCTATCAACAAACGTCAATAGTATTACTGAATGTCATGAATAATCAGTTATAGATAACATCACAGAGAACCATTTACGGTATGTGCGTGCGTATTCATTTGATGGGAATGATTCATGCGATGAAGCACCTTGTGCCACGTGGACAGTGATGAATGTAAAATCAACCCCCCTGTACATTCCTGTGACCAGGCCATGATGACGGGATGACACATCATATTATGGTGTCCATGTAGTACAATAACACTGCTGGATAGAGAATGAGGTTACTCGGGTGAATACTTGACTTGAGGGGTGAACTACAGTGTCTCATCTAGGCTTTGAATTATGCACAGACAATACAGTTCAGTATTCATTGTGTTAAGGTTTCAGTATGCAGTTTGTTAACTGACAGGATTATCACACAACACTACTGACCCTTAAGAGTGTCATTGGCAGTTATAGTCCAATGACTGTACAATGTTTTCATTTAATGATTTCATAGCAATAGTGAAATATTAATGGAATTTTCATCATGAGTTTCTTCAGGAGACTTCATTTCCCAGGCCCCCCCTTGGCACCAGAGTGATCTCCTTAAGCAGAAATTGAAGGTTCAGTTGAGTTCAGTTGAGTTCAGTTTCACCCAGAATACCCCTGGGAGAACACACCATAGAAACAGAATGCATAGAACATGTCATGAAAAGGCATATCATGCTGTGCACTATGCAACTATATACAGCAGTATACAGTACAGTTTGTGAGGCTGTCCTATCTAGACATCCATTTCAATGGCACCTATTGGTTGAGTGGTGGTAAGGCTTCTGAGAATAGCTTCTCTGCTTCCAACGGCAGCTAGAGGAGAGACTATAAAGGCTGACAAGTATCAGTAGTTACAGTTGAAGTCAGAAGTTTACATACACTTAGGTTGAAGTCATTAAAACTCATTTTTCAACCACTCCACAGATTTCATGTTAACAAACTATAGTTTTGGCAAGTCGGTTAGGACGTCTACTTTGTGCATGACACAAGTAATTCTTCCAACAAGTGTTTACAGACAGATTATTTCACTTATAATTCACAATATCACAATTCCAGTGGGTCAGAAGTTTACATACACTAAGTTGACTGTGCCTTTAAACAGCTTGAGAAATTCTAGAAAATGATGTCATGGCTTTAGAAGCTTCTGATAGGCTAATTGACATCATTTGAGTCAATTGGATGTGTACCTGTGGATATATTTCAAGGACTACCTTCAAACTCAGTGCCTCTTTGCTCGACATCATGGGAAAATGAAAAGAAATCAGCCAAGACCTCAGAAAAAAATTGTAGACCTCCACAAGTCTGGTTCATCCTTGGGAGCAATTTCCAAACGCCTGAAGGTACCACGTTTTATCTGTACAAACAATAGTATGCAAGTATAAACACCATGGGACCACGCAGCCGTCATACTGCTCAGGAAGGAGATGCGTTCTGTCTCCTAGAGATGAACGTACTTTGGTGAGAAAAGTGCAAATCAATCCCAGAACAACAGCAAAGGACCTTGTGAAGATGCTGGAGGAAACAGGTACAAAAGCAGCTATATCCACAGTCCTATATCGACATAGCCTGAAAGGCTGCTCAGCAAGGAAGAAGCCACTGCTCCAAAACCGCCATAAAAAAGCCAGACTACGGTTTGCAACTGCACATGGGAACAAAGATCGTACTTTTTGGAGAAATGTCCTCTGTTCTGATTAAACAAAAATGGAACTGTTTGACCATAATGACCATCGTTATGTTTGAAGGAAAAAGGGGGAGGCTTGCAAACAGAAGAACACCATCCCAACCGTGAAGCACGGGGGTGGCAGCATCATGTTGTGGGGGTGCTTTGCTGCAGGAGGGACTGGTGCACTTCACAAAATAGATGGCATCATGAGGAAGGAAAATGATGTGGATATAATGAAGCAATATCTCAAGACATCAGTTAGGAAGTTAAAGATTGGTTGCAAATGGGTCTTCTAA
Organism: Thymallus thymallus; assembly: GCA_023634145.1. Taxonomy (NCBI): domain Eukaryota; kingdom Metazoa; phylum Chordata; class Actinopteri; order Salmoniformes; family Salmonidae; genus Thymallus; species Thymallus thymallus. Next base: position 14,746,516 of record CM042416.1, read on the forward strand.
ATGGACACTGACCCCAAACATACTTCCAAAGTTGTGGCAAAATGGCTTAAGGACAACAAAGTCAAGGTATTGGAGTGGCCATCACAAAGCCCTGACCTCAATCCTATAGAAAATTAGTGGGCAGAACTGAAAAAGAGTGTGCGAGCAAGGAGGCCTACAAACCTGACTAAGTTACACCAGTTCTGTCAGGAGGAATGGGCCAAAATTCACCCAACTTATTGTGGGAAGCTTGTGGAAGGCTACCTGAAACGTTTGACCCAAGTTAAACAATTTAAAGGCAATGCTACTAAATACTAATTGAGTGTATGTAAACTTCAGACCCACTGGGAATGTGATGAAAGAAATAAAAGCTGAAATAAATCATTCTCTCTACTATTATTGTATTATTTCACATTCTTAAAATAAAGTGGTGATCCTAACTGACCTAAGACAGGGAATTTTTACTAGGATTAAATGTCAGAATTGTGTATGTGTGTGTGTGTGCATGCGTGTGTGTGTGTGCAAGTAGGGCGGCAGGTAACCTAGCCGTTAGGAACGTTGGGCCAGTAGCTGACAGGTTGCTGGTTCGAATCTGTGAGCTGACGAGGTGAGAAATCTGCCCTTGAGCAAGGCACTTAACACTAATTTCTCCTTTAAGTCGCTCTGGATAAGAGCGTCTGCTAAATGACTAAAATGTAAGTCTGTGTATCCCAAAGTGTTTGTGCGACAGTACGTGTGAGTGAACATGAGAAAGCAGTAGAGTAATATTAATAGCCATACTGACAGTAAGTGTTGGGTTTAGCACTCTGTGTTCAAGCTGGTGTGAGCTAGGGGAAGTAGAGGGGGGGAAGTGAGAGAGACATACAACACACCATGATGCACTGGCGTCACCCCAAGCTACTGTATATACACTACTACCCTCACTACACTGCCATCACCCCAGGCTATTGTATATACACTACTACCCTCAATACACTGGAGTCACCCCAGGCTACTGTATATACACTACTACCCTCACTACACTGGCATCACCCCAGGCTATTGTATATACACTACTACCCTCAATACACTGGCGTCACCCCAGGCTACTGTATATACACTACTACCCTCACTACACTGGCATCACCCCAGGCTACTGTATATACACTACTACCCTCACTACACTGGCGTCACCCCAGGGTACTGTATATACACTACCCTCACTACATACGCAATAATGCACAAGGTGGTGTGGTACATGGCCAATATACCACGGCTAAGGGCTGTTCTTATGCACATCCAGTGCCTGGATACTGTGTTATATTGGCCATATACATTTACATTTTACTCATTTATCAGACGCTCTTATCCAGAGCAACTTACAGTAGTGAGTGCATACATTTTCATACTGGTACCCCATGTGTACCACAAACCCCCGAGGTGCCTTATTGCTATCATACACTAGTTACCAACGTAATTTGTGTCATACCCGTGGTATACGGTCTGATATACCATGGCTGTCAGCCAATCAGCATTCAGGGCTCAAACCACCCACTTTATAAATACCACTAACACTGTCTTCCCACATTACACTACATATCACTAACACTGCCTTCCCACAATACACTACATATCACTAAAACTGTCTTCCCACATTACACTACATATCACTAACACGGTCTCCCCACATTACACTACATACCACTAACACTGTCTTCCCACATTACACTACATATCACTAACACTGCCTTCCCACATTACACTACATATCACTAACACTGTCTTCCCACATTACACTACATATCACTAAAACTGTCTTCCCACATTACACTACATATCACTAACACTGTCTTCCCACATTACACTACATATCACTAACACTGTCTTCCCACATTACACTACATACCACTAACACTGTCTTCCCACATTACACTACATATCACTAACACTGTCTTCCCACATTACACTACATATCACTAACACTGTCTTCCCACATTACACTACATATCACTAACACTGTCTTCCCACATTACACTACATATCACTAACACTGTCTTCCCACATTACACTACATATCACTAACACTGTCTTCCCACATTACACTACATATCACTAACATTGTCTTCCCACATTACACTACATATCACTAACATTGTCTTCCCACATTACACTACATACCACTAACACTGTCTTCCCACATTACACTACATATCACTAACACTGTCTTCCCACATTACACTACATATCACTAACACTGTCTTCCCACATTACACTACATATCACTAACACTGTCTTCCCACATTACACTACATATCACTAACACTGTCTTCCCACATTACACTACATGCTGTATCACTAACACTTTCATCTCACAAACAGACCTGAAACTCTTTGAGGTGCGCTCGATTTAGCTTGTAGTTTGCACTTTTGAGACTACTCCATTGGTTTCGTTGTGGATTCATTGAATTGCTTCCCCATATCTGAGACTAAATTAAGATGTGTTCTATTTTTGATCTATTTTAGAGGGATCCTTCCTGTGGTTAGATCTGAAGTGCTGATGTGCATGTCATTGGTGAAAGACAGCCAATGGGCTTTTCTATCTGACCACTGCTTCCCCTAGCAGACCCTGTGTCTGCAGAATAAAAAAAACCCTGACTGTCACAAGTACTGCTCTGCCCCTGCTCTTTCCTCTGTTCTCTCTTAACCATCCTGGATGTAGCTATTCAGATTGGGCCTTGATGACCTCCCCACTATTCGTTTTTATTGGTTTGGTTTAACTGATTCAGACCTGGGTCTCCAGGCAAGGGGACTCTCTGGCCAATCAACAACATTAGTCAATCATTGAACTACTGGAGAGAAAGGAAACCCAGCAGCTCTACAGACATTGAGGCCTGGTATTAAATATCCCTGTTGCTAAATAACCTCATCCATAGTAATTGTTGGTAATACACTGAGTGCACGTGTTCAGTATCTCACTACTGCCCCCTATTGGTTGGTAAGTGGTCCTGCTCAGAGTACGTGAGCGGCGCGGTCGGAAATCCTGCTCACTGCCCAATAGCTCTGACCCCTCCATCTCCTTTCCAACCAATCCTCACAGAAAAATTCGCTCCATTCATGAAAATCCCAATTTAACCAACACCCATCTGTTTTTGTGACTACCTGGACCTTCCAAACCAAATGATTTGAATGAAAAGTATTTTAATAAACATGAAAAGGTGAATGTGAGAAGCGCTCATAATTTAAAATAGGCTACATGTCATATTAAACAGCATATAAACACTCTAGCCAGACAGGGAGACGAAGGATGAACGGAAATTAATTATTTGGGCTATATTATTTAATAGCCTACAAAGAAATACACTGTGAAGTATTTGCGAGTGCGACACACTAGGCTGGTAGGGAGTCAGTGACATTAAGCGCTCAACATTGTTGTATTAATTCATTATAGTATATAAAATGCGCATATAGGCTGTGACTAACCTACAAATTAAACAAAAATGGCTTTTTAATCTCAGTATACAATGCCTTTTAATTCATTTTTAGAAACACCAGTTTGGCCAGAGCCTGTGGCTTCAGGCTCATGCGATGGTGCATGGAGAGCAGGCCAGCAGCGCAGCATATCCTCTCCACGCTTGCAGAGCCACTTGGGATGCTAAACACACGTTTGGCCATCCCAGGCTGGGCAGGGATACAGAGGTTTTTTTTCTATAGGTAGGCCTAAAGGTTTTTAGGCAAAATAACCCAATCAAAACGGAAAGCTCTTTGAAAGTTGGAATATGCCAGGCCTATTGGGCCAAAATCAATTATGGCTGATTGTATAGATAATAGCACAACAATTAAGGAAACACTTTAAATACTTTGTTACAATGGCACACTTAGTTATCTACCCACCTCGTTCCTTTCTTTTAGCACGTGCACGTAGTAAGTACACCATCATGCATTCAGGATATGTGTCTTTTCAGATTCCACAATGATTCTTTAGTTAGATCACCGCACTCACTCTCTTGCTCTTGGTCCTCATATTTGTTGTGGAAATTATATCACCGCATTCCTTCTCGTACTCTTGGTCCTCATCTTTGTAAGTGACCTTGATTTTGCACATGTGCGTTTTATCAGTTTCTTAATGAAAATATTTAGCGAACTCCATGACAGTAGCTAAAGGAAGGGGCTATAACAGCAGACAAGTAGCCTACAAATGCATACTGGGCCGGGCATGCCCTGAGCTCCTGATGTGAGCGATACTGGAGTGCTTTTGGAGCGAAATTGGAGCGGCCAACACTCAAGCCTTTGGGAACCTTGCTCCGCGCTCCAGTTAAATTGGGCACGCTCCGCTCACATACTCTGGTCCTGCTCCATAGCCCAGAGGCCAGTACAAGGGAAGTCTCTGTAGTGCTATGCCATTACTCATATAGATAATAACCTATTACGGAAATAGTAGCCTATTTAGTATGCTGGTTGTACTTTGTTAATGTGTATTGTCGTTTTACAGTTTAGTTTTGTTATGACTTCAAAAAGTAAAACTGTTTTTTGTAATCTTTGATAATAAAAAAACGAGCAATTATCTTACTATGAGAAGTAATCCTTTATACTGGAACCATAGAGAGAAAGAGAGGGGAGGGGGGTGATAGAGAGAACTGGGAGGAAGGGGAGAGAGAGGGGGATGTTTTTAATAATGCAGGTGGCAGATATAATTAGTTGGTCGTTGGGTGGATTTGCATGTTTTCATAAAAGGGAAGTTGGTGTAAGGGAGGGAGGGAGTGTATCAGCAAAGACGAGTGTCTATGTCTGTAGATATTGTGGCTTCTCACAGAATAAGCGGTAGTTAATACAGTAACTGCCAAATAAAACATCTGTTATGGTAACTTTGTTTAAAAATAATTAACGTAACATAATTCACTTCAATATTAGATTTTATTTACAGTGAATTGTGTAACCCCCCAATTATCTCTCTCTCTCTCTCTCCCTCCCTCTCCCCCTACCCCCCCCCCCCCCTACCCGCCCCAACCCACTATCTGATTCCACCCCGTTCCTCCTCTCTCTTTCCCTCCCTCACCCCCCTCGACTTGCTGTCTATGGGGACAGTCCCAGCCCTGACTGTCTGTGTGTACAGTAGAGATGAGAGGAGAGGAAGTGTTGTGGTGTAATGTAGTGATGACTCTACAGTGAGTAACATCAGTGTAGAGGTGTCTAGTAGGGCTCTGTTCCCACTCAAACCTCTGTAGGGCCTATTGTTAGACCAAACAAACACTTCTGTACATATAGGAAAGAATGAAACGGAGGCTGCACAGCAAAAAATATCACTGCATATACAAAAGCCGATACTGCGTTGTGACATCATATTTCAGCGCCAGTAACATCAGCCAAAAGCATTTACACTTTCTATTTTTTCTTTTGTTGTATGATTCTCTGTATAATGCTTCAACTGAACCTGAACCTGCTGACTCCCATGTCATTAGTTGTTAATTTGAACCTAAACCTAATCATCTCTCTCTCTCTCTCTCATAGATATCAGGATGTCAAAGCCAGTAGAGGTTGAGAACACAGGGGCTGACTCTCCAATGGAGAGCACAGGTATTTGTCTGTGTGTGTAGGGGTGTGTGTATGTGTGCCTGAAAGTGTGCATATGTGTATAATGAATTTCTAATTGTCCCCCCCCCCACACACACACAGATTCAGAACGGAACGGTCCTGACTCAAATCATCAGGTATGTGTCTGCTTGGTGCTTCGGTCTCTCACTTCACCTACATTTCAGTATTGATATCACTGGTAATATAACATAACAATCAGTTAGTCATTTTCAATGGTGACAATCATGATCTGAATAAAACACACATTAGGTCTGAAAAGTAAAGATGACTGACAACAAGTAGCCTAATACCCAGCCACAATTATCAATACAGTAGGGCACGTGCTAAAAGAAAGGAACGAGGTGGGTAGATAACTAAGTGTGCCATTGAAACAAAGTATTTAAAGTGTTTCCTTAATTGTTGTGCTATTATCTATACAATCGGCCATAATTGATTTTGGCCCAATAGGCCTGGCATATTCCAACTTTCAAGGAGCTTTCTGTGTGTTTCCTAAATCTGGTCCTGTTGACCCCAAGGGATGCACATTTCTGGTTTTACCCTAGCAAAATACACTTGATTCCACGTATCACAGGCTGGATGACGAGTTGCTATGTGGAATAGGTGTGTTGGGGTCCCCAGGACCAGGATTTGGAAACACTGCAGTAGTGCATTAGTTTTTATTATAATTTATGCTTCTCTGTACTGATGGTATTTGTCCTTTTTACAGGTTCAGCAGATGAAAATCAGTCCCTTTCCCCTTTCTCCAACCCTCAGCAGCAACAAGGTGAGTGTGTGTGTGTGTGTGTGTTTTGTGTGTGTTTTGTGTGACCACACTATAGAGTATTTTGCCACATTTGCATACAGATTGACAGGTATGCAAAACAGTCAGACTAGCCAGTTTGGACATGTCCATTCCAGGAAGAAGGATTGACTATCCCTCTTTTGTAAAGAAAATAAAGGCACCTTCATTTTTGGCATGCAGGTTACCACAGCAGACAGAGCAGAACAGTCAGCTAACTTTTATCTGTTGGCCCTTCGTTTGACTGTATCCCTCGTTCTCTCTCCTCCTCTCAGAATAAGATGGAAGAGTGTGGTGAGATGTCCCCGGTGCCTCCCTCACACCACAGCCACGCCCCCTCACAGACACCCCTCCCACACACACAGCTCATGCTGACCGGCTCCCAACTGGCCGGGGTAAGACAAGAGAAGAGGAGGGGTGGCACTGTGCACACTCACAAAAACACAGACACATGCTTATGGTCTGGTTTGAGTTAAAAACACAGACACATGCTTATGGCCTGGCTTGAGTTCACTGCTTTTTTCGTTCTTCCTTCTCTCTGCTCTTCCTCTCTTCCTCTCACCCTCTCCTTCTTTCTCTCTCTGTCCCCCTCTCTCTCTCTTTCTCTGTGTCTCTCTCTCTCTCTATCTCTCTCTCTCTCGCTCGGTGTCTCTTTCTCAGTTGACGGCTCTCTTGCCAGCACAGCAACAGTTGTTACTACAGCAGGCTCAGGCTCAGCTTCTAGCTGCAGCTGTTCAGCAGTCTGTTCAGCAGTCTGTTCAGCAGTCCAACGCAGCTCATGCAGCTCATGCAGCTCATGCAGCTCATGCAGCTCATGCAGCCCACGCAGTCCATGCAGCCCACGCAGCCGCCCAAGCCAATCAGCAAGCTCAGGCAGCCGCAGCAGCCAATCAACAGGCCCAGCATCAGCAGACGGGACAGACAGGGCAGCAGGGCCAATCACAGCCCCAGGGACAGGGACAGAGCACACAGGAACAGACAGGTCAACCTGTCCCTGTCCCGCCCACTCATCCCCAGCTCACCCTCTCTCAGCCAATCCAGCTCACCGCCCAGGTAATGACAACCAATCTAAAGGCCACATCCTGGTGGGGAAGTGTCTTGATTCAGGAGCAAGTCTGGGATCCTCAGTTTGTATTGATCTTTTTTTTTTAATCGCTTGTGTTGCTCTGCTGTTCTTTCAGTCTTTTCTCTTGGCTTCTATATGAAGGGGTTGTTTTCCTTTGTTCGCTGTACATTTGTTTTCTCTCCATCTCTGATCCCTCTGTTCTTTCCTCCTGTCTCCCTGCAGGACATCCAGCAGTTATTGCAGCTGCAGCAGTTGGTTCTGGTGCCAGGACACCACCTGCAGTCTCCTCAGTTCCTCCTCCCACAGCACCAAGGGCAGCAAGGTGGGCTCCTCGCACTAGCCACTACCACTGGTCCTATTATATTGGGACAGTGCCCTGAAGATGGGCTTCAAAACAGATTTTATTTATTCATAAATGCCAACTGTTGACAACCATTAACAGGTTCTTCAACTGTCTAGCACTAAAATGCCTAGCACTGGGTTCTCTGATCGACCAAGGAGCTTTGTGGAATATTACATGTGTTGTCTGATCACATAACTGATCATACTGATTCCCTCTCTTCTTCGCTCCTCAGGACTGCTATCAACACCAAATTTGATTCAGCTACCTCATCAAAACCAAGGGAGCCTCCTGTCCACTCCCACCAGGCTGGGGCTCCAAGCAAAGGTAGGCCCACTGAGGAAACACCCAGGCTTTGAGAGAGGCTACATGCCCAGCTCTTTCCAACAAACATCTCTTCTCATCATTCTGTCATATCCAGTAAACGCCTCTCTTCTGCTATATAATTCTCTCTCTCTTTCGCTCTCCCCCTCTCTTTCTCCTCCTCCTCCCCCTCTCCCCTTGTAGAGAGACAAGGCTGTGGAGGGCAGTGGGGTCATGACCTCTGTGTCCTCCGTGACCTCTCACCCCGAGGAGCCCAGTGACCTGGAGGAACTGGAGGTGTTCGCCCGCACCTTCAAACAGAGACGCATCAAACTGGGCTTTACACAGGTACGCCTTTCTGTGTGTGTGTGTGTGTGTGCGTGTGTGTGTGTGTGTGCGTGTGTGTGTGTGTGCGTGCTAACTCTCTGTTTTACTCCCTCCCTCGCTCTCTTAGGGTGACGTAGGAATGGCCATGGGTAAGCTATATGGGAATGATTTCAGCCAGACCACCATCTCTCGCTTTGAGGCCCTCAACCTGAGCTTTAAGAACATGTGCAAACTCAAACCACTACTGGAGAAGTGGCTCAATGATGCAGGTGAGAGGGGAGGGTGGGGGATGAGAGAGAGGATGGGAGGATGGAAGTAGGGAGGAGAGGAGAGGAGAGGAGAGGAGAGGAGAGGAGAGGAGAGGAGAGGAGAGGAGAGGAGAGGAGAGGAGAGGAGAGGAGAGGAGAGGAGAGGAGAGGAGAGGAGAGGAGAGGAGAGGAGAGGAGAGGAGAGGAGAGGAGAGGAGAGGAGAGGAGATTGGTGAAAGAGAAAGGTGTATGACACTTTGAATCAATCAATAAATCAGTAGATTAATTAGCCTTGAATTAATGAAGATACTGTATATCTGTAGAATGAGGATACCAGTTAGTGTGATTTTAAATCAACCCACTAATCAATCTCTGTTTGACAGAGACCATGTCCACAGACAGCACTATGCCCAGCCCCAGCTCTATGTCCTCTTCCTCTATGGGCTTCGAGGGCCTGCCAGGCCGACGCAGGAAGAAGAGAACCAGCATCGAGACGAACGTCCGCGTGGCCCTGGAGAGAGCCTTCATCACGGTGAGAGAAATGACATATCACTGACATAAGGCCTTCATAACACTGTCATACAGGAGACATAAATCTTAAGCTGACATAACATCTACATCTAGTTTTTGCCCTCAGAAGAACACTATATCACTGTGATATCAGTGAGGTGATATAAGTTAAGTGTGTATTAGTACTAATGTGTCCATCTCTGTCTCTCCCGTGTGTCAGCAGAACCAGAAGCCTACCTCAGAGGAGATCCTGTGCATCGCGGACCAGCTCAGCATGGAGAAGGAGGTGATCCGCGTGTGGTTCTGCAACCGCCGCCAGAAAGAGAAGCGTATCAACCCCAACAGTGCCACCCCTCCCTTGCCCAGCCAGCCCCCCCAAGCCCCACTGACGCACAAACCCCCTTGCTACAGCCCACACATGGTATGACCTGACCCGCACCCAGCCTTTCCCTTCCTGCACCCCACCTAAAGCCTTACATGGTATGGCCTGAGCCGCATGATCCCCCTCTCCCAACCTTACCCATCACAATTCTCCCCCCTATATGAATGGTGTCTCCCGCATGTCATGTTGGATGTTTTTCTGCACCCCCTGTTCTAGTGTGCAGATGGTACTACCCAACCTGCAATGCTTTAATGCTTCGCTATTACACATTAATAATCCCATGTCATTGATCCCTTTTTCTATTGGATACAGCTAAGTGTACACAGTCTTTAAAATATACACTCTCCCTCTCCTGTTCTCTCTATCAGATGTCCAGTCAGCTGTCCAGTCAGCTGTCCCAGGTGGTGACCAGCCACAGCACCACAATGACCACCATGTCATCGTTCTCCCCTCTGACCCCCAGTGCCACCCACTCATCTATAAGCCCCGCCTCCTCTCCAGTGACTCCTCCTCCTCGCAGCACGGCCAGCCCAGCCCCTCCCAGCCACAGCACACTGAGTCTCAACACAGGGTGAGTATGCACCTGCATACAAAGTGTACTCTTTTGTTACAGTGCTTACCAGTGGTTCAGTACTCGGTTCACCTGCAGTTTGCAGCAAATGCTTATCCCACCCACACACACGATTGACACACAATGATCCGTGACACTGCTCCTCCTGTGCAGCAGTACTTTCTAACCTGTATGTGTGACTGTGTGTTTTGTGTCCACAGCTTATGGCGTATGGGTAAAAAGAACGGTGACGTGTCTAACTACATCACCGATTTTGCTGCAAACCTGAGGTGAATACGACAGAGACACACGTACCTATACTGTACACACACACTCTCTTACAGGAATATGATCGTCTGCACACAAACACAAGATCCACCAGCAAGCATTTGGATTTGTAGCTCCCAACAAGATATGAATCAAGGTGGTGTGTGTATCTGACCTGTGGGTTTCTCCTGTAGTGTGTCTGTGTTCAGATCCCTGAGTCTGTCCTCTGTCTGTTTTGCTGCTCAACCTGCTTCTCTCTCCTTTTCTCCTCTGTATGTAAATGGTTTGCCTCCTGTGTGTGTGTGTGTGTGTGTGTGTGTGTGTGTGTGTGTGTGTAACACAGGAACACTGTGATGGGAGTAAACACAGGTAACCAGGCTCTGAACCAAGCTCTCCTCAGCAACAACCCTCTGGCTACTATACAAGGTGTGTTAGAGAGAGAGAGGGGGAGAGGGAAGGTGTGTTAGAGGGAGAGAGAGGGGGAGAGGGAAGGTGTGTTAGAGGGAGAGAGGGGGAGAGGGAAGGTGTGTTAGAGGGAGAGAGAGGGGGAGATGGAAGGAGGGAAAAGAGAAGAAGAGGGAAATAAAGGAGGAAGAGAGAGAGTCAGGGGGAGGGAGGGATAGTAATTTGAGGTACAAAGTGATAGAAAGGGTAAGTAATGTTAATGAATGCTAGTGTGTTGGACAGAATGAATGACAGAGATGATTAGAGAGGGAGAGTTAGAGCAGATGAGATGAATGATACTCATAGATCATCTGATGGAGGAAACTGGAGAACTGTTGAGCAGGGCTATGATAGGGATGTCCCATCACTCCACCATGTTCATCCCCATCTAGAACCCTGTGTGAGTTTGTGTGTGTGTGTGTGTGTGTGTGTGTGTGTGTGTGTGTGTCTTTAGTCTGTCTTTCATTCTTTGTCTCTCATTCATCCTCTTCTTCATGTCATCTCTATAGTACATGTAGTTATTTCACAGTAGGTATAATAACTCTCATCTCTCTCCCTCCCTTCTCAGCCCTAGCAGCCAGTGGTGGCCAGCTGCCCCTTTCCAGTCTTGATTGCGGCAGTAAGGTGTTGCTGGGGGGTGCAGGGGGGCAGGGAGGGGGTCTTCAGTCCTCCTTCTTCCTCAACCACCCCACTTTCCTCCACATGGGCCAGAATCCTGGTGCTGGATTGGTCAGCGCTGCCGTAGCCAAAGCCTCCCAGCCGTCCCCCTTCCCCTCCACCAGCAGCATAAGCCCCACCCCCTGTTCCCCCTCCCCTTGCTCCAGCCCCGCCTCTTCTTGCGACTCCGATGAATTGGCACACAGCCCATCCTCGCTGGGAGGGGCTAAGATTGAGTGACACAGCCAAGCGCCAATCAGAGAGGAGGAGGAGGAAATGACAACCTCACATTTCAACCAAAGCTGTCTCTTTCTCTCCCTACTTCTGTTATTTCACTCTCTCTCTCTCTCTCTCTCTCTCTCTCTCTCTCGATGCCAAAAATACACATAATGAAAGAGAAGAGATGGGGAGAGACAGAAGTGGAAGGGGGAAAGAAGAAGAATATATCCAAAGTGATGGAGGAGGCATTGTGGGACTGTTTTGTCAATAATGAGCGATATCGCACCTCTCCTTTCTGTCTCACTTTCTTTCCCTGGAAAACAAACCAATGACAAATAACAGGAATAGAGATGTGTGTCGAATCGCGTCAACCAAAAATGACAAAAATAAACAATACTGTGTGTTTTTCGGGAATGGTGGCAAGGACAAAAAAAATAAGTGGATGATTTTTTGAAAAGCTGCTGGTCTGAAAGAGGAGATGGGAGGATGATTTTAAACCAAAAATGTACCTGAGGAGGAGAAGAGGAACACACGATGACAAAAAACGACAACCATACCAAAATCCCAGAAACCAAAAATATGGAAGGAAAAGCTTTATCCAAACGACTTGTACATACTGAGCCTATCCAGGACCAGGACTCTGCTACTGCTACACAGAGACACAGACACACACACACACGACATCCATGATATCCACAGCCGATCACATTCATCCATCCATCTGATCAGTCATCTACCCATCATGTCTGTCATAGTCTCTCACTCAATTTCATTGCAATTATGTTGTTTATATTGGTTATTTTTGATTGTTATAAATGGTTGATACTGAATGTGCCAATCTTACAGGTGTGTCTCTGTTTGTGTTTTCCTACCTGTGCTTCTTTGAGTATCCTATCCTATCCCCCCCTTGCTTTCTGATAGTTTACTGATAGCATTGGAGTCTGTTATCATCTTCATCTTGTACCATTTACTTCATGTTGTCAGAGATAAGAGACAAGAGATCAGGCTTAGTGTAGCAATTTCCAGCCTTGATTGTGAATGACCAGTCCACCATGGTGACAGTATGAAATTGAGCAAGATTGGAGATTTAAACTAGTAACATTTTGAGGCGAGAAAGAGGTAAATTAATAAATGTTAGTTTAGTCATGGACAGGTCTCAGTCTTACCTTGTCAATCAGCCATCTGTCTCGACGCGCAGTAGAGAAACAGAGATCAAAACCTGTTTCACGTTCAATATACGTTGTTTTTATTGTTCCTCATCCCTCCATCCATTCCATTTCACTGTCATTTTCCACCCAAATCTGCCATTATTACACGTTTGAAACCAAAGCATTTGTTACTCTTCAGAGGAGTCAGCCATGACATTAACACTCACATACTGTAGGGGTTGGGGACACACCTGACCTCACCCGCTGAACCCCCCCTTCCATCTCCTTATGCCCGGTGGGGGTCACTCAAAAGGACAGAACCCTCACCCAACAGAAAAGGGGTGCATACGGGGAGGGGATCGGCTGGTGCGATGGGGTCAAACATACAGAAAGAGGGGATGTCAAGTTTTTGTAAGAGGATACCAAAAATACAAACCAAAAACCAAACCAAGGAAGGTCAGAAACAAACCAAAAAGAAACACAACCAAATATGGATGGGGGGCTGAGGGGAGGAGGACAAGTGTAGGTTTTTACAGACTGGAGCCGATACATCTGTCTGTTATCCAACTAACTGGGCTTCAGTGGGCCTCTCTAAAACTGTCTAGCATAGATGGACAGATGGATGGATAGACTGACGGATAGATAGGAAAGATTTCCTCCCTCTCCCCTGTCTTTCTTTCACTCAAAACTCAGCTCTTCTTCTCTGGTCCTGGATGGAAAAATCTCTAATGACCTCATTGAACTGAATCTTCTAAATCTGTTTTTATTTTATTTTTCAGTTTGTTGGTTTATTTTGTATTTTATTTATTTGCTGTGTCTCTTGATGCTGTTTATGTACTGTTCTTTAGTGCTTACTCATTTGGGATAATAACGTTTTCGCTTACTACAAGAGCTCCTTATTTTTTAGTTCTAGAGATTTTTATCAGGTGGTTGGAAAAATACTGTGAAAATTTAGCTTCCAGATTTTTATTAGATAAAAAAAAAAATGACCGTCTTGGCAGAAAAAAGACGCAAGAGCAAAATGTACAAGCAAAACGTACAAACCAAACCAAATACCAAACCAAACCAAATACCAAACCAAACCAAAAAGGCAGGAAGGAACTAGAGATGGTCCAACTGCCCTCCCTGCCGTTGCATTAGGGCTCACAAATATGATTGTGTCAATTTATCTGAAGTGTGTGTGTGTATGTGCGTTGTGTGAGGATGCGATATTGTGTGATGTGTGTACATGCGTGTTACAGAAAGAATTCAGTGGAGTCTACAAAGATGTCCTCACTTGCACGTTGACCCCCGTTATCACAAACACACTCATACACACACACTTCAGCAAAAATGTACAGTAGAGTTTAAAATGCATCCAAAGAGTATTTGGTTTGACACAGAAATACAGTTGGCCAATGAGAATCATGAATTAACTAATCTATTTTAGATGTGGGAGTTCTAACCATGAGGTGAAACCTTTTCTCAACATTAACTCTTAGACGGAATGTATCTGTTAGTGCTTCTATAGATTTTGTAGAAAAAAAGATCTGTTCTAATGTTACTTATCGCTAATGTATTGAAAAACGTACAAAAAATACTTTGAGAAAAATATCTTAAAAAACGTTGATGATAATGACTTGATTTTAGACCAAAAATGTTAACTCTCTCTCTATATATATTTTGTATATTGTTTTTTTTTTGTCTTATCATTTAGGACGTTTGATGGATTTTATTATTCTTGTTAGGTTTAATTGATTTTAGCTTATATTGATTTCTTTTAACTATTTATTTGTTTATTTATTTATCTTTTTACAGGGGATATATTTTGGGGTATACAGTGGGGAGAACAAGTATTTGATACACTGACGATTTTGCAGGTTTTCCCACTTACAAAGCATGGAGAAGTCTGTAATTTCTATCATAGGTACTCTTCAACTGTGAGTGACGGAATCTAAAACAAAAATCCAGAAAATCACATTGTATGATTTTTAAGTAATTAATTTGCATTTTATTGCATGACATAAGTATTTGATACATCAGAAAAGCAGAACTTAATATTTGGTACAGAAACCTTTGTTTGCAATTACAGAGATCATACGTTTCCTGTAGTTCTTGACCAGGTTTGCACACACTGCAGCAGGGATTTTGGCCCACTCCTCCATCCAGATCCTTCAGGTTTCGGGGCTGTCGCTGGGCAATACGGACTTTCAGCTCCCTCCAAAGATTTTCTATTGGGTTCAGGTCTGGAGACTGGCTAGGCCACTCCAGGACCTTGAGATGCTTCTTACGGAGCCACTCCTTAGTTGCCCTGGCTGTGTGTTTCGGGTCGTTGTCATGCTGGAAGACCCAGCCACGACCCATCTTCAATGCTCTTACTGAGGGAAGGAGGTTGTTGGCCAAGATCTCGCGATACATGGCCCCATCCATCCTCCCCTCAATACGGTGCAGTCGTCCTGTCCCCTTTGCAGAAAAGCATCCCCAAAGAATGATGTTTCCACCTCCATGCTTCACGGTTGGGATGGTGTTCTTGGGGTTGTACTCATCCTTCTTCTTCCTCCAAACACGGCGAGTGGAGTTTAGACCAAAAAGCTCTATTTTTGTCTCATCAGACCACATGACCTTCTCCCATTCCTCCTCTGGATCATCCAGATGGTCATTGGCAAACTTCAGACGGGCCTGGACATGCGCTGGCTTGAGCAGGGGGACCTTGCGTGCGCTGCAGGATTTGAATCCATGACGGCGTAGTGTGTTACTAATGGTTTTCTTTGAGACTGTGGTCCCAGCTCTCTTCAGGTCATTGACCAGGTCCTGCCGTGTAGTTCTGGGCTGATCCCTCACCTTCCTCATGATCATTGATGCCCCACGAGGTGAGATCTTGCATGGTGCCCCAGACCGAGGGAGATTGACCGTCATCTTGAACTTCTTCCATTTTCTAATAATTGCGCCAACAGTTGTTGCCTTCTCACCAAGCTGCTTGCCTATTGTCCTGTAGCCCATCCCAGCCTTATGCAGGTCTACAATTTTATCCCTGATGTCCTTACACAGCTCTCTGGTCTTGGCCATTGTGGAGAGGTTGGAGTCTGTTTGATTGAGTGTGTGGACAGGTGTCTTTTATACAGGTAATGAGTGGAGAACAGGAGGGCTTCTTAAAGAAAAACTAACAGGTCTGTGAGAGCCGGAATTCTTACTGGTTGGTAGGTGATCAAATACTTATGTCATGCAATAAAATGCAAATTAATTATAAAAAAATAATACAATGTGATTTTCTGGATTTTGATTCCGTCTCTCACAGTTGAAGTGTACCTATGATAAAAATTACAGACCTCTACATGCTTTGTAAGTAGGAAAACCTGCAATATCGGCAGTGTATCAAATACTTGTTCTCCCCACTGTATATTTAGACTATATATTACGGGGCTGTGACCAAACATCCTGCTGAAGTACCTTCTCACTTCTTCAAACCAAATCAAACCAGATACATGCAACCACAAGTCTCACGGGGCCTAGGAGAACATATGTTTGGCCACAGACTCCTTCTCTTCTTCCTCACTGAGACTACTCTTAAAGGGGTTGGGGTGAGCTCACTGAGACACCTCTTAAAGCTCTTAAAGGGGTTGGGGTGAGCTCACTGAGACTACTCTTAAAGGGGTGGGGGTGAGCTCACTGAGACTACTTTTAAAGCTCTTAAAGGGGTGGTGATCTCGCTGAGACTCTTTTAAACGGATGGTGTGAGCTGACAGGGGGCAGCACTGTGTCTACATAGGGCACTTAGGTAAGACCACCTGACAGCATTTCTCAGACAGGGCAGGGAAGGGTGATGGGAATAGGAACATCAGCTTCATATTGATGTACATTTGAGAACAGCAGCTTCCTATTGATGTATATTTGAGAACATCAGCTTCATATTGATGTACATTTGAGAACATCAGCTTCATATTGATGTACATTTGAGAACAGCAGCTTCATATTGATGTACATTTGAGAACATCAGCTTCATAATGATTTACATTTGAGAACATCAGCTTCATATTGATGTACATTTGAGAACATCAGCTTCATATTGATGTACATTTGAGAACATCAGCTTCCTATTGATGTACATTTGAGAACATCAGCTTCCTATTGGTGTACATTTGATAACATCAGCTTTAAATTGGTGTACATTTGATAACATCAGCTTCATAATGATGTACATTTGAGAACATCAGCTTCATAATGATGTACATTTGAGAACATCAGCTTCATATTGATGTACATTTGATAACATCAGCTTCCTATTGATGTACATTTGAGAACATCAGCTTCATAATGATGTACATTTGAGAACATCAGCTTCATATTGATGTACATTTGAGAACATCAGCTTCATATTGATGTACATTGACAACATCAGCTTCATATTGGTGTACATTTGAGAACATCAGCTTCATAATGATGTACATTTGAGAACATCAGCTTCATATTGATGTACATTTGATAACATCAGCTTCCTATTGGTGTACATTTGATAACATCAGCTTCATATTGATGTACATTTGAGAACATCAGCTTCATAATGATGTACATTTGAGAACATCAGCTTCATATTGATGTACATTTGAGAACATCAGCTTCATATTGATGTACATTTGATAACATCAGCTTCCTATTGGTGTACATTTGATAACATCAGCTTCATATTGATGTACATTTGAGAACATCAGCTTCATAATGATGTACATTTGATAACATCAGCTTCATATTGATGTACATTTGAGCAAATCAATGTTTTCAGGTGTTGAATGCTGTCTTTCCTAAATATGGGGTTATTTGTCCTAATGATAATGATATGACTAGTATTGTATTCTTGATGGGTAATAACTGGTGAGATGAGAGGGACAGAGCATCTGGGTGTTTCTGGTTTTATGTGCTGTCTTGTGAGGTTGTGTTGAGTTTAACTTGGGGTAGGGAGCCTCAGTAGAGTTCTCTACAGCCCCCTCCCCCACACCTCCCCCCTCCAGGTGGGATCAAACCGGTCATGAGTAAAACTTTTAAAACATTGTATTAATAAATCTCAAAAGCTTTAGAAGTGTAGTTTGTACCATTACGATGTATACCATATGCTTTGGACTAATCAGGTTAGAGGGATTTATAGCCCGGATGTACACTTAGTCAGTGCTGCCTATAAGTTATTATTGGATAAATAGTATATTGTATGTTTGAATATAGCCCAACGGCTCTGGAAGAGAGCTCCACTGACAGGGATGATCAGGCAGGTTGTTCTTAAAGATACAGTGCTGTTTCCTCACCGCCTCCTGTCCTCATGAGAAATACCCGGATTGCTTTAA
Organism: Thymallus thymallus; assembly: GCA_023634145.1. Taxonomy (NCBI): domain Eukaryota; kingdom Metazoa; phylum Chordata; class Actinopteri; order Salmoniformes; family Salmonidae; genus Thymallus; species Thymallus thymallus. The sequence goes on from CM042416.1 coordinate 14,764,611, forward strand.
ACAACTACCAAACCAAAAAACGAGTGAGAAGATGCATTGGCTGGGGCGAAGGAAAGTGACAGAGGGACTTGTTTTCTTTTCATTCGTTTTTTTACTTTCTTGATGTTGGTAGGTTTTGTTTTACACATCTGCTGTAGGATGTTAAAGAGAGATAGTTCATCATATACCTCATATACTCTGATGATAAACTAAATAGAAACTGGGTTCATGTGGGAATCGGGGAGTGGGGTGGGGCTGTGTACGTGTGTGTGAGTGTGACCGTGGATGGCCAGAGCGAGGCTTGGGCACGGCAGAGTTCAAAGGTCAATAATGTGGTCAGAGAGTCAGAGGTCCCATTTCCTGTGCCCCATCCAAATCAGGAGACATTTTGGGTAGCAAGTTGTATGCCAGCCCTCTCGCTGTGGTTCCCAGTCCACTCACCCACACACTTCCCTCTCTGTAAGTTCTGAAGAACCCCCCCGCTCTCCATCCCCCTCTCCCCTACTGCTCCCTCCCTGCTGAAACAAAACACTCTCCAAGTACAAGTTTTCCATAGGCACAGATCTAGGATCAGCTCACCTTCCTCCAAATCCTAACCTTAACCATTAAGGGCACATAACACTGGCCTTTGTCCTACTCCTTAACACAAAGCTTTATTACAGGGGCTAGCCTCTGGGTTCCCAGCGTCTTTAGGTGATTGGCTAGATGTTGTGTTGTTTAGTTCTTTGACTGGATGTTGTGTCCGTCAGAGATGTGTGTGGCAGCGAGCGCAGAGGGGTAGGTGACTGGGGAAGGGCTGAGACTGTGGTTGCTAGGTGACGCATGCATACACTCCCCCAATGTGGAAGTCCCTCCTTTGTCCAGTTTAGGTCCTCTACGTCCTGGTAGGATGCTTCTGTGGCTCTCAGGGTCTTAGGGATCACATGTAAAGTGCAGGTCTTTTCAGTAGGGATACCCCCCCAAGAGAATGATACCAAAGTTCATGCCCTACTGTTGGATACGGCACCATGCACTGAATCCCTAAAACCCTGCTGTCTACCAGTGTCTGCACTGTTGGAGCTAGGAACATAAGCATTTCGCTACACCCGCGATAACATCTGCAAAATATGTGTATGCGACCAATAAAATGTGATTTGTCCATTCAGAGACTACACCTCTCCTATAGACTGAGTAGTCACCTGGCCATAGGTGCAGATCTAGGATCTGTTAACCTTTTCTTAATCCTAGCGATTACTGTAGGGAGAACACAATACTCCCTCTACTATAGTCTCGGACAACATTATCACAGCAGAGTTTAGTCTGGAAGAACATCTCTCCAGACTTTTTCGGCATTAACCATTTTGTACATTTGTACAGCCTGAACATCACAACATAGATTCAGTTAATGGATTAATTCCTTGTAGTCTCAGCGAATTACATTAGCAACCGTGTAAAACCGGAAACAAAGGAAACTGTGAAACATAGGAATCGATATTGCAACCTGGACTCAGAGTTATGTTTACATAGTAAACATAACTCCGGGACAGTGAAATTGGTATGATATGTTATGTTTGGCATGAGACCAGGCTGGAATTCATTTCAATTGGAGCAGAACAGGCAATGATTAACAGTTTATTGATAGATTACGGAACTTAACGTAGATGTCAAGGCAGGAGAAAGCAAAGGGGGACAGAAAGACAATAACAAGAGCAAAGTAAACATAAAAAGGAGGATGACTGATATTCCTCGAACCACTCCCTCTCTTTTATCCTTTCTTCTCTCTTCTCTCTCGTACAATACAGCTTCAGTCCAAAGTTCCTTAAGCAAGACAGCAAAGTCCGATGTTACAGAATAAAACCAAAGAGTTCGACATTACTCCTCTCTTTTACAGACAGCCACTGCATCCCTCTTTCTTTCTCTCCTTTCTGTCTATTCATATATTTTCTGCTCTAAACCCGTCACCGAGTAATCCAGTTTCTGACCTCAGCTATCCTAAGGGAAATATCAATTATGAAAATAATAATATTGATTAAGATGATAAAAATTTATATTTTTAAGTATTTGTCATTGGAAAATCACCTTTAGCTTCTCGTAAATACGATGATGATGACGATAATGACGTTTCTCTTGGTATCTCTGTAGCTGTTCTGATCCTTTTTGAGTTTTGTCCTCGTGTTACCAGAGTACTGCTGATGATCCCATGATCCTCTCGGAGTTTGTTGACCATGTCCTTTTAGTTCTGTCTGCCTGTCGCTCTCTGTGTTCGTTGGTCAGAGGGAAAAGAGCTACATGTTACAACCGAAAATATGATGCGTATGTGGGAGAATTCTGTAAGAGTCGTTAAGGAGAGTTTTTCCAGGGAATTCCAGACTTCTTTGAAAGTGATTGTATCTGATGGTGGTTTGAGGGGGAGGGGTTAATAAACAGAGGGAGGAGGGAAAATGGTCATAACTGCTATAATTGTTCTGTGGAAATAGTCCCCCAGGTGTGTGTTTGTTTGTGTGTGTGTGTGTGTGTGTGTGTGTGCTTGTTCGCCCCTCAAAATGTAACTCATCAGTTAGTTAAGCAACAGGTTTTTAAACATTGGCTTGATTGGGGATTTCCTGTTAGTTTATTTGTTTCACCTTTATTTAACAAGGTAGGCCAGTTGAGAACAAGTTCTCATTCACATGTAGTTAATTTCCCTCTGTCCAACCTCCACCCTTTGTTGTGTGTTTTAGTGTGTGTGCTCATCCTCCTTCCCATCATTTGTTCTACCTTCCTGTGTCTTACGTCATGTGAGCAGTCCTCCCCTTTTCTCTCCCTACTCCCTGTCTCTCCCTCCCTCCCTTCTTCCTTCCTTGTGGTAGCAACTTAGCCTTTTACTGTATTGATCTTTAAAACAAAACTAAAAAACTAAAAAAATATCTCTGCTTGTTCATAGTACGGTGTTGTTCATTTTAAGTAATTTCTGTAACTGAAAGTGTTTCATTCATCCAAATAAAAACAGGAGACAAAAAACTGTACAGATTATCCTGGCCTCTGGTGTCTTTAAAACAGTACAGTACATTCTAATATCACTAGATCACTTTCTCATCTCTATTATAGCTTGTTTTAGAATTTCTGTCTCACATTGTTTTGTTCTAGCACTGTGATAACCCTTTGCCCTTAAAGGAAATTCATCTCAACATGCTCTAGCAGTAGGCCACCACTAGGTGGGGGCCTCGACCTGATTATCAGTGACAGACTAACAACTGATGATACCCAGCAGATGAGAAGTATTCACACAGCAGACCTGGACACTGAGAAGAGTCTCTCTCTCTCTCTCTCTCATCATAGGACATCTGTTGATTGACAAACATCACTGACTGTGTTTGGCCCTTTCTCCGTCTGTCGCTCTCTGTCTGTGTGCTTGCGTACATGTACGCGTGCTGAGTGTATTTGCGAGTGTGTGTGTGTTGTGCGTGGCATGTGGGTGCGTGCTGAGTCAGTGTGTGTGTGTGTGTGTGTCGTCTATGTGCAACAGTAGGAGGTGGAGGACTGTGTTAACAGTGTGTGAGTATGACGGCAGCTTTCTGACGCCCACCGCACAATGACTCACTGATCATGGTGTGTACATAGGCTCATATTACTATGGTGACAATCTGGGCCCATATTGACCGACAGAGTCGGCCAGTGTGTCAATCAGTGCATCCAATTTAAAGGTCTTCAGGTCCCTTACCACCTCCATGATGCCCTGTTTAGGATGGTAAGGATCCAAAGTGTAGCAAAGGTAACCCAAGTTTGGATATATTATTGTAACTTGCTTCTTCTCAGTCCTTGAGAGGATAGATTGGTTCTAGCACCTGTCAGTCATCTCTCAGAATGCTCTCCTCCACTCATGAGGAGTCTCAGTCAGCTCCCTCCTGCTGCTCCCACCCCCCCACCGTACATACAGCAGTTCGCCCGCGACTAGGGTGGGCACAGACCGGCCTGGACGCAGGTTGCCGCTCTCATCCACACAGTGGGCACAAGGTTGGAGGCGCGCGCACATACACACAAACAGAACTATACACATACACAAACAGAACCACACACGGAGTGGGCACAACAGGGAAACCCATCCACCCAGGCATTACACATCACTCACAACACCCACAGTACAGCTCTGTTGAAACCAAGGCTGTACCCCTCAACACTGATAGAAATACCAACAGAACACACAACAGGACTACAGAACAGCACTGCACCTAGGCTGGTTCAAATACTTTTTTTCGAATTATTTTTCAGTTAAACACCAAAGTTAATGCCACTAACGATGATGTCTGGTTTCCAGAAAGGAAACGAATGAACTGGTTGCTAAGCAAATTTAGCACGATTCTAAACACAGTATGCTATACAGTCTTAGCTTAATTCTAAACACAGCATTCTATACAGTCACAACTTAATATTCGTTTTTTTTTAGCATTTACTGTACAGTACACCATAACTCTCCACAATACAAAATATTCCAAGAAAATGAATCAACATGAACATAACTAACATGTTACATCAGCACCCACCACAAATGAACCCATTGTATAGAACTTAAAACTTTTTTTAAACACACACACACAAGTGTGGAATCCACAACCCACCCCTGCAGCTATGACTCATTACTACACCACCCACAGCCATGCCCGGGTGAGCGAGAGCAGCACACACTCACCAGTGGAACACAGCAGTTCCATGTTCCAGTGAGAGCAGCCCACCCCTAGACTGCCACTGCCACTGGCCTGCCACAGTATGACACATAGCTGAACCACCCACAGACCTGCTGTCTACATGCCAATGATGCCATACAGCACAACCAGAGATCAAGGCCCGTACCAAGGATCAGGGTCCAAACCACAGCCTCCTAGTCTTAGACCATTCTATCTGAACACACTCTTGATGGCTCTGAGAGCATGAGATGAACAGGGCATGAGTTTAATTTGGGGTGAGGGGCGATGAGAAGGGTGTAATACAGTAGGAGGGGGTGAGGGGCGATGAGAAGGGTGTAAAACAGTAGGAGGGGGTGAGGGGCGATGAGAAGGGTGTAAAACAGTAGGAGGGGGTGAGAGGTGATGACAAGGGTGTAATACAGTAGGAGGGGGTGAGAGGTGATGAGAAGGGTGTAATACAGTAGGAGGGGGTGAGAGGTGATGAGAAGGGTGTAATACAGTAGGAGGGGGTGAGAGGTGATGACAAGGGTGTAATACAGTAGGAGGGGGTGAGGGGCGATGAGAAGGGTGTAATACAGTAGGAGGGGGTGAGAGGTGATGAGAAGGGTGTAATACAGTAGGAGGGGGTGAGGGGCGATGAGAAGGGTGTAATACAGTAGGAGGGGGTGAGGGGCGATGAGAAGGGTGTAATACAGTAGGAGGGGGTGAGGGGCGATGAGAAGGGTGTAATACAGTAGGAGGGGGTGAGGGGTGATGAGAAGGGTGTAATACAGTAGGAGGGGGTGAGAGGTGATGAGAAGGATGTAATACAGTAGGAGGGGGTGAGAGGTGATGAGAAGGATGTAATACAGTAGGATGGGGTGAGGGGCCCTGATGGTGTGATGATGTGTAATTGTGGATGAAAGGAAGGTTGAGGGGGCAGGCACTGGTTGGATCTGACCCAGACCTCTCTCTCACACTCACTCACAATCACTCCCTAACTCACTCTCACCCAGCCAGCTCATCTGAGGAGAGGGTTACATTAGCTGATCTAATTCTAGCCATGCTATGACATGTGTTGAGGATATAGGGAGGGGTGGTGAAGAAATTGAGAAAGGAGGGTTAAATGGAGAGAGGTGAGCGAGAGGGACTGAGGTAGAGGAGAGGGGAGAGGGGGTTTTGAGAGAGGAAGGGTGAGAACATTTCGGTCAGTGAGGGGTTAGAGGGGGGAGAGAAGGAATGAGAGGGGGAGTAAGAGAGTGAGAGAAGGGAAGCTCACAGCTGTGCCAATAGGAAGAGTTTGTTCCTCTGTGAGATACAGGAGACACTGTCAACACACACGCTGTTCTCAATATAGCAACTGTCACAGTGCCAGGCATACCTCTCTCTCCTTTTACACCCTCTCTGCCTCACTCACATTCTCTCTCTCTCTCTCTCTCTCTCTCTCTCCGTCTCTGCCCACACCGCACAACCTTAAAACCCCAAAAATAACTTCCTACTTTCTATCTCACCTTTCTTTCTACTCCACAGCTTGTCTGTCAGTGTCATGTCAGGTTGGCTAAATGAACATGGTCTTTCTGCCATTAAAGGCCAGTGTAGTCCAAAACGTGATTTTCCTGTGTTTTATACTGTACATACTGTACTGCCACACTATAAAATTTGAATAATACTGTAAAAATTATATCAATGCCTTTTTAGTATAAGAGCCGTTTGAAAAGACTGCCTGAAATTTCAGCCTGTTTTGGTGGGATGGAATTTTGGCCTGCCTGGTGGCATCACCAGCGTAAATTGGTTAATAGACCAATAAGAATGAGAGTTCCAAACCTCTCTGCCAATAAAAGCTAGTTACCATTTTAATTAAAAACAAATCACAGTAAGGTACTCAATTGTTACCCAGAAATGATTTGATATTGGGATAAAAAAAACAGCTGCATTGGACCTTTAATTCTCTCTTACTCTCTCTCTGTGTATATTAGAGGCTTGGCATGCTGCCAGACATTGGTTTAATATGACACACATTCTCTGTGCCTCTCTCCAGCGCTCACATTACCCTCTCTTTCCACCTCCCACCTCCCCATTTTAATACGGTCCACCCTGCACTTTTTCCAGACTTTACAGACTGCAAAATGAGCTTTTTGTTCTTTACTAGCTTGGTCATTACCATGGTGATCCTACATTAACTGTGTTGCTTTCTGTCTAGTTCTAGGGCGATGAAAATAGTGCCCAGGGCTGGTTTTAAGTTGGCATGCATTGGAATGCCAGTGCTACATCGAAGCAGTCTTCTAAAAGAGAGAGTCAGGTGTACTTTTGTGGGAAAACTAGGTGTGTGTGTGTTTGTGTATGCGTGGATTCTTTGCACGTCACCGACAGAACTCAATCTGTGACATTCCCCATTTACAATCGTCAGAATATCCAGCATTGTTTACTTCCTCATTCATCAGTCCTTCTCCTCCCCACGTTAACCCCCCCCCCCGACCCTTCTCTCTACCTCCTCCACCGCTCACTGTGGTAATCCCATTACTCATGCGCAAATACCAGCTGGTAGAGAGAGGGAGGGTAAAAAGGGAGGCAGAAAGAGAGGGAGGGAGGTAGAGGAAAAGGGGACAGAAACAGATGGGGGAAAGGGAGAGATGGTGAGAAGGTGAACATGAAAGAGAAAAAGAAAGAGAGAAAGTGACAGAATAGTGAAAAAGGGACCGTAAGAGACAGGGGAGAGAGATAGATAGAGAGGGAGTAGAAGAAGGGTGAGAGAGTGAACATGCACAGAGGGCAGCTGTGTAGAGAGCGCATGCCAATGCCACGGGTAGGGAGACTACAGAGGAATTCTCCTGCTGGACGATGTTGACTGACACACAGACATACGTACTGACAGACAAACATCAAATTGATTGAAGATGATAGAGACCTTAAAACTTGACCCAAGGAGAGAGAAAGGAAGGCAGACAGAGAGACAGACAGACAGACAGAGAGAGATGGTGTGATCCTGACGGTTAGAGTGGCAAGCTTGAAAATAAACAAGTTCTTTGATGACAAAGAGCCCATTGACTCTCTCTCTCTCTTCACTCCTCACTCTTATTCTCCCCATCTCCACTTGCTCTCATCACTTTTTCACCCTCTCTCTTCTTTCACAGGGGCATCAACCGCCACCCTCCAACACCCCGGCAGCTTGTTGTACTTTCAACTGCCAACTCTTTCATCTCCTCTACTCCTTTTCATCCAGACTGTATCACAACCGGCTGTGATTGGGAGTCCCATAGGGCGGCGCACAATTGGCCCTGCGTCGTCTGAGTTTGGCCGTTGTAGGCCTTCATTGTAAATAAGAATTTGTTCTTAACTGACTTGCCTAGTTAAATAAAGGTTAAATGTACATCTACTTTAACTCTCTTTCCCAGTCCCCTCAACAGTTGCTCTCTCTTTCCAAGCTGAGGGGTTAAAAAGTAGACATGATGATAATAATAATAATAATAATAATAATAATAATAATAATAATAATAATAATAAGGTAACACACTGATTGAGAAATCAAGGTCAAAATTATTGTAGCTTTTACCTCTTAGGACTAATATCCCTCCTTGTGTGTGTGTGTTTGACGTCATCAGCCGTATGAATCATAGCATATAACACCATATAATGCCCTGTCCAGGTATTTGGCCTAATCCTGGTTGTTTTCCACTGCTTGCTGTAGGCCTAATCTGTGTGGGCCAGATGTACTAACGCTTTTGCGCCCACTTCAGGCGTATTTGTTTCGCAAAGTGCGCATAAAACCATGGCGAGGTATGTACGAACGGGACGCACCGAGATGAAAGCGCAGACTGCCTGTCAAGGGAACTGAAAATGGCAAAATGCGCTTTTCGTGTCATGCATATGCATTCATGGGATGGTCAAGGGGAAAGTGGGAGTGTCACATAAAGAGATGATAATTATGTATTCCGAGTTATGTACAGAAAAAGCAGGTGAAAGCTCCGCCTCTTAAAAGCAGGTGTAATTTAGGAAGCGGGTTTCCTGGCATATGCCTCCTGGTGAAATTGCAGCAGTAATCCGAGCAAGAGGAAGACATAGGCTAAGGAGACGAGCTGAAAAAAAATTTGCCACAAGAATCACACTTTTTCAGTTGAGTGAAAACGAAATCATTAAGCGTTACAGATTAAGCAGCTACGCAATATTACAGTTACTGGAAGAAATCAAAGATGACATCGAATCTCCGACTCAGCGTTCACATTCCATTCCAGCAGTTGTTAAACTCCTCGCTACATTATAATTATTGGCATCAGCATCATTTCAAACAGTCATAGCATCAGCAGTGGGAATATCGCTGATCCATGATGGAAAGAGAGGAGGAGGCCCATTCAATTGCGCGTTTAAATTCGCGCAATTTACGGTATAGTGGGTGGGGACAGGCGCTGATTACCTGATGAAACACTGCGGTTTCACATCAAGCGCTTTCTGCGTCTTGGCCATGGCGCTATTAACGCTGTGTTCGCAAATGTACGTACATCTGGCCCTGTGTGTTTGTGTGAGGTGTGTGTGTGTGTTGCGTGCCTGTGGTGCAATGCTGAGTGGGGTACCACACCCATTGTCCCTGGTAATTACAGAAATATCTGTGTTGGAGCGCCACAGACAGACCAGGGGAGGCATTAGGGCTCACTGTATATTCAGTCCTGGCTCTGGGAGGCCCACAGGGTGTGCAAGGTTTTGTTCTGGCCCAGCACACTAACACTGCCGTATGGGCTACGAGACAGAGTTCTCTACAGGAAAAAAGCCAACACCCTGTAGCTCACTAGGAGTACAGGGTGTTGGGGGGGGGCTGGAGGGTATAGTTCGGGAAGGGTATCAGCGAGTGATGTTTGTGGGGGTTGGGGGGGTGCCCCAATGTCCCCCCCCCCCCCCCCCCCAAATAAAACAAATCGCTGTTCTCTTTCTTTCACCATCTCTCTGTCTTTCTCTCCACAGCGTCTGTCTGTCATTCTGATTAGGAACGGAGGGACTCACCAAGCATGGAGGGAAGAACAGGATACAAATCTGTGGGAAAGCATGAAGATGTTCTAAAAAAAAAAAACTGGATCTGAGGAATGACTTTCAGATGAACACATCCTTCAGAGTAACCATGGCTGAGAATCAGGATCTGATGAATGACTTTTTCAGATGAACACGTTCTTCAGAGTAACCATGGCTGAGAATCCTTTATTATCATGGAACATCAATAGAGATAAACCAGTACACAACCAAGAGCAGTGACTTCCACCATCATTCACCAGGGCACCTTCAATAGAGATAAACCAGTACACAACCAAGAGCAGTGACTTCCATCATCATTCACCAGGGCACCTTCAATAGAGATAAACCAGTACACAACCAAGAGCAGTGACTTCCATCATCATTCACCAGGGCACCTTCAATAGAGATAAACCAGTACACAACCAAGAGCAGTGACTTCCATCATCATTCATCAGGGCACCTTCAATAGAGATAAACCAGTACACAACCAAGAGCAGTGACTTCCATCATCATTCACCAGGGCACCTTCAATCAGTATTTCATCAAAGAGACTACACCAATGTGGTTGTGTTCCTACTGCCTAAAGAGAGATCTGTTCTAAACAGACAGTCAACGCAACAAACACCAGTGGTAGAAGCTGTGAAAACAAATATTAGGTAACATAGGAAAAAGGGTTAGCTTTGAATTGTTTCTCAATGATTTATTCCCACACATTATTCACCTGATAGAACCAGGACTCTCTTGATATTGGCATGAATGTCATTGGCACAGTCCTTGTGCTTTTACACTGACAAGCTGTAATTAAAAAGATGACAAGCCTGTTGACTTTCAATTCAACAGTTGTTATGAAACATGATCAGTGGGTTTTATGTAAAAACTGTCTGGAGAATGTGAGTAATGCATTATGTAGTTGACACAAGTACATAACCTTGAGAGCATATGAGACTTGACGTGTGACATGTGACAAAGACTGAGGGATGGAGAGAGAGAGGGAGAAAAGGAGAGGTAAGCAAGGGAGAGGCGGTGAAGAACTGAATGAGAGGAAGAATAAGAAAGAGGTGTAAGAGAGAGAGGGGGGGGTGATGGCACAGTAACAGAGGGTGGTGGAGTGGGAGAGAAAAGAACTCTGAAACTTCTGCTTTGGCAATATTTACCTATATTTCATGCTAATAAAGCACATTGAATTGAAAAGGGAGAAGGGGAGGAGAGAGGGTTGGGGAGGGGAAGAGGATGAAGATGGAGAGAAGGAAGTGGAGGGGATGGGAAAGAGTGAATGGAAAAGAGTGGGGAGAGAAAGAGAGAGAGAGGTGAATGATAAACAGAAGAGGGACAGCCGGCGAGAGGTAGGACGACGACAATGGTTGGAGAGAGGGGTGGCGGATGGACGGGAGGAGGAGGACAGAGGTAGGAGAGAGGGGTGGAGGATGGGAGGGAGGAGGAGGACAGAGGTGGGAGAGAGGGGTGGAGGATGGGAGTGAGGCACTGTGTGTGTTTATCAGTGTTAAGAATGTACTATGCTGTAGATTTCTCTGAAAATAAAGTAATCTCCTCTTTTTGGGATACCATAGAGCACCTTTGAAGTGTGTGTGTGTGTGTGTGGGGGGGGGGGGGGACAGGACAGGACACACAACTGCACACACTCATACACATGGATACACACACACACTTGAACAACTGATAGATGGACAGAAAGAAAGGCCATTTGTTCTCCACCGTTTTAATGTTTTAATTTCATCCATGCCTCACTCTTTCCCTTTATTCTTCTTCATCTCTCGCTTCTCCTCTCCTCTATCTTTCTCATCTCTCCAACCATACTTCCTCTGTGAAGAGCTTGGGGGATGTTGAAGAGCTCTTCAATGAAAGAGAGATATGGAGATAGGAGGGGGGGGGGGGGGGCAGGAAAACAATGCAGTGGCTAATGTTCCACTATATGTGGTTGACAGTGAGTCTGGGTGTGGGAAAACACTAGCCTTCTGCTCAGGAAGAGACAGGACGGGATGGGGCTCGCAGTTTCCTGGATTTGGGAATGCTGCATCCCAGATAGAACCTCTCTCCCAGCACTCTGATGCTTATCTGGGAAAAAAGTGTGTTTCCTGCCCTCCTGAAGAATGGCCAGAGGAGGACAGAGAGATCCTGTTTGTAAATCACACCAAGGGAAGAGAGTGGCTGAGGGGGGCAGAGTGCGGCTGTGTCACCAGTGTTATAGGGAGGTTGTTTACTTTGTTTTACACAGCAGTGATTTCCTGTTGATGTCCCTGCTCATTGGTCTGTGTCACTGTGACACACACAGGCAGTAGATTACCCTTTACTGTACTGTTCTTACGAGCAGCTGGGGTTGTAAAGAGGGCCCAAGAGGGCCCAAGAGACACACTTCACCTGCCATGTATGACGCCAACTCTCTCACATGCGCTTGTTGACAATGTGACAGCTCTGCATCAGTGCCACACACAAGCACAGTGACACATTATAGTGCCTGAGTGACAGGACACAAGGTTGCGTATATGCGGCGCACAATTGGCCCAGCGTTGTCCAGGTTTGGGGAGGCCGGAGTAGGCCGTGATTGTAAATAAGAATTTGTTCTTAACTGGACTTGCCTAGTTAAATAAAATAAAAAATAAATATGCAATACTTTCTCCTAGCTAGCTGACAAAAAATATAGTGAGCTGGCGCCATGCTTGTAGGCCATGAAGCTGGACATTTCATAATGTGATAAATCTTAGATTTTGGATATGATCGCCTCTCGGACTATCCCATCACTGCCACCAAATGCAGCAGGGAAGTATAGTAGACCATGTGAAATAGAGGCGGAGGTCTGTGAAAGTTTGGTTTGGTTCCTGTTGCAATATGCTCAGTGTCCAGTGTTACAATGCCTTGTGCATTTGTACAGTGGTTTAATAATCTGGCCACATCAAGATATTTAATTACCATGAATTGAAAACAGATAATTAGAAGAAAGTACCTGCGATTGACGTAAAAGTACGTGATGACGGCCTTCTCTCCTCTCGAATCGTAGGACGCGGATATGATGTCACCACGGCAGTGTGGCTGTGACAGTCTCCATGGCGACGCCGCGTGCTGCAGCAGTGACGCCACACTGGCTCGTGGTGAGTGGGTGTGACCCGCCCCTTAGAGCCCCCCCCCCCCCCTTTCCCTGTGGGCGGCCCAGTGAGGAGAGAGCGAAACACGACACCCGAGAGAGAGGAACTGGGGGAGGAGAAAGAGTAGCCACAGAGTACAGAATGTGAGTGGAGGAAGAAAGAAAGTCTAAAGAGAGGACGACTGCTATTCTACTGAACGGTTCTTTTAGCAACAATATGTCAAACAACGGGGAAGATGCGATTGAGATGGAGTAAACAACAACTCCACAGTTCGTGAAAGTATATGCAAACAAGGAAAGATAACGGTTTTCGGTTCGTGTGCTTGTCGGGACGATTGGCCGTGTTCCGCTGCAACAAGGCGAAGTTCCGTGGGACAAACAGCAGAGAGCTACATCAACTGGCTACGCTTCGGGGAAAGTAACGTTACCTAGATCGTTAACTTACAGTTGGGAAAGGGGTTATTGGGAAAGAAATTGGAAGCAAAGGGGCCCGCGAGTGGAGCAACGGTGGAAAGTTTAACGTTAGCCTGTTCCCCATCGTTTTCCCATTCCGATCCAAAGGAAAGGCTCAGAGGGAGACGACTTTACGTCCCACTACTGTATTGACTTGATCCCTCAAGCTCGCTAGCTAACGTTAACTAGCTTGCAACACTCAAAATGAAAACCCCCGGAGATTCGGGTAAGTTTGTGTAAAACACCAGCAACCACTTTCGACTGGATGAACTTGATCATGAACTTGTTGGTTGTCTTCGCCAGTTGTCCGGTCTGTTATTGTCAATTATCAGGTGGTGAACAAAAGTCACAACACATTAAACTAGTTAGTTAACTAGGTAGCTAACCGTGCATTTGACAGTTAACTTAGCTATCTGGCAAGTTGGCTAACGTGAGTGTATTGCATTGTAGATATAGTATTCAACCCGTTTTACAGTCATGTTGGATAAGTTGATACAACTGAAGTTGATGCAAAAGTGTTGTTTATACTTACTGTGTCTAGTTTGCTGGAAATATGTCAGTGGATTGATTGTCGACCTGTTGATGTAACTGACGTTGAGTTGGTTTTGTCGAATTTAGTGAGACATTCAAAATGGAAGCTTTTGCTAGCGGACGTCCACTTTAGTTCATCATATGAACCAGACGCTTTGTATGGAATATTATAACTAGATACCGGGTTTGTTTAAGAGTTTTGTCAAATGTTGTCATTTACAGGGTGTTGCTTGTTTGTCATCCTATGGATCCCACACAACTAATGTATTTCTCCGCTGTTTGCGCGACATATGTAGCCACATTTAGCCCCCTTCGGGATCTATTTTCTCAAACGGCAAATATTTTATTTATGACCCTGTCATAATCTGAATCTGATTCATTCCTGTTTTGTTTGTCACGTGCTTCAAGGTGTTCTGCAAAGTAACTTGTGCCCGGGCCCAGTCGTGGAATGTTGCGGAATCCATGTTGGGATTTTCACCCCGTTGAATGTTCCCTTTCAATAAAACGTATCTGGCCAAGTTTTAGAAACCTCTTAAATCGGTCTAATTCACTTCACCGTTCAGATTAACATAGTCATTCACACAATACAAATATTTAGTTAGTCACGTGAAAATGCAAGTGAATAATTTTTTGGGATACATTTGCAAGGATGCCATGCTTGGTTAGTTATGAAGGCCGCCGAGCTAGAGTGACCGGGGTGAAAGTTTCAATGGAGAGGGACTGTCATTTTCGAAGTAGGAGGCTATGTCGAATCCCAAGACGTTATAATAAATCCTGCCGTTTCTGATATGCTTGCGGTTTACAATAACGCTTTAGGAATATTTCTAGCAATAATTACATGTTTAATCTCCCCTTCACATAAATTATGATCAGTGATGTAGGCAGAAATGTCTGGGACTGAGTAAAAGTGACTGGTACGACATTTTTCAATTAAGACATAACACGACATGATAAATTGACCAAGATGCACCACACATTTTCCATGGCAAACCAGCCCTATTGCCAGGCCTATTGCCAGGTAGGCAGCACAACTACACAAGTTCCAACTACTTACAACAGCTGACAAAACAGACCAACTATCTGAGTTCTACAGGAAACAAACAATGAAATACACAGCATCATAGGTGGCCCTTGAGTTTAATGTTTGGGGAAGCAGCTCAGCACTAGCTAGAGGATCCGGGGATAAATGTTCCTTTTTATAAACACATTTCATGCAATTCTACAACACTTTACATGTCTGGAGACATTATCAGAATCTTTAATATCCTATTACAAAAATTACAGGGTAGGACTAGGCTACTCTGCTGACAAACTGAGATCAATAAAAACAACCTTGTCTTCAATGTAACCATCTAATCTAGGCCTACGAAAAGGAGAGACAAATTGTACAATGTTACATCCACCTACACTTGAGGAGGAAATTATTGTTACATTTGTTTCACTTTAAAAACACATGCCGGCACTACAATGTATAAACTTGATTATAGGCCTATATACATTGCCACACCCCCATTCTATCTGTGCTGTAAACAAATAGGTATTATCCATCATGACTCTGCTTCTTTAACAGGTCGGGACGACTGCATCCTTCACTTCATTCACACCCACCTATCAACATAATTTGTATGCTAATGCTCCGGCCACTCCGCACTGACTGAATCACTGTACAAACGCCATCATTCAAACTGAAACAAATGAATCAGAATTGTCTATTACTGCATCGTATTGTTTTTACTCATAAGCGTGAAGTGAACTGTAGCTATACTCAGGCCTTGTGGCTTTCACACAGTGTGACGCCTGACTTCACGGTGTCTGTGTGAATGGCCCGTGTCTATCTGGTGCAGGTTGGGTTTGTACTGTACGGAAGAGGAAGTGGTCAGAGTATGTACATCTCTGCTGTGTGTTAGATTAGTATAGTTTCACTATCAGCGGCACGCTTTCATATTCAAATTGACTGATAATCATGTAATCCCTGACTGGTTTAGCGTAGATGTTGTGTAGGTCTACAGTCAAGTAGTATGATACATCTCCAGTATAATTAGTGAAGAAGTTTTGCGTGTTTCGATTTTGTAATTGTTCCAAAGATGTTGTTTTAAGATGTAGTGTGACAGATTAGACATAGCTTTGGGTGATCTCTCCCTCAATAGTTGGATCAACTCAAGCTAATCATAAATATGGTATCTGTATCAAGCATGCACCAAATGTGGCTACATAGTCCGATGCCTATGAAAGGTGAACAACAGTGAAAGATGACACTGTAAAAAGAGACCATGATTACAAGTAGGGGGATTCGAAATAGGTCGAACAGTGACCATCAAGCTTGCTAGTTAAGTCAGCTCATTCCTGAAATTCCGGCATAAGTTTGTTCCTGCTCTCTCTTGCATGTTGTGAAGCACATTACTGGTTTTGTGAACAACACAACAGTGATGCCTGTTCTTTAGTGGTTTATATAGAGCCATACCTGTGCTAGTAGTGCCGGACGGACTGACGGACAGATGGACGGACTGTGTGAGCCCCATGGCGGCTGCTCTCCTCCCCCTCTCTAACCTCCACCCCCTTCCCTTTCTGACACATTCCAGTACACCCCTACCCCAGAGAAACAGCCCTGAGGAGGGGGCTGATGACATCACCACGTCCCACCACAAGTGGCCCTTTTTACTAGAGTTTGTGTTTGGTTGCATTTCGGGGAATGTGTGTGTACCTAAGACTGGAGTGTGTATGTGTTAGATGTGTGTGACTACCAGAGTGAGTGTGTTTGAGCGGTGTCATGTACACTTGTATAAAGTGCTGTTGTTGTGTTTGTTTGCGTTCACTTGAAAGTGTATGTCGGCCTTGTGTGTGTGTTGTGTGTACAAGTCCCACTCCTTCGCTCTCTTAACCGTGTTGACAAAGACAGTTGAGCTTTAACCAAGGCATTATCTAAGCACAAATCTGCCCTAATAATAGAGCCTTTAAATAGTCACATTATTATAAAGCTTTAATCCCAGCCTGTCTTTATCTCTCCACCACTCGCTCACTCTCCAGTTCTCCTGTTGCTGTGCTGTTTAGGCCATGTTATGAGTTTTAACCCTTAACACACGCCTCTCCACTCATTACAATATATGTGCATTGCCAGAATGACAATGTTATAGATAGGATATAGGCCTACTAACATTGGATTTGATACAGATTTGTTCTGTACATTTCATTATCTATCAATCTGTCTCTATGTTCTATCATACAGGACACTTTGCCTGCTCACTATTTTTCCATCCTGAGTAATCATAAATTACTCTTTTATTCAGTCCTGAAAATCAGGAACTCTATTAGGAATATAGCCTAACTGCTTTATCTTATAATGAAAATGGACAAATAGTCTATTTCCGGATTTTCTATGAGTGCCAATCAATCCTATCCTCCCAACAATTGATGATAGTGTTTGGTAAATTGATTTAGCAGAAATCATATTATCTAAGCTGTCCATGGTTATCTTACTACTAGATAGAATAGAACCAACATTACACAGGAAGACAGGTCCTGGACCTGTTGATAAGGCAAAGTATCACCAACCTAAGTTTGGGAATGAGATCAAGGGTTGTGCTAATGATTAGGTACCAGAAATACAATGACTTACTCTTTGAAGGGATATACTGGATTAGTAGTTGTAGTAGTAGTCAGTCTCTTTCTCCACAGTGACAGGGCAGGTAGGAGGAAGGCTGGGGTCTGGGTGCAAATCACTCACTCACTCACTCACTCACTCTGCTGTAATCACTGTGGTCTGGTACTGCTGTGGGGAGTGGGACAATCTGTATCTCTTTTCCTCAACTCTATTATTACCTGTTACCCCTCATATGGCGTTTCCTCACTCAACCCCTCTCCCTCTCTCTCTGGATCCTTTTCCCTCAACCCCTCTCCCTCTCTCTCTGGATCCTTCTCCCTCAACCCCTCTCCCTCTCTCTCTGGATCCTTCTCCCTCAACCCCTCTCTCTCTGGATCCTTCTCCCTCAACCCCTCTCTCTCTGGATCCTTCTCCCTCAACCCCTCTCTCTCTGGATCCTTCTCCCTCAACCCCTCTCTCTCTGGATCCTTCTCCCTCAACCCCTCTCTCTCTGGATCCCTCTCTCTCTGGATCCTTCTCCCTCAACCCCTCTCTCTCTGGATCCTTATCCCTCAACCCCTCTCTCTCTGGATCCTTATCCCTCAACCCCTCTCTCTCTGGATCCTTATCCCTCAACCCCTCTCTCTCTGGATCCTTATCCCTCAACCCCTCTCCCTCTCTCTCTGGATCCTTCTCCCTCAACCCCTCTCCCTCTCTCTCTGGGCTGGTGTGTGTGGCTGGTGGGACCCCTGGCTCTGGAGGGGCCATTGTGTGTGTGTGTGTGGCTGGTGGGACCACTGGCTCTGTAGTGGCCATTGTGTGTGTGTGTGTGGCTGGTGGGACCCCTGGCTCTGTAGTGGCCATTGTGTGTGCATGCGTCGTCTATGTGTGTGTAAATGGTAGAGTGGGGATTTTGTGTGTGAGGGTATAGTGGGACCTCTCATTGTACTTAAAATGAAGCGGAGCAGCTCAGGGGTTGGAGGCTGCTTTGACAAGAGGAGAGACTGCGTCTCTGTCTCTGTGTGTGTCCAAATACCCGTACTTGCATTCTAAATAGTAGACATTTTGGGAATGCGAAAATAGTTTTTCCTTCTCAGTTTTCTTTTTAAATAGGGAGACAATTTGTTTTCATCACTTTTATTTCCATGACTGATCGAAAAGTGTTTTCCCATGGCTCTCTCTTGTCCTTCTACAGCAGACATATGGTGAGCAATATGTTTGAAACATTGAACCCAATAAAATCACAGTATCGTATCGCAATACATATTGAATCGTGAAAATCGCAACACATATCTTATCGGCACCTGAATATCATGATAATATCGTATCGTCCCTGGCAATTCCCAGCCCTACTCTGCCCTTGACTGGCCCTCATAAAGCTTTACCCTTGACCACTTGACCATGTGTGGTCGACCCTTACTGTCCAGTTCTTCCAGAGAGACCTTCATTAGGCCTAGTCTATAGAGCGCTGTAGGTTATTGGTGGTTCAAACGGCTATGTGCGGTCCGAGCCAGAGGGAAACAGGAGGGATTTGCTCCATTTTAACTGCGCTTTGACTGTCTGTTATCAGCCTAACCGTGCCTTCAGGATCTGTTTGTGTGTGTCTGTGTGTGTGATCTACCAAGCTCTGGTATAAGTTGGGCCCAGTTTTCCGGTGGTCCAATAGGCCATAGCCCCATTGGTGTCATGGTCACAGTATTGGCTGCTATAGGATTGAGAAGGTAATGGATTAGAAATAATTTACAAAGGCTTGATATCAGTGGAGGATGGATTGACCACACGTAATGATACAATCTGTAACAGTCAGAACACGTGTTCTGCCCCATAATATACATACACACACACACAGCTTTTTATGGGAAGTCCTGGTTCTCCCACATTCCTGCTTTAGAAAGTTAGTAGTTGCCGTCTGTGGTGCATTTCACACGGGAGGAAAACACAACCCTCTCTCACATAGAGACATTCTCTCTGTCTGTCTCTATCACTCTCTCTCACACACACACACACACACACACACACACACACACACACACACACACACACACACACACACACACACAGAGAGAGAGAGGGGCTATCATCTCAGGTGGTGTTCTCTCTGGTTCAGTGGAACTTAGCAGGGTGTGGCAAACTGCATGGGCCGGGCCTGCACTGCTACTTGCTGTGTGTGTAATATCATACAGCTATTTTATAGAGCCAACATGTTGCCAAGGTGTGGTGACTCTGTATTATATATGAGACACAAAAAGTGTGTGAGAGAGAGCGAAAGAAAGTACCTTTCTTCTCATAGTACTGGCAGTGCCACTGAAACTGATCTGAGCTTGACGCCAGACACACACACAAACACACACACACAGACACACCTGCAGAGATCAGGTAACCGTGATCCCTGGCACACAATCAGACAGAAATGGCCAGATCCTCTAAATAACTCTGCTGCTCCATCCAGCCTCACATCACACATTACACCACTCACCATCCTGCACAGACCTGGGTTAACCCTGACCCAGCCGGGACCACCACACACACTCCTAATCCTAACCTGTGGTGGTGTTTGTTTCCAGTTATAGCACAATGTAATTCACACTGCTAATCTACCAGATTAACCCTCTAATTCTGGTCACGTTGAGGGGATCACACTGTAATACGCCTTTCAGACTGGTCCTTACTGTAAGATCCCATTCTCACTGGTCCTTACTGTAAGATCCCATTCTGACTGGTCCTTACTGTAAGATCCCATTTAGCTCTTGTGCAGACATCATGACCTAGCCTGACTGATGTACAGGAGGGAACTGTGGAGGATGAGAAGTCTGCGTGTGTGTGACTACTTTGTGCTAGTTTAGTTAACGGTGTACAGGAGGGAAAGTGAGATGTGTGCGTGCTCGCTCTGAGGCTGTGTTAGGGATGTCCTCCTCCTCACCATGCTCACACTGGGCTCCTAACCCCTAATATAAACCTCACCCTCTATCTCAATGCCTCGCTGTAGAATGGGAGGAGGACTAGAATACTTCAGGCTATTTTTATCTGTGAATCTGTCTCTCTCTCTGCTTGGCTAAGGGAGAGGGAGGACAGATATCTAATTCTAGACCAATGGGAAGTCACAAAAAGACTACTGTGACAATTGCACCTCGCTGATACTTAGTGTGTGTGTAATCCGCTGTTGAGTATTCAAATGCCTTCTGGCACCACCTAAAACTTTCTCTCTCTCACCCCCTTCCCACCGCCTGTTTCCCCCTCTCTCTCTCTCTCTCTCCCTCCCTCCCCTCCACC
Organism: Thymallus thymallus; assembly: GCA_023634145.1. Classification (NCBI taxonomy): domain Eukaryota; kingdom Metazoa; phylum Chordata; class Actinopteri; order Salmoniformes; family Salmonidae; genus Thymallus; species Thymallus thymallus. Next base: position 14,785,132 of record CM042416.1, read on the forward strand.
CCTAGTCAGGAATGTGAGATCACGTTTGAAGAGTTTCTTTTCAACCTCTCCCTCTGCTTTCTTTCTCTCTCTTTCTTTCCCCGCTGTCGCTCTTTTGTGTTCACTTTTTTTCTCCTCCCTCTCTCCTTGTGTAGACCTGTCCTGTCCTCCATGTACCTGCATCATTGTTCATTTTAAACTTTTAGCCAATTTATCTCAAGTCAGCATGTGGTTTCCCCTCATAACTGTGTGTGTGTTGCATAGGGGAACCTATGTGTGTGAGACAGTAATACTGGCCAAGCAGTGTACTTGAGATAGTTGTGTGTATTACTAGGTAGGGCCTTCAGTATGAAAGGCTTGTGAAAATGATGTGTGTGTGTGAGAGAGAGAGCACGTTTCACACAAAATGTCCCAGAAGGGGGTGTGTGTGTGTGTCTTGAGGAAATTTGTTGTCCCAAAGGAAAGTTCAGCTCAGAGCACACACAAAACAACCCATTTTATGAACTGATCAAACAAACCACATGTAGAGAATGATAATCTACTGTAGTCAGCATTGAACCAGCTTGCATTCTTTCAGTGTTAATGTGTGTGTGAAGGTGAGCACGTGTGTCTGTTTAAACATCACCATGCTATCAGTAGTGTAGATAATGCTTGTGTGTGTGATAAGTGGAATGAGAACATCCTCTGTCTTTTATCAGCTGTGACTGGTTGATCTAATTTGCTCCTTGTGGCTGGCCTGTACATAATTACTGTCCTTTGTACACCAGAATCACACACACACTACAGACTACAAAGAGAAGTACAGCCGCATGCTGCCCAGTGACACGAGCCTACCAGACGAGCTAAATCACTTCTATGCTCGCTTTGAGGCAAGCAACACTGAGGCATGCATGAGAGCATCAGCTGTTCCGGACTACTGTGTGATCACGCTCTCCGTAGCCGACGTGAGTAAGAGCTTTAAACAGGTCAACATTCACAACGCCTCTGGGCCGGACGGATTACCAGGACATGTACTCTGAGCATGCGCCGACCAACTGGCAAGTGTCTTCACTGACATTTTCAACATGTCTCTGATTGAGTCTGTAGTACCAATATGTTTCAAGCAGACCACCATAGTCCCTGTGCCCAAGAACACTAAGGTAACCTGCCTAAATGACTATAGACCCGTAGCACTCACGTCTGTAGCCATGAAGTGCATCACTGGGCAAAGCTTCCTGCCATCCAGGACCTCTATACCCCCTAGAAATAGTCAAAGACTCCAGCCACCCCAGTCATAGACTGTTCTCTCTGCTACCGCATGGCAAGCGGTACCGGAGCCAAAAGGCCTCTCAACAGCTTTTACCCCCAAGCCATAAGACTCCTGAACAGGTAATCAAATGGCTACCCGGACTATTTGCATTGTCCCCCCGCCCCCCCCCCTTTTACGCCGCTGCTACTCTCTGTTTATCATCTACGCATAGTCACTTTAACTATACCTACATGTACATATTACCTAAATTAGCCTGACTAACCGGTGCCCCAGCACATTGACGCTGTACCGGTACCACCTGTATATAGAGCGTCCTCACATTGACTCTGTATCGATACCACCTGTAATACTTTCAAGTGATATCCTCTGGGTCCACATTGTACATTTTGTTCCATATGTCTGTTACCCAAAATAAATTCAATTTAATTCAATATGGCCTCGCTACTGTTATTTTTTTACTGTCATTTTACAGTTTTTATTTCGTTATTTATCTATTTTTTTACCTAATAATTATTTTTTACTTGACTGCACTGTTGGTTAGGGCTTATAAGTAAGCATTTCACTGTAAGGTTTACACCTATTGTATTTGGCACACTTGACAAATAAACTTTGATTTGATTTGAGTCCTTTCCCTGAATCCCTGGTTTCTGTCTGAAATCATAGCTACATAGCTAGCATATTATTTTGCTTTCATGGCTGCTCTGGCCTTGGTCAGTGAATTCAGTATTCTGTTCTATTGATTGAAGTAATGGATAGAATTATGTGTGTTTCAGTGAGAGTGCATGGGGTCGTTGGTGTGTGTGAAAGTCTCTGAGGAGTGCAACCTTTTAAAACATCAATTAACTGGCCTCTCCTCCTCTCATCCCCCTCTCTGTCACCCATCCCATGGTAGAATACCCCAGTGGCAGATCGTCTTCCATTACCTCTGTCTCCCTCCCTTCCCTCGATCTGCTCCTCTCTTTCTTTCACTCCAACTCTCCTTTCTCTCCATCCACTTTTCTGCCTTTTTTCTCTTCTCCACTTTCTCTTTCTCTCACTCCCACAATCCCTTCGTCTGGCTTGTGTCAGAGGGAGCAGTGTAGACCCGTTGTTGGGCTTGTCAGAGGGAGCAGTGCAGATCCGTTGTTGGGCTTGTCAGAGGGAGCAGTGCAGATCCGTTGTTGGGCTTGTCAGAGGGAGCAGTGCAGATCTGTTGTTGGGCTTGTCAGAGGGAGCAGTGCAGATCCGTTGTTGGGCTTGTCAGAGGGAGCAGTGCAGATCCGTTGTTGGGCTTGTCAGAGGGAGTAGTGCAGATCCGTTGTTGGGCTTGTCAGAGGGAGCAGTGCAGATCTGTTGTTGGGCTTGTCAGAGGGAGTAGTGCAGATCTGTTGTTGGGCTTGTCAGAGGGAGTAGTGCAGATCCGTTGTTGGGCTTGTCAGAGGGAGTAGTGCAGATCCGTTGTTGGGCTTGTCAGAGGGAGCAGTGCAGATCTGTTGTTGGGCTTGTCAGAGGGAGCAGTGCAGATCCGTTGTTGGGCTTGTCAGAGGGAGCAGTGCAGATCTGTTGTTGGGCTTGTCAGAGGGAGCAGTGCAGATCCGTTGTTGGGCTTGTCAGAGGGAGCAGTGCAGATCCGTTGTTGGGCTTGTCAGAGGGAGCAGTGCAGATCCGTTGTTGGGCTTGTCAGAGGGAGTAGTGCAGATCCGTTGTTGGGCTTGAAAGAGGGAGTAGTGCAGATCCGTTGTTGGGCTTGTGTGTTTGTCCTGTAAGGACACAGGTGCTGAATTACTGTGTGATTAGCATGTTTGTGTGGAAACAGAACCTGTAGTTTACTGGTGTCTGTCTGTCTGATCTGTATCAACTCAGCTTTAGGGGCGCCGCACTATGCAGCACATACACACACTTCTTCTAACCCTGGATAGGTAGTCTCGTGCAGGTTTTCATTGGTAGCTCTTTGCAGTACAAAATCATCATTCTATTTTTACTTAGTCATCTTCCTGAAATGTTCATATGCAGTAATTTCCCTGAACTCTGTTTGTCTCTTCCCAGGTGTGTGTGTGATGTGTGTTGGCCTGAGAGGGATTGAATAATGCATAGATCATTGGAAAGGTATTTATAGGAAGCAGAGTGATTAAAGTTTAATGGCAGGCCTTACCGTCAGTGCTGTACAGCATCATACTCGCTCTCTCTCACCCTCTTTTTCTCTCAATTGTTTGTCGCTCTCTTTTCCTGTCTTCAGTATACTGGCTAGCCTGTATCCTTCACTTCTATCCTTCACTTCCTTCACTAGCCTGTATCCTTCACTTCTATCCTTCACTTCACTTCGTTTACTAGCCTGTATCTTTCACTTATATCATTCACTTCCTTCACTAGCCTGTATCCATCACTTCTCACTCCATCTCTCCATTCCTCTCTTTACTTATTTTTTTCTCCCCGTCCATAAGCTGTCCAGCCTGTCATGTTGTCTTTTCTCTCTGTCAGATGAACAGCTTGCCATGTTGTGTCTTTTCTGTCTGTCAGATGAACAGCCTGTTATGTTGTGTCTTTTCTCTCTGTCAGATGAACAGCCTCTAGCGCTGTTAGCCATGTAAAGCCATTGATATTTGATAGTTGTAATGTGCCGGCCCAGTGCTGATCTCAACCATTCACTGGGCCTTTAAGGTCTGATCAGTGGAAGGTAGGCTGGAACTAGAATGCTGAAAGAAGGTTCAGGACGACGCAATGCTTCATCCAGCTTCACACAGCTTAATACTGCCTAATGCTCAAAGCTGATTTAAATACTGTATGTTGTGATCCACCCAATAAACCAGAGCAGTGTGTTTGGGTTTAGTTGTGTCCCAAAAGGAATAGGAGCGACCTAATAGGTCCTGACCTGTTGCTGAGTAACACTTGTCTGTTTCTCCATCCCTCTCTCCATTTTTGTCTTCTCTGAAAGTCTTCACCCCATCACTCCAGCCTTCCCAACGCCTCTTATTTTTAGTTTCCCCTCTCCCCCTCCATCCCTCATGTTTACATTGCCCCACTGTTTACTTTTTCTCTCCCACTCCTCTCTGCTCTCTCTCCTCCCTCCATCTCTATCTCCACTCTCCCTCCCTCTCTCCTATGTTTACGTCCTGCCCTCCTCTCACTGACTGGTGTTATAGGGTGACATCAGTGGTAAGCTGCTTGCCCAAACTGCCACAGACACACACACAGATAGAGTGCCCTGCTCTGGGTCACAATACTTTTATCCAAGGCCATTTTTAGCATCAGTCTGCTGTATGTGATTACGCAACAACACGCGGGTGGGCCGACACACACAGACCCCAGCCAGAGTTTCACACACACACACACACACACACACACACACACACACACTAGGGATGTGCATCTTTCCCTTTCAATATGATCTGTTACGTATATAGATACATGACCGCCAATACGATACAGGAACGATATGTTTTAGTTTGAAGCGATTCGGTTTGATTAGAGAACGATTTTTGTTGCATAAACACATTAATTTTCCATTCTAAATTTTATTTTTTTATTTTTTTATTTCACCTTTATTTAACCAGGTAGGTCAGTTGAGAACAAGTTCTCATTTGCAACTGCGACCTGGCCAAGACAAAGCAAAGCAGTGCAACAAATAACAACACAGAGTTACACATTAAACAAACAGTCAAAAACACAATAGAAAAATCTATATACAGAGTGCAAAATGTAGTGCAAAAATGCAGTAAGGTTAAGAGGTAGAACAATAAATAGACTATAGTGGTGAAATAAATTAAAGAATTATCATCATTAACACAGGAATGAAGGATGTGCAAATTATGATGTGCAAATAGAGGTACTGGAGTGCAAGATTAGTGAAAATAAACAAAAATAAATATGGGGATGAGGTAGTAGTGTGGGCTATTTACAGAAGGGCTATATACAGGTGCAGTGATCGAATAGCAGCTTTGACAACTGATGCTTAAAGTTATTGAGGGAGATAGGAACCTCTAGTTTCAATGATTTTTGCAATTCGTTCCAGTCATTGGCAGCAGCGAACTGGAAGGAATGGCGACCAAAGGAGGTGTTGGCTTTGGGGGTGACCAGTGAGATATACCTGCTGGAGCGCATGCTACGGGTGGGTGTTGCTATAGTGACCAGTGAGCTGAGATAGGGCGGGGATTTACCTAATAAAGACTTATAGATGACCTGGAGCCAGTGGGTTTGGCGACGAATATATAATGAAGGCCAGCCAACGAGAGCATACAGGTCGCAGTGGTGGGTAGTGTATGGGGCTTTGGTGACAAAACGGATGGCACTGTGATAGACTACATCCAATTTGCTAAGTAGAGTATTGGAGGCTAGTTTGTAAATGACATCGCCGAAATCAAGGATCGGTAGGATAGTCAGTTTTACAAGGGCATGTTTGGCAGCATGAGTGAAGGAGGCTTTGTTGCGAAATAGGAAGCCAATTCTGGATTTAATTTTGGATTGGAGATGGTTGATGTGAGTCTGGAAGTTGAGTTTATAGTCTAACCAGATGCCTAGGTATTTGTAGGTGTCCACGTATTCTAACTCCGTCGAGAGTAGTGATGATAGTCCGGTGGGCGGGTGCTGGCAGCGTTCGATAGAAAAGCATGCACTTAGTTTTACTAGCGTTTAAGAGCAGTTGGAGGCCACGGAAGGAGTGTTGTATGGCATTGAAGCTTGATTGAAGGTTAGTAAACACAGTATCCAAAGAGGGGCCAGATGTATACAGAATGGTGTCATCTGCGTAGAGATGGATCAGAGAGTCACCAGTGGCGAGAGCGACATCGTTGATGTATATAGAGAAAAGGGTTGGCCCAAGAATTGAACCCTGTGAAACCCCCATAGAGACTGCCAGAGGATCGGACAATAGGCCCTCCGATTTGACACACTGAACTCTGTCTGCAAAGTAGTTAGCGAACCAGGCAAGGCAGTCACTTGAGAAACCAAGGCTGTTGAGTCTGCCAATAAGAATGCGGTGATTGACAGAGTCGAAAGCCTTGGCCAGGTCGATGAAAACGGCTGCACAGTACTGTCTTTTATCGATGGCGGTTATGATATCGTTCAGTACCTTGAGCGTAGCTGAGGTGCACCCATGACCAGCTCGGAAACCAGATTGCATAGCGGAGAAGGTACGGTGGGATTCGAAGTGGTCAGTTATCTGTTTGTTAACTTGGCTTTCGAAAACTTTAGAAAGGCAGGGCAGGATGGATATTGGTCTATAACAGTTTGGGTCTAGAGTGTCTCCTCCTTTTGAAGAGGGGGATGACCGCGGCAGCTTTCCAATCTCTAGGGATCTCAGACGATACGAAAGAGAGGTTGAACAGGCTAGTGATAGGTGTTGCAACAATTTTGGCTGATAATTTCAGAAAGAGAGGGTCCAGATTATCTAGCCCAGCAGATTTGTAGGGGTCCAGACTTAGCAGCTCTTTCAGAACATCAGCCGTCTGGATTTGGGTGAAGGAGAAGCGGGGGGGGCTTGGGCAAGTAGCTGCCGGGGGTGCAGAGCTGTTGGCCGGGGTAGGGGTAGCCAGGTGGAAAGCATGGCCAGCTGTAGCAAAATGCTTATTGAAATTTTCGATAATCGTGGATTTATCGGTAGTAACAGTGTCTCCGAGCCTCAATGCAGTGGGCAACTGGGAGGAGGTGCTCTTATTCTCCATGGACTTTACAGTGTCCCAGAACTTTTTGGAGTTAGTACTACAGGAAGCAAATTTCTGTTTGAAAAAGCTGGCCTTTGCTTTTCTAACTGACTGTGTGTACTTGTTCCTGACTTCCCTGAATAGCTGCATATCGCGGGGGCTATTCGATGCTAATGCAGTGCGCCACAGGATGTTTTTGTGTTGGTCTAGTGCAGTCAAGTCTGGGGTGAACCAAGGGCTATATCTATTCTTAGTTCTACGTTTTTTGAAAGGGGCATGCTTATTTAGGATGGTGAGGAAAGCACTTTTAAAGAACAACCAGGCGTCCTCTACTGACGGGATGAGGTCAATATCCTTCCAGGATACCTGGGCCAGATCGAATAGAAAGGCCTGCTCGCAAAAGTGTTTTAGGGAGCGTTTGACAGTGATAAGGGGTGGTCTGCTGCAGATGGAGCTCATGAGCTCATGATGTATGTCTATGGTGTATACTATGTAGGAACCTGATCTAAGCCATAAGGGAGACTAGGCATCTACTACTACTATCATCCCCCCCACTTTGGTTCTGAAATCACCCACTAATTACCTTGTTTGAGCTAGTAATGTGTCAATATTTATTGTTTACAAATAAGCTATGACACCCGATTTAATATATAGCACAACTTTGGATTTCACCCCTCATCAAACAAATCTAAAGGTTTTGACCGTTTTTATGTTTTTAGTGAGTTTCTTTACTCCTCCTGCTTTGGCCATGCAGCGCCTCGCAATAGTGATTCCTCGTTATGAAATTATTAACTTTACACTGTATATCTAAAAATGACCATATACAGTACACTGATTTGTTCAGAAAGTAGAAAGAAAGTAATTAGGTAAATGTGAGTGATCCAGCGATTGGTAAGGTTTGAAACAATTTTCTGATTTCGGACACACACACACACAGTGATTGTTTTAGGATTATTTGGGATATTATTGGCGAGAACAGTGAGCTAGTGAGGACTAGGCTAGGTCTCTATCCTCTGACCTGTTGATAGAGCAACAGGCCTCCTCAGGGAGAGGGGGAGGGATGGAGATGGATGGAGAGAGAGAGATGGATGGAGAGAGAGAGATGGATGGAGAGAGGGAGAGGGAGGGAGATGGAGGGAGGGAGATGGAGGGAGGGAGATGGAGAGGGAGGGAGGGAGGGAGGGAGATGGAGAGGGAGGGAGGGAGGGAGATGATGGAGAGGGAGGGATGAGATGGAGGGATGAGATGGAGGGAGAGAGAGATGAGGGATGGAGAGGGAGAGATGGAGGGATGAGATGGAGATGGAGATGGAGGGATGGAGAGGAGAGGAGAGAGATGAGGGATGGAGAGAGGGAGGGAGATGGATGGAGAGAGGGAGGGAGATGGATGGAGAGAGGGAGGGAGGGAGGGAGATGGATGGAGAGAGAGAGGGAGGGAGATGGATGGAGAGGGAGGGAGATGGATATGGAGAGAGGGATGGATGGAGAGAGGGAGGGATGGATGGAGAGAGGGAGGGAGAGAGAGAGATGGATGGATGGAGGGAGGGAGAGAGATGGAGGGAGAGGGAGAGAGAGAGAGGGAGGGAGGGAGGGAGGGAGAGAGCTTGATATTCTTTTTAGTATTTGGTAGCATTGCATTTACATTGTTTTTAACTTGGGTCAAATGTTTTGGGTAGCCTTCCACAAGCTTCCCACAATAAGTTGGGTGAATTTTGGCCCATTCCTCCTAACAGAACTGGTGTAACTGAGTCAGGTTTGTAGGCCTCCTTGCTCACAAACGTTTTTTCAGTTCTGCCCACAAATTTTCTATAGGAATGAGGTCAGGGCTTTGTGATGGCCACTCCAATACCTTGACTTTGTTGTCCTTAAGCCATTTTGCAAAATTTTTGGAAGTATGTTTTGGGTCATTGTCCATTTGGAATACCCATTTGCAACTAAGCTTTAACTTCCTAACTGATGTCTTGAGATGTTGCTTCAATATATCCACATAATTTTCCTTCCTCAATATGCCATCTATTTTGGTGAAGTGCACCAGTCCCTCCTGCAGCAAAGCACCCCCACAACATGATGCTGCTACCCCCGTGCTTCACTGTTGGGATGCTGTTCTTCGGCTTGCAAGCCTCAGTTTTGCAGCAGAGGCTTCTTCCTTGCTGAGCGGCCTTTCAGGTTATGTCGATATAGGACTTGTTTTACTGTGGATGTAAATACTTTTGTACCTGTTTCCTCCAACATCTTCACAAGGTCCTTTGCTGTTGTTCTGGGATTGATTTGCACTTTTCTCACCAAAGTACGTTCATCTCTAGGAGACAGAACGCGTCTCCTTCCTGAGCTGTATGACGGCTGCGTTGTCCCATGGTGTTTAAACTTGCATACTATTGTTTGTACAGATGAAAGTGGTACCTTCAGGCGTTTGGAAATTGTTCCCAAGGATGAACCAGAATTGTGGAGGTCTACAATTTGTTTTCTGAGGTCTTAGCTGATTTATTATTTTTTTCCCATGATGTCGAGCAAAGAGGCACTGAGTTTGAAGGTAGGCCTTGAAATACATCAACAGGTACACCTCCAATTGACGCAAATTATGTCAATTATCCTATCAGAAGCTTCTAAAACCATATTTTTCTGCAATTTTCCAAGCTGTTTAAAGGCACAGTCAACATAATGTATGTAAACTTCTGACCCACTGGAATTGTGATATAGTGAATAATAATCTGAATAAGTGAAATAATCTGTCTGTAAACAATTGTTGGAAGAATTACTTGTCATGCACGTAGTAGATGTCCTAACCGACTTGCCAAAACTATAGTTTTTTAACATGAGTTTTAATGACTTCAACCTAAGTGTATGTAAACTTCCGACTTCAACTGTGTATATACAGTCATGGCCAAAAGTGTTGGCACCCCTGAAGTATTTCTCACAGAAAAGTATTGAAATTACACATGTTTTGCTATACACATGTTTATGTCCTTTGTGTGTATTGGAACAACACAAAAAAAGAGGGAAAAAAAGGAAATTTCACATAATTTCACACAAAACTCCAAAAATGGGCCGGACAAAATTATTGGCACCCTTAACTTAATATTTGGTTGCACACCCTTTGGAAAAAATAACTGAAATCAATCGCTTCCTATAACCATCAATAAGCTTCTTACACCTCTCACCCGGAATTCTGGACCACTCTTCTTTTGCAAACTGCTCCAGGTCTCTCATATTGGAAGGGTGCCTTTTCCCAACAGCAATTTTAAGATCTCTCCACAGGTGTTCAATGGGATTTAGATCTGGACTCATTGCTGGCCACTTCAGAACTCTCCAGCGCTTTGTTGCCATCCATTTCTGGGTGGTTTTTGAATTATTTCATTGTCCTGCTGGAAGACCCATGATCTCGGACACAAACCCAGCTTTCTGTCACTGGGCCCTACATTGCGACCCAAAATCCTTTTGGAAATCCTCAGATTTCATGATGCCTTGCACACAGTCAAGGCACCCAGTGCCAGAGTCAGCAAAACAACCCCAAAACATCTTTGAACCTCCACCATATTTGACTGTAGGTACTGTGTTCTTTTCTTTGTAGGCTTCATTCCGTTTTGAGTAAACAGTAGAATGATGTGCTTTACCAAAAAGCTCTATCTTGGTCTCATCTGTCCACAAGACGTTTTGCTTTTTTATGTCTCTGTGTCAGCAGTGGGGTCCTCCTGGGTCTCCTGCCATAGCGTTTCATTTCATTCAAATGTCGACGTATAGTTCGCGCTGACACGGATGCACCCTGAGCCTGCAGGACAGCTTGAATTTCTTTGGAACTTGTTTGGGGCTGCTTATCCACCATCCGGACTATCCTGCGTTGCAACCTTTCATAAATTGATCTCGTCCGTCCACGTCCGGATGGAACATCTAGACAAAGGAACATCTAGATCTCTGGAGATGGACTTGTAACCTTGATTGTTGATATTTTTCCACAATTTTGGTTCTCAAGTCCTCAGACAGTTCTCTTCTCCTCTTTCTGTTCTCCATGGCACACACAGAAACACAATGCAAAGACTGAGTCAACTTCTCTCCTTTTTATCTGCTTTCAGGTGTGATTTTTATATTGCCCACACCTGTTACTTGCCCCAGGTGAGTTTAAAGGAGCATCACATGCTTGAAACAAACTTATTTATCCACAATTTTGAAAGGGTGCCAATAATTTTGTCCGACACATTTTTTGAGTTTTGTGTGAAATTATGTTAAATTTGCTTTTTTTCCTATTTTTTTGTGTTCCAATACACACAAAGGAAATAAACATGTGTATAGCAAAACATGTGTAATTTCAATACTTTTCTGTGAGAAATACTGGAAGTTTCAGGGGTGCCAACACTTTTGGCCATGACTGTAAATATACAGTAGCTCGAAGAGGAGAGTGCTAGCAGTAGCAGCTCCCCCCCCCCCCCCCCCCCCTCCTGCACCTGCCTATCCACACACTGGGGCCATTGTGCTCCAGTCCCTGACACACACACACACACACACACTCTCGCTCCACATACTTTCTCTCCCTCGTTCTCGCTCGCGTTAGTGAGGTCGCCTGACTTAGCCTAGGGATTTAGGTGGTGTGTGTGAGCACCCCCTGGCTCACTTAACCTGGCCCTGGTATAGTTGGAGTAAGGTGTGTGTGTGTCTTTGTCTGGGCTCTGGGTGGGTGAGAGGTGGAGAAAGAGGAGAGGGTGGGGGTGGGTGTGTGTGTGTGTGTGTGTGTAGGCTTTGTTTTGCTGGCAACAACAGTGCACTGTGAAAGGCCAGTGAGTCACTCAGCATTGGTGGCGTGGATTTCTGTGTTCCAGTGCAGTTGTGGGTGTGGGTAGGCTCCCTGTGCATGGTGTTGTATCTGTTGTGTTCTGTCTGCTCGTGTCGTGTGTGTGTCCCTTGTGTATGTCAGTCTCTCTCTGCGTTGTGTGTGTGTGGCTGCAGGTAAGGAGAGAAGAGGATGAGAGAAGTGTGTGTGTGTGACAGAGTTGGTTCAGTTCTCTGGATAGACAATTCCCCAGCTTCCATTATCCTGTCTCTCTGAGTCCCTCCCTCTCAGTAGGTGAGTGTGTTTTAGGTAACCTTCTAGTCAGTGTATGGGTGAATCCTCTCTTTCCTCTGGCTTGTGTGTGTTTGTGGGTGAAAGGTAACCACCTTATTTGCTGCTATCAGTTGGTGTATGTTTGGTCTCACACACACACACACACACACACAGACACAGACACACACAGACACAGACACACACACACAGACACAGACACAGACACAGACAGACAGACACACACACACACACACACACACACACACACAGACAGATGTTTGCTGTGAGTGTAGCGCTAGCCTCCTGTTCAGTTATCAGAGTGGTCAGAGGAGATAGGGGAAGTCAGTATGCACTCTGCTTCTCTCTTACATAACAACAGAACCAACCAGCACAGCACACTACCTACCACTGACTGACTGGGGAGAAAGTTCTCTAACATCTGTCTCTCTCTGTCTCTCTGTCTCGCTCTCTGTCTCTCTGTCTCTGTCTTCCCCCTCTACCTTGTTCTCTGTCAATGTATTGTTCTCTGGTGGTGAGCTGGGCCGGGGGGCACAGAGAGATCTGGTAGTCTGCTGCTGTCTATACTGTGTTGTGGTGGCCGCATAACGGGTTAGATGGTGTTGTCTATACTGTGTTGTGGTGGCCGCATAACGGGTTAGATGGTGTTGTCTGTACTGTGTTGTGGTGGCCGCATAACGGGTTAGATGGTGTTGTCTGTACTGTGTTGTGGTGGCCGCATAACGGGTTAGATGGTGTTGTCTGTACTGTACTGTACTGTGTTGTGGTTGCCTCATAGAGGGTTAGATGGTGTTGTCTGTATTGTGTTGTGGTTGCCTCATAGAGAGTTAGATGGTGTTGTCTGTACTGTGTTGTGGTGGCCTCATAGAGGGTTAGATGGTGTTGTCTGTACTTTGTTGTGGTGGCCTCATAGAGGGTTAGATGGTGTTGTCTGTACTGTGTTGTGGTGGCCTCATAGAGGGTTAGATGGTGTTGTCTGTACTGTGTTGTGGTGGCCTCATAGAGGGTTAGATGGTATAGTCTGGGGTTGGTAGATGAAGTCAGATTAGCTTGGAGTCTGTGGACTGTAGTGTTATTGTTCTAATATTGTAGAGTGGCATGAGATATATGGTGGGGGTAGATTATTAGGAGGATTCCACAGGTTGATGTTGTAGATAAGATGTATTCAGTCACTGTCTGACAGTGGATAGGCTGTTTGCTGTAGTGTCAGTGTAGGTTAGGACTAGTAACATGGATGTTGTCAGTGTAGGTTAGGACTAGTAACATGGATGTTGTCAGTGTAGGTTAGGACTAGTAACATGGATGTTGTCAGTGTAGGTTAGGACTAGTAACATGGATGTTGTCAGTGTAGGTTAGGACTAGTAACATGGATGTTGTCAGTGTAGGTTAGGACTAGTAACATGGATGTTGTCAGTGTAGGTTAGGACTAGTAACATGGATGTTGTCAGTGTAGGTTAGGACTAGTAACATGGATGTTGTCAGTGTAGGTTAGGACTAGTAACATGGATGTTGTCAGTGTAGGTTAGGACTAATAACATGGATGTTGTAGTGTCAGTGTAGGTTAGGGCTAGTAACATGGATGTTGTAGTGTCAGTGTAGGTTAGGACTAGTAACAGGGATGTTTTAGTGTTAGTGTAGGTTAGGACTAGTAACAGGGATGTTGTAGTGTTAGTGTAGGTTAGGACTAGTAACAGGGATGTTGTTAGTGTAGGTTAGGACTAGTAGCAGGGATGTTGTAGTGTTTGTGTAGGTCAGGACTCGTAACATGGATGTTGTGGTGTTGTCAGTGTAGGTTAGGACTAGTAACAGGGATGTTGTAGTGTTGTTAGTGTAGGTTAGGACTAGTAACAGGGATGTTGTAGTGTTTGTGTAGGTTAGGATTAGTAACAGGGTTGCTGAGCATGGGGATGTTGATATTGTCTCTATGGAGTGCCGCCCTGGAAGAGCAAGGTAGTCATCTAGTGTTGTAGACCCAGCCATACATTTCTCTCTCTTTCTCTGTCACGCTCTCTCTCTCTCTCCATCTCTCTCTCTTAATCTCTCTCTGTCTTTCCCTCCATCTCTCCCTTTGTGTGTTAGTGATTACATCACCCAGTTCTCTCTCTCTGCCTCTTGCATAACTGCCAGCTTTATTTGTTCCAGCTGAGGACTAATCTCTCCCGCGAGACAGACTGAAGGAACGAGAGGGGAGGAGAGGGGAGGAGAGGGGAGGGAAGCTAACCTTTCTAACCTGACTGGACGCTCTGCCTTGTTAATTCAATCAGTCCACCAATTAATGGGCTTTAGAGCAGAGCTCTGTTTACATCCACCGTGACCTGTGTGTGTTTATGTAGCAGTGTTTTTCATCTTTAAAACCCCACAGTCTTCTCCAACTGTAGCCGAGTTGGCGCGTGGTTTCCTCTCATATCTCTCTCTGTGTGAGTGTGTGGAGCAGGCGCATGGTACTCCCCATGGTAGCCCCAGTTACACTGAAGGATAAACAGTGATTATTTGGGCTGCCTGGAGAGACGCATGCTTATGCACCACGCTCGGACAGACCACACATACACATGTGAGGGACCCTGTAGCCAAGACAACGCTCTATCTCCATTCAGAGGAGAATGACACATTACATATAAACACAGACACACAGAATCACGTTCAGTCACGCGTGAACTGTACTACCTCTTGTACACGCGTTCACACAGATACACACACAATGCCGCCGCCGGCGTCTCTAAGGTGAGTGTTACGCAAGGAAGATCAACACTACTTAATCAGCTTTAGAAGACACACTTAATGAGCTGACTGAGTGAGGGAGGGGAGGAAGAGAGGGGACATCAGCGAAAGAGGTAGGACTGGACAGAGGAGAGAGGGGGAGAGACAAGGGGGGGAGAAAGAATGGTCCGATGGGCAGGAAGATGGATGGATGGAGGGAGGAAGGGAGGGATATCAGAGAACAGGGGGGAGAGAAAGTGGTGACAGGCGGTGACACTGCGCATGTTCTCATTCCCTGTTTACGATGGGATAATCACACACACACACAAGCTGTGCTCTGCCCTCCGTGTCCCCCTCACAGCACACTGTGACATGCTGTTGCCAATGTCACAATACTGTGTGTGTGTGTGTGCGCCCAGTGTCTTTTTGTCTTTTCTTTTACTACATGCTATTCCATATCTCTCTCTCTTTCCCTCCCTCTCTTTCCCTCCCTCTCTTTGTAAGCTCTTTCTTTGCTTACTCTTTCGCCCACTACGTCTCTCTTACTGGAATTGTTAGCAGATGTGGACAGAGCTTTTTCCTTCATCTAACATTAGCCCCAATAGAAGAATGGCAGGAAAAGAGGGAGGGAGAGAGTGAGTGAGTGAGTGAGGGAAAAGGGGATTGATGGAGAAGCAGAAAGGAATCAGGAAGGAATAGGTTGATATTTGCCCGTCGCACATCATGCTGACGCAATCAAACCATCGTGGGCACAAACAAAGTTGGCGGAGAGGAACAGCGTCTCGGCG
The DNA here is from genome assembly GCA_023634145.1 of Thymallus thymallus. Taxonomy (NCBI): domain Eukaryota; kingdom Metazoa; phylum Chordata; class Actinopteri; order Salmoniformes; family Salmonidae; genus Thymallus; species Thymallus thymallus. The sequence goes on from CM042416.1 coordinate 14,800,509, forward strand.
TCTGAGTAGCATGGGACGGAAACCTGTCCTGCTGTTGTTGGAAAGGCCTGGAATAAGATTAGGATTAGTTGAAAAATGGTAAGGAAAAGGAGCAGGAGCAAGAGACTATAGAAAAGTTGTTCATCCACCTCGAGGGAGAGAGAGGGAGGGAGAGAGAGAGAGAGAGAGAGAGAGAGAGGGAGGGAGAGAGAGAGGGAGGGAGAGAGAGGAGGAGGGAGGGAGGGAGGGAGGGAGGGAGAGAGGGAGAGAGAGAAGGAGGGAGAGAGAGAAGGAGGGAGGGAGAGGGGGAGAGAGAGAAGGAGGGAGAGAGAGAAGGAGGGAGGGAGAGGGGGAGAGAGAGAAGGAGGGAGAGAGAGAAGGAGGGAGGGAGAGGGGGAGGGAGAGAGGGGGAGGGAGAGAGAGGGAGGGAGAGAGGGGGAGGGAGAGAGGGGGAGGGAGAGAGAGAGGGAGGGAGAGAGGGGGAGGGAGAGGGAGAGGGGGGAGAGGGAGGGAGAGGGGGGGAGGGAGGGAGGGAGAGAGGGAGAGGGAGGGAGGGGGAGGGAGGGAGGGAGAGGGAGGGGGAGGGAGGGAGGGAGAGGGAGGGGGAGGAGGGGTGGGGGGGGGAGAGAGCCGTTTCCCCCAAACTTTTCAGGTTTTCACTCTCAAAAGTCAACAACAATGCTTAAACCACGTATTGAGACTACTTAAATGTTTTTTTTTATATATATTACCTAGATTTCTGGGTGTAGTTACCATTAGAGAGAGAGAGAGATGAATTACACACACTGAGTCAGCGATGACGCACACACATCCTGCCCAGTAACTGGTATTGTGAACTTGTTTTTCTAGTCTTGTGTATCTTCTTATCATTAGGTCTGTTCTGTGTGTGTCACTGTCATGCTGGTTTGGCTTTCCTGACTGTACCTCGCTACCTGCTGTCACTGTGTTCCTGTCTGTGTGTGTTATTCGTGTGGGTGCTGGGCAGAGCAGCGCACTTGTTGAGCTCCGCTCTGCCATTTCTCCAGCGTCCTTGTAGTTCCCTTGCAGTGGCATTGCATCAGCTTCTCTGTCACACAGGACAATCTCATGGGCCTCAACACACCTTCCTGGTCTAGGTCCTCCAGGCTTTCAGACAAGACACGTTGACCATCCCAATTCTACAGGCCTGGTGTATTTTTTGGAAAGTGTTCTCTTTTTCACTGGATGTCTATTTGAGGGAGATACCATGGAAGCATTTTATGCATGTGCACATACACACACACACACCGAGGAAATGGATCTGTTTACTGTGGTTTAGAACAGTTGCTCTCTTCCTGTCCCGCGCTGGTGGAACATTCCAGGAAACCTTTTCTCACCTCGCGAGCACACACACACACACACATATCCTTAACCCCCTTGCTGCGAGACAGTATACACACACACACTCCTGATGGACGGATAGTTCTAGCATCACCTTGGCAACAACATGGTTAGTACAGACACGTGCCACCAATGTCTCGCTGCCCACACACACACAAACACAACACAAACCAGGTTTCCATCCAAACCAAGTCATTACTGGGCTGATGGAAACAGGAAATGCTGGTACAGTTTTATAAATGCGACAGACAATTGTTTCCTTTGGACATGGTGGGATCTTTTTGTGTCTGTGAAATTTATTATCGGAGAAATGGCGGTGGAAACGCCTTTATGCGCAAATATTGATATAATAACCATCAAGTCAACTTGATATGTTGTGTGGTCCTCCCACCACAACTTGGGAAAGCAGGCAGTTTCTTAGGCTACAGATTAAATAAGTTCTGATGAACTTCACAGAGGGGTGGAAGTGCATGGTGATGAGCTTAGTGCTCCTTTCCAATTAATATTGACGATCTTATTCTGGTGAATGATGATCGATGCTTGGCTGCCATAATAATCTCATAATGTAGGTAGCCTACCCTCACTGTATCTGCAAGCTGTTGGCTAGCGCGCACGTGCCAAGACCAGAGGCACATTTGCTCTATAACACAACAGTTTTTGTGATAAAACCATCAGTAGAGTTGAAAATGCGATGGCAACCCAAAAAAACCATTAAATGTGAATTTAACCGCAAAAGTTACTTTTATGTGCACTACGTCATCACGGAAACCCCTTATATCCACAATAGGTCTGTTTGATGGAAATACATCTCTGGAAATACATCTTTCAAAATGAGCATATTGTTTTATGCAGAGTTAAGAATGTTCACATGAAAATCTTTTGCAAATTGAATGGAAACCTAGCTACTGACACATATCCCACACACATTCTCAATCCACACATAAGCCCTGCATCCCCACCTAATGCCCTTGGGTCACACAGTCACTTCTTGCATTTACATAGTTACAGTAAACAATACACACACACACAGAGAAAACACACAGCCCAGTGCAACATGTTGGGGAGAGGAGAGGGGTGAAAAGTCAACTGGTAGTTCCATGTCTGCCCAGAGCTGGCTACAGGAGTACATTAACACCAATATGTGGAGTGGCGGGAAGGAGAGAAAGAGAGGGAGAGAGAGAGAGAGAGAGAGAGAGCGAGAGCGAGACAGAAGAGAGAGACGCTTGCTGTCTGTCCCTAAGGAGGTTTGTGTGTGCTTGCACATCCGTGTGTGTGCTTGAGTGTGCGTGAAGTGAGAGGGTAATGTCTTGGGAGCGTAGTGTTACTCTGGTGAAGGTAATAAATATACCCAGCACCACCGCAGAGATCCACCACCAGCTTTACTGACACAATATTATTCTGCTGCCCCAAACCCCACTGGGACAATGGGGTGTGTGTGTGTGTGTGTGTGTGTGTGTGTGTGTGTGTGTGTGTGTGTGTGTCGTGAGAGTAATTCCAGTTAAAGATTCTGTCCCATATGATTGGGTGCCACTGGGGTCCTCAGAGTCCATTCCCCTGCAGTCTGGTCTCCAAGAAACCATCACATCAACTTCTGCCGCAATTCTCTCATGATCATTTAGTTCCTTATGTAACAGGGTCCAACTCCAGGCTCTACTAAAAGGGTCCAACTTGGAAAGCACAACTCGTCGGTCCTTGTCTCAGATGGGCTATTGCAGCAGACGACCACCGGGTTCCACTCCTATCAGCTAAAAACAAGAAGAAGCGGCTCCAGTGGGCACGTGATCACCAACACTGGACAATTGAGGAGTGGAAAAACGATGACTGGTCAGACGAATCCCGGTTCCTGTTGAGTTATGTTGATGGCAGAGCTAGGATTTGGCGTAAGTAGCATGAGTCCATGGGCCCTTCCTGCCTGGTGTCAACGATACAGGCTGGTGGTGTAATGGTGTAGGGACTGTTTTCTTGGCACCTGTTAGGACCCTTCTTAATAACAATTGATCAATGTTTGAACGCCACAGCGTATCTGAAAATTGTTGCTGACCAGGTGCATCCTTAAATGGCTACAGGGGGGTCTGTCCCGGTACTAGATGGGTGTACCTAATAAACTGGCCACTACGTGTATGGTTGTGTTACTGGATGTATAATGTTGCTAGTGCAGGACACCAGACTCCTGTAGGCTTTGTCTCCTGTTTCTCGCTCCTCCTCCCCCTCTCGCAGCACTTCTTGACTTCTCTCACTCTCTCTCCCTCCTTCCCCCCTCACGCTCTCTCATTCTCTCTCTCTGTGGAACAATAACCCCAGTGTGTGTATGGGTCTATTTTTGTCCCTCCAAGGCCACCAGTGCTCCCCAACTCCATCTCTCTCTCGTCTCGGTCTCTCTCTCTCTCTCTTCTCTCTGTCACTCTCTGTCACTCTCTGTTTCTCTCTTTCCTCTCTGTCAATTCAATTCCATTTCAATTTAAAGGCTTTATTGGCATGGGATTCATATGTTAACATTGCCAAAGCAAGTGAAATAGATAATAAACAAAAGTGAAATAAACAATAAAAAATGTTCAGTAAACATTACACTCAAAGGTTCCAAAAGAATAAAGACATTTCAAATGTCATTATGTCTATATAAAGTGTTATAATGATGTGCAAATAGTTAAAGTACAAAAGGAAGAATAAATAAACATGAATATGGGTTGTATTAACAATGGTGTTTGTTCTTCACTGGCAACAGGTCACAAATCTTTATTTTATTTTCTTTATTTATTTTCTTTCTTTGTTTTCTTTCTTTTCTTTCGTTATTTCTTTCGTTCTGTGTTCTTTCGTTCTTTCGTTCTTTCTTTCTTTCTTGTTCAGTACACAAAGAAGGTTAGTTAGGTAGGAGAAGTACTGACCAGGCTAACTCTCTCTTACTCCTGTCTGTCTCCTCCTTTCTCCCTCTCCTCTCCCTGTGGTGTTTTGACCATGGTAACATTACAGGGGCTCTGATTTTCTCCCTAACCTACACCCTACCCTTTCCCAGCATCCCTCTCTTTCTGTCAGTCAGTCACAGTGCCAATGGTGCTTGGGAACCACAGCTCACAAAGGGAGGTGTGTGTGTGTGGTGGGGGGGCTGGGTTGGTAGCAGTTCAGAATCAGATTCAAGGCCTCATATGCTTCTAGTTTCTCACTAACTCACTCACACCGAATGTGTTCACTTGGTCCCTATGATCTCATCCCTCTCTTTAGCCCCCCTCTTTCCCCAACCCCCTCTTCAACCATTGTCTCTCTCTCTCATTGTCCTAGGACTCACCCTGTCTCCTCTTCCCTCCTCTTTCAGCCCCCTCCCAACTCCCTCCATCCCCCAACCCAAACTTGAGGCTCCTTACCACCACCTCCTATCCCCCCATCCCTCTATCTTCACCACCCCCTTTATATATTCTCACTTACTAACACCCCTCCACACCCCAACCTCTAGTGTCCCAGGGCAGAGATTAGGCCCTCCCTCCCTCCCTCCACACACACGCCTAGTTGCTGCGTTATTGATGCTGTGTGTGTGTGTCTGGCTCCTCTCTTCTCTCTGTGCTGTAATGGCTATCTGGTGTCTCCCCCAGGAGGGAAAGAGAGCACCAGAGAGGCATGGAGGAGAGGAGAGAGGGTTGGGTCGGAGGAGTAGAGGTCAGAGAGGTTAAGTTTATGGGGTGAGGTCCCACACTGCTTTTGTCCTGCATGGCATTGATGCATTCTGACACACACACACACACGCACACAAGTGTGTTTCTCACACAAAGCCCACTGTAGGGTTGCTTAAAACCTCATCAAACAGACCTGTGGACATGTCATGACTTCAGCGTGTGTGTGTGTGTGTGTGTCGTGGTCTCTCATTCTTGTGGCAGAATGAGCGGCCTCTTGTGATAACTGATCCTCTGTGACTCAGGACAGGTTTGGCCTCTGGGTGTAACATGTAGGACACAGCCTTGCCTTGGGGTGGGATGTAAAGACACCTGTTGTGGCTCTTTTTTACCCAGAATTCCTGGAAAGAAGATATGATCTCTGTCTCGTATCACAACACTGAGCTCTGGTTGCTGAGACACTGTTTCCTACCAATATCACTTTACAATCGTATTGCTACTCACTGCTGCTTTCATATCATGTTTGGAGGGGGGGGTGTATTTACCTTGTTATTTACACACACACGGTACTCTGTATTTCCATATCTGTACGGTGTGATGATGGTTGGTTTTGTTGTCTTTGTTCAGAGGTTGGCAGGCAGAGTTTGTATCTAGCTACTTACCAGGGATCCATTTCACCTGTTGACCTGAAACGCGATGCGTGTCTGTAGTCTGTTGTTGTGACCTCTGCTACCTGTGTCAATGTCATTTTATCAAAGCCGAATTTCGGCTACTAAATACATAAAAAAGAAATCTGTCATTAATTGAGAACTCCCCAAACTGCCCTTATTCAGTTAGTCAATCTGGCTCACTTATTTAAGCCCACATAGAACTACATAAAGCAGATCTGGCACAAATCTATTGAGCGCAGCTCTATGTGGTTTGCCAGATGCTGTGTATTGACATAATGAAGAACGTTGGGTAACAGAATCTAAATGGTTGCGCTGCCAAGCATGGTGCAGATTATCTATCAATCATCAAATTTGGCTTTTGATGCTTTTTGGTGCTCATCTGTACTAGTACTGGCTTTTCTGCTATAGTGATGTCATACACACCCATGATGTAGCTAGACCTTAAAGGGATAGTTCACTCTGAAATGTAAATTTGTCCGATTTTTTTCATATTTTAAATGCGGTCTAAAGTTAAGCTAATTCCGTAACACCATGTTATTAATCTGTAATTTATCTCACCACTATGGCCTATTTATTGTCCTACCTTCCTAACCTTACTGCGTTTTGCACTACATTTGCACTCTGTATATAGATCTTCTATTGTGTTATTGACTGTACGTTTGTTTACTTCCCATGTGTAACTCTGTGTTGTTTTTTGTCGCACTGCTTTGCTTTGTCTTGGCCAGGTCGCAGTTGTAAATGAGAACTTGTTCTCAACTGACCTACCCGGTTAAATAAAGGTGAAATAAAAAAATAAAAAAAATCAGTTGTATAGATCCTGCCACGTGAATTAGGAGATAGTTGTAGGCCTCAATCCCTGATAAATGGGACTGGTAGGCATTGACTAGGCCTGATTTATATGCTCCTGCTCTTCTCTGGCAGAGTAATGGTTATGTAGAGAGGATGTTAGTAATATTGAACAGTGTCTCTCTCTGATTAAATTTTTTAACACTCCGGTGATGCTAACACCCAGTCTGGCTCAGATTGGTCACATCTTCCTGACCACAAACATGTGAAAAAATTGCCTCAAGTACATTCAACTCATCATTCAAGCATCATGACTATACACTTACTCACTCACATATTGGCGTATTTTCAATCTTCAACACACATTTACATCAAGGTCAGTCGATCAGGCAGACAGACAAACAAACACTCATGAACATGTGCCCACCCCCACAGTCTGTTTCCGCCTTTCACACTTTGAGTTTCCGTTTTACATTTGGAGGGAGAGGAGGAGGAGGAGGGAGGGAGGGAGGGAGGACTAGGCCGTGTTGTTTCCTCTGTCAGTAGGAAAGAGTGACAGAATCAGGGAAAAGAGGTGGAGGTTTTCATCATGAATAGTGTTCCACAGACATAGAAAGAGCACTTATGTTGTGATCGTGTGTGTGTTTTCACTATCAGAGTAGTATCACGGCAGGGAAATCAGTGAGTGTTTCCGGCGCAGGACTGTTGTGGTTGGGTGGACGCCCTAGAAGTGACGGTGACAGGAAGGTTGTGGTTTCTACACCCAGTCTACCATGAGTCAGATGCAACACACAGTGGAGTGGAGGAGGAGGGCAGCAGCAGAGAAGAGGCCAGGCCTGGTTAGGCAGGTGTGAGTGACACGCTGCGACGTGTCAAGCAACCACGCTCGATGATGTGCAGCACTGTGTACGCGTTAATAACATTAGAGACAGAACCAGACTGCTAAGCTACAGACAGAGAACTAATAGACTGGGCACAAATACACCTCACTAATCCTCTTTCCTCTTATATAACAATACACCTTATAGAACACACATTCCACTCTTCACCTGAGAACACCTGACAGGGCTAGGGACAACTTCCTCCACCTCGTTGGAGTTGGAATCAATATTCATGTCCTGCCCTGCAACTAAACAGCATTCCTGTGACTCTGCTATTGGCCCAAACATTGGATTTTTATGTGCTGCCTACGGTTTAAACTTCAGAAATAAGTTAATATTTAGACTGAGCATAGCCTTTGTGAACGTGTTGTCCTCTATGAAGGCTAATCGTCTCAGTCCATCAGTATGGCTGTGCTCCACGGACCTCCAGGCTAACTCCATTCTCCCTGGTCTCCCCCCTCTCCTCCCCAGGGTTTGCCTTTCCAGACTGGGCCTACAAACCCGAGTCGAGCCCCGGCTCGCGACAGATCCAGCTGTGGCACTTCATCCTGGAGTTGCTGAGGAAGGAGGAGTACCATGATGTCATCGCCTGGCAGGGTGACTACGGAGAGTTTGTCATCAAGGACCCTGACGAGGTGGCCCGCTTATGGGGGGCCCGCAAGTGCAAACCCCAGATGAACTACGACAAGCTGAGCAGGGCACTCCGGTAAGGAAACTCAATGACACCAAGCGTGTCCAGCCCATGTACTGTGCTGTGCTGTGCTGTTTACACACTGATCCTAATGCACATGGCTGTCTTATGGCAGGGATCCAGGCCCCAATTATAAGCTCAGGCTTAGCCCCCATATATAGTTTTATTGTTATGTTGTGCACGGTCAACATTTCATCAACTCTGTCTGCTTGACACAACCATGTCACTCACACCTGCCTAAGCTGGCTGTTATGGCTATGACACCAACTCTTATCCCCTAAAGCACTGTATACTGTAGGCCTACCTCTCCCAATACACTGTTTTGGCAGTGACCTAAAAGCACATGGACTCTCTTGACACCTACCTGCTATGGCGGTGATGTTATTGCCCATGTAATGTTATGGCAGTGACTAAACAAAAAAAACTGTTCACTCAAACATCCTAAACACAAGCATCTTATACTGTTATGACATTGACCTCCACGGCCCCATATGACTTAACCTTATACAGTCGTGGCCAAAAGTTTTGAGAATGACACATGTATTGGTCTCCACAAGGTTTGCTGCCTCAGTGTTGATGATGGCAATTTGCATATACTCCAGAATGTCATGAAGAGTGATCAGATGAATTGCAATTAATTGCAAAGCCCCTCTTTGCCATGAAAAAAACATTTCCACTGCATTTCAGCCCTGCCACAAAAGGACCAGCTGCCATCATGTCAGTGATTGTCTCGTTAACACAGGTAGGATTGTTGACGGGGACAAGGCTGGAGATCACACTGTCATGCTGATTGAGTCAGAATAACAGACTGGAAGCTTTAAAAGGAGGGTGGTGCTTGAAATCATTGTTCTTCCTCTGTCAACCATGGTTACCTGCAAGGAAACACGTGCCATCATCATTGCTTTGCACAAAAAGGGCTTCACAGGCAAGGATATTGCTGCTGGTAAGATTGCACCTAAATCAACCATTTATTGGATCATCAAGAACTTCAAAGAGAGAGGTTCAATTGTTGTGAAGAAGGCGTCAGGGCACCCAAGAAAGTCCAGAAAGCACCAGGACCGTCTCCTAATGTTTTCGGCTGCGGTATCAGGCACTACCAGTGCAGAGCTTGCTCAGGAATGGCAGCAGGCAGGTATGAGTGCATCTGCACGCACTGTGAGGCGAAGACTTTTGGAGGATGGCCGGGTGTCAAGAAGGGCAGCAAAGAAGCCACTTCTCTCCAGGAAAAACATCAGGGACAGACTGATATTCTGCAAAAGGTACAGGGATTGGACTGCTGAGGACTGGGGTAGAGTAATTTTCTCTGAATCCCCTTTCCGATTGTTTGGGCCATCCGGAAAACACCTTGTCCGGAGAAGACAAGGTGAGCGCTACCATTATTCCTGTGTCATGCCAACAGTAAAGCATCCTGAGACCATTCATGTGTGGGGTTGCTTCTCAGCCAAGGGAGTGGGCTCACTCACAATTTTGCCTAAGAACACAGCCATGAATAAAGAATGGTACCAACACATCCTCCGAGAGCAACTTCTCCCAACCATCCAAGAACAGTTTGGTGACGACCAATGCCTTTTCCAGCATGATGGAGCACCTTGCCATAAGGCAAAAGTGATAACTAAGTGGCTCGGGGAACAAAACATTGACATTTTGGGTCCATGGCCAGGAAACTCCCCAGACCTTAATCCCATTGAGAACTTGTGGTCGATCCTCAAGAGGCGGGTGGACAAACAAACTCCAAGCATTGATTATATCAGTCAGGATGTGACCCAGAAGTTAATTGACAGCATGCCAGGGCGGATTGCAGAGGTCTTGAAAAAGAAGGGTCAACACTGCAAATATTGAGTCTTTGCATAAACTGAATGTCATTGTCAATGAAAGCCTTTGACACTTATGGAATACTTGTAATTATACTTCAGTTTACCATAGTAACTACTGACATAAAGATCTAAGAACACTGAAGCAGCGAACTTTGTGGAGACCAAAACTTTTGTCCACGACTATACTGTATAACAGCTACTCTGACCACATGTAGCCTATTACATGTGAATCACCATACACTGTATAACAGGGATGGGCATAAGAAAGTGAGTACTCAAACTGACGTAAAAACCCAATCTTTACCAGAGATTTTTTTTTTTTTTCAAATACTGTAAAACTATTTGGTCAACATTTTCTCTTGAAGACAAAGTTAATTTGCTTTGACTATGACTAGTGTTCCATTTGTACATGTGCATTTGCGGGACACAAAAAATAAACCAAGCCAAGCGTCACACAATTCTGCTCCCTACGTTCCCTTTCCCAGAAATGAATGCCTATAAAAATGTATCTAACTGATGGGATACACAAGCTACATTCCTTGCGAAATTCTAAACGGACTGGTTGACTGAAGTTGGGAATATGTGTTCCAACAATGAGCTGCAGTTTTGGAATAATTGTCATTTTCCACTTAGAGTACTTTGCGGCTGTCACTAGTTACCACAGCCACAAAGTCAAAATTGGCAATATTGTAAAAATTGTAATAAAAAATGTAATAATTAAGTCGTGGCCTACTGTGTAAATGTGTACTTGAGTGAGAAAAAAATAATGCGAGGACTCGAATAGTCAAAAAAGTCAAAATGTCCATCCCTACTGTATAACAACCACTCTGACCAAATGTAGCCTATCACATGTCACTCTGAAGCCCAGCATTTAAGGACACCAACTCAGGTCCCGTATAGCCTTCTGTTATGGCACTGACCCTAACACCCATTAGGGCCTCACCGTTATGGCAATGACCCCCATAGACTGTAACACAAAGTCAAGCTATTTTGGTGATGACGCTAGGTGTACTGTTAGGTCTGCGACCCTGTAGTGTAATGAGCCAATAATCCATCCAGGCCTCATGCTGTATAGTATCGTCCCCCAGGCAGTTACTGCTTAGCCTGGATTTGTCACAGACTCAGTCCTGATCACTCACCATAACACACACCCAGACAGCAGGTTCAACACATTCACTCACTAACAACAACACAACAGACTTTGACATACGCTTTGGACTAATCTGTACAGTCTAAAATAAAACGTAGGTGACACATTGCACACAATTGTTTCAATCAGGACAGAGAATAGGACCCATAACCTGAGAGAACTACACAGTTCAACAGCCCAGTATCTAACGTAACCAGTCACCATTAACTGTTTTAATGGGCTGGCTTGTCGTCTCTTATGTTTCTGACTTCACAGGACAAAGATTAGACTAAGCACTGATAAACCGATAAACCACACAGAGCAGAAGAGCGATAGCTTCGCCCTGTTTAGGGTGGGGGTTTACGTAAGGATTCTACAGTGGTGGGATTAACATGGTGTCTGTTGCAGATGGGGTCTGATGAGGACAGGCTGGTTTAACACTAATTGCAAATCACAGTTAGGAGGGGGGTGTTTTCCTTTTTTATTAATCCCTCATTGAATAAGTCAGTTTGGCTCTTAATACATCTTAACGATGGGAGCTCCACCTCCTCCTCGCCTCTTCTCTCCTTGCTACCTGACTCTTCTCTTCCTCTCCTCCCCCCTTCTCCTTTCCTCTGGTGTCCTCCTCCTTTTAGTCTATGGATAGTGTCCAGGACTGTAGAGTCACATTATTAGAACAGATATGGAGCCTTAGCCCTCCAGTAAGTCCTTACGTGATGTATTATATAAACAGTTGAAGTCGGAAGTTTACATACACTTAGGTTGAAGTTATTAGAACTCATTTTTCATGTTAACAAACTATAGTTTTGGCAAGTCGGTTAGGACATCTACTTTGTGCATGACACAAGTAATTCTTCGTAACAATTGTTTACAGACAGATAATTTCACTTATAAATCACTATATCACAATTCCAGTGGGTCAGAAGTTTACATACACTAAGTTTACTGTGCCTTTAAACAGCTTGGAACATTTCTATAAAATGGCTTTAGAAACTCCTGATAGGCTAATTTACATTATTTGAGTCAATTGGAGGTGTACTTGTGGATGTATTTCAAGACCTACCTTCAAACTCGGTGCATCTTTGCTCGACATCATGGGAAAATCAAAAGAAATCAGCCAAGAACTCAGGAAAAAAATTGTAGACCTCCACAAATCTGGTTCATCCATGGGAGCAATTTTGAAATGCCTGAAGGTAAACGTTCATCTATACAAACCATAGTACGCAAGTAAAAACACCATGGGAGCACGCAGCCGTCATACCGCTCAGGAAGGAGACGCTTAAGGACAAAAAAGTCAAGGTATTGGAGTGGCCATCACAAAGCCCTGACCTCAATCCTATAGAAAATTTGTGGGCAGAACTGAAAAAGCGTGTGCGAGCAAGGAGGCCTACAAACAAAAGCTTGTGGAAGGCTACCCGAAACATTTGACCCAAGTTAAACTATTTAAAGGCAATGCCACCAAATACTAATTGAGTGTATGTAAACTTCTGACCCACTGGGAATGTGATGAAAGAAATAAAAGCTGAACTAAATAATTCTCTCAACTATTATTCTGACATTTCACATTCTTAAAATAGTGGTGATCCTAACTGACCTAAGACAGGGAATTTTTACTAGGATTAAATGTCAGGAATTGTGAAACTGAGTTTAAATGTATTTGGCTAAGGTGTATGTAAACTTCCGACTTCAACTTTGTGTGTGATGTATTAGTAACCACTGATGGCCTAACCCTCACTGTAAGCAACACCACTTGCAGCCTTCCTCTTCTTTCACTCTGCTTCTTTTTCTTTGTTCTTTCTCTCTATCTTTCCCTCTGTCGCGTTACTCTCTCTCCCTCACATCTCTGACCTTAACACACACATACTTGTTTTTCTATTCTTGTGGGGACCTAAAATTGATTTCCATTCAAAATCCTATTTTCTCTAACCCTACCGCCTAAACCTAACCCTACCACCTAAACCTAACCCTACCACCTAAACCTAACCCTACCACCTAAACCTAACCCTAAACCTAACCCTACCACCTAAACCTAACCCTACCACCTAAACCAAACCCTACCACCTAAACCAAACCCTACCACCTAAACCAAACCCTACCACCTAAACCTAACCCTACCACCTAAACCTTACCCTACCACCTAAACTTAACCCTACCGCCTAAACCTAACCCTAAACCTTACCCTACCACCTAAACCTAACCCTACCACCTAAACCTTACCCTACCACCTAAACCTTACCCTACCACCTAAACTTAACCCTACCGCCTAAACCTAACCCTAAACCTTACCCTACCACCTAAACCTTACCCTACCGCCTAAACCAAACCCTACCGCCTAAACCAAACCCTACCGCCTAAACCTAACCCTACCACCTAAACCTAACCCTACCACCTAAACCTAAACCTACCACCTAAACCTAACCCTACCACCTAAACCTAAACCTAACCCTACCACCTAAACCTAACCCTACCACCTAAACCTAACCCTACCACCTAAACCTAACCCTACCACCTAAACCTAACCCTACCACCTAAACCAAACCCCTAAGCTTAATTGGAAATGTCCCCACGAGGAAGAATCTTCCTTGTTTTACTATCCTTGTGGGGACTTTTTGTATAGAAAAACAAGACCACACACACATGGCCTAATCCTCACTGTGGGAGTGTGAATTTCACACTGGCCGTGGGAGCAGGAGACAGGAATGACGCAGGGACCAGAGTCGTGTGTCCTCTTGGAAAGTCAACTCACAGGCACACAGGAATACGATAGGGGAAATCACCATGTGCACACCATACAGGAAACTGTAAGATCAAGAGGGCAGGTGATTGAAGTGCGGGGGGCTTGAAAACAGGCATGTTGTTTGAACTGGTTGTGAGAGAGAGAGTGTGTAAGTTAACTCCAGCTGAAGTGCTGGGTACCACACTGACTTTGGTTTCCAGATTTCTCCCATATGTGTGGAGCAAGGTGGCCCACTCTACTGCCATGTGTTCCGTATGGGGATGGTTGGGTGATTTAACTTCATTCATCTTTAGTGCCATTAATCCTCTTGCCACATTACTATTGATGTGCATCTTGAGAGGGTTTGTTGTGGTGACAGACCCATGGCCTCACATACCGCTCTGGTGTCAAAATAATGTGTGTGTGTGTGTGTGTGTGTGTCTGTGATTCTTGTTGTTTTTGTTTTCTCTCTGAGTGAAATGTATGAACAACACTGTATTCTAAATGGAGATATTAATCACAGTGATAGGGCGACTGGTTCACAGGACTTGGTTGCAAACCCCTCCCAAAGACATTATTGTGCTTGTAAAACCATGGTGAATTCCTCAGCTCTCTGCAGCCCCAATCCCAGTGTGGATCCCCTCTCCACCCAGTGCACTCTCTCACTCTCTCACTCTCTCACTCTCTCACTCTCTCACTCTCTCTCTCACTCTCTCACTCGCTTTCTCGTTGCAAATGTTGTATATATTGGTCCTAATGGTAAGAAGAATGGGCTGATACTATACCTATTGGCTCTGGTCCCAGTACCATGTGGTACCAGTACGAAAAAACTAACTGTGAGTTGCTCTGGATAAGAGTGTCTGCTAAATGAGTATAATGTAGGTCTGGTCTCGTCCTCTGATGGGGTCATGATGTTGACTGTTAGCAGCTCATACAGGTCAGAGGTTAGAGGTCCAATTCACCACAGCTGGCAAAGATTACCATCAGGCGCCATAGGATACCCCTCCCCCGTCTCACACACACACACACACACACACACACACCGTCCGTTTTCACTCTGTGTGTATGTTTGGTTGAGCAGGACTGCTGTGACACCACTGTGACTAGGACTGTTACTAGGTCAGGAGTCCCAGCCTTACAACAGAGCCTATTGTACAGAGAGAACGAGGGAGAGGGAGAGAGGGTGACTGTATGAGTTTGTGTCGAGTGTGTTGTACATTTGTCTGTGTGTATCTGTGTTGCCCGTGTGTGTGTGTGTGTGTGTGTGTGTGTGTGTGTGTGTGTGTGTGTGTGCACATCTCATTGTCCAGGATAGAATGAGTCTTTTATTTGCTGTGCAGGCAGAACACACCCAGAGTACATCAACCACACGCTCGCGCCCACAGAGCATGTGACCAGCCTAATCAGACTCCCACTAGATCCTCGTCTACACACACACACACACACACACACACACACACACACACACACACACACACAGTTCAGCCACCAACCAACACAAGTCTTTTCCACCAGGTTTTCCAGTAGTGTTAAGTCTCACGTGCATAAAGCCACACACCTGAATGTGAGCAGCTGGTGCCGGTGTGACAAAAGAGGTAGAAAATAAACTCATGGAGGGCATGGTAATCCTGACTTCCTGTCACAGTCAGCGCCTATTTACTGCACTACAATGTGTGCGTCCGTGCCTGTCTGTGTGGAGAGGGAGGGGGAGCAAGGGACCAGCTATATTACAATAGATGGGGTGTGTGTGGGTGTGTGTGTGTGTGTGGAGAGAAGTTATGGTACTCTGGAGAACAGATGACTCTGTATCAAACAGCCATATTGCTTTGATATTGCCAGCATGAAGAGGCTAGCTGTGTTCCAATAGACAGGGCAGCTATATGGCTAGATAGATACAGTGGGGCAAAAAAGTATTTCCCACTTAAAAAGATGAGAGAGGCCTGTAATTTTCATCATAGGTACACTTCAACTATGAGAGACAAAATGAGAAAAAAATCACATTGTAGGATTTTTAGTGAATTTATTTGCAAATTATGGTGGAAAATAAGTATTTGGTCAATAACAAAAGTTTATCTCAATACTTTGTTATATACCCTTTGTTGGCAATGACAGAGGACCTCCATGCAGATCTCCTCTAGAGCAGTGATGTTTCGGGGCTTCTCTCATATCTGATCCCTCTGTCCTCTCTTCATCAACTTTGGGAATTCCACAGCACTGTCCTGATTACATTTTCCAGGAAAGGACCCATCTCTCTCTCTCTCTCTCTCTCTCTCTCTCTCTCTCTCTCTCTCTCTCTCTCTCTCTCTGTCTCTGTCTCTGTCTCTGTCTCTGTGTCTCCCTCTCTGTGTCTCTCTCTCTGTCTCTGTGTCTCTCTCTCTGTGTCTCTCTCGCTCACTCTCACGCTCTCTTTCTGTCAATTCAATTTCAATTCAATTTAAGGGCTTTATTGGCATTGGAAACATATGTTAACATTGCCAAAGCAAGTGAAGTAGATAGTAAACACTTTTTTTTTTTTTACATTAAACATTACACTCAGAAGTTCCAAAAGAATAAAGACATTTCAAATGTCATATTATGTATATATACTATACAGTGTTGTAACAATGTGCAAATAGTTAAAGTACAAATGGGAAAATGAATAAACATAAATATGGGTTGTATTTACAATGGTGTTTGTTCTTCACTGGTTGCCCTTTTCTTGTGGCAACAGGTCACACATCTTGCTGCTGTGATGGCACACTGTGATATTTCACCCAGTAGATATGGGAGTTTATCAAAATTGGGTTTGTTTACAAATTCTTTGTGGATCTGTGTAATCTGAGGGAAATATATGTCTCTAATATGGTCATACATTTGGCAGGAGGTTAGGAAGTGCAGCTTATTTTGTGGGCAGTGTGCACATAGCCTGTCTTCTCTTGAGAGCCAGGTCTGCTTTCTCTCTCTCTTTCTCTCTCTCGCTCTCTCTCTCGCTCTCTCTCTCGCTCTCTCTCGCTCTGGTGTAGGCCTACTTCTCTGTTTTGTCTAATCAGACAGTTTAGTCATCTGTAATCGTGGGTGTAATCCCTGTCCTGCAATCTCACAGCCTCAGAATCTCACACACATACTGTATACACAAAATCCCACACTCACACACAACAAATAGAGCACACATAAAACCATTGCAATTTTTCCTGGAAGTCTAAATCCACCTGGTTATTGTTACATCTGATTATGAGTGGATAAAGATGTTTCTCTGGGTTGTAGGTGTATGTGTGTGTCAGGTCTGAAGTGTGTGTGTATCTGGGGTGGGGGGGGGCAGCTAAACACAGACCCTCAAAGAATCTTTGTTGTCTTTTGAAGTGAGTTCAAAGTGCTCCATTACTCTGACTATGTGAAGAGAGGGAGGGGTGGAGAAAGAGAGAGTGGGTAAAGTTGTGTAGGACCATGTGCCTCTCCTCTCCTCTCTGTAAGAGGTGTAGAGACATACTGCTGTGAGGCTGCCTGACCTAAACAATGTTTTCAACAGAGCAGGCTTGTCCTGTCTCCCTCTGTCTCCATCGCCCAGGGTGGGTGGGAGAGAAGAGGGATAACGTGGTAGATGATGTTAAAGGAAAGGATGGAATAAGGGAATGTGATACGAGGGAGAGATGGGAAGGAAGGAGAGAGAGAATCAGATCCAGTGTGAATGATGGAGGGAGAGATAGAAAAATAGCGATGGTCTGCCTCCATACACACAGACACCACAAGTCTGTCATTAGCATAATAAGAGTGGGAGGCTCCAGGTAAAATAACAGCCATAGGAGATAATGACTGACTGACTGACTGAGTGACTGACTGTCCCAGACCCATGCAGTCTGTCAGTACTACTGAAGCACCACTAATCCTACTGTATTACCAACAGTCCTAACCTCTTGTTTCTCTCACAGTACAGCTAGCTGCCAGTCCACTACACATATCTGTATGCTGACCTAAGCAGCATCTAGAAAACCATCTTTTCACGCCCTTTAGTGGACTGACTGGAGAGCAAGGGCACGCACTCACACACACACACACACACACACACACACACACACACTGACTCTCCTCTGTCTCTCACACACAGACACACACACAGTCACTTAGTCAGAGCGGCATTAGGCCGGTGAGGCGAGGGGCTGTGGGGTTCTAAAATAAAATCTATTATATAACAGGACAAAGGTTCATATAGATGGAGACTATATTATATAACAGGACAAAGGTTCATATAGATGGAGACTATATTATATAACAGGATAAAGGTTCATATAGATGGAGACTATATTATATAACAGGACAAAGGTTCATATAGATGGAGACTATATTATATAACAGGATAAAGGTTCATATAGATGGAGACTATATTATATAACAGGACAAAGGTTCATATAGATGGAGACTTCTAGGCACCCGGCCGTCCGCCATGGGAGAGAGAGAGAGAACGGCCATTACTTAAACAGATCAAGCATGGTTGTATTATTGGTGGGTTTAGATGAATGTTATATAAAGAGATGGACTAGGGCTGGGCTAACACAGAGAGGGGAGTGTGTGACCAGTTGGCCTAGAAAAAACCCTGACTAAACTACTGTGTCTCTGTTTTGGTTGGATGCAGTTCAACACACACCCACAATAACACACACTCACACTATCTCTCCTGGCTGCTTTGTGTGGACGTTACACAATAATAGTTAATTAGATCATTCACTAGCTTTGTGTGGAGGGACATGACAGACCTGGGTTTATTTAGACGTGTTTATCCATTTGACAACTAATTTCAATTAAATCATTTCACCTGTGTGTGGTACCATTTTAAGATTTCCTGTATGACTGTTTGTGTGTTGATTTTGAGAAGCATGCTGCAGGTAATAATGTGACCTAAAGGTCTCTGTGTGTAACCCCATATTGGTCTGTTTCCCCACCAGGTATTACTACAACAAAAGGATCCTCCACAAGACCAAAGGGAAGAGGTTCACCTACAAGTTCAACTTCAACAAACTGGTCCTGGTCAACTACCCCTTCATAGACATGGGCTCCACAGGTACCACTCAGTGTGTGTGTGTGTGTGTGTGTGTGTGTGTGTGTGTGTGTGTCACAGACATGACTAAATGCTTAAACACTGACTCTGCTAATCCATATCATTACATAGGAGAATAGTGTATATTTCTCCCCTCATCATTGTATCTCTCCTGTCCTCTAACAGGTAGTGGTGTTCCTCAGAGTGCTCCGCCAGTACCAACCGGAGCCGGAACTCATTTCCGCTTCCCACCCTCCACGCCGTCCGACATGCTTTCGCCCAATGAAGACCTGCGTAGCCCCGGGGGCGTGTTCAGCGCCGTGGCTCGGCGCATGGCGCGCGGCTCGGTCAGCGACTGCAGCGACGGGACCTCTGTCAACTCCGAGATCGAGGACGGCAACGGGGGAGGAGGGGAGGAGAGAGGGCTGAGTGGGGGAGGAGGAGGAGGAGGTCCAGGGGGAGGAGGAGGGTACAGGAGTATGATCCACCCCCGTCTGTCCCATGAGTCTCTGTTCAGGATGTATGGTGGAGCAGGGAACCCCAACGCCCACCCAGGCTCCCGCGGTCCCCCGGGACACAGGGTCCACCCCGACAGCCTGTCCCCCTTCCCCGTGTCCCCCCTACCTGGCCCTGGGGGTGCAGGGCTCCTAGCCCCACCTCTGTCCCCAGCCCTGTCCATGACCCCCTCCTCCCACCTGCCCTACACCCCGTCCCCCTCCCTCTCCCCCATGCTGGGCTCCCACTTCTCCTTCAACCCTGAGGAAATGAAACGCTACCTGCAGGCCCACCACCAGAGTGTCTATAACTATCATCTCAGCCCCAGAGCCTTCCTACACTACCCCAACGTCGTCATTCCCCAGCCACACCGCCTCGCCCAAGACAAGAGAGAACTGGGAGGAGAGAGGGGCGGTGCAGAGAGAGGAGGAGAGAGGGAAAGAGGAGAACGCTCAGGTCTGAATTGTCATCGACACCCATCACCCCTGTCCCAATCCCACTCCCCTCACCCGCACTCGGCCCACCCCCACCCTCACCCGCACTCTGCCAACCCTCACTCTGCCAACCCTCACTCAGCCCATTCCCATCCCCACCCCATTCACCACCCGCTGCACCTGGGTGAGGAGCCGCCTCACCTCTCGCCCTTCAAGTTCAAGCTGCAGCCTCCTCCATTGGGCCGGAAGCAGAGGGACGGTAGCCAGGGCCACCACCCCAGGCAGAGCTCACTTTCCTCGGGCTCAGGGTCCCTGTCGTCCTCCAGTTTAGGTTCCTCCCTGTCCTTCGGCAGTGACCTGAGCTCAGCCAGTGGTTCAGGACTCATCTCCAACTCCTCCTCCACCGGCTCCCTCAACTGCGCTGGGCTGCCCAAGATCAAGGTGAGACACACACAAGGGGACATAGTCACTTTGAACTATTTGACAGTATGTGTTGAGGATCCTGATGGTAGCTGAAGCATTTGTGACTGTGATATCGACTCTGTTTCTCTCTGTAGGTGGAGCCCATCTCAGACATTGAGTCAGAAGAGGAGGTGGAGGTGACTGACATCAGCGATGAAGACCCTGATGACCGAGGCGATGAGTACAACCTCTTCTCCCCCCGACACCCCCGGCCTCACCCCCACCATCCCAACGGGACCTCCTCCCACCCACACCCCCACGACGAGGATCTGGATGAGGACGTCTTCAAAGCCCCCGCGCCCCCTCCTCCAGGCCTGCTGCCCTTCTTCACCTCCCACTACCATGCCCACCCACACCGCGGACCTCCCACCCTGAAGAGTGAGCCGACCGAGCCAGGCGACACCCCCCCTCCCCAGTCCCCTGCCCAGGGGCAGACCAAGTGCATTCCCCTCAAGCTGCGCTTCAAACGGCGCTGGAGTGAAGACCAACGCATGGAGGCCATGGAAGAGCAGGAGGACAAGAAGGTACGAGGGGAGGAGAAGGAGAGGGAGAGAGAGACTGAGAGGAATGGAGGTATGGAGGAGAACGGAGCTGGCAGTGCCCCCACTTCCCCAGCCCTGGGGGTGTATGAGTGCACCCTCCCGTTGGCTCAGAGGAGGGTGAGCCAGGACCTGCACCGGGCCACCGCCCAACTGTCACTGGAGAACAAGGACTGCTGATCCACACACACACATAGGGATACATGCAAACACTAATGCTAGCAGTCAGTGGTGGTTTAGGACAGTGTAAATGACTCCTCTATAGTCCTCCTGACACTGGCAGACAGTTCTCTCCTAACTCAAACTAAACCTTGGCCTAATCAAACTCCAAACCCTGATGCAGTCCTTGACTTGAGAATACACCCCCCCCCTACTGTAACGAGGCCCCCTCCCTCAGAGACTGTTGTAGAAAAGAGGGCAGAGGGGACTTTTGGTCCAAGCAAGCCCAGACTCAGTTACTTAAACCTGGGGAAGAACCAGAGGGGACGCAACTCTCTGCTTGTGTCTGGATGGAACCCCCGAGCCAGCCTCCTGCCCAGCACTGCCCCACATCTCCTGCCCCACATCTCCTGCCTCACCTCTCCTGCCTTCTGGCCCCCTCTAGGGTTAGACTCTTTCTACTCAGGGGACCCCAACTCAGAGAGCCCAGCCCCGCAGACATGGAGGATGAGATTTCTCCAATTTGGAGGGAGAGAGGGAGAGAGAGACTCTACCCCCCCTCCCCGGTTCTTGTCGTGATGAACTCCTCTCAAACACTGGCCACTCCACTCAGGGAAGCCACAGACACACACACCAGCGGATGGTGAACATAACTTTGGGACCTGGAAGCTTTGCTCTTGGACTGCTACCGAAGGGTTCTGCTATTCAACACACACTCTTTCTTTCTCTCTAACACACTCCTCTGTCATTACTTTTTTTTTCTCTCTCTCCTACCTCCTTCCCATTCTTTTGTTGAGCATGCCTGAAAGATCATGATCTAAATGAGAAAAGGGAGAGGGTGGGGAGTGGAGGATAAATGGAGGGTGGAGGGAGCAGTGGCTCGGGTGTTAGATGACAGAGAGGAACAGCGAGGGGACCATTGGGAGGGGCAGAAAGCGTGAGGGGTCCAGTATCTTTTAACTGTTAGCTTAACCTAGCTTAGTCTATCACAGGGCTGGGCAGAAGCCAGGGGCACCTGCACATAATCCTAGTTCACCGGCTCAACCCATTCCCCTTACTCCTGTTCTAACAACCATAGTCTCATAGTGTTAACTAAACCAGCAGAAGACACACACAACACCCCCCCACACACACACACATATACACACTGCCTCTCTATGCCTTGTTTTATAGCATGTAACTCTTTACAAAAAAAGTCCAACTGAGATATACACACTCATACACACTATATATTTATATACTGAACTAAAATATAAAAGCAACATGTAAAGTGTTGGTCCCATGTTTCATGAGCTGAAATTAAAGATCCCAGAAATTTTCCATATGCACAAAAAGTGTATTTCTCTCAAATTTGGTGCACACATTTGTTTACATCCCTGTTAGTGAGCATTTCTCCTTTGCCAAGATAATCCATCCATCTGACAGGTGGCATATCAAGAAGCTGATTAAACAGTATGATAATTACACAGGTGCACCTTGAGCTGGTGATAATAAAAGGCAACTCTAAAATGTGCAGTTTTGTCACACAACACAATGCCACAGATCTCAAGTTGAGGGAGCATGCAATTGGCATGCTGACTGCACGAAAGTCCACCAGAGCTGTTGCCAGAGAATGAAATGTTAATTTCTCTACCATAAGCTGCCTCTAATGGCGGACTCACAACTGCAGACCACGTGTATGGTGACGTGTGGACCAGCTGTTTGCTGACGTCAACATTGTGAACAGAATGCCCCATGGTGGCGGTGGGGTTCTGGTATGGGCAGGCATAAGCTACGGACAACAAACACTTTGAATTTTATTGATGGAAATTTGAATGCACAGAGATACCGTGACGAGATCCTGAGGCCCATTGTCGTGTCATTCATCCACCGCCATCCCCTCATGTTTCAGCATAATGCACGTCCCCATGTCACAAGGATCTGTACACCATTCCTGGAAGCTGAAAATTTCCAAGTTCTTCCATGGCCTGCATACTCACCAGACATGACACGCATTGAGCATGTTTGGGATGCTCTGGATTGACGTCTACGACAGCGTGTTCCAGTTCCCGCCAATATCCAGCAACTTCACACAGCCATTGAAGAGGACTGGGTCAACATTCCACAGGCCACAATCAACAGTCTGATCAACTCTATGCTACCTTTTTTTTTTTTGGTATCATATCGTATTCCCAGTCATGTGAAATCCATAGATTAGGGCCTAATGAATTTATTTAGATTGACTGATTTCCTTCTATGAACTGTAACTCAGTAAAATCTTTTATTTTTGTTCAGTATATATGAAATTCCAAACTGATATAAAAATCGAAAACAACATACAGCGGGTGAAATAAGTATTGAACACGTCACTAGTTTTCTCAGTAAATATATTTCCAAAGGTGCTATTGACATGAAATTAAGAAATCAAAACAAATAAGTTCAGAAATTAAGTTATGTGTAATAATGTGAAATGACACAGGGAAAAAGTATTGAACACACTTACTGATATTTATTTAATACTTTGTACAAAAGCCTTTGTTGGTAATGACAGCTTCAAGACGCCTCCTGTTTGGAGAAACTAGTCGCATGCATTGCTCTGGTGTGATTTTGGCCCATTCTTCCACATAAATAGTCTTCAAATCTTGAAGGTTCCGTGGGCCTCTTCTATGAATCTTCTATGATTTAGGTCAGGTGATTGGCTGGGCCATTCTAGCAGCTTTATTTTCTTTCTTTGAAACCAATTGAGTGTTTCGTTGGCTGTGTGTTTGGGATCATTGTCTTGCTGAAATGTCCACCCTTGTTTCATCTTCATCATCCTGGTAGATGGCAGCAGATTTTTGTCAAGAATGTCTCGGTAAATTTGCCCATTCATCCTTCCTTCAATTATGTGAAGTTTGCCAGTACCATTTGCTGAAAAGCAGCCCCACACCATGATGTTCCCACCTCCAAACTTCACTGTTGGTATGGTGTTTTTAGGGTGATGTGCAGTGCCATTTCTCCTCCAAACATGGTGTGTATTATGACAACAGTTCAATTTTGCTCTCATCTGACCACACTATATTCTCCCAGTATTTCACTGGCTTTTCCAAATGTTGTGCAGCAAACTTTAAACGAGCTTCAACATGCTTTTTTTTCAGCAATGGAGTCTTGCGTGGTGAGCGTGCATACAGGCCATGGCGGTGGAGTGCATTACTTACTGTTTTCTTTGAGACAACAGTACCTGCTAATTGCAGGTCTTTTTGAAGCTCTCCACAAGTGGTCCTTGGCTCTTGGACAACTCTTCTGATTATTCTTTTCACTCCTCTGTCAGAAATCTTGCGAGGAGCACCTGGTCGAGGCAAATCTATGGTGAAATGATTGTCTTTCCACTTCCGTATTATGGCCCCAACAGTGCTCAATGGAACATTCAGAAGCTTAGAAATGTGCCTATAACCAATGCCATCATTATGTTTTGCAACAATTAGGTTGCGAAGGTCTTGAGACAGCTCTTTGCTTTTACCCATCATGAGATGTGTCTTGTGTGACACCTTGGCAATGAGACCTTTTTGTAGGCCATCAGTTGGGACTGAACCAGCTGATATTAATTTGCACTGACAGGGGGCTGGATTGCTTTTTAATTACTGATAGTTTTCAGCTGTTGTCTTGGCTTTCCTTGTCTTTTTGCACCTCCCTTTCTTCATGTGTTCAATAATTTTTCCCTGTGTCATTTCACATTATTACACATAACTTAATTTCTGAACTTATTTGTTTTGGTTTCTTTGTATGTATGGATTACTTGGGTTGTTACCAACATCTGGTGAAAATGTAATGTCAATAGCATCTTTGGAAATATATTTACTGAGAAAAATGGTGACGTGTTCAATACTTATTTCACCCGCTGTAGCATTTAATTTTTTTAAGTGATTTGTTCTGGTAGGCGAGGGGAGAGAATGTCCTGCATCTCAGTGGGTAAACTTCATAAGGGGAGGGAGACAACAGGATGGGTAGGAGTCCAAATGTTTTGTTATGAACAAGGGACAGGATAGACGGACAGAATTATGAAAATCATGAATATGCAGCAGTTGCCCTTTAACCATGACTAATTATATCTGCCAGCATGGTGCGCTACGCCCCCTTTGCTTGTAGAAGACCTGAGCTGACCTGAGCTGACCTGACCTGACCTGATCACCATCACCTGTCCTCAGTCTATTTCTTTGGGCTGGTCTCACCTTGATAGCGTACCTCTATGGGGACCTCACCTCACTTTAATGGACCTCACAACTCACCCCTGTCCCCAGTGGGAGTGAATGAGTTCGGGGTTAGCCTGACCAGGGGATTTTAGTTGACGGGGAAATCCTGTCGTTTCTCAGCTCAACCCAGTTAGGGCAATTATCTAAAGCTGCCAGTTTACTAATCGTAACTGGATTAGCTATATTCCCAGCAGGTTGGTGGAGGCTGAGGGGTTAATGATTGCTGTACAGATAACAGTGGAGGCTGGAGGGATGATGTGAGACTTCACCTGGAATACCATGCCCACTACTGCCCACAAACACACACACACACACACACACACACACACACACACACACACACACACACACACACACACACACACACACACACACACACACACACACACACACACACACACACACACACACACACACACTTGCATTTCCAAACCCCTCCTACACACTCTGCCTGCACTGTTTTGATGTTTTGACATCCTGGAACATTAGAGATCTAGAGACTGGGCCAAACTGCCCTCTGATTGGCTCAGAGCAATCAAAGACTTGCCCAACCAGTAAGAACTCTAGCAGCGGCCTCCAGGATGGCAGGCCTCCAGACTGGCAGGTGTGTGGCTGAGCAAGTCCCAATCATCGGACTGCTGTTATTGTCCACCCTGGTGTTGTATATGTGACCACACACACACTGTCCCCCATACCTCCCTCCCTCACCTCCACCACGCCCTGTTTCTAGTGAAACAGACAGCTGCCTTATAAACTACTCATATCTAAGCAGGCTGGGCATTATTCTGCTCTCTCTCTTTTTTCTCTCTGTTTCACTCTCTTCATCCCTCTTTCTTTCTCTCTATTGCCAGCATTGTCAGTCTACCTGACTTTTAACTGCAGTGTGATCTCTTATCAAGATGGTGTGGGATGGGGATATCCAGGTTTTAAAGTCGCCCGAGTCGGCAGTTAGGAGAGGGCTATACAAAGTGTAGAAGGACGACATTTCTTTACCTCAATGTTCTTTTCCTTTCTGTTTGTTATTGTTGTTATTCTTATTGTTATGGTTGGATTGCTTACCTCCCATCCTTCCCATTAATAGTCCATGGTTCAGTTTGCTTTAGGTTTTTTGTGTACTTTACATCACTGTCGTAGTGAGGTGGACCTCTCCTCCATGCTTCTGTTATGACCCCCTACCAGCTCCCCGCCCCCTCCTCAGTCTTTGATGTGGTTTTTACATTTGTAAAATAAACTAAAAGTGTAATATTAATTCTGGGGGGTTGTTATGGTGACAGAGATAAGAGGTTGGCAGAGAGGGAGGGGCAGGGGGAGGATTTTCTCTTCTCATGAATAGTCATTTCTATTTTACAATGTAACTTTCTCTCTCGCTCTTGTGTATTTTTTTTATTTTGGGGATTGTTTCATTTAAAAGAAAAAAAGATGTGTATTGTTTTACTGTGTAAAGGTCTCTAAATCCCCCCCCTCTCTATGCGGTTATATAACACAGAGGGGTAACATTGAATTTCTCTTTAATTCTTTCGTGTTTATTTTTCAAACTTGTAATTAAGCTGTAATCAGGGTTAATTAAAACTGGTTAAAAACCAATATCCTTATCTATTGTGTGTTTACGTCTGCTGGATGTTTAGAAACAAATGAATGAATTTCCAGTCCATGGATATTTATCAACAACAGATTAACCTCTGGTCCTCTAGTCTTCTCAGACAGTCAGTCAGTACTCATCAATATTCTGCCTGACATCCCCAGCTCTCGTCTCTGATTACATGACTGACAGGACAGGAAATTCAATCCACCAAGACATTCCCATCATGAGACATTAGTTGTATTCTTCAAGGATCAATGGGTATAAATCATTGGTAGTAATTGCCAGTGAACAGCTGAATATCTTTCAGATTGTGCCTATAAATATGTTGATGCACAAGTAGTGTCTAATTGATACTCCGCTGTGCTGGTGATCAATTCAGAATGTCTATATGGTACAGGGTATCAGTCTCTCCCTCTCTCCCTCCCCAGGACTGGACTGGAGACAGTAGAGCAGAGGGGACAGGCCAGCCAGGGACTCAGCTCCACTGATGGAGAGATGCAGAGTTCTCGCTATCTCTCAGCTTGATTTTTGCTATCTCTCAGCTTTCTCTCAGAGTGCGTGATTCGGAAAAGCACTTTGTCCGCGTTGCTGCCCACTCGCCCACCTAATGCTCCCTTACTGTACGTGGCTGTGGCCCACATATACCTTTTAGCATGACGTCGGTCGCTCTGAGAAGATGCTAGGGCGGAGTAATGGAAAGGAGATATTCTGTTAACTGTGGCCAAACCACAAATTGGAGAAAAAACACTTAAAAACAGAACTCAAACTTATCTCAAACAGACCATTTGCTATTTCGTCATAGAACATGATGTTGTGTTGGCTCATTATGCTACTCACATTAATATTTTAAATGAATTGGTATTTTAACATACTTCATTACTGTTTTTTTTAAGGAAAACTTTTTCCCTCATAGTAGAGAGAATGATTGATTTATTTCAGCTTTTATTTCTTTCATCACATTCCCAGTGGGTCAGAAGTTCACATACACTCAATTAGTATTTGGTAGCATTGCCTTTAAATTGTTTAACTTGGGTAAAACGTTTCGGGTAGCCTTCCACAAGCTTCCCACAATAAGTTGGGTGAATTCTGGCCTATTCCTCCTGACAGAACTGGT
Organism: Thymallus thymallus; assembly: GCA_023634145.1. Classification (NCBI taxonomy): domain Eukaryota; kingdom Metazoa; phylum Chordata; class Actinopteri; order Salmoniformes; family Salmonidae; genus Thymallus; species Thymallus thymallus. The sequence goes on from CM042416.1 coordinate 14,828,135, forward strand.
GTAACTGAGTCAGGTTTATAGGCCTCCTTTCTCACAAACGTTTTTTCAGTTCTGCCCACAAATTTTCTATAGGATTGAGGTCAGGGCTTTGTGATGGCCACTCCAATACCTTGACTTTTTTGTCCTTAAGCCATTTTGCCACAACTTTGGAAGTATGCTTGGGGTCATTGTCCATTTAGAATACCCATTTGCAACCAAGCTTTAGCTTTCTGACTGATGTCTTGAGATGTTGCTTCAATATATCCACATAATTTTCCTTCCTCATGATACAATCTATTTTGTGAAGTGCACCAGTCCCTCCTGCAGGAAAGCACCCCACAACATGATGCTGCCACCCCTGTGCTTCACGGTTGGGATGGTGTTCTTCGGCTTGCAAGCCTCCCCCTTTTTCGTCCAAACGTAACGATGGTCATTATGGTCAAACAGTTCTATTTTTGTTTCATCAGACCAGAGGACATTTCTCCAAAAAGTACGATCTTTGTCCCCTTGTGCAGTTGCAAACCGTAGTCTGGCTTTTTTATGGCGGTTTTGGAGCATTGGCTTCCTTGCTGAGCGGCCTTTCAGGTTATGTCGATATAGGACTTGTTTTAATGTGGATATAGATAATTTTGTACCTGTTTCCTACAGCATCTTCACAAGGTCCTTTGCTGTTGTTCTGGGATTTTTTGCACCAAAGTACGTTCATCTCTAGGAGACTGAATGTGTCTCCTTCCTGAGCAATATGACAGCTCCGTGGTCCCATAGTGTTTATACATGCGTACTATTGTTTGTACAGATGAACGTGGTACCTTCAGGCGTTTGGAAATTGCTCCCAAGGATGAACCAGACTTGTGGAGGTCTACAATTTTATTTCTGAGGTCTTGGCTGATTTCATTTGATTTTCCCATTTTGTCGAGCAAAGAGGCACTGAGTTTGAAGGTAGGCCTTGAAATACATCCACAGGTACACCTCCAATTGACTCGAATGATGTAAATTAGCATATCAGAAGCTTCTAAAGCCATGACATAATTTTCTGGAATTTTCCAAGCTGTTTAAAGGCACAGTTAACTTAGTGTATGTAACTTCTGACCCACTGGAATTGTGATATAGTGAATTATAAGTGAAATAATCTGTCTGTAAACAATTTTTGGAAGAATTACTTGTGTCATGCATAAAGTAGATGTCCTAACCTAACATGAAATCTGTGGAGTGGTTGTAAACTTCCGACTTCAACTGTATCTTAAATCACAGAAATACCTGAATATTTTACATTTAGGCTACTAGCCGCAACGTAATAGCTGTGCTGTAGCCAGTCTACTGTAAATCCTGTTTTGGGCCCTACAACTTTAACCTCAGTCAGGTCAGTGTTTCTGTCACCCAGATGGGGAACCCAGGTGTGACAGGTGCAGTGATTTCCTGGGTTCTAGGCGCACACACACACACACACACACAGATGTTCACGCCACATGGAGGGCGAGATGGAGAGAAGAGGGGAGACCACAGGAACCACGTGGCTCTCGCACCTGCACCACTTTGCCCGCTTGCTCTTATCCAGCACATGCTTTTGCGGAAACCTGCATGTCCTTACACAAACTCCAACACACACGCTCACATACTATACATACATTGATACAACCACACACATCTCATATGCATTATAGATATACACACATTCCCAATCCTGTATGTTTACACATACTCACACACACATACAATGGGCAGACTTACAATACACTGCCTGCACACACTCATTGTGAGCAGCACAGTGCACCTGGCTCCACCCCAGCCACATCCTCTCCTGTACAGAGAAGAGCTGCTCCACTGAACCACAACACCGACAGACACCAATGAGAAAATGACAGTTTCTCACACACCTCCACTGCTGTTAGGTAGTTTAATCTACATTCACTACAAGGTTCAGTTCCAGATCATCTGGTTGTTTCAGTTCCAATTCCAAATCAGTTGATGAACTTGACCCCAACTTGTTTATTTTATTTTATTGCATTCATTTATTTGAATGCTTTAGTTATATTGTACAACAACTAAAGCTGATGGAAGACATGAGAACTTGTACACTGTAAGAACAGGCACATATTCGTTTTTTATGTAATTGCTGTCATTATCGGAAGCATATCTCCCTCTGCTGTGTAAAATGAGTACTGCAGGCAAACGCAATCAGTCAAACTACACTAAACTTTACCCATAATTACGCTAAAATGTATTGACTAATACATTTTTGGATTCAAACTGTACTGGAGTGTTTTGGCCTACTGTACTTTGATAAAATACTATGGTTATAGACATACAGTACCAAGGCCTTGCCACTACTTAAATGAACCCTTTAGTAGTAATAAGCCTACATCATCAAATTACAGATTCATTCAAAGCAGTAACCTCAACCGTCCATATATCTTCACCCATAGGCCTAGTCTGGGTACCAGTCTTTTTAGCTAACATTACACTCCTTGCCACTCCTGTCAAAGAAAGATCTTTGGCAAATGGAGTGGAATGTAATAGCTGAACAGAGACTACATCCAGGCTACCCTAGGCCTACTGGTTGCCTCAAATTGTCCCTCACTCATAAAGTATGGAATGTGTTGACAAGGGCCTCTTACATAGGAACAGAGTCTCAGTGTTGACTCGTATATGACATGTATCCCTGCAACAGCTGAACGGTGTCCTGTTACTGTGTCAGTAATGCAGCCGACACACAGGGCCTACTGTACTGTATGTTATGGATCGGATGGCAGTTGGCCTCTTTTACCACCTCTGTTGGCGTTTAACGATGCTGTTGTGTTCGTCTCACAGTGTGCTGTCGTTTTTGTAGCCTTTCATCAATGTTATGTAGTGGTAGTAAATCACTGACCAACACTCTCCAGTCCACCGTATTGGTTTAGCTTCGTAAGGGATTAAACATGTTTATTTTGGACTATTTGGGCTTTTCTATTCTCTGAGTGAATAGAAAATTGTGCTTTTTGAAAAGCGGCTGTTCATGAAATGGCTTCTGTCACGAGATCTCTCACCAATTAGTCACAGCGCTCTCTCTGTGAGAGGCTGTGTGTCACACACGTGCACACGCGCACACACACTTTCTCTCTCTCTAGATCATTGGTTTCATATCTTTATTCATACAAACTGTAGCCTTTCCTCATATCAACTGTAACTACTGTGTCAGATTAGACAGGACAGACCAACCAACCAGGAGTGTGTTCCCTGTCTTTCCCAAACCATTTACAGTTTAACAGGGTTTTCACAGGGTTATTGACCAGACTAATGGCTCTGGCTGTGCGGTGAGTGTTGTTGGGAGGGGTGTGGTTGGTTTGAGCAGAGAGAAGCTGTGGAGATTGCTGTGTCTCCAGGAACAGGCTCAGTCTCTGCTGACGTGTGATATACACAATGAGCCTGACAGGAATACTGTCCCTCTGTTGAAGGCTAAAGGTACACAGTGTAGAAATAGAGCATATAGATCCAAAAGAGCACATATCCACTTAAAGATGTGGGATGTTTAAGATAGGTGTGTGATGTAGGCTCTATGTGTTGCATTTCTGTGGTAACTGGACCCTCCTTGCTGTCACGGACACTATAATGGCACAGATACAAAGATGAGTCCACCCACACCCCAATTCCTGTGGCTCAAAATATGTTTCCTTTCTAGGGAAATGTACCCCCAATCCTCTTCCTTATATCTCTCTCTGGGGTGGCAGGTAGTCGAGTGGTTAGAGCGTTGGGCCTGTAACTGAAAGGTTGCTTGATCGAATCCCAGAGCTGACAAGGTAAATATCTGTTGTTCTGCCCCATGAACAAGGCAGTTAACCCACTGTTCCTAGGCCGTCATTGTAAATAAGAATTTGTTTTTAACTGACTTGCCTGGTTAAATAAAAAGGCCTGAAAACATTTTTGTTTTTTTTAACCTGGAAACCTTGTTAGTGGCTGTGATGGCATAGGGCCCTAGGTCATCTGTGCTGGGTCAGGGGCCAGGAATTAGAGGTTAGAGGTCAGGAGTTATGCTACTGAGAATGTCTGCAGTATTATAAGAGCCAGAGCTGTCAGACATTCCATCGGCCTGTCTGTGTAGTGTGGGTTACTGCCTGGGGGGCTAGGGGTGAGGGTTATTGCCTGGGGGGGCTAGGGGTGAGGGTTACTGCATGGAGGGCTAGGGGTGAGGGTTACTGCCTGGGGGGCTAGGGGTGACGGTTACTGCCTGGGGGGCTAGGGGTGAGGGTTACTGTCTGGGGGGCTAGGGGTGAGGGTTACTGCCTGGGGGGCTAGGGGTGAGGAGGTGGTTGATTGGGGGTAAACCTAAGGTTTTAAGTGTATTACCGTATTATGTTCTGTTATGTGAACTCTGGGGTAACATACAAACAGTAAAATACACTAAGTACATACAGAGATGAATTTATCAATATCTTTATGCATTACTGCATCGTCGTAATGCATTTTCATACACTACATACTTTGTTCTTGAACTCTCCATTGTTGAGAACATTGAAGATGTGTTCTGTCTGTCCCCCATGGAACATCTCATGTCAGCTAGCCTGTGTTAAATTGTGACAGTGACAGTGAGAGCTGGAGATGGTTTAAAAGGGCATAGCTGTTGGATGCCATGTCATAACTATGAGGTTACAAGGTTAGGCTCTTGACATTTACTGGTCAAAGGTTGTTTGTTTAGGCCTCCCAGTCAAGAGATGGGCCGTGTATACTGAGACCAAAGAAACTGACCAAAACAAAGTGAGAAAAACTGAAAGGAGTACAGCTAGTGTGATTCATTCAGGCCAACCTGATTTTTTTTCTCCATCCACAATAAAAACTGCTCTTCTAGCCTACCTTATATGGGCCTGCCTATTATTCCAACTTTCAGTGAATGTAAGTAGCCACCTCCGCATTAATTTCAGTTTACACTGAATGGCTGAATAGCGATTTGTCCTTCTCTCTTTTTGCTTCATACCACAGTATTAATATTCTCTCCCTCTGACATCTTATTGACAGGTTAGTGATGGTGGTATAGAGAGGGGCCTTTGCTGGGGTAAGGGGTCAAGGTCAAAGGTCAGAATCCTGCCGAGAGAGGGAGAGACTTACTAACGAGGGAAACATTGCACAGCCATGTCGTCATCTACACAGATCAGGTCTCTCTCTTTCTTTCGGTCAATTAACTGTTGACACGCTGCAGGAGTAGAGCAAACTTATATTTGATTACTAACAAGAGTGAATTAATCTATTGCATGGAATTCATTCATTTGAAAACGGTCGATGCTAATTACCATGTACATTGCATTCGGGAAAGTATTCAGACCCCTTGACATTTTTACCATTTTGTTACGTTATAAGCTTATTCTAAAATTGATTAAATAGTTTTTTCCCCTCATCAATCTACACACAATACCCCATATTGACAAAGCAACGACAGGTTTTAAGACATTTCTGCAAATCTTAATTAAAAAAAAACTGAAATATCACATTTACATAAGTATTCATACTCCCTGACCAAGGCCCTTCTCCCTTGATTAATCAGTTTGGCCAAGTGAACACCTATAGGAAGAGTCTTGGTGGTTCCAAACTTGTTCCATTTAAGAATGATGGAGGCCGCTGTGTTCTTGGGGAGCTTAAAGGGGCAGAAGGTAGCCTAGCGGTTAGAGCGTTAGACTGGCCCAATGCTCTAACCGCTAGGCTACCTGCAGCCCTTATATAGACAGGTGTGTGCCTTTCCAAATCTTGTCCAATCAATTGAATTTACCACAGGTGGACTCCAATAAAGTTGTAGAAACACCTCAAGGATGATAAATGGAAATAGGATGCACCCGAGCTCAATTTCAAGTCTCATAGCAGAGTCTAAATACTTTTGTAAATAAGTCAATGCACTCTAAATACACAGTGGGACTTTCACATTTATATTAAACTTTTTTTCGGAAACAGTTTGGTACCTCAATGGTTTAAATACATTACAAACTGGAACAGATCTGAAACTGTCTCAATTGCTGCATGTTTTCCTATAATCTACCTGGTGTTTCCAGAAAGTAAGAAGAAATTTAGAGAACGCTAGGGAAGGTCTGCGGTGGAGTTTGTATAGCCAAATACTGCTCCCCTGACTGCACCACTAGAAGCTAACTCATTCTCCAGAGATGGAAAGTAATCAGCAACAGACAGAGAGAGTTTTAGGGAGTGCTGCATTATATCACATTGCAGTGTTGTCTGTTTACCGCTAGGTGTCTCCCTTCCTGCTCCTTTCTATCTCCTCTCACACACTGAAACACACACACACACGCCAACACAATCTGCTTTTTTCTACCTGCTCGTGTGTCTTTCAGATTTGTGTGTTCTTTTTTAAAAATCAACATGTATTCTTTTGTATAAACAGAGATTCTACTATTTTCATCTTTCTTTAATCGTTTTCCATATGACATGTGAGGAAACACCGACAGGGGACACCGACAGCGAGGACGCTGTGAGAGGCTTCAAACTGTCTGTCTCTGCGTGAGTCTGTTTGTCTGTCTACTACAAGATAAATATGGATTATGTAATGTTTACTATGTAGAACAGTAGGCTACAAAAATGTTATTCATATATTTTTTCAGAAAATCTGCCAGTGTGCTATTGAGAATAGGCTAGTAGTCCATTGTAGTCTTAGTCCTACTGTTAGTGTGTGACTGCCATAGTACTACAGATTTTCGACACGCCACTCTTCCATGCAGGCTGGCTCACTCTCGTACTACCGTACTTGCAGTAAACACTGGTGAGCAGAGTTTACGACAGACCACGCCCCCTAGGTCCAGCTGGTGGCAACATGCGTGATGACATCACCACTGCGTTCGGCCATTGGCTGGGAGACATCGCCCGCCTGGCCAATCAGGCGTAGGCAAGGTGACGTCAGCTAAGATCCCCTGTTAATTTTCTTTTGGAGAGGCGGGGCAAAGTAATCGTCGACGTCAGACAGAGCTGATTTCAGCGCCGTGATTGGCTTTTGGGTGCGCGGTGAGGGTCTGTTGCTGAGAGAAAAGAAAGGAGTGTAATCAGCGAAAGCAGAGATACAAAGGAGTGAAAGCGGTGTAATGGCATAACATTTTACACTATAACTATTATAAAGAAAACGAATATCTCAACCATTGCACAAGGAAATGGGCTCGAGAGCAGTACAACTTTTTAGGACCCCCTCAGCCTCCCTTCTTTCAGAATCACTCCATCCCACTTTCCCCACTCCTTCAGGTCTGCAGAGGGAGTTGACAGACCTGCAGAAATCACGGATGAGCTTGTAGTTTCTGTTAAGTGCTCACACTATGAACTACCTATCTTTTCCTTGATGTTTCCGACATAACGAAAGTCCCACAGTAGACTGTCTAGCCAGGGATGGCCCTTGCGCTGTCAGTTGTGGTAAACGTGCCCCATTATTTTTGAGGGGGGGGGGTCACATATGCTATTCTATTGGCTAAACTCTGATTTGGCCCCTCCCTTGGCCCCACCCATACACTGTTCCTATGGTTCCCAATGCCCTTATTGGATACTGTATATGTTGGGACTAGGCACCGGTTTGGTCTAATATCCCATAGCCATTCGCCAAATACACGTGTCAATCATGTGGACTTTGACAGCTGTTCACACCCTTTACTTTGCAGCGTCAACGTTGATAGGTTACTGTACCTGTCAGAGCTCTGTGATTGGTCAGAGAGGCCAGCTGTTAGTTTTTCATTCACCATTTTGTGACTGTAGTGGAATAGGGACACAGATCTTTTTTTTTTTTTTGTATTACTGTTTGAGTTGCTGTGGGAAAAATACGTGTTTTACGGAGGGAAATTAAAGTGCGAGCCCGGACCACAGAGTTGCAACGGCCAGCCGAGGGATGTTACCCGAGAGCGTGCAAGCTTCCTCATCTCCAAAATAGGATTGTAAATGTTTCTATTGCCAACTGAGTTTTTCTGTTTGGGTGAGTTACAATTAACCGACTTGTATGTTATTCTCCAACAAGCTAACAGCAGTTACTATCAACGGTTAACGGTCGGTCGGTTGCCCTGTTTTTCGTTCTGATCTTGTGCAAAGAAGAGTGACACAGCTTTCTCGCCAAGTATCAAGGAAGGGACGAGAGAAAATAAAATAGAAGAGGGTGTGGGGGTGCACAGTCACTTAACTTTGTCAACGGATTAACTGCATAACCTGCAAGCAAGCTACAAGTAACTTTGTACCACTATTCTCCACCTCAACGTTGCAGTACATTTGACTTTGTGCATAGCAGTAAATAGGTAATCGACCCATCTTGCACACCCCAGTGCAGCAAATACATTACACCCCAGCATCAGCCCCAGGATTTACTATTGCTGCCTGACTGTTTGTAAATAGTAAACGAATGGAACACTACGTCCTATATTACCTAAAGCAGCCCTGAGCAGTTGTAATGACGTTGTTGTTACTGCTACTACTACTAGTACTACTACGACTATTACTACTGAGCAGTAGTAGCCAGATTATCTAGGTATTTGTGTTACCCGCTTAAAATGAATGCTGTTTAGCTCGCTGAATTCAACGTTTGCGTCATGAACCGACCCTGGAGTAACTGCACAGCAATTTACACAATATTTTAGTGTTAGAGATAGATGTGCAAAGCTGCGTTGTGTAGACAATACGCCTGCCTCGTTGGGCTAAGCATTGGACACAGGCTGTTGCGTTTGTTTTCTTCTGAGTAGACAGCCTCAACTCCTTTGACATTGTGCAGTATGGAGTGCAGCGGCTCTAGAACTAGCTAGGCTACTCTTGCTCCGACCAGCACAGAACCTAGGCCAGGGAGAAACAGCTCATATGCTGTCTGTTGTAAGGCTCCTCTCAGGTCGTGCTCCCAGTTTTCTGCCCAGCTAAACTACTACCACAGTACTCCAGAGGCATCTTGACTGCATTGAGCTGCAGTTTCTTTATAGACTTTTCTACATTTGACATGTAGATTATTCTCAGAGTTAAATAACATTTGCAATTGGGGTGTACAGACTTGTACTTTGGTGATATCACAACTGACAACATTTGCAATGTATTGCAGATAATGCATATAGAAAAACGTCGATTTTGTTTAATCATCATTGCTTTTATGCATGCATTCATCAAGTCATTTGTGCATGCATATGGATTTCCCTTCTATATTGAAATGTATCCTGTAGTTTACCAGAGCAGTTTGCCATTGATTTGGTATTGGCAGTCCTGCCATTGGGTCCCAGTCAACACTGGACACCTCTGGTCCATGCTAGAGCTGTAGATCAATAACTGACTTCAATATTTCTGTTTCATCAATAACATGGACAGTGACAGTTATGCCAGCCAGCAAGCAACTGACAGTATTTTAACTACGTCACAACTGAACTGATGTTCTCCACCGTAGCGCCCTCAGTCACTCACACACTCCTTTATAGTTCTCCCTCTCACTACACCAAAAATACCCTGTCAAAATGTTTTCCTTTATGTCGCATTGTTCGATCACTACACCCCCTCGTCGTACAGTGACTACGTACACAAGAGCTACTCAAGTGTGTGTGATGTGTGATATTTAATTTTTTGCTGTTTCACGTGTGTGTGTTCCCTGGTGACCCAGTTTAAGGGTAGGATGGCCCTGTCACCACGGTAAACCACGGGGGAGAACACAGTACACCACCCTGGTACTACACCTTTTAATCCTTAGTGGTGTAATGTATCTTGGTGCTCCCCTCTCCATCCCGTTCCCTCCACTGCAGCCCCATAAAATACATTTCAGAGAGGGACGAACCACCCCACACACACACACACACACAGTGTGAAAGAGGTGCAGCACCGAACAAGGTAGAGACAACGTGAAGTCCCACACTCAACATATGGTGTTTTGTACACACACTCTTGTGCGGCACAGCTCCCGCACACGGACATTCGGGCACACACACACACACACACACACACACACACCCTCTGCCACAGTGCGGTGGGGCACTGCACTATATTCCTCACAAGGGGTTCACAAAAATTGCATTGTGGCAGTAGTTTATAACCGTGGGATAGTACAGTAATGAAGTGTAGTAGTACTAGGAGCATGCCCATGTCTTTACACTCTCTGTTGAGATTAGATGTCTGTATGAATTACTCCTCATTGTGTTTGTGTGTGTGTGGTCTTAGGCCAATGGAGAATTGAACAGTATGTCTGTTCTGTAAATTCCTGGTTGAGTGTTAGTTTGTGGACTGTGTGTGTAGTCAATGCTGCTCGTATTCCAGGGTGATCGTGTTTAGGCTGAGTTCTGAGTACTAGGCCTTCACTGTCTGTGGGGCTAAAGGTTTATCAATCAACCCCTTTAAGGCCAGTTCTGCCAGAGGCTCTCACAATACAGAATGGAATACTTTATGAATTCAGATGGATCTAGTTATTGGCCTAGTATTTTAGTTGGGACACTGTAGGCTTTAATTAGTAGGCTACATTAGATGGTACTTGAATCATATGATGTACATCGTTCTATATTTGTATTGTACTGTAATAAACAGGCTAATCTCCTGTTATTGCCTTTTTTCTAATTGAGCCAGAATCAACTTTATCAGTCTTTATCAAGGCCAGTAAATTATCATTGTCTTTTCCCAGAAGAAGACGCAGCCTATGCTTTACATTTCTCACAGTAATTTTTCTGAAATCCGAAACATATCAATGTATAAAGAAAAGAATGTGGGGCTACTTTTACATTATTACGTTTATTTTTGCGGGGACATTGCACACTAATAGGTGGCAGGTAGCCTAGCGGTTAAGAGCGTTGGGCAAGTAACCGAATGGCAGCTGGTTCGAATCCCAGAGCTAGCAAGGTGAAACAATCTGCCGTTCTACCCTTTATCAAGGCAGTTAACCCCAAATGACAACTGCACCCTGGGCTTCGATAACGTGGAAGTCAATTAAAGCAGCCCCCCCACACACCTCTCTTATTCAGAGGGGTTGGGTTAAATGCGGAAGACACATTTCGGTTTAATGCATTCTGTTGTACTACTGACTAGTATCCCCCTTTCCTTAATCAACAGTCTTGGTTTTAGCCAGCCAGCTAATTTTCGACCATAGTCCCTGGGCAGGTTATTAAAAACACTTAAATTGACAAGACAGACAATAAGTACATGCAGAGCAGCATATGAGAAGTACCACTTAACACGCAGACAGACAAAAAACAACTAGTTCTTTGGAATTGTAGTCGTAAATGAAAATCAACATTTAGAATTGATGAAAAAAATACTACATTTAGCCTTGGACGGTTGCTGACCTCTCTGTAGCTGTATTCAACTGAAACCATGCCCAGGATCAACACACTGACCTTGGCCTGATACTTCACACTCAAACTTGCACCACACACTACTTAGCAGTGGCGAGCCCCCACTCCAAGAAATATGATGTAATATATAATATAGAAATAAATAAATAAATACATCTGGATGGTAAAACGTTGTCAGTGTAAACTTAAACAAATAAAAACAGAAATAATGTATGTAGAAAAGATAAAGGAGCTATATCTTTTTAAATAAGATCTTTGAGACCTAACAATCCCCAATAAAAACTAGACGGAGAGAATCTAAAATTCAAACAATATCAAGGCATGGGGCCACCATTGATTTTGTTATAACGTTTGAGTCACTCAGATAACATAAGAACACGGCATAAGCCGTGGTTAAATTTGTAGAATTGCAGGAAATTAGCTTTATAACTGTATGCAAATGTTCTCTCAGCCCCATGGCAAAATATGTAGAATTGAAGGAAATTAGCTTTAAAACAATTTTTTTTCCATCTCAGCCTCATGACAAAATGTTTAGAATTGAAGGAAACTAGCCTTAGAACACCAAGATTTTTGTCCAAACCCAACATTTCTTTGTGTGCTCCTACATTTTTCAACTTAGGTGCACAGGTGCTCCGTGTAAATAAAGTATAATGCCGCTTTCTTATCAGCCGAAGCCAAGAGCATTTTTTAGAGACCATGACCATGACCAAACACATTTTTGAGGCTTGAGATCAGATCCCTGTCTAGCTCCCTCCCCTGACTCCTCTAGCACGTCTCTCACCACATGCCTACACTCACCACAACCAGGGACAAGAGGTTTTCAACACAACGTCCCTACACTCACCACAACCAGGGACCAGGAGCTTTACCTCACCACCTAACCACAATTGCTCTACTGTCAGGCCAGATGTCATTGTAATGAATGAATCAGGCTATCCAGTTATTTTATCTGAAGGGAGAGAAAAGGCCAAAAGCCGTAATGGGACGGCCAGGGCCTGAGAGTGTAAGAAAGGCTGAGGGAGTTTGTAACAGCCTCAGAGGAAGTGATGTTAAACTAAATACTAAAGATGTTATTGTGTACAACAGGAAGCATGGGTTGTGTACTTGTGTGATGCGTTTTTAGCATCGGCAAACAAAACAACTCTGTTGAAGAATACCCACGTTAACCTAACCCTCACTTAGTCTCCGAGAAATGTGTGTGTGTGTGTGACTGTTTTTGTCCATGTTGTTTTTGCGCATCACTGAATAGTATGCCCGACCGCGTGACAGGGTTAACATTTTCCCAAAATGAGCACATTAAGCCATGACAGATTATTCAAAACGTGTAGCTTTATGACAAAATGTGTGTGAGAGAGAGAGATAAAGAGAGAGAGAGAGAGAGAGAGAGAGAGAGAGAGGGAGAAAGAGAGAGAGAGAGAGAGGAAAGTAGGGTTGGGTGTGCTAGAACGAGTGTGACTCTATATGGTAAAGGCAGACCTGTTGCACGGCCGGCATACTCTTGTTTTCTCTCTCTATCACTCACTCTCTCTTGCTCTCCGTTCCATCTCTCTCTCCCTCCGTTCTCTCGTCTTCTCTCACTCTGTTCCCTCTCTCTCTCTGCCGTGTGTAGCCGTCTCTGTGTGTAATCAGCCCTTGGCCTCTGTGTGTGTGAGTGACCTCATCCTGCCCACCATAGACCACCATTGCCTGATGGGAGTTAAAGACCTGTTTATGCCCCATGTATTGGTGTGTGTGTTTTTGCCTGTTGTGTCAATGTGAGCCCGGGCACACGCACACACACGTCGCATAGAACAGCACAATCTGGGATTGTGTGTGTGTGTGTGTAGGGAGATGAGTTTGTAATACTAGAGCAGTGCTCAGTTGTAAAACCATATGTATTGAGTCATAGTGACCAAGCTAATGAATGAAATAATATGCATTCAGTTTCTAGTTTAACCTCAGTGATGATGCATCTGTAAAAGCTATGTTTAGTTAGTGGAGCCTCATCCACAAATGTTAGGAGCTGTGGCCTTTGAAACACCGTCATTAGCTGGAGTGGGAATCATCAACATTCTTTACTTTCTCAAATGTACTCAACATTAATGTATATCAAGGACACACATGCACGTACACACTTTAGTGGATTACATGGAGGTGAATGGTAGCGTTATGAGCCGGTCGGTGTGAAGTCATTCAGTGCAGTACACTTCCAGGTATGACATCATTTCTAATCTCAGCAATTTTTGATGATGAAGATAATAAATGACCACCTGTCCTCTCTCTCTCTCTCTCTCTCTCTCTCTCTCTCTCTCTCTCTCTCTCTCTCTCTCTCTCCCCCCCTCTCTCTCTCGTCTGAATTTGGGAGAAAGAACAAGGAAGGAAAAAGGGGCAGTGAAAAAGAGAGTGGAAGAGAAGGGGGCGCTGAAAGAAGAAGAAGCAGGGTAACAATAGGAGGAGAGAGGGAAAGGACAGAGCGACCGTCAGCACTGCCCCCCACGGAGTAGAACGGAAAAGATAAGGTGAAGAGATGAAGCCACTTAAGAAGCAGGGGGGGCGCTCTCCCCCCTCCACACGGGCCAAGGTTGGAAAGAAGAGAGGGGTGACAGAGACCCCCCCAGAGAGGGACAACAGGAACAAACTCAGGAAGGAGAACCAAGACGGACAGCCTCAAACCACACCCCCCGCCTACTCGCCACTGAAACAATCCACACCCACCGCTCACAGCTTTCAGCGGGAGCCAATCAGAGGCAGCGAGACCCCAAAGAAGGAGGGGCCTAGAGAGCAGGTGCTGCCAAGGCAACCTGAAGATAAAGAGAAGACAGAGGACAACAGAGGGGGGGTTGGGGGGAAACCAGGGGGGCCTAACAGCACCCCCACCACCACCCATAACAACACCCTCACCATCCCCACCCCCACTACCAGTCCCAGCCCTACCTCTATGTCCAGTAGGAAAACAGCCACCTTTAAGGCCAGAGTCCCCAAGAAGAAGTACATCGCTGAACACTATGCTAGTAGCAACGCGCCAAGCCTCACCTTCACCCCTCCCCCCATGCACAACAGCCACACCAACAACAGCAGCAGCAGCAGTAACAGCAGTAGTACTAGCAGTAATAACATTAGTAATACCATTAGTAACAGTAGTAGGACTAACACTACTATTAATGGTATTAACAGTGGTACTAACAGCATTAGTAACAGCTGTAGTAGCAGCTCAGTCAGCCACCCGTTAGCCCCCATTGTGTCCAATGAGGAGAGGAAGGTAGCCGCTAGCAGTCACAGCCATGGCCCGGGGGAACAGGGGATGACAGGGGCCTCCATAGTGCCCAACAATGGCAGTGTGGCCCCCCAGGACAGAGAGAGAGACCCCCAGGGTGGGGAGACAGAGGCAGAGGGGGCCCCTAACTCAGTACGCTCCGTATCCACGGATACAGCCAGTGAGCACGATCTGGAGGTGAACTCCCAGCCCAGTACCAGCCCTGCTAGAGCCCCCTACCATGGCAGCCTGCCCCCTTACTATGCTACTACCTCCCAGCCCGGCCCCAGCCCAAACCACCACAGAAAGGGTAGTCTGTCCGGGGCGGATGCCCTGGCCAAAGGCCTGAAGAACCAGAGAGTTCTAGCCCGCTGTCGACGGAGAGACAGACTTAACGGAGAGGAAGGTGGGAGGGAGAGAGAGAGGGATGGTCTGTCTCCTATGTTCAGGGCTGGGGTGGTGCGGAGGGTGAGTGGGGGCAGTGCTGATATCCAGCTGCAGGGGGAGGAGGGGATACTCTGTTACCCCTTCCAGGGGGGGACCGCACTCCCGGAGGGGGAGGAGACAAGCGTGGAGTTCATCCTAGACGCCCCCCCACCCGGCACGGCCTCCGTGGCCATTGGGACACGCGTATGTGTGCCTTTCGGAGGGGGAGGGGGGCGAGCAGGGGGTGAACAGGGGACACATCAGCTATACAGAGAAGGGGTGCTGTCCCAGGTAGAACCCCACCCTGCTGTATCGTTCCCCTACAGGGTGCTACTGTGTGAGGATAGAGAGGCACTGGAGAATGGAGGGAGGGAGGAGGAGGGAGGGATGGAGGAAGAGAAGAGGAGGAGGGCGCAGGCCCAGGCTGTATGGGTATCCAGACAGAGCCTGAGGCTGCTGACTCCCCCATGGGAAGTGCCTCACCCAGAGGGGGGGAGGGAGAGGGAGCGGGAGAGAGAGAGGGAGGAGAGGGAGAGGAGGGAGGAGATGGAGGTGGAGAGGGAGGTTTGCCAGCTGAGTATTGGGATGGCGCTGGGTGGGCCGATGGGAGGGGGGGTGAGGTTGGTGCACAGCTTCTCCCCAGCTGGGGGGGTGGGGGGGCATCACTATGGAAACATCCCCCCCCACTCCTCCTCCTCGTTGGTAACGGCCAGCACGGGAGAGGGTTACCCTGAGAGAGAGAGAGAACAAGAGATGAAACAAGAAAGAGAGAGACAGAAACAGCCCCACACACCAGAGGAGGACATGGAGGTGTCTAGGTTCAGTATGGACCCCCATCATCACCACATCCTCTCCAAGCCTCTCCTCGGGGGGCACAGCTACCCCTCCTCCCACCACCTCTCTGTGGTCCGGGGCCTGGGCACGCCACTGGGCTCTCACCTGTCCCCCCTCACCTTACCTGGTCCCGAGGCCCTGGGCATGACCCCCCCACCACACCTACCCCCTTCCAAAACCACCCCGGTCCCCCTGGACAAGACCCCCTCCCAGATCCCCACCCCTACCTCTGGAGGGGGGACTACCTCAACCTCCTCCTCAGCCTCCTCCTCGCGCTCCCGCACCCCCCTGTCGGCCGCCCTGCAGAAGTACAAGAAGGGGGACGTGGTGTGCACCCCCAACGGCATCCGCAAGAAGTTCAATGGCAAGCAGTGGAGACGCCTCTGTTCTAGAGAGGGCTGTATGAAGGAGTCCCAGAGACGAGGCTACTGCTCACGCCACCTCTCCATGAGAACTAAAGAGATGGAGGGAGCGGGAGGAGGGGGAGAGAGGGACAGGGGAAGAGGAGGTGGAGGAGGAGGGGGGAGCAGTTCGGGGACGGTCACCCCCTCAGACCTGCGTGGGTTTGACTGGGATGAGACGTCCAGAGACAGCAGCGAGGCCAGCAGTAGAGGAGACTCACGTCCTCGTCTGGTGCTGCCCTCCCTCCTCCCCCATGACTTCTCTAGGTTTGACTTTGACGAGTGTGAGGCAGCCACCATGCTGGTGTCTCTGGGCAGCTCTCACTCTGGGACCCCCTCCTTCTCACCCATCTCCAACCAGTCCCCTTTCTCCCCTGCCCCCTCGCCCTCACCCTCCCCCCTCTTCGGATTCCGTCCCGCCAACTTCTCCCCCATCACCGCCTCCTCTGTCCTCCCCCCTCCTCGCAGACACAGACACCTCAGTGCCACGGGGGGCAAGATAGGCACCCCTGGGGGGACAGAGAGGGAGAGGCATACCTCAGGGGTCCATCCGTCCTTCCACACTAACCTGACCTTCACCGTCCCCATGAGCCCAAGCAAACGCAAAACAGACGTTCCTCCTCCCCCTCCTCCTCCCCACTCCCACCCCGACTACCCCCCCAAACCTGAGCTTGAGCAGGGCGACCTAAACCCTGCCTCGTTCCCCGTCCTCTCCCCCCAGACCCCAGCGCACACCCACTCTTACACACCCACGTTCTCCTGTCCGGGAGGGGTGAGCACACCAACCAGCCGGCCCCCCTCCTCCTCCTCCGCCACCTCCCCACCTCCCCTCCTGGTGTCCCTAACTCCCCCCTCCCCTCAAGACTCAGGCCCTCGCCGTGTCCACCCCACATCCCAGCAGGCCCTGCGGGACTCTCCAGTGATCGTGCGGAACCCGGAGGTTCCTCTGGCCAAGTTCACAGAGCGTCCGTTAGGCCGTGGGGGAGGGGGAGGAGGTGATCCTAAGAGTCTTAACAGGGTTACCCCCCAGCCTGTCTCCACTCTCCAAGTCCCCATACCCATCAACGCTGCTGCTGCCGCGGCAACCAACGGCACCATCCTCCTCCAGAGCCCCGTCCCCACACTGTTGCTGGTGTCATCCGCCCCGCCCTCCCTGACCTCCGTCACTCCCGGTTACCCCGCTCTGGCTTGCATCTCCATCTCCACCACGCCCCCCTCTTCAGGACCCCCCCTCACCAACCCAGCCAGCCCAGGGGGAGGGGGGGGAAGGACGGAGAAGATAGGCTCGTTTGGGGGGGAGGTCCAGCAGCCAGTGGCCTGTCACCCCTCTCCTACAGCTCTGCTGCCTCTCATACTGCCTGCAGAGAACCTGCACCCCACACCATGCAAAGACATCATCATGGGACGCCCCGGGACAGGTGAGACACACTGGGAGACAGCCTGGACATGGAGGGATGAGATGGGGTAGTGGAACAGGTGGGAGGGATGCAGGGGGTGAGAGATGCTATGATTATAATGTTATGATTATTTAATGTGACTACTATGCTTTGATTATTGTGTTTAACTCCAGGCGGGGCCTAGGTTGTCATTGTGAAATGGAAGAGCTTTTGAAACGTGAATGCACCGTTTGTTGTAGCAGCAGCAGCAGCATGACAATGGTTACCTAGTTTCATTTTCCACCGAATTCACATTTACGGAACAGGGCAGGTAATTTCCCTCATCAAACAGAATGAGTTTAGTGACATTGTTTTAGTGAAGGGATGTCTGGTCTGCTCAGCAGGGCTCACGCTTCGTGCTATCTGGGATCCTTGGGACGTCCCTACACCATTGAAGTTGACATTTTAAAATAGGTTAGGGATTAAGGTTAGGTATTAAGGTTAGGGTTAGGTTAGAGTCGTTTCAAGGATTCTTGATAGCAATTACCCAGGGCTTACAGTAACACTATTGGGTCAGAGTAGGTTCAGTTCAGTTTTTAAACATTTTTGTTTATGTGGGTATAAAATACAGTATATTCTGTATGTAATGTAGGCCACATACGGACCGTTTCTACCATCTCTCGCTGCGTGTGTGTGTCATCATTGTTTGAGACTGGGTTTAGATCGAGAGGGAGGAAGGCCTCTGAAAGAGAGGATGAAGGATGAATGACATTTAGGGTTTTGTCTTTGAGAGAATTCTACTGACATGAATCCTCTCAGGATTGTGTGTGTGTGTGTGTGTGTGTGTGTGTGTGTGTGTGTGTGTGTGTGTGTATTCATCTCTGCAGTGCCGTCTGACTGTAAGAAGGGGTACAGTCCCAGTTAGGATACGTTATGTAGGCTACCACTGCACCAGTACGGCCACTTCTACCATTCTGGTGTGTGTGTTTGTGTGTCAGTTCCTCTAAAAACAATAGGACATTATTATTATTATTATTATTTACAGGAGAACCAGAGGTGGGCCAGTGTGTGTGTGTCTAAAGACATGGAGGCATGGTTTGGTTAGCTGCCTTTCCCCAGAGGCTATTATCTAAAATAAGGTTTTTAAGTGTGTTGCGTTCGGCTCGTCCATTTTACAGTTGTCAGTGTTGGCGTGCGCACGTTACAGTGCCAGAGTGCATGTGGGTGTGTAAAGAATCCAATGTGCTTCAAGCTCCTGTGTGGGCTCTCTCTTTCTCTGTGTGTGTCTGTGTGTGTCTGTGTGTGTCTGTGTGTGTATGTGTGTGTGTGATCAATAAACAATGAATCAACATTTCTCCATCTGCACTGGGGCAGTGGTGTGTCATTTAGATGGCCTGTTGTTGTATTCAGTGTGTGTGTTTCATTTAGATGGTGTGTTGTTGTATTCAGTGTGTGTGTTTCATTTAGATGGTGTGTTGTTGTATTCAGTGTGTGTGTTTCATTTAGATGGTGTGTTGTTGTATTCAGTGTGTGTGTTTCATTTAGATGGTGTGTTGTTCTATTCAGTGTGTGTGTGTGTGTTTTTCACATGGCCTGTTTTTGTATTCAGTGTGTGTGTTTCATTTAGATGGTGTGTTGTTCTATTCAGTGTGTGTGTTTCATTTAGATGGTGTGTTGTTTTATTCATTGTGTGTGTTTCATTTAGATGGTGTGTTGTTCTATTCAGTGTGTGTGTGTTATTCAGATGGCCTGTTGTTGTATTCATTGTGTGTGTGTGACTGTGTATGTTGTAGGTCTAGATATTAGTCTGTCTTTGCGAGACAAGTGTATGTGGGTGTTTTCTCTCTCTTGAGAGAAAGAGGGTTGTGAGTTGTTGTTTGTGCGTGTGGTTGTCAGAGAGAAACTAGGGAGAAGTGTGTGTGCTTACTGCGTAGTTACGATGAGCTTTCAGTGTAAACGACACATAGGAACAGGCCTCTGCAATACTGCTACACACACATAACAAATAGCCTAACATATTGCAGATAAAAGTGACATTATAAACTGGGTGGTTCGAGCCCTGAATGCTGAAACATTTGTTTGTACTGCTCTAATTACGTTGGTAACCAGTTTATAACAGCAATAAGGTACCTCAGGGGGTTGTGTTATATGGGTAATATACCACAGCTAAGGGCTGTGTCCAGGCACGACGCATCTAAGAACAGCCCTTAGCCGTAGTATATTGGCCATATACCACACCCCCTCGTGCATTATTGCTTAATTTTATACTGAACAGAAATATAAACGCAACATTCAACAATTTCAATGACTTTACTGAGTTACAGTTCATATAAGGAAATCAGTCAATTGAAATAAATAAATAAAAACATTGGGGAGCCAAGCCCAGCCAATCAGAATGAGTTTTTCCCACAAAAGGGCTTTATTACAGACAGAAATACTCCTCAGTTTCATCAGCTGTCCGGGTAGCTGGTCTCAGACGATCCCACAGGTGAATAAACCGGATTTAGAGTTCCTGGGCTGGCATGGTTACACGTGGTCTGTGGTTGTCGATTGGACATACAGCCAAATTCTCTAAAACGAGGCGGCTTATGGTAGAGAAATTAACATTAAATTCTCTGGCAATAGCTCTGGTGGACATTCCTGTAGTCAGCATTCCAATTACACACTCCCTCAAAACTTGACACCTGTGGCATTGTGCTGTGTGACAGAACTGCACATTTTAGAGTGGCCTTTTAGTGTCATGTAATGATCATGCCGTTTAATCAGCTTCTTGATATGCCACACCTGTCAGGTGGATGGAGTATCTTGGAAAAGGAGAAATGCTCACTAACAGGAATGCAAACAAAATTGGGCACCAAATTTGAGAGTTTCTGGGATCTTTTATTTCAGCTCATGAAACATGGGACCAACACTTTACATGTTGCGTTTATATATATATTTTATAACATCACATACTTTCACACTGGGCAGGTCACTTATAAGATGATTCCAGCTTTGGCTAGAGGTGATATGTGAGAGAGAAGGGAGGAGGAGGTGTGAGTCGGGTAAATTAGATTGAACTCCGTTAGAGAAGTGAGACAGAGGGATGAGTTTTCTGCAGCTTCCTTCCCGTTTCCACTCCTCCTTCCACCCGTCCAATACAATGTTCCATTTATTCATGTTTATTATCGTCACACATACTTTAAAGCCACAATCTGGGATTTGTGTTTCAGCCTAACAGTAGCCCTGTCACTCGGTTTGGTGAGCTAAGAGGATGGGGCTGGGAAATGTAACCACTCTCAAACAGATGGAACTATGGATTCAGGGACTATGTGTGTTTGTATCTCAAAGTTAATTTTACAAAGGGAGCAAGAGGGTCAATGTCAGAGCAGAGGGTAGTGCTGTTAAATTACTAGAACCATTGAGAGACTATGTGAGAAAAGGATTAGGTGTAGAGAGGGAGAGAGAGACAGGATGAAAGAGGAAAAGTGAAAGTATGTAATATGTGCATGATGCATTGTAAGTACTGTGTGTGTGTGTGTGTGTGTGTGTGCAACCATGCATCAATCATTGAAAACCGGAAATGATGTGTACGTGTCAAAATGTCTGTTGCCATGGCAACAAAGCAAACACTCCCATACACTGATATACGCGCACGCACGCACACACACACACACACACACACACACACACACACACACACACACACACACACACACACACACACACAGTAGAAATGGAAGCTGGCGCTACGTAGTTCCCTTTCCTTTGCAGTCAGTGGAACTGTAAACACACAGCGCTGCCTCTCGGTTCATCTCTGACATTTTAGTTAACATTTGAACATGAATGCAAGACAGAAATTACTCTGGAAAATATGATGTTCCTCTCTAAATTGATTTGTAGTTGACCTTGAAGTGCTCAGGGTCAAATATTTATTTTCAGGTTTGTAATGTGAACGTTTCCACAGAACCCAGCATGAAATACACATCACACAAAGTCATGGCAACTGTGTTTTTCTCAGGCTTTATTACGTGGAAGCATAAAAAGTGCACTGTGATACAAACAACGTAGGCCTATACATTACATTCCAATTTTCACACGCCTACTCTAACATTTTTATTTCAGAATCTGACTGTAATCTCTAAATAATTAAAATCAACAGTTTCACTTCTTATTCTGGTTAGGCTGTGCTCCAACTTTAAAGTGACCACCTACAGCAGTAGCCCAGTTCTGGCCAGTTACTTTCTGAAATACAAACCTACTGTATGTAGCATGAAGGAACCTTTTGTAACGAGGTTAGAACCATGCATGTGGTTGGTGCATGCTGCATACAGAGTCTATTAGAACCAAATGATCCCTCTCAGCCCTGTGTTAGTAGGCCCCGTTAGTTTCTCACTGAGCCAAATGGAAAACCAATTTGCGATGGAAACTCCAGCTTTCTCTGTGATGAGGTGAAATCTGGATGGTCAACCCTTCGCTCCATCGCACTGCAGTCTCCTCCTCTCCTCCGCTCTCTCTTGCCATCCTGGTCTACCAGGATACGGAGACCCGGGAATAACACCCCCCTCCTTTATGTAACACTTAAAGCCCCGCACTGGCTCCCAGACCATGGCAACAGACTCTACTACACATCTGGATATACTAACACTAATTCATATCGTGATAGTTATATTACCATGTATATATAGTCAAATACACAAGGGCAGGCTTATGCATCACTATAATACAGCATAAAACATTTTAATTTTTTTTGGGGGGGGTGCTAAAAAGTACATTTTTAATGTTCCTCTGAAGTACAGGTGATCTCTGACCTAAGTTACGCTCAGCTTTACTTTTAGGAGAGGAGTTGTTATTTTAGGGAGGTCGAACAACTCTCCTCTTCCCGCTCTCCTCCTCCCTCTCCTGCTGGAGTGTTTTCCCAGGCTGTCTGGCATGGCACTGTCCGTCTGTTGGTGCTTCACCAGCTGGCTCATACTGCCCCCAGGTGGACAAACACACACATTACATCTCAGCCATGGACCAGGGAGAGGGGTGACGGTGCACCTAGATGCTGATCTGGAGTCAGTTTGGTGTGTTCCCCTATAATGGTTAAGGTTAGGATTTGGCATTGTTGAGCTGATCCTAGATCAGTGGCTTTGGAGTGGGAACAGGAGAAGGACTGTGCTCTGGTACAGGATAATGCTCAGTGTTAGGGCGCATGTGTCCTTGTGTCTGAAAATAACAGACGATAAAGAGCTTGACTGTCCCTGGTTGATATGTGTGTACTGAAGAACACTGAGCATCTCTTGTACCCATGTCCAGGATTTGTCTGGGCATGCCTGATCACACACTGAAAACACACATAGCTCATAGTCTCAGGGAAGCTTCAGGTTGGCATGACGCACACTAGTTCTGCGTATTTACAGAAGCCGGATTCCATAATTTGATTACGCATGAATAGATGACATCATAACGCTCTGTCTCTAAGGAAGACACAGAGGCCAAGTGGAGGGTGGTGTGCATGTATGTTGTGTTGAGTTCAGGGGGCCGTTGGTCTCCACAAGTGACATGTGAACCTGTGCCCAACATGACTGTTACTATGGTAACTGTGGAGGGTGGCAAATATAGTTATAATTGGATAGAGAAAATGATAGATAGATAGATAGATAGATAGATAGATAGATAGATAGATAGATAGATAGATAGATAGATAGATAGATAGATAGATAGATAGATAGATAGATAGGTACTTTATTGATCCCCCGGGGGGGAAATTTCATTATCAAGCAGCTACAACAAAAACACAGGGCAGGTGCAAAATGCCACAACGAAAGTACACAAAAGACAGATACACGGTACATGATACATAGAGCGGCAGTATGAAAAAGTATAGAAATACAGGATATCTGGAGTGCAAAAAAAAGCTATAAAAGGACATTGCATAGTATGAGTGGTTGGCTGAATATGTACACTATACATTGGTGGATGTTGGATGGTTAACTATACTATACAGGTTGATGGCAGAGAAATACTTCAGTAGCTAATGCGTATGATATGAGCGAGGGTAATAATAGTTTACTTAATAGACAGACTGGGTAAATGAACAGGTAGGTGAAAATTTTGCATGGTTAAATTAGCTGTACAGTTAGGTATACAGTTATATTTACAGATAAGTGAATACTTGCATGTTTACACAAACTGTACAGGTAATGACAGGAAGAGATACTTTAATAGCTAAATGTGTGTATGATATCATTGGGGTAATAATAGTAATTCCCTTAAAATACAGTCCTTAGTGCGCAGGGTTTAATTACACCAATTACACCAATTGGTAGGAGGAAGGAGAGAGAGGAGGGAGAGATGGATTTGGGGAGTGGGAGAAAGTGGGTGGGAGAAAGAGGAGAGAGAGAGAGAGAGAGAGAGAGAGAGAGAGAGACACTGTGGCGTGCCCCTATATGTGATGCCAGGTGAGAGTGGGAGTCAGAAGGGTGGGTGTTTGAAGGGGCGGAAAGTCGGGGACTTCACATGGAGCCTCATGTCAGAGAACAGGAAACACCCACAGAGAAACTGGACAAACACACACACACACCTCACCTCATACAGTGTGAAGATATTCTTCACCTCATACAGAGTATTATACAGTCCTTCAATATGTAGCTTTTGGTTTGATGAGAACAAACTCCCACACAGATACAGGGTAGAGCTCCACCAATCAGAGACAGGAGAGGGAGATCGTTAAGCTTAGCTGAGGGCTTTCTAGATTAACTCCCTTTCATTTCAACACTCTCCTCTCCATGTCCTTTCATTTTGTCCCGAGGGCTAGTGGTTTGTCACTGTTCAGTCCAGTCTCCATGGAGATCTATTAGGCCTCTCAGAGCTAGAGGAGTATTCAGCCCAAGTGATCCCATAATGCTAGGTTTAGTCTATCCAAATCAATTTACTGGCTTGAATGTCTATTGGTAATCTCTTGTATTCTCTTCCCTGTTGTTCTGTGATCTGTATGCTCCAGTGTGCTTTTTAATTTGTTCCTACCCGACATTCTTTCCTACTACATAAATGTGTCACGTAGCCTACATAACAACATGCCTCTTGTATAACTTGCATATGTTTAAAGCCCCCATGTAGTCTTTTTAGTTTTATATCAATACTGTGGGCCCGATTCAGACATAGGAAATGTATTCCTTTCCTACGCACTTCTCAGTAGTTGGTATTCAGACTTACCTTATGCAAGGTGCATACTGGGCTTCGCCGGCGTGGTTCCCTTGCACGCGCTGAATAAATGTAATTCAACCGATAAAAACCCTCCCACTAGCCGGCCAACAGATTTTCTCGTTTTCAATACATTTATCTAAAGCCATCCTCGACAGACTCACTAGAATATATGGAGAGAACAGTTCAGATTATTAGGGATCAATGAAAGAAAGCCATGTAAATACACACATTCATCTCTGTTTCAGCAGATATGATCTTGTAGATTATTTAGGGTTAGGAAAGCATCATAAACTCATTA
Source organism: Thymallus thymallus (assembly GCA_023634145.1). Classification (NCBI taxonomy): domain Eukaryota; kingdom Metazoa; phylum Chordata; class Actinopteri; order Salmoniformes; family Salmonidae; genus Thymallus; species Thymallus thymallus. The sequence continues at coordinate 14,853,079 of CM042416.1, forward strand.
AAGAAAAACAGGTTTGGAGAGCCTTTACGCACAAAATATACTGAACCAAAATATTAAAATGCAACATTTTCTAAGATTTACAGTTCATAGAAGGAAATCAGTCACTTTAAATTAATACATTTGACTGGGAATGCAGATATGCATCTGTTGGTCACAGATTTGTATTTATTATGGATCCCCATTAGCTGCTGCCAAGCTACTTTTCCTGGGGTCCAGCAGAGTTAAGGCACTATATACAATTTTAAAACATAACAATACATTCACAGATTTCACAACACACTACTCCACCAAAAAAAAGGTAGGGATGTGTATCAGAAAACCAGTCAGTATCTGGTGTGGCACATTTCCTTCGCATAGAGTTGATTAGGCTGTTGATTGTGGCCTGTGGAATGTTGACCCAGTCCTCTTCATTGGCTTTGCAAAGTTGCTGAATATTGGCGGGAACTGGAACACGCTGTCGTACACATCGATCCAGAGCATCGCAAACATGGGTGACATGTCTGGTGAGTCCGCAGGCCATGGAAGAATGGTGACATTTTCAGCTTCCAGGAATTGTGTACAGATCCTTGCGACATGGGGACGTGCATTATCATGAAGTGACGGCGGCGTATGAATGGCACAACAATGGGCCTCAGGATCTCGTCATGGTATCTCAAAATATGAGGGAAATAAGCTTTTTGTGCGTATGGAACATTTCTGGGATCTTTTATTTCAGCTCAGGAAACATGGGACCAAATGTTGCGTTTATATTTGTGTTCAGTGTAGTTTAATAACGGTTTACCCTCAGTGACAGGGCTGTAACCTCCCCTCTCTCCCGCTGTCGCTCTCTGTAGAGGTTTATATGTATTGACATGGTCAGAGCTCAGGCCAGTTTCAAAGCTGTAATTTTGTCGGGGTCGGGTCTAATGCCCATTAGTTTAACCCTTCTCTTAATGCCACGGGCTTGGGCATTCCCATGACAGAAGTCAGAGAGACTGGAGAGAAAATCCCAGGAGAATGGACACAATGAATGACAGCTTAGAACACTTCAAAGAATAAGGCTGCCATTCAAATGTTGATTTTTTTTCAAGCAAAAGGGTAGGAGTCTGTTGACAGTATCTGAGAGCAGATACTGTATGTCTGTTGTTTTTCAGTAGTGGTTCTGGAATGGTTAATATAAGTTGTTTACTATGACAACAGCATCTGCCTGATCTGAGCTAATGGCGCTCTCTGTGACCTTATTGGCTATCTCCCTGCGAGATTACTGGCTAGAAGAGGGAGATTGGACCTTCTCTCTATTGTATGTGTGTCTGATTGACAGGTGAACAGAATAGTTCGATTTTTTGACACTGTGTTGGAGGGTATTAGATACACTATTTGTCATAGTTTAGACTGTGTTATGAAGTATGCTATTTGCAGTTGTTAGTGAGAATTGTATGTACAGTAGAGGTACTGTGCCAACACACTCAATGTGCCATTTGTGTATGTTATGAGTTTTCTATTAGCAGCAGTTTTTAGTGGTAAATTATATGTAGACATCTCTGGGTAACCTTTCATCCAGTAATATGAGTTGCAGTCAGTGCCCTTAGTAGTTGATTTGTGTGTGTGTGTGTGTGCACGCACGACTCAACATGCCTTTGTAATCCGTCTCCCCCTTCTCTGGCCTCTCCACCCTTCTCCCCATAACAGAACTTCTGTTTTCCCTCTCCCCCTCTTCTACACAGAATGACTGTTAGTCTATTTTTACACTGATACTCTCCCCTCCCTCTTTTCCATCCCCACCCATTTTTCCCAGTTGTCATTTTCTTTCTCAGTCCTGGTTAGTGTGTAAGTGCGACTGCCTACATCTGTGTATGTAGATGCTTGTGTGCTTGTATCTGTCAGAAAGCGTGTGTGTGCGCACGCGTGTTGTGTGCGCTCAACATACACAAACATTTAAAAGTCAGTCTGGGAGAGATTAAGCTGCACTTTGGAAACATTTGAAAAATAATTTTCTGGGATTGAATGGCCTTTTTATGGTGGAAAATGACATCATTGCTCAACTCCCCTCTACACCTCTGACTAATGACACACGAAACTGAGAGAAACGCTCCACAAACAACTCAATCATTTACCACCCAGTTTACATGCCGGTGTGTGTGCCGACCACTCATGCGTGTTAGTAGTGTGTGTGTGTACTCAGCGCGTACACACGTGGTTCAATAACATGTAATAAAGTGAATAAGGGTCCAACCATCTGCTTTTATGGTGGTGAAACTGTATGTCATCATTCCACAACCATTTGGCTAGTTCTACTACTTATAATGCTCATGACTACCATTATGTAGAACTGCCACTATTTAAAACACAATGGTAGTGGAGCAATTAGTTGAAGTAGTAGAATAGTAATCTAGTTGGAAAAGAGACACTAGTGTTGGGTCCTCTAAGCTTCTCTAATGCTGCTAATTACTCATCACAAATACTCTGTCTCTTTTTTGCATTCCTGTAATTCAGTCCCATGGTGTGTGTGTATGCACTGCTGAGGAATAAAACACATGGCTGAGCACTGAGCAGCAGTTATTTCGTCACAGAGTAGGCTACATAAGATTTATCTTAACTAGGCAATCAGTTAAGAACAAATTCTTATTTACAATGACGGTCTACACCGGCCAAACTCGGACGACGCTGGGCCAATTGTGTGCCGCCCTATGGGACTCCCAATCACGGCCGGTTGTGATATAGTCTGGCTTCAAACCAGGTTGTCTGTAGTGATGCCTCTAGCACTGAGATGCAGTGTCTTAGACCACTGTGCCACTTGGGTAGCCTAGATTATGCTAGATGATTGATTGATGTTATTACACTGTAGACAGAGGATAAATTACATGATTCCTGGATTGTGGAAGGGCGTTGTCTGGAAATATTAATGCATTAAATAACAAAAAGCCCAAAGATACAGGTAGTGTGTCTCACAGGCTTCAACGGGTCGTCACTAGTTACCACAGCTATAAAGTCATAAACCCCGCCTATTTCTACAATTGATCTTCTTAAAATGCGATTTTAAACCTAACCTTAAAGTCGAACTGACAGCATTTTAGCAACATGAAATCTTATTTAAAAAATATTTTTCATATACACCCCCAGGAAGAATATTACACTTTACCATTATTTTTTTTTTATCTAAGCAAGCACTTAGATATGGTCATTTTCACATTTTCATAAATTAATAGAATGTTTGGGAACAATGTATAGTAAGGCATTTGTGAAAATTCTATAGCAATAGAGTGGAAAAGAGATTGGACAATTAATAGACACTGCAGTTAATAAAACCTAATAAAAACACATGTCTCGTCCAGGACCGGAGTTTACACAGACCGGTGCGCCATAGCCAATCAGAGCTACAGTAGGCCTTTATGCAAACAAGCCATTTGCCACACAGGCCTGTCATCATTCACTTTGAACTGGACTTTGTGTTTACAGGCAGTTGCAACAGCACGACTTTAGATCATTAGAACGCATTTGCCAAAAGCCACGAATACCACGGGAGTCCTCTTACATTTGGGAACGTTACAGTCCTATTTATCCAACAACCATGAAATGTAGGTTCTCTCCCCCCCTCAGTTATGCACATCAACAACATCATCATCAACTAATGCTAGCCAGAGCAAGATGTGCTAAAATCTAACGTTAGATAAACCCTCAAACTTTTTCACCTAGTTGGCCGTCAAAATTGCACTGATAAACGATGCGGAATTGTAGCTCTCATCTTTCTGCAGCTTGCCTGCCAATGCATGCGTTATCCCAACCAAGCACCCAAGCTAACTGGCTAAAGTTGGCTAGCTAGCTACTTCCAGACAAAAATTAGAGAACACCTCACTCTGCCCATTTTACTCGCTCTAGCAGAGTTGGTTATGCTGTTTTCTATGTTATCTAGAGCATTTGTGACAAATTGTTACTTTTTTTGCCTACATTTACTGACAACGGTCATATTCAGCGGGTGTTGGGCGTACATACATACATCAATTATTCTGCGCTCTGGCATCTCTTTGCGAACACTACAGTTGTGGTCAAAAGTATTGGTCTCCACAAAGTTTGCTGCTTCAGTGTTCTTAGATCTTTATGTCAGTAGTTACTATGGTACGCTGAAGTATAATTACAAGTATTCCATAAGTGTCAAAGGCTTTCATTGACAATGACATTCAGTTTATGCAAAGAGTCAATATTTGCAGTGTTGATCCTTCTTTTTCAAGACCTCTGCAATCCGCCCTGGCATGCTATCAATTAACTTCTGGGCCACATCCTGACTGATGGAAGGCCATTCTTGCATAATCAATGCTTGGAGTTTGTCAGAAGTTGTGGGTTTTTGTTTGTTCACCCGCCTCTTGAGGATCGACCACAAGTTCTCAATGGGATTAAGGTCTGGGGAGTTTCCTGGCCATGGACCCAAAATGTCGATGTTTTGTTCCCCGAGCCACTTAGTTATCACTTTTGCCTTATGGCAAGGTGCTCCATCATGCTGGAAAAGGCATTGGTCGTCACCAAACTGTTCTTGGATGGTTGGGAGAAGTTGCTCTCAGAGGATGTGTTGGTACCATTCTTTATTCATGGCTGTGTTCTTAGGCAAAATTGTGAGTGAGCCCACTCCCTTGACTGAGAAGCAACCCCACACATGAATGGTCTGAGGATGCTTTACTGTTGGCATGACACAGGACTGATGGTAGCGCTCACCTTGTCTTCTCCGGACAAGGTGTTTTCCAGATGGCCCAAACAATCGTAAAGGGGATTCATCAGAGAAAATGACTCTACCCCAGTCCTCAGCAGTCCAACCCCTGTACCTTTTGCAGAATATCAGTCTGTCCCTGATGTTTTTCCTGGAGAGAAGTGGCTTCTTTGCTGCCCTTCTTGACACCAGGTCATCCTCCAAAAGTCTTCGCCTCACTGTGCGTGCAGATGCACTCACACCTGCCTGCTGCCATTCCTGAGCAAGCTCTGCACTGGTGGTGCCCCGATCCCGCAGCTGAATCAACTTTAGGAGACGGTCCTGGCACTTGCTGTACTTTCTTGGGCGCCCTGACGCCTTCTTCACAACAATTGAACCTCTCTCCTTGAAGTTCTTGATGATCCGATAAATGGTTGATTTAGGTGCAATCTTACCAGCAGCAATATCCTTGCCTGTGAAGCCCTTTTTGTGCAAAGCAATGATGACGGCATGTGTTTCCTTGCAGGTAACCATGGTTGACAGAGGAAGAACAATGATTTCAAGCACCACACTCCTTTTAAAGCTTCCAGTCTGTTATTCTGACTCAATCAGCATGACAGAGTGATCTCCAGCCTTGTCCTCGTCAACACTCTCACCTGTGTTAACGAGACAATCACTGACATGATGGCAGCTGGTCCTTTTGTGGGAGGGCTGAAATGCAGTGGAAATGTTTTTTTGGGATTAAGTTCATTTTCATGGCAAAGAGGGACTTTGCAATTAATCTGATCACTCTTCATAACATTCTGGAGTATATGCTAATTGCCATCATCAACACTGAGGCAGCAAACTTTGTGGAGACCCATACTTGTGTCATTCTCAAAGCTTTTGACCACGGCTTTAGAGATATGCTAGCTAACTGGATGACAGTCGTTCAAATTCTTGCTAGCTAACCAAATGACACTTGCATCTAATACAACCTGATAGTGTATTAGTGAATTATATTAATCAGGCATTGAACTGCATCCATCTATTCTGCCAACAATGCCTTAGTGTACATGGAATGTTGAGTCAAATAGAACCCATTTTTAAAACCTTTTATAAAAGTTAGTTTTAATGCACAAACTGGGAATTTTATATTTTTAACTGATATGATTGCCTGTTTGTTTCATATCTGCAAAGTAGTTAAAATACTGTCATTTCCACTTTAACTACACTGCTAACCTTGCCTAACCCTAAATTAAGACCAGCTACACTTCAAAGAGTTTGATTTCTAGAGCGCCCCCTATGCCGATGGACGTAGTCGGTACTGCATGTCGTTTACTATTTTTGGTGAGCGGGACCTTATCTAAACTTCTGTCAAGCGATTTGTTGTCATCCATCCGAGTGTCTGTTCGATTTGCTGTGTGTGCAATCAATCTAGCATACTACCTAAAATAGACCAATGGGGATGGGACATGGGCGGGACTATGTAAAGTAATTATTGCGGTGTGAGTCAGGTTGGGCTTTGTAGCCAATAAACGCCAGATACGTCACGGTGGGATTGAATAACATAACAGCCAATACGAAGTCATGTCCCAATGTTATATTTTGTTAATATTTAAGAGCTGCATTTCATTGCAGCGACCAGTGACTGACCGAGTGAGATTTGCATATGACTGACATTCCAGTGCATATTTGAACCAATCAGCGGTCACGGCGGCGGGATGACAAGTGGATGCCTTGACCAATGTTGGAGCTTAGATGTAGAGCAAAGGGCGGGGCACGGTTGGGCGAGGTTGACACACTGAAAGAGCGAGAGGGGGCAGCCTAGTTTACAACAAGAGGAAGAGAGGAGGGGAAAACGAAAGAAAGGGCCAGACGAAGCCCGAGAGGAGAAATCGTGGGGAAGAGAGTTGAGCTAAAGTGAGGAGATGTTATGATACGAGGACTTTTCTACTACAAATACCTGCGGAGCTGAAGGACAGGAGTGGGCACGCGCGAAGTGACCTGCTGCAGGCAGGGATCGCACCGGACCTCGAGCTGCTATTTCTATACAAAGCCCACTATTCCACGGATCTGTGGCAGAGCATCTCCGGCTTGTTTCTCGCTTCGGTTTCCTGCCATTGAGATCAATCCGTTCGTTTTCTTTGGTCCAAGGGGACCAGCAACCAACACAGAACACTGCTGTCGTCTCGCCCCACTTTCTGTCATTGGGGTCCGAGTTGTCATCATCATCGTCGTCGTCGCTGCTCATGACAACGTTGGAGTGGAATAGTTCTGGCAACTATATTTTCAGTCGATTACCTTTTTGAGACGTTGATAGATACGAGGCAGGGAGACGGCTGAAGCCAAGGTGGTGTTTAAAAAAATATTAGTGGCGATAGCGCATTGGTGGCTAGCTTGCGAAAATCACCCAAAATGAGTCTTTGGATTTAACCAACAACTGGAGAGCCAGTGGGATATGGGAGATAGATGAATGCACCAGTTTTACGCACACCTGCATATGCTCCGCCTTGTGTGGTAGACAGTTAATTGATGGTGAATATGATTTCACGTTGCTTTACATTTGAATATGAGTTGGTGCCAAAGCAATAGAATATCAATGTTGGATGCTGACAGTGTTCGGTAACCATACGGCTAAACAGGCAGGTGGCTAACGGTTTTGGGAGTCAAAAATGCAGGTGTATTCAGACATGTGTTTGCCAATTTAGCTACCATCTTACAGATCTAACACGCAGCAGTCCTTGTTCCTCAAATTATTTAAGTGGTTTCATGATGTTTAGAAAAACAATAGTAACAGACCTTTGCCAGGGGCGTTCCCGAGGATACGGTGTTATTTGGACCGGTGCACTCGAGGCTCAGGTTGCAGTCTCGAGCTGAACCCGTCGGCTGTATTTTGAAGTAGTACAAGGTTATTTTGATGGACAATTGCAGTGCTGATTGCGTCCATGTAGATTATTTACACTAGACTGCAATAAACCCGTCTGTGGCCAACTAACGTTAGATAAACAATTAATTGGGGTTGTCACTGGTCCGCCAAACTCCATCAAGAGCATCCAAAGAAAAATCATAATGTTGCTGAGCATAGCCTGCACTGGAGTTTATGGGTGGCAAATAGCTGCTGATAGGTAACTAAGTTAGTAGTTGTGTGCAACGTGACACACTGTCCGATGCATACGCATTTGATTAATAGATTCCGACAGATACAAATCCCTTCAATAAACAAGCAGGATGATGAATTTGATATATTTGTCATTTTGAGCACTTGCATAACTACTGTCTAGCCATATAGATAATGCACGTAGTTAGCTTGCTATCCACTGCTAGCAACTCATGTTAGTTTGGACGACATTGTCAGACATTCTTGATCGACTATATGCAATAAATCGAATACTCCAAAGATCGTTTCAGCCCTAAACAATTGACTAGCCTTTCGTACCAGTTGTACACTGTTAGACGGAAGCGAGTACGTGTAGAGACGAATTGAACATGGCCGCGAGGATAGCGTATGTCTCGGACTGATGTGGCAATTTACTCCGTGGATGAGGGCGAGGCCTAGTTAACCTGTTCATGACCGCAGCACTCCAGTAATGTAAACAAACAGACGAGGGGGCATCAGGGGTTATTAGACCAAGAGGAACACAGACTTCTCCGATGATATTTAATATATTGTCGTATCTTCTGTATCCTGTTGCAACTTGTGACAACTGACTAGTTGGCAACCATTTTACATTGTGTTATTCCCGTATTTCATTTTCTGCACTGGGGAAATTTAATTTATCGTCAATGCGCGTGAAAAAAATAGGCTGCTCGCAGAGAATGCGGCATTCTGAAAATATGAAAGCGTGAGCTGGTCTCATATTGTTGACAAATGCGCCTGGGACTGTATTTTAATCAGAAATCAACATATGTTCGCCACCAGACAAATCATAATAGCAGTGCGTCTGTTGCAGTGAAAGTTGAGCGTGATGACCACAATCTGAAGAGAAGCGTCAGATGCAGGCACCATCAAGCACTGTTCCTTTCTTGTTTCATCGATGGAGTTGCCATCCACTATACGATCTTGGATCACTGATGGATGTTTGAACACATGGATTTTTATTTTATGACATTGTAAAGCAACGTTTCAAGGACCCGTTTTAATTAACTCAACGTTTTTGGAAAAACACTATTAAAGGACCCTTTTCAACCATGTATTCATCAGAGAGCCCTCAATACCTCCGTCAAGGACTGAGCATGTTTGGTCAGTCATGGTCATTTACTATCTCTGTGTTTTTCATATTTGGCTTTCAGCACCATTTTGAATATTGTAGCAGTATGAATTTACTGTGCGATATAAATGCTATATACAGGTCTTTCTAATGGCCAATTGATACTCACATGGATCAGCTACCTGCTGGTGATATTCATAGGTGTCCCATATGGGGTGTAGCAACAGCCTTGAGTATATACCTGAGGGATAATTGGTTAATAAGATAATTGGTTCTGGGAAGATGGGCCTTTGATAGTCACTTCTTGGCCATACTAGAAAAGTATTAATATTGTCATAAATAAACTATTAGCAAGTGTACAGGCTAACAAAACCATATGTTCCCCAAATCTGGAAGTATAATCTTGTTTATATGAAAGTTGAGATTGTTTATTGGAAGTTGAGATTTAGATAAATATATTAGAGCTAGTTTACTATGAGGAGTGCATTGTCTGGACATATTGTGAGTCCATAAACCGTTGCTCAAAAATTATATTCACTGCCTGGATTACACTGAATGAAAGGAGTAGGCCTAACCATTTCTTTGTATTTGTTTGCAGTCTGGACCAATGTGGAACCCCGGTCAGTTCCTGTGTTTCCCTGGCATTCATTGGTCCCTTTCCTGGCACCAACCCAATCAGATGCCTCTACTCAGTCTGGTGAGGGTCAACAACCAATCAATCACCCCCAAGCTGCCAGTCTAAAGACAGGTAGGTTTTTGGTGAAATTCTACCCAAATCCCAGCAAGATTACCATTTCTACCATGATTTCAAGCACTTGAAATATAATGCATTACATAACACAAACCTTGGTATTATCAGATAACTATCAGAGATTTGAACCATTACAATCATTGTGAAAATGCCCCCTTTTCTTGTCCTTCTCAGAGTCTCAGGGGGGTGCAGTGCTGCTACAGGAGGCCAACGAGGGCACCCTCACCCTGGAGAGAGGACCCACAGCACGGCCCACTCCCTCCACGGATGACCTGACCCCAGAGAGGGAGAGAGAGACCGAAAGAGAGAGGCCAGACAGTGAGACTGAGAGTGACGTGGATGACCCGTAAGTGTGTGTGTACGTGCGTGACTGCATGCGTGTGTGGACATTGGGCTGACCCCAATTAATCGACTGGTCGATTATTTGACCGTTAGGCTGTTGGTCGACCAAGATTTTTTGTCGAGCAGTAGCAAATATATATATATCACAGTTGAAGTCGGAAGTTTACATACACCTTAGCCAAATACATTTAAACTCAGTTTTTCACAATTCCTGACATTTAATCCTAGTAACAATTCCTGGTCTTAGGTCATTTAGGATCACCACTTTATTTTAAGAATGTGAAATGTCAGAATAATAGTAGAGAGAATGATTTATTTCAGCTTTTATTTCTGTCATCACATTCCCAGTGGGTCAGAAGTTTACATACACTCAATTAGTATTTGGTAGCGTTGCCTTTAAATTGTTTAACTTGGGTCAAACGTTTTGGGTAGCCTTCCACAAGCTTCCCACAATAAGTTGGGTGAATTTTGGCCCATTCCTCCTGACAGAATTGGTGTAACTGAGTCAGGTTTGTAGGCCTCCTTGCTCGCACATGCATTTTCAGTTCTGCATACAAATGTTCTATAGGATTGAGGTCAGGGCTTTGTGATGGCCACTCCAATACTTTGACTTTATTGTCCTTAAGCCATTTTGCCACAACTTTGGAAGTATGCTTGGGGTCATTGGTCATTTGGAAGACCCATTTGCGACCAAGCTTTAAATTCCTGACTGATGTCTTGAGATGTTGCTTCCAATATATCCACAGAATTTTCCTTCCTCATGATGCCATCTATTTTGTGATGTGCACCAGTCCTTCCTGCAGCAAAGCACCCCCACAACATGATGCTGCCACCCCCGTGCTTCACAGTTAGGATGGTGTCCTTCGGCTTGATACAATGTTTAAAGTTTGTTGCAGACAGGCCATGCGTAGCCAATGTGACTTATAGGATATTTATTTTTATCAGGATATTTTCTACCATACAGGCTGCATTTTTATTTTATTTGTTGGCTTTATGTAGGCTATTTTTACATAGTTGTAGTACTCATGGTCACATATTGAGTGTTTTTTGCCCTATCAGTCTCGTCTAAACGTCATAGAATCCATAAATCTGCACAAACCCCAGCCTACTAATCCTTTAGTTTCTGATGCTGCCACCAACATGCTTCATCATAGGGATGGTGCCAGGTTTCCTCCAGACGTGACCCTTGGCATTCAGGCCAAAGAGTTCAATCTTGGTTTTATCAGACCAGAGAATCTTGTTTCTCACGGTCTTAGAGTCCTTTAGGTGCCTTTTTGCAAACTCCAAGTGGGCTTTTTTTGAAGAAATGTCCTCTGGTCTGATGAAACAAAAATAGAAATGTTTGGCCATAATGACCATCGTTATGTTTGGAGGAAAATGGGGAGGCTTGCAAGCCGAAGGACACCATCCCAACTGTGAAGCACGGGGGTGGCAGAATGATGTTGTGGGGGTGCTTTGCTGCAGGAGGGACTGGTGCACTTCACAAAATAGATGGCATCATGAGGAAGGAAAATTATGTGGATATATTGAAACAACATCTCAAGACATCAGTCAGGAATTTGAAGCTTGGTGGCAAATGGGTCTTCCAAATGGACAGTGACCCCAAGCCTTGTGGGCAGAACTGAAAAAGTGTGTGCTAGCAAGGAGGCATACAAACCTGACTCAGTAACACCAGTTCTATCAGGAATAATGGACCAAAATTCACCCAACCTATTGTGGGAATCTTGTGAAAGGCTACCCGGAACGTTTGACCCAAATTAAACAATTTAAAGGCAATGCTACCAAATACTAATTGAGTGTATGTAAACTTCTGGCCCACGCTCATGCACTTTACGCGAGCGGTGTGGTCAGCATGTTAGACCATTTCTTTGTCTTTTTTCTATAAAAAAAAACAAACTGATTTTTGAGAGTGAAAATCTGAAAAATCTACAGGAAAATGTATAAAAAACACATATGAAAAACATAGGGATTTCATAGGAAAAAAATAGTGCCTTTCCTTCTCTGGGCTGGCTGTTTGGGAACGTTTTGGCAAAAGTAGAGTATACTAACTTCTCCAGGCACTACTGCATAGGGCTGATGGAAAGACAGCAGTCACACACAGCATGATTTTAAAGGATAAGCAGTCCATAAACTTGGACATAATAAGCCAGTAGGTCCCAATCATAAGAATACAAAAACACAACCATTAAGCATTTACCAATCGAAATGTACAACTGTTCCTTCCCATTGCAAAAAACATTTAGCTTTTAGCACACAAAGTAACTGGTGACGTAAAGTTTAAAATAGAACTGACAGTGTTTTAACTACTTTACAGATATGAAACAAACAGACAATCATAATATCAGTAAAAAATATCAAATTCCCAGTTATACTTATACCAACTTTATAAGAGGTTTTAAAAATAGGTTATATTTGACTCAACATTCTAAGGCATTGTTGGCAGAATAGATGGATGCAGTTCAGTGCATGATTAGTATAATTCAGCAGTACAATGGTACATGCACTTTCAGTTGCAATTACTTAATATTCTGGACAAAAACGGACTGATTTAACTAACGCTGGGAATGTCAATACAATCAAACTAGCAAGGGGTAAGTCAGTCATAACGAGGCGTGTCTATTAATGTAAATAAATAAATAATAGAGCCTAAAGTTGGCTAGCTAGCTGCTAGGAGGATGTCATGTCATGCCATTGGAGGAGTGGGTGAGTGACTGACTTTTTCCCCTCATATCATTTTTCGGTGGCTATACACAGCTATAGATGCAGGTGTCTTGAACTAATCTCTTGCATTCTCATATTCCCTCTGGCTATCTTCTCAGATTTCAGAGCACTGTCGTCTTGAGTGTGCCAGAGTGCAGAACTGATGAATTTACGAATGCGCAACACCCACTTAATATGAAACGTGTCAGTAAACGTAGGCAAAAAAAAAGTAATAGTTAGTCAAGAATGTAAACGGCCTAATCAGCTCGGTTACGGAGAGTAAAATGGTCAGAGTGGGGTGTTCTCTCATTTGTCTGGAAGTAGCTAGCTAGCCAACTTTAGTCAGTTAGCTTGGGTGCTTGGTTGGGACAAGCATGCATTGGCAAGCCAGCTGCAGAAGGACGAGGAGGCTACAATTCACTGTTGTGTAATTTTGAAGGCCATCTACCTGAAAATGTTTGAGAGGGTTCTTCTGTTCCTTCTTTAGATTTTAGCTCATCTTGCTCTGGCTAGCATTAGTTGTTGATCTTGTTGTTGTTGATGTGCATAACTGAGAGACAGAGAGCCTACCTTTTCATGGTTGTTTGATCAATAGGACTGTAAAGGTGATGGTGAGTGAGATATATATGGTTTAGGTGAGAGATATCTGATGTCATGGATCTGTCTCCTCCTGTCTGTCTCTCAGGTTCTTCCCCAGTGTTCTTCCTGAGCCGCCCCTCTCTGTGACTCCTGTGAAGAGGCGCACTCAGTCCCTCAGCGCCCTGCCCAAAGATGGGGACAAGATCAGCCCTGGCAAGGTAACCTCAACCTTGCACCTTTCTCTCACTCACTCATTTTCTCAATTAATCTCTTACCTTGTCATACATTCCTTTCCCTCACATTGCTAAAAGACAAGAGCAGCTCTGTCAAGGAACTCTCTCTTTTACCCTCATCTAATCATTCTATCCTCCCTCTCAGAGGGAGAAGGACCACATCAGGCGGCCGATGAACGCATTCATGATCTTCAGTAAGCGTCACCGAGCGCTGGTGCACCAGAGGCACCCCAACCAGGACAACCGCACGGTTAGCAAGATCCTGGGCGAGTGGTGGTATGCCCTGGGGCCCAAAGAGAAGCAGAAGTACCATGACCTCGCCTTCCAGGTATACGCAGACACACACACACACACCAATTTAGTGCAATGGTTTAGTCTGACCTGAGCATCCAAGACTAAGCAGCCCAAAAATGAAGAATTTTTTTTTTTTTCCTCATGCTCTCTATCTCTCTCTCTCTCTCTTTCTCTCTCTCTCTCAGGTGAAGGAGGCCCACTTTAAGGCCCACCCAGACTGGAAGTGGTGCAACAAAGACAGGAAGAAGTCTAGTTCTGATGGCCGAGGGCTCCCGGGGCCAGGTGGCAAAGACATTAGAGAGAGGAGCATGTCTGAGACGACCGGTGGGTCACACACTGCAGCTCAATACACCCAAATAAGCGACAACAGAAAGGAAGATAAATGTTAATTTGATTGCCAAGGTTTCCTCTGAGCTCTGTCATCACTGAAACATTCTGATTTCATATCTATCTCTCGCTATGTACCACCTTCTCATTCTCACCACTGTCTCACTCTTCCCCTTACTTTCTCTCTCTCAGAACCCCATGGTGTGGATCTGAAAGGGGTGGGGCCTGGTTTAGTGGGTGTGTCTGAGCGGAACCCAGGGGAGGGGCATGTAGGTCAGCTACCCCGACCCCGAGCCTTCTCCCAGAGTGCCATGCACAGCTTGGAGAGGAGTGAGAGGGGCAACACACAGGCCCTGGCCGAACTGGCACAGGTAAGGCACTGCTACATAAGGTTGTTTTCATCACAGCTGCTTTACTCCAATGATAAGCATAGAGGTTTCTTAGTTTGGTATGTCAGTTTTGACTCGTCCCTCTTATCCATCACTTGTCTTTATATCTGCCTCCCTCTCTTCTTCCCACCTCTCCTGTGTCAGATGTGTGGGGATGGTGGTGGCCAGTTTTCGGGGCGTGCCCAGACTCTGTCCCGGTCTCAGAGGGGGGTCAGTGAGGACATGACCAGTGATGAGGAACGCATGGTCATCTGTGAGGAGGAGGGAGACGACGATGTCATCGGTGAGAAACTAAACTGCTATGACATCATCTCAACAACGCAACACTTATAAGCTTATTTTGGAGTGACCCCTGTAAAGGTCAAAAACATGTAAAAACTCAGGGTATTATACTACTGGGAGCTCATCCTAATTGTACAGTTTGAGCCATAACTCAGATATTAAATTCAATCAGTCTTTATTGTCCTCAAAGGGCAATCTGGTCGCAGGAAATTACACACAAACGATTCCCAGACATACATATTACATGTACAATATACTGGCAGAGGAAGATAGAACTGGGTGTTTGAACATAAACCATGCCAACCCTCACTCCCCTTTCTCCCTACAGAGGACCCGGACCCTGCCAGCTCCATAGACCTGAAGTGTAAGGAGAGGGTGACGGACAGCGACAGTGACAACGCCTCTGGGAACGAGAGCGATCGCAAGGTAGCAGTCTCTTCCTTTATCAAGGGTAGATACAGTTGTCTGACTGATCATGTTGTTGATACAGTACTGTTATTTGGAGAAGTGGATCATGTTTTTAACCTACAGACATTTAGTCTCTTTTTCTTTCTCTCCCGGTCTCTGCAGCGTGTCTTTGCTCCTGTGATCTGCTCTTCCTCCTCCCACCTCTCCCCCCACGGACGCTCCGCCTCTCTCTCCTCTTACCCTTCCAAACGCTACGACGAGGGGAGAGGAGGAGGGGGGCTCTCAGACCGCAGGAGGAAGAGAGGAATAGAGGGAGCAGGAGGTGATGATGGAGGAGGAGGAGTGGCAGCCCTCTCTCTTTCCCTGTCCTCCTCAGGCCACTCTGTTATCTCCAGCTCCGGAGGCCCATTTCCTTCTGCCCTTGCCCCCCTTGGCGTGTCTCCTCTCCTGGGCTTGGGGGCCATCAGAGTGGCCTCTACAGTGGTGACCAATGTGGTTCGTCCGGTTGTGAGCACGCCAATCCCCATCGCTAGTAAATCCCGAGACGGAGCAGCTTCATCCATTCCTCCCCCGCCAGACAGGAGGTCCCTCCCATCGCAGCAGGCACAGCTTCTGATTGGCTCCGGAGCAGGAAGCGGAGAGGGTGGGTACTACTCATCCTCACCCAATCCCATAGGTGCAGGGGCGGGGCCAGGGGGGCTAGTGACCAGCTTGGTGTTCCCGGGGCACAGCCAGCCCACCGTCCAGCTCATCAGTCCCTCCCCCCAGCCGTCCTCCCACCACCAGCTGCCTCCCGCCGCCCCCGTCTCAACCCCCACACACAACCACACCAACGGCCCCCTGCCCCTCTCCTTGCTCCAGCCCCAGTTCCTCTCCTCGTCCTCTCTGGCATCCCCCGGGGGCAAAGCCATCACACAGGTCCAATACATCCTGCCCACACTATCAGCCAGCTCCAACCCCAACAGCCCCTCCCCTCAGCTGCACAACCTGCCAAACAGTATCTTCAACCTGCCCACAGCTCCGACCAGCCACATGTCCATAGCCAATGGGAAGCAGGCGGGGCCAGGCTCGCTGATGGGATACACCTCCAGCCCAGCTGTGGCAGTGGTCAGCCCGGGAGCCAGGGGTAAGGGGGGGGAAGAATGAGAGAGAATCATACACCAAAACTCTAATAACTGGATAACTGTTAGCAAAAAAAGGCCTAACCTCCATCTTTTCTTCTCCTTTTTTCTCCCATCAGTGCAATCCCAGTCCCCAGTCCTACAGGGCAAGATGCTGGTTCCCATGGCAACAGTGAGGACAGCGCCCACCCCTGCCCAGCAGTTCCCCCTCGTGTCTCCACCTTTTCCTGTCCAGAATGGAGCTCAAGCAGGAAGCAAGGTAAGCAGGGTTACCGCGCTGATGTCAGCTGGACCAAGACCATTGAGATTTCAGCAGGTTTATTCTGTATCCCAGGGCTATCAGAGCTCCAACAACTCTTACTAGTCTTAGATTATTATATAATTACCAACTAATTACAGTTGTAGTTACCCCAGGTGACTGACTAAATACACAGATCTCCATCTTCTCAATCTCTGTTTCCCTCCGATAGATCTTCCAGATCACTCCCATGCCGGTCGTCCAATCCCAGCTCCAGCAAGGCGGGGCAGTGCATCCTGTTACCATGGGAGCGGCCACAGTGGTGCCCCCGGTTTCTGCCCCATCTCAGACTGTGCTGCTGCCGCCCCCACCAACCAGGTAGGAGGACACGCATCAACTACATCTAACAGTGCACTGTTAGCACTGCTGCCCCAACATAATACATAACACAATGGTTATGGAAGAAATGCAGCTCGTGTTGTGTGTTAGTCATGCTGCTACTGGTGGCCCAGGCTGCCTCTTCCTCTGCAATGCCTGCTGCCTGCTGCCTGCCTGCCTGCCTGCCTGCCGCCCCCTCACTGCCTCTCAGCTCCACCATACAGACACACTTATCTACTGTTTCCTCTACTGTTCACAGTCACCCACTGACCCCCACTGCACCATTTCTCTCGCTCGTTTCTTTATCTCCATCTCTCTTCCTCTGTTTCCTCTCGCCTTCTTTCATTCGTGTTCATGTTCTATTTTCCATTGTTTTGTCTTTCTCTCTCCTTCACTGCCCACTCATACACACTTTCTCTCTTTCCCTATTCACCTTAATTTCCCTTCCTCCCTCTCTCTTTACTCTCACACTCTACCTCCCTCTCTTGCTCTGTCTCTCTCTATCTCTTCCCTCTCACAGGATCACCTATGTCCAGTCCACGCCAGGAGTCCCCTCCCCTCGGCCTCTGGTCGCTACGACAACAGGCTCCTGCCCCCAGCAGGCCCAGCCCACCCCTGGATCTGCATATGTTCCGTCGCCCCTAGCAACACTGGGCTTTACTGCTATAGCCCCCCCTGGACAGACCCTAGTCCAACCCCTCATCACAGGTCAGTAGAGTTCTGCTACCTGAGCCCGACGGGCCCCGACATTATGCATCAGGTTAGGGCCGGGTAGGGCCTGTTTTTTTCATCAATAACTAGGGTACGGGAAGGCCTCAGGTATCGCTAAATTGATCACTAACATTTTGAAGCTGAGCCATTTGCTTGTTCTCTGTTGCGAAGTACAGTCATATCTGACTAAGATCATAACATGTCAGAAATTCTTCAACCTCGTCCAATATAAGATAGGAGAGATTATTGTACAGAAAATAAGAATGTTCCTTGAGTTTGGCCTTAGTTTAGTCTCGTGATTGAGCAGCCCAAGCAGAACTGTTGCTATGGATACTCACAGACCCAGAGCTGCCATGAGCAGAGCGCATGCAGAGTGAGCAGAGCGCATGCAGAGTGAGCAGAGCGCATGCAGAGTGAGCAGAGCGCATGCAGAGTGAGCAGAGCGCATGCAGAGTGAGCAGAGCGCATGCAGAGTGAGCAGAGCGCATGCAGAGTGAGCAGAGCGCATGCAGAGTGAGCAGAGCGCATGCAGAGTGAGCAGCGCTCACGGAGAAAGTGACCGACAGAGAGGATTTACTAATGGAGGAAGTTATTTTCGGGCAGGACCGGGCTTTAAATTTGGCCTGGGAATGGTAGGGCCTGGATGTCACAGGCATGGGTTTGGCTCAGGCTTCAAATTAAAGCCAGTGCAGGGCTCTACAGGTCAGTGCATCCACTTGAAGTACATCTAGAATAAGATGGCGCCGTACTGGATAGCCACCGTTTCTTCTTATTTTTATATCTGGTGTGTTTTTGTTGTACCTTGTTATTTTTAGGATTACATTGTTATTGATCACTGCAGTGTTGGGGTTAGACCTTACAAGTAATGCATTTCACTGTACTTGTGCATGTGACATTCAAACTTGAAACTATATTGCACTTTTTAAGTTCCCTTTGAACTGCAACAGTAGCAACAAGAAAACTCCCCTCAGTTTTGAGAACAGGACCAAAACCTTTTGCTTAGAGGAAACAGGTTATCATACTCTGGCCATCACTAGTTGTACACTGGCCATTGAAGGGTGTTAACGCCTCCTCTCCTCTCTCTCTTTCTCTTTCTCTTTCTCTTTCTCTCTCTCTCTCCCCAGGTCAGGCTCCCCTTCTGGCCCCAGTCCAGTCCCCTACCTGCCCCTCCCTCCCCTCTGTCCCAGCCCCAGCCTCTGCTTCAGGGGGACAGATTGTCACTGCCATCTACCCCCCTACCAGCGTCACCATGACAACCGGGTTGGTCTCCATGGCAACCGTACCCCCCAGCATGGTGTACACCGTCTCCAGCCCCTCCAGTCTGTCCACCCACATCCTGCCCAAACACACATTCGCCCCCGCCACCCCCACCATACACACTCACACACACACCCAGCCCCAGTCGGACAGACAAACAGACAGGCACGCAGGGGAGAGACCCATGGACAGAACCTCTCACTCTCAGTCAGAGACAGCGGCAGACAGACAAGCGGAGATGCAGGCTGAGCTACAGGCTTACGGACAGACGGACAGGCCAACCCTCACACAGGCGGACAGACAGACGGAGAGGCAAGCCCAGGCCTTCAATAAGAGTAGCAGCTTAGTGACGCCCCCAAGTGGCTCCTCGTTACTGCGGCCCTGCAGCCCCCCTCTGCCCTCTCACACTTCCAGTAAGTCTAAGGCGCTCGCCTTGTTTCTCGGATAAAGATCTAATGCTTAACAAATGCAAGTATTTTTATTTTAAAAAAATTTCAGCAGGCAGTGCACCAGGCACCCCCAAACTCCCCCAGCTCCCGGCGAGGACCCCTCAGAAAATAAAAGCCACAGTTGCCAACATCCCAGTGGGCAGCTACGAGGGAGGAGGCCGAGGAAAGGAGAGGGAGAAGAACCGAGAGAGGGAAAGGGAGAAAGAAAGAGAGAGCTCTGGGGCCAACAGTCATTTTTCCTTTGAGCCGGAGCGTCCTGGGGTGTCGGGGTCCCCCTCCCAACACACACACCCAACGGAGGAGCCCCCCTCCTCTGACAGACCCCCTGAGGGACACGCCCCTGGGGACAACACTGACACGCGCAGCAGAGAGGCCTTCAACAAGGAGGTGAAAGAGAGATGGGGAGATTGATCTGATGGATTGTTTTGGTTTTTCTTCACAATAATCTATCAGAGAAAGCAAATGAGATCACATTCATAGAAAATAACATGCATTTCTGACTTTTACACCCTGTGTCCCAAAACTAAACCCTCCCAGCGTACTGTGTTATTAAACTTGTTCTCCTCTCTGCTCCGTACAGTCAGGGTGGAAGGACTCCGTCCCCTCCTCACCCCTGCCCCCTCATTTGGGTACAGACACTGCCCTGCCACCTCCCCAGAGCGACAAAGACGCCCCTCCTCCTAAAAAGGTGAAGGCCCGCCCCCCCCCACTCAAAAGGACCTTTGACTCTGTGGACAAGTGAGTAACCCTGCGTATAGACACACCATTTATACATTTATAAAATGTGTTTGTTATTGAGTATCCTTGATCATACTGACATAATCCACTTCAAAGGGTTCAGGTAGCTTACTCATGTGTTTCTCTCTCTCTCTCTCTCTCTCTCTCTCTCTCTCTCTCACACTCTCTTTCTCCCAGGGTGTTGTCGGAGGTGTATTTTGAGGAACGTTTTGCTCAGCTGCCAGAGTTTAGGCCAGAAGAGGTGCTACCTTCCCCCACCCTGCAGAGCCTGGCCACCTCCCCCCGCGCCATACTGGGCAGCTACCGCCGCAAGAGGAAGAACTCCACAGGTAGGAGAGGGAGAAGGAGGAGGTAGGGAGGACTGAAGGAAAGAGGGAGACAGACAAAACTGAAGTAGAAGCATCTACTAATCATCTATATCTCGCTCTCATCCCCTCTTCTGTCCAGACCTGGACTCGTCCACAGAGGACCCCGTGTCTCCTAAGAGGAAGAGCAGACGGCGCTCCAGCTGCAGCTCGGAGCCCAGCACACCCAAGAGCGCCGCCAAGTGTGAGGGAGACATCTTCACCTTCGACCGACCAGGTAGGAACACACAGACATGCTCACACCCTCATTGTAAGGTTTATTTTTTAAAAACTGCCCTCCCAAATCCTAAGATATGTTACATGTTTACACAAATGTTTTATATTAAAGACTAACCAGAGCGTGTGTCTGTCAGCCCCCCCGTCTGTTTGTCCCCCTCCAGGGACAGGGACAGGCGCTGACGGAGAAGACATCCTGGGAGAGCTGGAGTTTGACAAGGTGCCCTACTCCTCTCTGAGACGGACCCTGGACCAGAGACGAGCCCTCGTCATGCAGCTCTTCCAGGAGCATGGCTTCTTCCCCTCAGGTCAGCACATACACTCACACTCTCACACATACACACACTTGCATATAGGTTCTTACATATGTGCGCACACACTGACATTCATGCCCTCCCTCATACGTACATAGGCCCTACACTCACTCTCGCTCTCGCTCTCATTTAGCGAGAGTAGACATATCTCAGAAGTCCTCCCCACCCAGAAAAAGGGGTTATTTCTACATTCTTAGTCAATCAACAATAATCAACACTTCCTCTCCGTCTTCCTCCTTCTCCTGTCCACCCTCCAGCCCAGGCCACGGCAGCCTTCCAGGCACGCTACTCAGACATCTTCCCCACCAAGGTGTGTCTGCAGCTGAAGATTAGGGAGGTCCGCCAGAAGATCATGCAGACCGCCGCCCCCTCGGAGACCAGCGACGCCTCCTCGCTCCCCGGACCCTCTGGCACCCAGTCAGGGGAGGGGACAGCAGGAGGAGGGGCGGAGCCATTGGGAGAGGAGGCGGATCGAGAGAGGGAGGGTAGTCCAGAGGAGCCGAGGGATTCGCAGGAGTCTTCTAGATGAGGGATGCTGACAGGCTGGATTGACCAATCAGCAATGGACCAATTCCCCAAATCCCTGCCACCTTATCTTCCCTCAGTTTTGTTGAATCTTCTGTCTCTCCGCGGATCTGGAACTGTCTCTCTCTCCCTCTCCCTCTCCCTCTCTCTCTCTCCAGAGCCAGGTCAGAAAGACTAAGTGGAAGAGACAAAGAAAGGATGTGTGTGTGTGTTTGCAAAATGTGGCAGAGGTGGAATTGTTTTAAACTTAGAAGGGGATTTTTTTACAAGTGTAATTCCTCTCCAAAAAAATGACATTTAAATTGCCAGTGACACACACACACACACACACACACACACAAAGCTGATGAACTCCAGTACCCACACTTGAATTAGCACTCTTTTTTAGTAATATGAATATTATCCTTGTAAGCTTCCATTGATGCCAGTGGACTGTAGACCATACAATAACAACTCTCCACCTGTTACCCATTGCCTTGGAGCAGGGCCCATCTTTCAGACTGAATAACGTATCACATAGTGGGACTGTTTTGAAGGTCATTTATCTCACTCTAACAGGACTGTCATTCATGTTTTTAAAATGGAGGCCTTGGGATGCAACATCGGTTAATTGGCTGCTGAAGAGGGTCCCATATGCTCATCTGTTTCTGCTGGACATTAGGGGGCTGGGCCCCCACTGGCTTGAGATGATGCCATTTGATGGAGAGCCTGCGTGCTACCCTGGTGAGGGATCAGAAGGATCCTTGTTTTATTGGTTGATTCTTCTCTACTTTGAGCCATAAAAGCAGACCTTCAGGACAGGTCTGTGAGGGGGACTGGAGAGAGTTTAGGACCTCGCCCTCTCTTCCCATGATTGGCTACAGAAGATGCCAGTAAGGTGGGGACCGTTTCTGCTAGTCTGATTCGCTCGCCATGAGGGAAGGAGGCGGGGAGAAGGAGTTAATGGGCACATCATGGCTCTACGTTGGACTGAATGTATCACTCTGTCGGTTCAACCATGTTTTATGTTTTTTTAGACTTAAGTTGAGAACCCAGAGGACGTCAGGCTGACTAGGCCTATTACTTCTAATGCCAAGCAGTTTTATTATCTAATTTTTTAAAAAAGACAAACTTGTATTTTTTTTTATCAAACTCATGTAACTTTCCAGTTCATTATGCTATCATTCTGTTATTACTAATATTACTCCTCTCATTGTTATAGTGGACCTCATCCCTACTACGGTCCGGTATCAATGCCATTATATTAACTCTCTTATTTGAGGGGAAATAGGATGGTCCTCACCTGTGCCTCTTTCCCTCTTTGTTTGTCTTCACTTTCAACACCCTCTCCTCGCCCCAGCAAGGACCTGGGGTGACAGCCTTTTTATTCATTTCAACGAGGGTAAACAAAGACAAGAGGGTTGACATTTGTATTCATTTAAGAGTAATAATAAGTATGTTTTTTGGACAACTCTGTATACCTCTCTCACTCCCCTGCTAGTAAGTTTGATTCTATAGCCTCACCACTTGTATTCCTCCTTCCTCCACCTCTGCTTGTATTCCTCCTTCCTCCAGACCTCTTTTTCTTCCCTTCTCCCTCCCTTACTGTTCTCTCCAGACATCTTTTTTTGGGTGGAAGGAGAGAAACCCAGAGGGGGCAGGGCAGTACAAAGAGTGGTAGGGTATAATATTGGTTGTCTTTGTGCAAGACTCGGTTGTGCTGTACATAGTATTTACTGTAGTCAGGAGACTCGCTATAATATTGATAAGGAACAATGTGTAACTGACTTGTAGTGACTTTTAAGATGCCATTACACAAGGTGAAACTCCAAAAATTAACAAATGACTAATAAATATGAATATTAATGTTTGTTTACTCCTTGTTTTACTGATATACAGTATGCAATATATATATTTATGAATTTACATTTCTCTGTATCTTTTAGTATACAAATAATGTTCAAGTAACATATTTTCACCAGTTTTTAATGTACAAACAGCTGAATCGTAGTTATTGATTAGATATTATTGTCCAACTAGACTGGACATAAATATAAATACAACATGTAAAGTGTTGGTCCCATGTTTCATGAGCTGAAATAAAATAACCCAGAAATGTTTTGTTTACATCCCTGTAAGTAAGCATTTCTCCTTTGCCAAAATAATCCATCCACCTGACTGGTGTAGCATATCAAGAAGCTGATTAAACAGCATGATCATTACACAAGTGCACCTTGTGCTTGGGACAATCTAAGGCCACTCTAAAATGTGCAGTTTTGTCACACAACACAATGCCACAGATCTCTCAAGTTTTGAGGGAGCGTGTAAATGGCATGCTGACTGCACGGAAGTCTACCGGAGCTGTTGCCAGAGAACTGAATGTTAATTTCTCTACCATAAGCCACCTCCAACGTTGTTTTAGAGAATTTGGCAGTACGTCAAACCGGCCTCACAACCGCAGACCACGTGTAACCACGCCAGCCACCCGGATAGCTGATGAAACAGAAGTATTTCTGTCTGTTTTCTCCCCACAAAAGGGCTTTATTACAATCTGATTGGCTGGGGTTGGCTCCCCAGTAGGTGCGCCCCTGCCCAGTCATGTGAAATACATATATTGGTAGCGTAACTTATTTCCTTATGAACTGCAACTCAGTAAAACATTTTAAATTGTTGCATGTTGCGCTTATATTTGTGAGTATATACAGTATATAACAGTTCAGTCATTGGGGAGAGTGCTAGGACAAGCAAGGATATGCATTTCTTCATAAGAAATGTATTGAGAAGATGAAAGAATACTGCACATAAAACAATATAAAGTGTGTGTGCTTGCCCTTATGTTAATTTCCCCTGTGCTTGATCTGTTCCTCAAAAGGAGGGAGAATGGGGTCCAGTATCAACCCCAATCACAAGACACACACAAAGCAAAACAAAACAGTCATAGCATATTATCAAACATTTAATCATTCATTTATCTATTTACAGCTAAAGTAATTGTTTTCAAAGTAAAAATCACATATTACATATGCACTGAATGAACATCCATGGGCAGTCAAGAACATGACTGAAGCACAGGAAATGGCCTTCGACTCACATCTGTCACAACTACCTCTCTGTCACCACTGACCGGATCTGCCCTGTCTTTCTGAACATGAGATCGCAACAATTTGGTCTGTAGGAGTGAATGAACACCTATTGTTGTCCTGCCTGCTGCAATTGTTGACAATCATTTTTAAACTCAACAATGACAACCAGACCAGCAGTTTTTCTACACCTGTAGTTCACTAGATCATAGTTTAATGTTTCTCCTACTCCTCCCCATACATTCACCCCAATGGGATAACACAGTCAGTAAAACATGCTCTGCCAATCAAGCGTCAGTACAGTCCCACAGCCCACACAGGTAGTTCTGTCATGATTCTCCTATAGTTGAGACTCTCACTGGCTCTCAGTAGCTGTAGATAATTCTGTGATAGTTCTGAGTCGTGTCTCTTTGAGCCTCAGAGTATCTAGATAGTCGTGTGAGGGTTATCTGATGGTCCTGTCATGGTTGTCTCTGTCTGGCCGTTAGATGAGCTGTAGGCTGTCTACAGTGATGGAGTCCATCCCCAGACTGTTCTCCAGGGCTGTGTGGTAGATCTCTATAGCCTCAGCCAGGGGCAAGGTTCCTCCCTCACTGGTCTCTATAATGGCGATGGTCTCCCCAAACTCATTACACATGATGGTGGGAGTACCCTGGGTCTGGACAGGAAAGGAAGCATTGTATGTGACATTGAGGATGTGAGAGATAAAACCATTTGAACATATTCTCAATTTTACAGACGCACAGACCCTCAGAGGCCGCACACAGACGCAGACACACCCTGCCAGCCCCTCCCCTCACCTGCTGTAGGTCCGACGTCTGTATGTGGATCAGCTGAGGCTGTCCATTGGCCAGTTCCACCTGTGATGCCTCCACTAGCGCCACGGCGGCGCTGTTCTCCATGGCAACCTGTGCTGCGGCCACCTCCTCCTGCCTCTGCTGGCGTGCGTGGGTCTTCCTGTGGTTCCGCAGGTTGGAGAAGGACTTGAAGGCCTTGCCGCACACCAGACAGGCGTGGGGTCGCTCCCCCGTGTGTGTACGCCGGTGCTCCGCCAGGTGCATGCTCTGGACAAAGCCCTTGTCACATATTTCGCAGCGGAACGGCCGCTCCCCTGTGTGCGTGCGCAGGTGCTCTCGCAGGTGCGTGTTCTGCCGGAAGCGCTTGCCACACAGGTTGCAGGGGAAGGGCCGCTCACCTGTGTGGATGCGCTGGTGCAAGGCCACGCCAGAGGAGGAGACAAACAGCTTACCGCAGGTGAGGCACTGGTGGGATTTACCCCTGGCCACTGCACCACCACAGGACCGACCAGGAACCAGGCCGTGGCTCAGCTGGTGCAGACGCCAGTTGGCTGAAGAGTTGAGCTTCTTTCCACACACAGTGCAGTCCAGGCCCCCTCGCGTGCTGCTGGTGGTTGTGGTCCCTGGGTCTTCTGAGGAGGAGGGCTCTGAGAGGGGCTCCCCGTCAGGGCACACCTGGGGCTGGCTCTCTAACCCTCCCTCCCTGTCTGCCTGGGCCTCAGTGGGGTGGACCTCCTGACAATGGCGGTCTCTCTTCCTCCTGTGCAGGAAGCCAGCCTGGCAGTGGGGGCAGGAGAACGGAGCCGGGGCCCCCGGGTGCACAGTGTAGCGGTGGGCGGCTAGCTTGGCCGGCCGTACGAAGGTGGCGGGGCAGTCTGGGCAGGGCGAGGGAGTGGGGTTGGCATGGAGCAGGCAGTGCTGCCGGAGGTTGGATGACTGGGTGAATGTCCGGTGGCAGACATCGCAGCGGTAGGGGCGCACGCCAGAGTGGGTGAGGTTGTGGCGAGACAGGTTGGCCAAGGACGAGAAGGTCTTGCCGCAGTCTGAGCACTGGAAGGGCCGCTCGCCGGTGTGTGTGCGCAGGTGGTTGCGTAGGTGCATCTGCTTCTTGAAGGTCTTGGTGCACACGGAGCACTTGAAGCGCCTCTCAGAGACGTGGGCTGTATGGCGGTGTTTGACCAGGCGGAGCAGGGAAAGGAAAGACTGAGGGCAGGAGGGGCAGGGGAACGCGCCCTGGGGGTCAGCTGGACCAGCGGGGTTAGGGTCAGTAGAGGAACCAGGATTAGCGGTCTGTTCTCTTGGTTGGGACTCTCCACTGCCCCCTGGTGTCCCCTCCACGTCCATCCCGTTCTCCTCTCCCCCCTCTGCCCTGCTCAGGGGGCTGGAGGCAGTGTCCTCCCCCGACCCACCTATCTCCATCTCAGCCTCAGTGAGGGGGGCCATCAGGTTCTCCTCACCACCCTCCGCCTCCAAGGGGCTGCCCTCACCCCCGCCCCCCTCCCTCAGGGCCCGGGCTCTCTGAAAAATGGACAGGGCTGACAGGGACACCCTCCTGCGGGCTGCTGGGACCTGCTCAGGACAACATCAAAACACATGCCAATACAATGACCAGTATGGGACTGAATTTAACAAGAGAAACAAAACTTTTGCACACATTTCTCATAGATGATTTGCGGAAAACATTTCTCAAGTTAGAAATTGTAACTATAAGAACTATATTACCATTTTTAAAAAGAAAACGTGGTTACCAGGATGACAGGGGTAGGTGTAGCGGTGGCCACTTTGGAGGTGTGTGTTCTACGGTGGTACAGGAACTTGGTCATATTGGTGAAGGTCTTGGCACAGTGCTCACACCTGTGGAGCGGCTCTGCTGTGTGAGACTTCCTACAGGATGAAGTGAGGGATGAGGAGAGAGAGGGAGGGAGGGGCAAATATAAAAGAGAAGAGAAGATTTGTTTCAGAGACTTGAATACAAACAGCATTCAAAAAGCAATAGACAGAAAAACATTGGGGATTGTGATGGTTCATGATGATGAGAACATGATGTCTGTTCAGGCACCTACCTGTGTATGATGAGGGTCATCTCAGTGTTGAAGCCGTGACCACAGTCCACACACAGATACCGAGCCTCCCCGGAGTGAGTGCGCATGTGTGTCTGCAGCGACGCCGCCTTCTTAAACACCTTGTCGCACTCCCGGCACTCGTACTTGCCATGCTCGTGCACGCGCCTGTGAGCCGCCAGACGATTGGCTGACGTGAAGGTACGCTGACATTGGCTGCACTGCAGGCATAGGGGTGTGTTTCCAGATCTTTTAGCCAAGGCGCGTCTCCCTGTTCCCTTCCCCCTCTCCTCTGCCACCCTCCCCCCATTCTCCTCCCCTCTCTCCTCCTCCCTCCCTCTGTCATTGTATCCCATCATCACCCCGTCCTCGCCGCTCTCTTTCTCCTGGGCCAGGAAGTGCTCCCCCTGGTGTTGCAGGAAGTCCTCTGGGGTCTGGAAGAGGAGGGCACACTCAGAGCACTCATAGGGGTGGAAGATCACCACCTCCCCCTGCTGCGGTTTTTCCTCCTGAACAGCAGACAGCGCCACCTCCAGTCTCTGGAGGCCATTCTCTGGGACCCCCAGCTTTCCTATCGAGCCCACCCCTAGAGGAGTGAGCAGAGGGGGTAGCAGCTTGGCGCGTCGTAGGCCGGAGGTTCTGGAGCCATCGGCCAGTGCCTGGGCACTGCAGATCTGGAGACGCATGGTGGCCGAGCCTGGAAGGGGGGATACTGGGGGTAGGAAGGTGGCCCGGGAGGGGGTCGAGGGCCGGGGGGCAGACAGCTGTTGTTGCTGCTGCTGCTGGGCCAGGACCTAAGAGGGGGGCACAGACATGATCATGTATGAGTGAGAATAACTGGTAACTGGTTTTAAAAAGCAATGCGTTTTTGACATTAGGTGTGTACAGTACCTGTGCTAAGATCTCCCCGGCTTGTTCTTCACTCAAGACAAAGTTCTGAACACTGACCAATGGTGTCACAGTACCATCGGGCTGCAGCACATACTCCTGGAAGAGAGAGGAGGAAGTTTGAGCCAAGAAAGGAAACACCTAATTCTGTCTGTCTGCTTTTGCACTAAAGAACTTCAGCCTGTAAGGGTTTACTAATGAAATGTGTTGGTATTTAATACTCACAGTCTCTGTGGCACTGTGTGTACAGCTCTTGCTGTGGGTCTGTCTGTGGGCCAGCCACACTTCTGGAGAATCAAACAGGGCCAGGCAGTCTAGACACTGGTACTGGACGGGCCCCGACACCTGGCCCTCTGTCCCTGCATCGTCTGTCTCCAACACCTCACACAGTTCTGGGGAACACAACACAACATTCAGCAAGTGAGTCTCACCATCTAGCCCCTCTACATTCAAACAACCTCTGCCTTTCATCCCTGAAACAACCCCCCCCCCCGCTTCTTCAAAACACATATCCACCCTTTCCTGTCCTCCACGTCTCACCATGCTCCTCTGTCTCCAACCCTGCCTCTCTCATGTGCAACTCCTGGTGCAGTAGCAGTTCATCTGGGTTCCTGAGGAGAGCGCCACACTCTAGGCACTGGTACTGACTCTCCCCGTACTCCGAGATGCCCTGGATGGCCATGGCCTCCCCAGTCTCCCCCTCTTCTCCCTCCGGCCCTGTGTGGATCTGCTGGTGCACCAGCACTTCTTCTAGGGTGTTGAAGAGCTGGTGGCACTCGCTGCACATGTACTGGTGCTGCACGTCGTACATGCCCTCTGGGTCCTCCTGCTGGTCATCCATGACTACTGCAAGGTGTTTTTTGTAGGACCCGTGTGTGTGTGTGTGTTAGTCAGCACAATTAAATGAATGAGGAAAAAGTATCCTGTCCTGGTCTGAGGTATATCTCTGTGTTACGAACCTGATACAATTGTGCCTCAATGATTGAATTGAAGACTTTGAAGTCTGTAAGCGAGCAGACAGTGTGTTATGAGTTTTAGGGCTTGAACCAGTAACAATGATTTGTAAAGACTAGTTTAGCTAGCTTCTTTCCTCATGTCTCTCACTGATGTTCTGTGATGTCAGGACAACAGGGAGGGAGCCTGCAAAAAAGCAAAATACAGTAATCTGTCAGCTATTTGGTATCACCTGTTCCAAACCACAACTGCCCCACATTTCGCTACACCCGCATTAACATGTGTATGTGACAATAACATTTGATTTGACATTATTTTAGTTTACAATGATGTAGGTAATTTCCATATAAAAGGACCCATGAGCACCAACATGTGAAGTTCATAGGAGCATATCCCAATCTGGCCCTCATTACAATCATGGCCACCTAATCATCCCCAGCTTCCAATTGGCTCACTCATCGCCCCTCTTCTGCCCTCTAACTATTCCCAGATCGTTGCTGTAAATGAGAATGTGTTCTCAGTCAACTAAGGGTTAAATAAATAAAATGAATAACAAAAAATATATAAATAGAAAATGGGTGTCAAATCAAAGCTACGAGTCTATATGTTTGGGAAATGAAGGCATAGATACATGTTTCTAGTAACTGCTTTGATTGATTTGATAGAAAACATCTACCAGAAAAGTCTTAAAAAGGTTTTAGAAATACATCAAAACACAATAATGTTGAAGTAATATTTAAGTAAACTATTATCAACACAACCTATATTTAGCTTTGGAGAAATTATTTGCCTTCTTAAAAAAAATGCCTTGTGCCTTGTAATTCCGTTACCAAAAACCCACATATCTTTAAGCTTTTTCCAATTTCTCTCCCTCATGAGGGAGAACAATGAAAGTTCACAGGAGTAAAAAGTAAAGGCAGACCTACCAATTAGTTCATGTCTTTACGGTTTATGAATTATTAAGTGATTAAAACTCGTAATTCTGTTACCAAATTGGTAAAATAATTACAAAAAAAACTGTAACGGAATTACAGAATTGAATTGACTACAATGGGAAATCTGTTTCTGTAACCAGCATCCGCACCGACCGACACCGGACATCCATGGACATTGAAAAGTCCTTGAAATTTCAACGTCCATAGACGTGGCCTTGATTTGGCCCAAATGTAGACGTCCATGATTGGTGACCGGACCAAATCTGAACCAATCGTAGACGACTATGTTTCACAAGTTTGGACAGCACAGTACAGTGATGAAAAGTAGAGTATAGTTCAGTACAGTAGAGTTCAGTACAGCACACTAGAGTACAGCAATGAACTGTATTGTACTGTCCTCTACTGTGATGTACTGTTCTCTATTGTGCTCTACTGTAATGTCCAAACTTGTAAAAACATAGACATCTATGATTGGTTCAGATTTGGTCCATTCCGGACCAACTGAATTTGGTCTTGTTTGGGGGCGGAGCTCATTAGAATAATAGCCGGTGTGTAGAATGATACCCATATATGCTAAGGATGATATTGCATATTTCTACCTTTGTGTACCTATTCAGGATAAATCACAATAAATAAAACGACATTCATATCCATAAATGATGCATTTCTGTGTAGTACAGATCAGGGACCCATTATGTAATTCCATTACCGTAATTCTGTTACTTCACTTATTGTATTTCAATAAACAAAAGAGATTTACCGTAATCCTGTTAAACTTTTCATCAACACTAGTGAATGTTTTTGTTTAGCATACATTTTAATGTGAAAAATGTCAGCATCATTCCGTTACTATGAAATTGCCCTGTAGCTATTGCATGGTTCCATAAAATCGTCATAAAAAATAGCGCTGATAGCTACAAGCTAATCAGAAGCTGCTACAAGCAGCAGAAGCTACCTATTACACGCACGCGCCAAATGGTGGTAGACGGGATGTGAAATAGTTGACAGGGATGTGTATTGTTACATGCATTTTGTTCTACTCAAATATGGCATATACATTATTTAGTTTATAGAAGCTACAGTGTTGCAGAACTGATCCTGTGTAGCATGATAGCTTGCAACATTGCTTCCTGTGTGTTATCATTCATGTGGCGAGCTGTTGGCGGCGCTCTCTCGGATATCCGAGACCTCTTCGGAGGCACCGCTGTCTCCTGACTGTGGCTCCCCGGCACAAGGCGGTCGTCAGGCGGCGCTATCCACTTTTCCCCGCAGGTCTCCGGTAGACACGACAGGCCCTTCCTTCCCCTCCCGTTCAAATAATCTTACCTCTCATCTACTATCGTTGGACAATCCCTCGTGAGGTAGTCCCAAAGCTCCGCAGAAGCAACAATACACTCTCCATTCCGTCTTTTAGTGAATAATGCACTGATTTAACAGTACGCTTTTAAAATCGTGAACATTCTGGCAGAGAAACATTTCGGTGCACGAAAAACATCGTTTGTCCGCCGATCGTTCCCCTGTTGTCGGCACGCTGAGCCGCCTCGCGCTCTGGCCCTGTGACTTTGGAAGGCAGTGATTGGATACATTCCCTGTCGGTCATCAAGCGGTCTTTTCTTGGCAGCAGAAAACGTACTGTATATTTGCGGTAGTTGGAGTTTACTGTCAGTGTAGTTTGTCATTTGTTATTGTATCTAGTTTAGACCTGTTTAAATTTGTTTTTAAACCACACTCATCTGATCATATTTGTTTAAACTTAAAATAATGGAAACGTTGAATAATGGATACGTTTGACGCTATATTTATATCACCATAATTAGTGGCGGTTCTAGACAAATTTTACTAGGGGGGCCAAGGAGGGGCCAGTGTTTAACCAGAGGGGCACATTAAAAAATGGCAACAAATTATATTTAAAGATTATAAACTTTATTTTACTTTAAAATCATACAAACATTTATTTTGTACAAGAGTGAGTGCAGGTGCAAAAGAGGTAGGGCCATAATTAAAATATGTACAGTGTTTGCTAACCCTGCCATCTGAAACAACAATAAAATGACTTGTTCTTGAATTGCTCACCTCTAGTCCAACTCCTTAGCTGTCTGAATGAAGACTAGAGTGGCTAAAGGTGCTTTCCCACCAGGCAGAGAGAAGAATCCGCTCTCATTTCTTCTGGTGATAACACCATGTAGACCTGCTATGTATATATATATATTATTATTTTTTTTTCAAATCTCTTTTAATTCCAAGTTGGTCAACTTGGTCTGCTCTTTTCTCTAGCTCTTTTCTCTACCTTTGTGTGTGTGTCTGTCTAGTGTGTGTGTGTAATTCTGAGGGGTCAGGTCTGACTACTCCCAAATGTTGCTTGAGATGTTTGTTTGAGATGTATTTATGCTGGTGTTGAGCCCCTGGGTTTCTCTACATTAGTACTTGGCCTATCCAGGGGGATACTTAAGAAGATTCAGGAAACCATAGGCTTACTGGTAAACTGCACATGAGGGGGTACTTCTTGGCTACTCAGGGCAGAGGAAAATGCAGTTGCTGGTACATTAACCGAAAAAGGTTGGGAACCATTGGTCTATATTTTCAACTCCTTAATGCAAATTACATTTTAGACCAGTCATAATTTCTTCAGTCACCATTCATTGGGCAGCATTACAATAGTCAAAACAAGCACAAGAAGAAGCACTATGAATCGCTGTCTTTGGTGTGCAGGTTCTATTAGAAGTTGAACTTATTGATCTATCATTATATGATCGTTATGTTTACTTTTACCGTTTGTAACCACTGTGCTCTGCAAGTCCACTTTCTGAGGTGTAACCATTAGTCCAAAAAGTTGCAAATTGTTGCGTTTTACAATGAAAGAAAGAGTTTCTATTGGCCAAATTTATGTGGGTCCCGCCCTGTTTCGTTCCATTTTCATCCGTTTAAGAAACGTTTTGCAACAGAATTGGCGTAATGAATACGCTCCTGTTGCATCTACATTCAAAACTGCGTTACCCATGAAGCAATGCTACCAACAGATCTCGAGATTGGACCGAGTGTTGTATGGAGTACGATTCCAACATGGTTATTTAATCAAACATATGTGGGTTTAACATTGCTGGAAAAAAAGAAAGATTGCTGTGAAGACAATGTGGGCGAAAGAGTATATCAATACATTAAAAACACATTCTACTCATATGTAGATGTAAACACAGATGGGTCAAAGGATCCAAACACTGGACAAACAGGAGCAGGAATTGTTATTCCAGAATTCGAAATTCAAATGTATAAAAAATTAACTAAGGATTTATCAGTATATTCAACAGAAATGATTTTATCATATTGGCATTGCAGTGGGTAGAAGAGATTAAACCATGTAGGGTACTTATATGCTCGGATTCAGCAGCTGTGTTAAGTAGTTTAGGATCCGGAAAGTCAGGAAGGGAAGATTTGTGGGTAGAGATAATGACAATGTTGATGAGAATACAGAGAAGCTGGGTTGTAGTCCACTTTTGTTGGATTCCAGCACATGTGGGTGTACAGGGAAATGCAAAGGCAGATTTAATAACAAAAGAAGCACTGAGGAGAAATAGAGTAGATGTGGAGGTGAAGTTAAGTAGAGGAGAAGTTAAACCATTGATTAGGAAAAAAGGACTAGATATATTGCAAAGGATGTGGGAAGTGAGTAGTAAGGGTAGATTTCACTATAGTATTAAGAAGAATATGTGCTGGGAATAGAAGAGATTAAGTGGTACTGGGAAGATTAAGATTTGGACATACAGGACTGAATTCAACATTGAAATTAATAGGAAAACATGAAAATGGGTTGTGTGATGCATGTTTGGTAGGGGAGACAGTGGTACATGTGTTGTTATATTGTCAGTAATATGATACACAGAGAGAAAGATCGTTTGAAGGAGAATGGGACGGAAATGGGGGTTAGATGGTATTTTGGGAAGGGGAGGTGGAA
This sequence comes from Thymallus thymallus, assembly GCA_023634145.1. Classification (NCBI taxonomy): domain Eukaryota; kingdom Metazoa; phylum Chordata; class Actinopteri; order Salmoniformes; family Salmonidae; genus Thymallus; species Thymallus thymallus. Next base: position 14,887,182 of record CM042416.1, read on the forward strand.
GCAGTGAGACTGGTCTGACAATAAGAATCTAAGTGTAAATTGCCATGGATGACCACACTCCTAAACAGTAGGTGGCTGTAGATGCAAATGATAGTTGCGATCCACCAAGAAACCCCAAAGAAGAAGAAGCAGCCATCGCTACCAGCCATCCCGTTGCTGTGCTTCAAGTCCAACCAATGTGCCAAGCGAAGAAGAAAGGGGGAGAAGTACAAGCTAGCTAAAACGATACGCTTCCAATGCAGTTAAATTTCTAACGACTATTTTAGAAAAGATAGGTAAACTCTGTGCCTGCTTGGCTCTAAATCGCATCAACCTTTCCCCCTGCCCCGGCTTTAGCGCACATAGATATGAGCGGCAGCGGGCGGCCCAGGACCAGCTCGTTTGCTGAGCCTCCAGGGGCTCCCGGAGCCGCTTCAGCCGCCGCCGGATCTATTACCGGGGGGAGTTCTGCAGGAAAATCCGGGGCTTCACAGGCCACAGGGAGCAGCTCGACTGGCTTCGGAAATTTGAAACTAGCCCGTGAGTATACCTAACTGATCACATAACGAAGGGGTCGGGATATATATATATATGTGTGTGTGTGTGTACTGATCATTTAAGGCAAGTATCTAACTAAACATATTGATAACTGTCGATTGTTATCATTTCGTAATGCTGACCTAGGACTAGGTAGCTAGCTAGCTGGCTAGGCTATGTATGTTTTTGTAAAAGGGACAGTGGGATCATGCCGGACTTTGATTGTGTCTCATCCAGCTAACGTTAACTAGCATAGCATTTTGAGGCAAAACGTCTCTACGATGTTAGAAACTGGGAAGAAATTGATGAAAATACGAATGTAACCATATTTCGGTTATATTTGTCGTTGGAAGCCAGATTGGAAAACAGGTATCAGTTAGTTAACTAACGTTATCGGTACCTACATAGGTTAAATCAAACGAGGTTGACCGTCGTCCTCATTTAGCTAGTTAGCCTGTCATTTTAGCTATTAGCATTGATCGTTATGTAGTTGGCTACTTGGTTAGCTAGGTTACCTGTCTAACAACTATATATGCTATTTAGGGAGACAGAGTTACCGTTAATTCAGTTAACATAAAGTAATATATTAGGAACTTATACTAAATGGCTTAATGTGACACTGAACAATTAGCTTGAAAGCTAGCTAACTTGTTCAAGAGCAATTAACGTCCTAGTTAGGTTAGCTTGTCCAAGTCAGGAATAGAATTAGCCAGCCAGATTGCTGGAGTGCGCTGTGTCAAAGGTGTGTCAATGTAATTTTTATAACGTTACAAGTCCAGATTTGTTTAGCATTTCTTTGGTCAACCGTTCTAGATTGAGCAATAATGTGGGTGGCAAGGAACCGTTAGGTATCTATCTTGTTATTTGAATAATACTATCATAACCACGTATTTCCAAATACAATATGTTTTGATCTCATCTCGTTGTTTTTCGAGATCTGTGATTGCTTTTCCTCATATTTGCATAATTTGACACATGTCCATATATTGATCTTTCAAATAATCTTCATAAGTAGGCTAGTCCTATTGCTTTCCATTGAGATTTTCTGCACAGTGAGGAATCACCAATTTTCACAGCCAGTGCAATCACAGGAATTTACTGTATGCACAATGGTAGTTTGGATATGCAGAGGTGGCAGTTGGCAGAATATCTACAGGTAGGGAGGATGTGTTGACAAGGACAGGCTTGGGGACAACCAAAGCTGGAACATTGTACTACAGTGTCCATGTCAAACATACAGTAGTTAGTCTAGTCTGCCATATGTCAGGGGGTGGTTGAAAGTGTACCTGTATTTTGGTAAAACTTTAGTGGGTCTTTATTAAACCACTTGTGTCAATTCAGATGTATTTGCAGCTGACATTTCTTCAGTTGAAAACCATAAACGTTGCATACCAGTTTCCATTCTGATCACTGACTGCTATTCTGATAGCCCTGCCATGTTGAAGACTAGGCCTGGTTCAACCATGGCACTTCAGACTGCAATGTGAAAGTGCCCAGATCACCAATGGAACCCCATGGGCTGATGTTGAAGCTTCAGTGTGAAGGGATTTGAGTGGAGAGATTGAAGGAGGCAGGGAAAGAAGGGAGGGAGGGGGAGGGATGAAGGCAGAGTGAATCATTGGAAAGATAGGCTAGAGGTGGGAGATGAAGACTGGAAACAGGTGAGCGACAGATAAATGACAAGCACAAATGACATGCTCACATGTCTTTTCAGCCCAACAGGGTTTACGTGAACACCTAGCCTAATTAGCAGGTCGTCAATGGCCCAGTCTCTGTTTAGGTGTTTTAACAGTAATCCTCGGTTTTGAACGGGGTCTGATTTGGTCTCTCCTGACCACAGCACAGTGTTCCTAGAAGGGTGTGCCCACTGATGAGCATTGTTCCTGGTCTAGAGGTGTCTAGACCTACCAGAAACCCTAACAAAGGTGCTGCGCTACTGTTAGGTTGCTGGAAGTAACACTGACTTGTCTAAGAGAAGTGCAATGCCAAGATCAAGGGTTGTAAATGTCAGATAAAACAAGACATAGGCAGGATTATCTTAGTATCCTGGGGCTGCACTTAGCGTTACTGACATTTCTCAGCTTTATATTGTTCTCGGCTCCTATCCTGGGGACTTGCATGACTGCACATATTTGTTCCAGCCCAGCACTAACACACCCACACCTGATCCAACTAATAAAGGGCTTGATGGTCAGTGAATTAGATGCATCAGGAGTGTCTATATTAGTACTGGGCCCGGTTTCCAAAAAGTATCTTAAGTCTAAGTTCATTGTTAGAACCATAGGATACTATGCTTCTAAAATGAACTTAGCCTTAAGATGCTTTTGGGAAATTGGGCCCAGGTCTGGAACAAAACTGCAGTTGTGGGCCACCAGGGCTGGATTTGAGGAACACTGTATTAGAAGTTAAGTGGCAGTGCCACTAATCTGTTTAATATTGGCTAGTGCCAGACCAGCCACTGCATAGCAATACTAGCCAACTAGCTACCTCTCTCTCTCTCAAAACTCTGAAGGATACTGCAGCTCTGGCATAAATAAATGTTGGGTTGTAATGCATGGCTGTGCAATCGCTAATTGTTTTAGTGAGTTATGTGTGCACTCGCTTTATATTTAGAAATGAGCTATGAGTTAATTGAGTCTAAAGTCTGAGTGTTCTGGAAATCACTTCTCTCCCGCTTACTCTTTCATCCGCTCCTACTCATCAGCCCTGTGTGTTAACTTCCTCTTAAGGAACCAAAGCACTTCCCTGAAAGCTGATCTGTCTGACTGCTCATCTTTGCATTCATCATTAAAGTAACTATCACGCCACTGCTGTTTCATATTTAACGCTCTCCCCTCTGACTTCACTTGTTAAGAAGAGGACTACACAGACGCAAACACGGTGAGCCACATTATTACAGATCAGATTACGTTCTCTGGTTGTATGTGACGTCAGAAGGAAGAATAGTTTAGTGAGTCATGCAAAGATCTTGTTTGGATTAATCAATTAATCTAATGCCTACTTGGTTTGAAATCTACCACTAGCTATGATGAACCTTTGTGTATTAGTATATAAAAAGCTATGTGTGTAGTCTCCAGTGTGTTTATTACAACAAACCATTCAGCTCTTTCAGATGTACAGAGGTGTCTAGTCATCATAGGTGTTGACTTAAATCCATCAATCAACTGCGCCCACTGCTTTTAGCAGTGCTGAACAAAATCTCCTGCCATTCAACCTCTATTCCAGTCATATTCCTGAGACTGACATAGTCCGACTTTAAAATTAGGAATTGTTTCATTTGGATCCTCTTATCTTCAGCAGAGGAAGATCCAAATGTGTTTTCTCTACAAAATCTCAAGCTAGTCAACCACTTACACAGCTTTGTTCTAGAGGCTATGTAAGACTTTAGAGTAGAACTGGGAGATAATTATTAGAGAGAGCATCGTCATGTTGAGGCAGGCGAATAGAGGGTGAATGGTTGAACCGGCGCACACACTCACTGGGCGTGCTACTGTACTGTCCATTCAATGTTATCACAGGCTCTGACAAGCTAGTTGGCTCCAGGCCCTACCGCTACTATAGTGTTCCTCCTCCCTCCACAAGCTGTGCTACTGGTGTGTCAGTCAGTTCACCCTCAACCATTCTCACACACACACACAGCCAACACGCTGAGCTGCACGACTGAACCGAAGTAGAACTGTCACTCACTGCATGAATTCAGAGAATCTTCCTTTCCACAAGGTCGCACATCAGACAGACAGTAGGGATGTGACGATACCAGTATTGCAATATTTTTTCCCATGGCAAAAATGAAAACATGAAGCAGACAACTCTTTGGTCATTTAAAAACCTGCTGTATGTAAAATATTGTGTGTTACAGCTTGTAAAATTGATATAATTACAATTGTTTGTTTCCAACATTAGGTATTTTTTCCTAAAGAAGTTAAACCGCTTTGTTTTGTTTCCTTGCCAAGATACTGAGTATCGCAATACTGGTATCGTCCTGGCCTTAAGAGTTACCCTGTTCAAACACTTTAAAAACGGACCCTACCTTCACCGTAATTATTGATTTGACAGTCTGTCCGAGCTATTTTGGAGAGTCCTCACTTTCACCCATGTAGTGAGGGAGTGAAGAGTTTAGCAGAGTTCAGAGTTGTGACCGCCAGGCTTGCAGCCTCCCTCTGGAGAGTCAGGGAAGGTGAGGCAGGGTGGAGGTGGTTCACTGTAGCTACTACAGCTCCTTACCAGCTAGTGTTGTGTGTCTGTGGGGAGAGGCTTCCGAGGTTACGGCCATTTAGAGACGGATGGAGGGAGAGAGGTGGAGTGATGAACATTTGTTGTTTTAGTGTTTCCCCTCGGGAGTGGGGAAAGGATGAGGTGACGGTCACTACGTTTCTTGCCTCTAAACCAGAGCCATGGTCCTCTCTCTGTATGTGTGTTTGGGTGTCCCTACATCTAAAATCCTTGGGGTCCTTTAGCCCCCCTCACAAATGGTCATGTACCATAATGTGTTTTGACCTCTGTACCTCTCCCCCAGGAGACAGTGGCAAGGTGACGACTGTGGTGGCCACACCAGGCCAGGGTCCAGACCGCCCACAGGAGGTGTCCTACACAGACATCAAGGTGATCGGGAATGGTTCCTTCGGCGTGGTGTACCAGGCCCGCCTCATTGACAGCCAGGAGATGGTGGCCATCAAGAAGGTTCTGCAGGACAAGAGGTTTAAGGTACAGAGCCTACAGACACGCAGCACAACTCACTTCCACTGGCAGTATACCCCAGTGTTGTACTCGAGTCCAGGAAAGATTATTATTATTTTTATACATTTGACTCGGAAATCACCTTTTCGACAATTGGTGACTTGGACTCGCCTTCCTGTGTATTGGTACTTGGACTGGATAGGATACTATGATAAGCAGAATATTAGCAGCACTGTGTGCGCAGAGAAGTGAGGGTTCTGTTCTCTAGCTAGCAGTGGGAAGGACGTGTCACGCCTATATCCGCTGGTGAGCTGCGGCCTTCGCCAGCTTGTGGTGAGCTGCGGCCTTCGCCAGCTGGTGGTGAGCTGCGGCCTTCGCCAGCTGGTGGTGAGCGGCGGCCTTCGCCAGCTGGTGGTGAGCGGCGGCCTTCGCCAGCTGGTGGTGAGCGGCGGCCTTCGCCAGCTGGTGGTGAGCGGCGGCCTTCGCCAGCTGGTGGTGAGCGGCGGCCTTCGCCAGCTGGTGGTGAGCGGCGGCCTTCGCCAGCTGGTGGTGAGCGGCGGCCTTCGCCAGCTGGTGGTGAGCGGCGGCCTTCGCCAGCTGGTGGTGAGCGGCGGCCTTCGCCAGCTGGTGGTGAGCGGCGGCCTTCGCCAGCTGGTGGTGAGCGGCGGCAAAGCAAGAGCAGGCTCCGCCGCTCACGCACTGCCTCCGCGCCTTCAGAAAGTATTCACACCCCTTGACTTTTTCCACATTTTGTGTTTCAGCCTGAATTGAAAATTAAATTGAGATTTTCACTGGCCTACACAAAATACCCCATAACGTCAGTGGAATTTTGTTTTTTAAAATCTACCAATAGGTGTCGATCAGAAAAAAAAAATAAAAAAAAATGAATGGAGCTAAGCACTGGCAAAATCCTAAAGGAAAATCTGGTTGTCTGCTTTCCACTAGACACTAGACACTAGCAGGACAATAACCTAAAGCACAAGACCAAATCTACACTGGAGTTGCGTACCAAGAAGACATTAAATTACAGTTTGGATTTAAATCTACTTGCCTGACCTAAAGATGGTTGTATATCAATAAATCAACAACCAATTTGACAGAGCAATTTGACAGGCAAATGTTGCACAATCCAGGTGTGGAAAGCTCTTAGACTTACCCAGAAACACTCACAGCTGTAATTACTGCCAAAAGTACTTCTATAAAGTATTGACTCGGGGGTATTGACACTTATTTATATTAGATATTTCTGTATTTCATTTTCAATAAATGTGGAGAAAGAAATGACCTTGTCATTATAGGGCATTGTGTGTAGATGGGTGGGGAATCGATTTAATCCATTTTGAATTCCGGCTGTAACAAAACATTAAATCAAGAGGTATGCCTACTTTCTGAAGGCACTGTAGGCTACACAACCCACTTGCTTCCCCGTAACCACCAGCCTACTATTTAGCTTTGACTGGTTAAGAAACAAACTGCTTTACGAAATTAAAAACAATAGTTTTGAGTTTAAAAGGAAAACAACAGTCTAGCTATTCTCTCTCTCTCTCTCTCACTCACTCACTCACTCACTCACTCACTCACTCACTCACTCACTCACTCACTCACTCACTCACTCACTCACACACACACTTTCCCCAGTCTCCCTACACTAATCAAGCCAGAGTCTTACAATGATTGGAAATAATAATTTGATACATTTTACAGGAACAATAGCCAATTCCGTCCAGAGACTATTCATCCCTTCAATACATCATTACTGATTTGACAGCCTAACTATTGAACATTCTATTAAAATAAAATATGTGAGCCTGTGTATGAAGGACTTATTTGTTTCATAGGCTATTGCATATTACAGGCAATTGTGCACCAGGAGGAAAGTCTTTGTGTTACTCAATGCTCACATGAAAATCTTCCCGCCACTAGTTGTTCCTGGGCAGATTTCTTCTACCAAATCCGAGTCAAAACAAGAGGGGTGAATCTAGCAACATACGAGCATCAAGCCGGGAATACAAACAACCAAAATAAAAAATTATTAACCAAAATGCCAAATATGTCTAAAGAAACCCTGAATCAGTAGTTTTGCTTTCAAATGTTTTTATAAAATAATGTATGTGCACATAAACCAATATTATTTTGTGTGTGTGTGTGTGTATATATATATATATATATATATACACACACACACAGTGGGGAGTACAAGTATTTGATACACTGCCGATTTTGCAGGTTTTCCTACTTACAAAGCATGTAGAGGTCTGTAATTTTTATCATAGGTGAACTTCAACTGTGAGAGACGGAATCTAAAATAAAAATCCAGAAAATCAAATTGTATGATTATTAAATAATTAATTTGCATTTTATTGCATGACATAAGTATTTGATCACCTACCAACCAGTAAGAATTCCGGCTCTCACAGACCTGTTAGTTTTTCTTTAAGAAGCCCTCCTGTTCTCCACTCATTACCTGTATTAACTGCACCTGTTTGAACTCGTTGCCTGTATAAAAGACACCTGTCCACACACTCAATCAAACAGACTCCAACCTCTCCACAATGGCCAAGACCAGAGAGCTGTGTAAGGACATCAGGGATAGAATTGTAGACCTGCACAAGGCTGGGATGGGCTACAGGACAAGGCAACAACTGTTGGCGCAATTATTAGAAAATGGAAGAAGTTCAAGATGACTGTCAATCTCCCTCGGTCTGGGGCACCATGCAAGATCTCACCTCGTGGGGCTTCAATGATCATGAGGAAGGTGAGGGATCAGCCCAGAACTACACGGCAGGACCTAGTCAATGACCTGAAGAGAGCTGGGACCACAGTCTCAAAGAAAACCATTAGTAACACACTACGCCGTCATGGATTAAAATCCTGCAGCGCACGCAAGGTCCCCCTGCTCAAGCCAGCGCATGTCCAGGCCCGTCTGAAGTTTGCCAATGACCATCTGGATGATCCAGAGGAGGAATGGGAGAAGGTCATGTGGTCTGATGAGACAAAAATAGAGCTTTTTGGTCTAAACTCCACTCGCCGTGTTTGGAGGAAGAAGAAGGATGAGTACAACCCCAAGAACACCATCCCAACCGTGAAGCATGGAGGTGGAAACATAATTCTTTGGGGATGCTTTTCTGCAAAGGGGACAGGATGACTGCACCGTATTGAGGGGAGGATGGATGGGGCCATGTATCGCGAGATCTTGGCCAACAACCTCCTTCCCTCAGTAAGAGCATTGAAGATGGGTCGTGGCTGGGGCTTCCAGCATGACAACGACCCGAAACACACAGCCAGGGCAACTAAGGAGTGGCTCCGTAAGAAGCATCTCAAGGTCCTGGAGTGTCCTAACCAGTCTCCAGACCTGAACCCAATAGAAAATCTTTGGAAGGAGCTGAAAGTCTGTATTGCCCAGCGACAGCCCCGAAACCTGAAGGATCTGGAGAAGGTCTGTATGGAGGAGTGGGCCAAAATCCCTGCTGCAGTGTGTGCAAACCTGGTCAAGAACAACAGGAAACGTATGATCTCTGTAATTGCAAACAAAGGTTATGTCATGCAATAAAATGCAAATTAATTACTTAAAAATCATACAATGTGATTTTCTGGATTTTTGTTTTAGATTCCGTCACTCACAGTTGAAGAGTAGCTATGATAAAAATGACAGACTTCTACATGCTTTGTAAGTGGGAAAACCTGCAAAATCGGCAGTGTATCAAATACTTGTTCTCCCCACTGTGTGTGTGTGTGTGTGTGTGTATATATGTATATGTGTGTGTGTATGTATATGTGTGTGTACTATATATATATATATATATATATATATATATATATATATATATATATATATATATATATATATATATATAAATAAAATTAAACTCAGTTACTTAGACTTGAGCACTTGGACCAGGACTTCACCATTGGTGACTCAAACTCAACTTAGACTGACTCAAGCACACAACTCGGTTTAGTGACTTGACTAAAACACTGGTCTACAAACGCACACAGCGCAACTCACTTCCACTAGCAGTCTATAGACACACACCATGGCCCCCATCACTCACACTCTATCAGGTGTATTTCTGTATGTTATCTCCCCATAACTCAATGTTACTACTGCTCAATTGATGGAATCTTAAGACCTAAATGAAACCCCTTGCTATTTCTGTACTCCAGAACCGAGAACTACAGATCATGAGGAAATTGGACCACTGCAACATCGTCAGGCTACGTTACTTTTTCTACTCCAGTGGGGAGAAGGTATTTACAACTCTGACTGCCTGGTATTGGGAACAACATTTAACATGTTTACATTTATGCAGCAAAAAAGACATCCAGACTTGATTACATTACAAAATGGATTCAACAACATTGCTCTTCTCTCCTATTGTCTCCCCGTACAGAAAGACGAGGTGTATCTGAACCTAGTGCTGGACTTTGTCCCAGAGACGGTGTACAGGGTGGCCCGGCACTTCAACAAGGCCAAGACCACCATCCCCATTATATACGTCAAGGTAATGCACTCATTACCTCTTTTCTTCCCCTGTTTCTCTCTTTACTTTCCCCTCTCTCTTTCCTCATTCTCTCATTCTTTTTCTCTCATTTATCTCTCTCTCCCTTTTTCTCACTCAGTCTGTCTTCTCATATCTCACTTGCCTACTCACCCCTCCATCGTTCCTCTTAAAGCTGCATGCTGCTAGAGGCAGAGTTCTCTATTTAAATGAAATTGTACTGGGCTTGGGCGGTATACCGGGGTATTTGGGAATGGCCACAGGATGGTTTTTCAACACTGTTGAAACTATTTCTTTGAGCGTTTTTCAATAAATGTTAATATTTGTAGCTACTTTTAAGTAAATATCTGCAGTCAACTTGTGCAATACATTAGGAGATGAAGCAGATCGCGTTCTTCATTTCACCTGTCACATTATTTTACATTATGAAGCTTACCATAGTTCCCCCAGACAGTTAAGCCAGTCACAGGTTTGTTTGTAAATAGCACAACAGGAGAAAGTTGGAGCAGGTGAGTCCAGCTGTATATTGATAGACAAGTGTTTTTTTTGCCTCAATAGAGGGATCAGGGACATGCAACTATAGTTTCCTTCCCAGAAAATACATTAGTTCAACACATTCAGCAGAAATCTGCTTCATTTTGATCAGATGAGAACAGAAGTGCAAAGCTATTTGGCTAGCATTTATAAATGAACTAAAACAATGCATGGCCATCATATGTCTAATGTTTATCATAGAAACAATGTAGCTGGCTACATGTCCTAATGTGTTGCTTAAATTTAATCTTGCATTTTTACCAGATAAATTATTTTGCTAGCAGCCTCCAATTTGCCATTACTTGTGCTAATTTTGTTAACCTTCTGGTAAGACGCTCAACTGTCTTTTTGCATTTTATGGCGCCCCCTTGTGTACTAAACCGATAATATTGTAAATCCCGTCATGAGTCATGAAGGACTGTATGACGATATTGAACTCTGGATACCTCCCAACCCTAAATGTTACTGTGTATTTGAATGGAGGACTCTTCCCCCAAGGATCTGATGATGATTGTGATGTTATGTTCAATCGCTCTGCACTGACTCAGTTGCATGTCCCTGATCCCTGTTTGTCGTCTCTCTTTTCCATCTCCATTCTCTCTTAATTTCCTACATCTTGTTGGAAAAAGTAGAGCGCAAGAGAAACTGAGTTTCTCTGTTTGCAGAATGCTTGGTTGCATGTTTTAAAAGGGCACGTTAGCGTTGTGTGTGCTATGCCCCATGGCAGCAGAGCGGACTATCTGTGTCTCATGGCCCATTTGCCTCAGCCCACCCTGCTGCTCTCTCCTGTGGTGTGATCACACACACTCCTCTCCACCTCTCCCTCCGCTCCTCTCATCCCTCACTTCTCTCCTTCTCACTCCCTCTCTCCGTGTTCCCTTCTTCCCTCTACTCTTCAGCCCCTTTCTCTCTCCAATTAAATCCAAAGGGGCTTTATTGGCATGGGAAACATGTTTACATTGTCAATGCAAGTGAAATATACAATAAACAGAAGTGAGATGACACAAAACGACATTCAAAATATTGCACTCTGTAACAGCCGGGCAACCGCGTCCCCCTCTCAACACCCGTCTGTCTGTACCCTGTGTGCCCAATAACACAGCTAATGACCCAACAGAGAGACCACAACACACACACCCTCACAGACTGACAGCCAGAAACCCTTACAAATGATCACACACACAGTCATATCTTCTGCTATGCTAGCTCTGAGCTTTGCGATGGGAGCGTTTTACTGGCATGTCTAGAGCAGAGAACCCACAAGTTGTTGAAATGTGTTTGAGTAAGTTGCTTACGTCCAGAATGTTTGACTGTTCTGAGTGCAGTTAAGTTGGTGACCAACAGTTGCTGTCTGGACACTTGGCATGACTGTAATAGTAATGAAGGAGATTATGAGGATCAGTGCTGCTAACTGTGTGTGTGTGTGTGTGTGCTTGCTTATTTTTTTTATATAATTATTTTTAAACATACTTTCCACACCTGAAGTGGGTATGCGTTAACATCATGTGTCCTGTGTTCTCCCTCCAGGTGTACATGTACCAGCTGTTCCGCAGTCTGGCCTATATCCATTCCCAGGGCGTGTGTCACAGAGACATCAAACCCCAGAACCTGCTGGTGGACCCCGAGACAGCCATCCTCAAACTCTGTGACTTCGGCAGGTTAGTCTGCCTGTCTGTCAGTGAGCACCTCTGGCCATCTCTGAATGTGTCTTAGGCTGTGTTTACACAGGCACCCCAATTCTTCTGATCTTTTTTCCACTAATTGGTCTTTTCAGATCTTATTGGTCAAAAGACCAATTAGTGAAAAAATCTGAATTGGCTGCATGTGTAAATGCCGCCTTACTGTTCTGTCTGTTTAAATTGATCTCTGTCTTACTCTTTGTCTGTCTGGATGTCTTTCTCTGACTGATCACCTCCCACTCTTGTCTCCAGTGCGAAGCAGCTTGTTCGCGGGGAGCCCAACGTGTCCTATATCTGCTCGCGGTACTACCGCGCCCCCGAGCTCATCTTTGGCGCCACGGACTACACGTCCAACATTGACATCTGGTCAGCGGGCTGCGTGCTGGCCGAACTGCTGCTGGGACAGCCCATCTTCCCCGGGGACAGCGGAGTGGACCAACTGGTTGAGATCATCAAGGTAGAGAAGAGGGGAGCTGAGAGGACACCAAACTGTAGGGGTGGGAGATAGAAAGAAGACTGGGTGTAGGTCTGTTGGTGGTGGAAGGAGTGATCATTCTTGGAAACTTCATGTATCTTTCACTCTTCCAGGTTTTGGGGACTCCGACGAGAGAGCAGATCCGAGAGATGAACCCCAACTACACAGAGTTCAAATTCCCCCAGATCAAAGCACACCCCTGGACAAAGGTATACTCCGCCCTCAGCTCTATCTAAATAGCCTTGACACCATTGGCACCAAATGAGAGAGAACATTCTGAATGGGAACAGATACTACAGCCTAAATGAGTCAAACACATGCAGTTTTTTTTTTTTTTTTCCTCCCCGTGTCAGGTGTTTAAGCCGCGTACCCCCCCGGAGGCCATCTCACTGTGTTCCCGTCTGCTAGAGTACACCCCTGTGACCAGGCTGTCCCCCCTGGAGGCCTGCGCCCACGCCTTCTTCGACGAGCTGCGCCAGCCCACTGCCCACCTGCCCAGCGGACGAGAACTGCCCCTCCTCTTCAACTTCAGCCCCGTCGGTGAGTCCACATTCTACACCCCCTCTGTTTGGCCCACCCTCAGTCAGTAGCCATGCCCTCTTCCTTTTTGCCCCAAGCTTCTGTAATCCCCTCAGTTTTCCAGAATAAGTCTGAAGCGGTGTATGTTAAGTATCCTGTGTGTGTAGTATGAACCTCATCTCTTGCGCTCTTGTTTCTCTCTCAGAGCTGTCTATCCAGCCCCAGTTGAACTCCACACTCATTCCTCCTCACGCTCGCGCACAGACATCACCTGCCTCACACGGTATGTACAGCACAGCCTACCCGACACATGCTTATTACATGTTCAATACATGCTTATTACATGTTCAATACATGCTTATTACATGTTCAATACATGCTTATTACATGTTCAATACATGCTTATTACATGTTCAATACATATTTACAACACTAGGATAGGGGATATAGCTTGACATTTAGGACAGGGGATATAGCTTATAACATTTATCAGCTTTTTTAAATGAATATTGCTGTGTTTAGATGTTAAACCCAACATACTAAAAGCAATGACCTGATGGGGAACTGAAGTATTTAGTGTGGTGTGCAACTGATGTGCTGTATTGCTCTCCACCAGATGGCAGTGTGTCGGACAGTACTGCCCAGCCCAGCTCAGTACCTGGATCCATCAACAACAGCACCTGAAGCCCCTGGATCTCCCTCCCTCCCTCCCTCCCTCCCTCCCTCCCTCCCTCCCTCCCTCCATCCCTCCCTCCCTCCATCCCTCTTTCTACTCTTCCACCCCTTCTTGGCTCCAAACTTGAAATAATACCTATACGCGCACAAATGCAAACAGAAATTCTAAAAAAAATCATCTTATCTCTTGAATATTCCCATTATAGGTGTAAAAAATAGCTGTTGGTGGCAGTGGTCCAGTGACTGTTGGGTTATAGAAGATTGGTGAATCTGACGAAAGCTATTCTGTATAATAATCTCTGCTAATCAACTTTTATCCCTTAAAAAAAAAATGTTTAATTTATTTTGAAGTGTATTTTGTTTTAATGATGTATGCCAGTAAATGGGATGCGTCGAAACTGAGGCCTGTTTCAATTCAGACAGTTTACAACAATCTTCCGTTGTAGAGTTTAAAAACCAAACGGTCACGTAGACAGATCAGTCCCTGCAGCCAATGGGAGAACTCTGGGGAATGTAGGTGTTCATCTACCAAGACATTACTCCAAAACCAAGTCCAAAGTGTTAATTGGTTCTAAAAATTGAAGAACTGTGTTTTTATTTATTTGATCAAATTGGATACCAAACAGCAGTAAATTGAACTGGCCTATGTTTGTGGCATTTTTAAATGAGATGAGGTGATTCTAGAAGCTTTTATCACACAGGTGATTCAAAAATAATCCAAAGGCGTGAACCGCAAGTTGTTTTATTAAACTGTTTCTGAGAAGAAACAGAGGTTAAAGTCTTAATGTATTTTATTTGAATAAGAGGGACCTTTTTAAAAGAATAGAATGTACATATTCAGTTTCTATAAGCTCTTGTCCCAGTCAGTTTTGCTGGAGACACTGTGTTTGTGTGTGTGTGTGTGTGTCGGTGAGAAGTAAGCTTTGCACATCTCCAAAGGGGAGAAAAGCAGAGCCGTAGGGGCCCGCTGCACCTCTTGTGCAGTGGAGATATGCAACCTGTGTAAAGGAGGGTTAGGACTACTCCAGTCACACCTGTACACCAATGGCCATATAGCCGTACTTGAACCAAAGCTCTGTCACATCGGCTTTGAAAGTATTTGGCACTTTCACTCCTCCCCATCTCATTTTCTTACTCAATTCAGTCTAGATGCACAATTGCACTGCATGTAGGGGAGATCTTAAGTGTACGTGTGCTTGTGTGTGTTGAAGTGAATGTGTGTGTAAATGAGTTTTGTGTATGTTTGACTTTCCCTGGCCATCTTCCATCTCCAAATCAACTGACTGTAACACTCTTGTTTTTGTAAGTCTAGATCCTAACAGCATCACAGAGATTTAGTGTCAGTAAAACCTTGTAGTTTTCCTCCTGCCTGCCAACAGACTTGCATGTTCACTATGCTTTAGAGCAACCACACCCGTTCTCACTCCCCACTCATCACCGCACAACAACGATGGTTTGATAAAAAATACCCTACACCAAAACAAATAACAATCCCCCAACCACTTCTGGAGCCTTCCGTTCCTCTCCTCCTTCCTCTGCCTCTCCCGCTCTCTCCTTCCTTTCTCTCACTACTAAACTGTAAATATCAAGTACCTTTTAATTTTATTTAGTTTTTTATTTAGTTATTATATTGTTCTTGTAATTTCTTTTTTTTCTTCTCTAGTAGAGGGGAGCTGGCGTAGCAGCGACCAGGCTCCTCCTCAGTCTGTCTGTAAATACAACTTCATTTCAGTCCCTGGCTCGGGGGAAAAAAACTGAACAAAATGTTTCTCTCGTTTTTATTCTCTCCCTCCATTTCTCTCTCTCATTGCCTTCCCCTTTCCCCCATAAATTATATGATCATTTTATTTATTGTATTTTGGGGGTTTTTATTTTGTTTCTCTTGAGGGGGAGGGTTGTCGGCTGAAGGGTGTCTTTTGTAAGAAGTCATCAATGCCCCATGTCATGCAAAATATTCCAACTTCTAAGATACTGTACTTTGATCCAAACTTGGGAGTGTTTTCCAACAAAGGTCCTGTATTTGCAAGTACACATCCTAGCCAGTAGGTGGAACTACAGTTAATTGTTTTGTTTAGGTGTGAAGGGATTCTCACATGACTGCGTCTATGGTAGTCTAGCTGATGTCCCAACAGGACAAATGGCTGATCCTATGTGGGGTTATTGGTGATATTGCTGTGTCTGGGTGGGTTTTAATGAGGGGATGGATGGATGGGGAGGGAGGGAGGTGTAATATGTCCCAAGACGTGTCCCTTCTCCCGTGTCCCAAATAAGTGTTTTGTGTAATGGGTTTAACCTGTTACTTCTGTCTGTGTGTGATTACATGAATGAGGGATTGAATTGAATGAATGGATGAACGAACTGACAAATCTTTTAAAAGTGTGAGTGTTGGGAGAGTGTGGATATGTTTTTGTTTTTTAAATCTATACCCCTTATGTTTTCCTAAAATGAAGAGCTAACTGTGTTATTTTTATGTTTTTATTTTCCTGGCACCAGTTGGTTTTAATTTGTTGTGATCTGATCTTTATGGCCCTGCACAAGGGTCACCACATCACTTGTGGAAACAGAACGGTGTGAAGTGGATGCGGGAGAAGGGGGCAGAGAGAGAGGGAGAGGGACGGTTGGAGAGAGACTGTTTTTGTTTGTTGGTATAAATAATTAAACTCATGAATAAAGTGATGAAACTGCCCTGGTCTCATCTTATAAAGAATGGAAGTGTGCACGCACACCATCAATTTAAGTAGTGTCAGGTGTGAATGAAACTAAAACACAATCTGCATTTATTGACCAGCGTACTTGACTGTTTTGGCTGGTAGTAGCAGACAGACATAATTTATGATAAACTTAATGAGGAGTATTACAACTTGGTGTGTTTACACTACACAGGCCTTTAGTTAAAGGACACAGCAATAAGTAGTAATGGCATTTGTTTTATGCAAATGAAGCCAATGGTAGTAATAAGGCAGCAGACGGCAGACCATAAGGCACTTAGGTTTTATAGAGTGTTTTCGCAGCTGATTCATCTGTGAGGCCAATGAGCCATCCATCAGGAAGAGGGGTGGCGCTGATTGATTCATCTCTCTCACACTCCTCTTCTCTCCCCACTGGTAACTCAAGATAATCTGCCTGTCACTCGTGACACCGTGCTTTATGGTTGGAGACCGTCACCATGGAGGGCTGACCAATGTGAGTAGCGTCCTTTCCTTTATGCCCACTAATCTGAAAGGATACTACTGATGAAAGCAGTAGGGTCATAAGTCCACTAGAAAGAGAATTTTAATCAAATGGAAACAAACTAACTAATTCAACAAATGTCATGTAAAGTTAAATCCCATTGTCCACAATTTGAGCTGTAGTAGTATCTGACATATACTACTATCAAAGCAATATTGCATGAGAGACCGTAGTTTATAATGAATATTGGCACAGCTAGGATCATGGAGGCAAATCTCTCTAATGAAAGGTCACTTCTGTGAATACATGAGTCAGGTGGCTGAACACGCAAATGGCTCAGAAGGATGAAATTAAAAGTGTCATGATCATGTTGAAATTTACATGAAAAAAAGGTTGAACTAATTGGGTGGCAGGTAGCCTAGCAGTCACTACAGACCCTGGTTTGTTCCCTGGCTGTATCACAACCGGACGTGATCGGGAGTCCCATAGGGCGGCGCACAATTGGCCTAGCGTCGTCCGGGTTAGGGGAGGCTGGGGTAGGCCGTCATTGTAAATAAGAATTTGTTCTTAACTTACTTGCCTATTTAAATAAAGGTACAAAAATAAATAAAGCATAGCGGTTAGAGCGTTGCGCCAAAAACCAAAAGGTTGCTGGTTCGAATACACAAGGTGAAAAATCTGTCTGTGACCTTGAGCAAAGCACTTTACCCTAATTTGCTCCAGGGGCGCAGTACAACTATGGCTGACCCTGTAAGCATTTCACTGCACATATCTGGTGTATGTGACAATAAAACCTATTTTATTTTTTATGAAAATAGCATGTTCTATATTATTTGCTACTAAAACTATTGAAATCAGAGATGATAAACAGAACAACAATTTTAAGTGCTCTGTTTGGGACTTTTGACAGCCATCATGTTGCCTCAAAGTCATACCAAAGATATTTATAACTAAACGAAGATAGACCACCGCTTGTCGTTTATAATGGGAACAAACTATTAATAGTGGACAGAACAAGCAAGGAAGTGGGCAGAGCAAAGCACCCGCTAGCGATATCCTATTGGCGCGTTCTAGCATACATCTGCATATTTCCGTTAGGGAACGCCTATTCTGTGAAGTACGCGTGTGCTATAACTCAATTTACATTTGCACTCCTAAAAAGCACGATGTTGTACACAATTTTCTAAAGGTAAAGTCTACAAAACTTAATCCACACTGTTCATAACATATTCTAGTTTTGAGAACAGAAACCTGTATTGAGATCAAATGTTTAAATGTCCGCCAATAGGCTTCCTCTCACTACTATATTTGGTAGTGAGTGGAAGCGCCAACAGGATGCTTCACATTTATACAGCCAGTGAAATATCTGTCTCATTGTTCTATCTGTGGTCAAACGCTAAGTGCGCTATTTTGTGTAGTGTAGTCGTAAACTATTGGTGTACGAGAGAGCAGACAGCCAATCCGCTCAAGTCTTGTTAACATGTTGCAACAATAACACAACTTGTTTCCTCAAGAGATAACGGCTTCAGTTTTCGGTGAGATATTTTGTAAATACCTATTTTAATTCATAATTTTTTTCTATGGATGGAATGTGACTTTAGGAAAACATTTCAGGCACGGATTTCTGTTTTCACGGAGTCTCAACTGGGGGAGACATCCAACGTTTACATTGAATCGGCAGCCGCCATTACACCACCGAAGAAGTGAATGCCACCCTTCTTCGTCGTTTTTACAAAGCACAGAAAATATATTTAGAGTGACTGCTGGCATACATAGTGGTGGATTAGTTTAACTAACCTGACAACTGACTTGTATTGATAAATATCAATCCTTTTTAATGTGATATTAATCGTGGTTATGTAGGTAAACATTGCTTGAATTGTTTGTTAGCTGCTAGCTTACATTTCCGCTACTGGATGTCAATCAATACATAATAGGCTAACACCATTCTCTTCCTACAAATCTGCAGCAACTAACTACTAGTACGTTAGTTGCTACGGTAGTTAAACCCAAGCTAAACTTACCAGTGGTACCAGCGAGTCAGATAGCCACGCCATAACAAGATAGCAAACAGCTAAATTGCTGACCTCAGGGGAATTTGTCTGGATCGCCTTTGGCATTAATTTGGCGCCATTCACTCACTTATACTGTAATGCGGCAAGTTAGTGTGAATGTATTGCAATGTACAGTACTGTAATGTCAGTACACCATTCCACTAAAAGGTATTAGTTCTGTCGTATTAATTGTTTAATTGTATACTCTGTAGTTATATATTGGGGACATGTGTATAAAGTAGCCTACTATAATGACCTAATCATATATCATTGTGGTATAGATTATTATTGCTAGAAGATAGACTACCGTTACACTTGTTTACACTTATCTGCACTGGGGTCGGAACGCAATCATGGTTACATCAACACTGGAGCCAGCACAAGATATGGGTCGGAAAACGTACCTCAATGCAGGGATGGGATATGCCACTATACTACAAATGTTTACCTTTATCCACACTGAACCATCGAGAAGGTTGGAATTCTGCTTGTTTTACCGGAAAACAGCCATTTTCGTGCTCATGCTAGCTAGCAGTAGTCACAGCAGCCATTACAGAACGGCATGTCCATTGAACTGATTGGCTGACACGGCTATTCCAAATTGGCTGCGGTGGCTACTGCTAGCTAGCACGAGGACGAAACAGAGAGTAGTGTGGTCATGTTTTTTTTAACCCATCCACCCTCTTCAAGGGACAAAAATAGCTTGTTTTGTTTTTATATATGTTTTGTTACATATACATTACATTTTAGACAACAGTTGGCTGGACCGACCTTTTAGGAGCACCAGTGTGGACAAAATAACAATTACCTACTGCCATTTTGTCTGGAAGTTCAAATTTCCTGCCCAGGCACAGGTAGATACTCATTTCCATCAGTAGAGGGAAATGTTTACAACATGACATCAATCAAATATTTTTACATCATTTCCATTTTAAATGAGGACTTGGAATCATTTATACATGGGGGAATACAACACATTCTTAATCGGTCTTCCAAAAAATATAATGATTTAGATGCATCAGCTCTACATTTAGGTTTGTGAGATGTTAATAACATATCAGTTAGGCTACATGGTAGGCTAATAATTCATAATTGAGTGCAAGTGTTGCTTTCAGACTAAACTGACCAGCCAACCTGAATTGAATATGATCAGTTGTGCACTGTTTTGGTCTAGAGCTCTTCTCTCTTCCTGTGGCAGGTATGGCGACGGATAGTGCCTCTGTGTACATGTGCTTCCCCTGCTACCAAGAGTTTGACACCCTGGAGGAGGTGCTGGCCCACCAGCTGACCTGCACCACAGAGAACTTGGGGAGTGGGGCCCCCACCCCCGTCTCCGTCCCCTTCCTACAGACTCAGGTAATAGTGGAAACTTCAAACTCCATGGACATTTACACTGAATAGGCTAGGTCTAGAACATTGTGAACTGTTGCTATATGATTCAAACCAAGGTCTTGGATGATAAAGAATAACGTTTCATTCAACTTCTCTCATCTGAGTGGCTGATTAGCCTGTCTTTTGCACATCTAGGCTAAATGGTTCTGTATAAAATGGCATATATTACTATTTATTAATGCAATAGTGAATAGATTTCATAGTGTCACCATTGTTGTGCTCAAGGCCTCCCACCTTCAAAATTCCCAACCAAGGCGGCTCCGGTTTGAATGTGGTGACGGTTGGAAAAATAGCTTGAGCCGCGCTGAGAATTAAAAAAAAAATGAAAACCAACGGTCCAATACTCTAGAACACTGCTTTGTGGATAAGTACACGTTTTGGACTCTTGATAAGCTCTAGCCTACAAAACTGCACCCAGTACAAAATTATTTAGATCCTCTGTTAAGACATGCATAAACAGGAATTTTCAGTTCACTGAGACGTACAGTGTAATCAGAAAGTATTTAGACCCTTTGACTTTTTCCACATTTTGTTATGTTACAGCCTTATTCTGTAATTGATTAAAACATTTGTTTTATCAATTTACACACAATACCCCATAATGACAAAGCAAAAACTGTTTTTTTAGAAACAAAATTATATATCGCGTTTACATAAGTATTCAGACCCTTTACTCAGTACTTTGTTGAAGCACCTTTGGAAGCGATTACAGCCTCGAGTCTTCTTGGGTATGACGCCACAAGCTTGGCACGCCTGTATTTGGGGAGTTTCTCTCATTCTTTTCTGCAGATCTGCTCAAGCTCTGTCAGGTTGGATGGGGAGCGTCGCTGCACAGCTATTTTCAGATCTCTCCAGAGATGTTTGATCAGGTTCAAGTCCGGGCTCTGGCTGAGCCACTCAAGGACATTCAGAGACTTGTCCAGAGCGCTCTGGCGCAGGTTTTCATAAATGATCTCTCTGTACTGCTCGGTTCATCTTTCCCTCGATCCTGACTCCCTGACCAAGGCCCTTCTCCCCTGATTGCTCAGTTTGGCCGGGCGAGGAGTCTTGGTGGTTCTTAATTTCTTCCATTTTAGAATAATGGAGGCCACTGTGTTCTTGGGGACCTTCAATGCTGCAAAAATGTTTTTGTACCCTTCCCCAGATCTTTGCCTCGACACAATCCTGTCTTGGAGCTATACAGACAATTCCTTAGACCTCATGGCTTGGTTTTTGCTCTGACATGCACTGTCAACTGTGGGACCTTATATAGACAGGTGTGCCTTTCCAAATCATGTCCAATCAATTGAATTGACCACAGATTGACTCCAATCAAGTTGTAGAAACTTCTCAAGTATGATTAATTGAAACAGGATGCACCTGAGCTTAATTTCGAGTCTCATATCAAAGGGTCTGAATACTTATGTAAATATGGTATTTCTGTTTTTTTTGCAAACATTTCTTAACCTGTTTTCACTTTGGGGCATTATGGGGTATTGTGTGTAGATTGATGAGGACTTATTTATCCATTTTAGAATAAGGCTGTAACATAACAAAATGTGGAAAAAGGGAAGGGATCTGAATACTTTCTGAATGCACTGTATTCTTTTGGGATACAGTTCATCCAAATGTTCTACTGCATTAAGTGGCAGTTCTACAAAGATGTCCTACAGAATATCGGCATGTCTGAAAGTTCATGAGTGAGAACATTCCATTCCGTCTCAGCTACTGTGTTGAGTCATAATAGGAAATTACATGACCAGGGCCCAGATTTACAAAACCTTCTTAAGAAGAAATGTCTTCTTAACTGCCATAGACTTAGGAAGAAAGTTAAGCAAAGTTGCTATTCCTCAAAGGTTCTTGGAAATGTTCTTGCGCTATTTCTTATGTTTCTCCTTAAGCAAGAAGTTATGAAGAAATCAGGTTCTTGAAAACAAAGGTCTTAGAAATTGTCTTAATTCCAAGATAGCTAAACCCTTGTCTTAAACTCAGGGTAGTGAGAGAAAAACCTCATGAAAGCAATTGAACATGTTTAATTCACTCACAAACTTCATCATAAAGTTTTTAATTATTTTAAACCCAAGAACATGTTTTAGAACCGTAATCTCAGTAAGAAATATGCTAACATGATTGCCATTGCTAGCTAAATAGCTAGCTAAAACAGTTGCCTAGCAACAAACATCTTAATTAGATTTGTAAGGAGATATTTGAGAAGTTCATAAGAAAATTATAAAATCTTAAGATATTGTTGAGGAATTGCACTTACGAACTATCTTATGAACTTTTTCTTAAGAAGCATGTTTTGTGAATCCGGCCCTCTGCGTGTTTTTGTTTAGTTTATTTTTGGGTATAAAAATAGACAATACAATATTCAAGTCCAAAACCACTGTACACACACACATCTAAATAATAGAAATCTAATATAAATATGACAGATCACATTACTTTCAACATCAAATATTTTAATTATAATATTCCAATGTACAGATACTTTTTCTGTTAGTATGTCATTTTAGGGAATAACACCTGTCCTTGTTCTCACTGTATCGCTGACTCGTAATGACAGCTACAGTATGCTTGGGGGTTCAAAGCTGTTGACCGTGAGTGACATTTACCAGTGTCGCTCTCCGGAACGTGGCCCCAGCCTCCCATGGTGACTGTCTCCTCCAGCTCAGAACCATAAAGCATGGTGTCATGAGTGACAGGCAGATTGCATCTTGAGTTGCCAGCATGGAGAGAAGAGGAGCGTGAGAGATGAGTCAGTCAGCTCCACCCCTCCTCCTGATGGATGGCTCATTGGCCTACTCACAGATTAATCACCTGTGGAAACATTCTATAAAACCTAAGTGCCTTATGGCATTCTGGCCCCTGCTCTGCCGTCAGCGGCCTATTAATACCATTCCGACTTCATAAACTAGATTAGAATAATTTCTGTGTAACATTAAAGGCGACATTGCTTTAAAATGTGGTGTTTACATTTCAAATGAATGTAGGCTGCTATTATACCAAAAACATTTTTTACCTTGACACGTTCGGATCAGGAGAACTGCAATTACATGGAAGAGGCCTAGTAGGAAATTAGAAGCTTTGCTTTTTAGCATTAAAAAGGAAAATGGAAAATGAACACTGAGGTAGAACCACTTTGTAATATGTATGTATTTAATTACATTCCCATTACCCATCTCGCTTACCAAGAGGGAAAAAATTAAGTGTTATTAAAAAGGAAATTCAGCGAAGTGGTGTGCTCCCTCAAATTACTTTAATTACATGTTGACACATGTGTAATATTTTAGCGCACTTCCTGAGTTGGAAGTCCAGTTCTGTAATTAAATCAAATCATTATATTGTACAGGCCTCTATACACACTAGCCAGGCTCACTGACCAAACAGGCCTAAGGGCCCTGGGCGGCAGGTAGCCTAGTGGTTAGGGCGTTGGGCCAGTATCCGAAAGGTTGCTGGATCGAATCCTCGAGCTGACAAGGTAAAATCTGTCGTTCTGCCCCTGAACAAGGCAGTTAACCCAATGTTCACCGGTAGGTCGTCATTGTAAATAAGAATTTGTTCTTAACTTTGTTAAATAAAGGTTAAATAAAAACATTTAAACTCAACCCCTAGCCAAGCTAATGTTGGACTAGAGTACTATAAGGAATAGGGTGCTGTTTGGGATGCAGTCAGTTTCCTGTCTCGTCCTTCTAGGAGACAGTGACTCACATTGAAAATGCTCTCTCATCAAGAAGATATTAATACAGAGATACATTACACTATTTCAGGAGCTCCGGTCGGCCAGCAGTAATCGTTTTTGCCACGTTGGATAAGGACAGTGGCAGTTAAAGTTACCTAGTCTGGTTTTATAACTCAGCTCCCTCACTGGGCTAAAACGCTGAGTAGTGAGTACTTACTCTGAAACTAAATAAATCAGACATGACTGAAATATATTGTAATGGTGATTTAGTTAGTTTGCAGCATCAAAACAAGCAACAAAAAATATTCAGTAACGACTATGGAGATGAAACTATATCCATAATAGCAGTCTGTTTCTACATACGATACTAAACAAGCTGGTAATAGTCTTGGCTACTATAACAGAATGAGCCACAGTGGTGCCTCTGCTTGAATGAAGCCCAAGGGTGCTTAGGGTCTGTGCTGACCAACTGTGTGGAATACTCCAGCGTCCCTTCAACCTTAGCCTGAGCCTAGAAAGGGTCCCTGTGCTGTGGAAAACATCCTGTCTCGTCCCAGTGCCCAAGAAGGCACACCCCACTGTCCTGAATGACTTCAGACCTGTAGCGCTAACATCCCACATCATGAAGACCCTGGAAAGGTTAGTCCTCGCTCACCTCAGACCCCTGGTGTGTACATCAATGGACCCCCTGCAGTTTGCATACCAGCGCAACATCGGGGTGGATGATGTAATCATCTACCTTCTGCAGAGGGCCTACTCTCACCTGGACAACGCAGGTTGCACTGTGAGGGTTATGTTTTTTGACTTCTCCAGTGCCTTCAACACCATTCAGACCCTGCTACTGGGAGAGAAGATGATGAGGATGAAAGTGGAAGCACCCTTAGTCTCCTGGGTCACGGACTACCTGACCGGTAGGCCACAATTTGTGCGACTACAGAGCTGTGTGTCAAAACGGGCAGTTAGCAACACAGGGGCCCCCCAGGGAACGGTCCTGTCCCCCTTCCTGTTCACCCTCTACACCTCAGACTTCAGATATAACTCTGAAACATGCCACCTACAGAAGTTCTCGGATGACTCTGCTATTGTAGGGTGCATCAGGGGTGGGCAGGAGTAGGAGTACAGGAGCACAATCAGTGACTTTGTGTTGTGGTGTGAGCAGAACCACCTTCAGCTCAACATCAGCAAAACAAAGGAGATGGTGGTGGACTTTAGGAGAACCAAGGCACAACTGACTGCAGTCCCTATACAGGGGATGGATGTGGAAATGGTTGGGTCATACAAGTCCCTGGGAGTCCATATGGACAACAGGCTGGAATGGGCTGGTAACACCGGGGCCCTGTACAAAAAGGGCCAGAGCCGACTCTACTCTACTTTCTGAGGAGGCTCAGGTCCTTCAACGTGTGCAGTAAACTACTGCATACCTTCTACCAGTCTGTGGTGGCCAGTGCCATCTTTTTTGCAGTGGTGTGCTGGGGAGCAAACATCAAAGCCGGTGATGCTTCTCGGGTAAATAAGCTGATCAGAAAGGCTAGCTCTGTCCTGGGGATGAGCCTTGACACTCTAGAGGAGGTGGCGGAGAGACGGATCCTGGCCAAACTGCTGGCCATCATGGACAACGTCACCCACCCTCTGCACACTATGGTTATGACGCAGAGGAGCACTTTCAGTCACAGACTGATCCCACCACGGTGTGCCAGAGAGCGCTACAGGAGGTCCTTCCTGCCGGCGGCTATTAGACTATATAATGCCTCACCGGGGTGCCGTGCCGTCGGCAACATAGATCTGGAACTGTTGGGGTGCTAGGACCTAGTTTAACAATTATGCATCCATCCGTGAGTAACTCTGGTCCGTCAGCACTCATTCACTCAGGACCTACTTATTCATGCAGGTCTGTATATACATACTCATGTACAGTTATCATATCACGTGCAATATTGCTAGTAATTCTTGGACCTAACTTACGTAGGCATTCACTCAGGAATGCATATTAGTGTCAGTTGCACCTTTTCTCATTGCTTTTAGTATATCGAATGTGCAATACGTGCAGTTGTCTGTAATTAAACCCTGCGCACTAAGGACTGTATTTTTAAGGGAATTACTATTATTACCCCAAATGATATCATACACACATTTAGCTATTAAAGTATCTCTTCCTGTCATTTACCTGTACAGTTTGTGGAACCATGCAAGTATTCACTTATCTGTAAATATAACTGTATACTTACCTGTACAGCTAATTTAACCATGCAAAATTTTCACTTACCTGTTCATTTAGCCAGTCTGTCTATTAAGTAAACTATTATTACCCTCGCTCATATCATACGCATTTTTAGCTACTGAAGTATTTCTCTGCCATTGACCTGTATAGTATAGTTAACCATCCAACATCCACCAATGTATAGTGTACATATTCAGCCAACCACCCATACTATGCAATGTCTCTTTATAGCTTTTATTTTTTTGCACTCCAGATCTCTTGTATTTCTATACTTTTTCATACTGCCGCTCTATGTATCATGTACCGTGTATCTGTCTTTTGTGTACTTTCGTTGTGGCATTTTGCACCTGCCCTGTGTTTTGTTGTAGCTGCTTGACAATGAAATTTCCCCCCCGGGGGATCAATAAAGTACCTATCTATCTATCTATCGTCATCCCTCACCTGCCAGACAAAACACTGTTCCTGTTTGAATTGACTATGGACTTCTTCAACAACAACAAAAAAAATAGTCACATACACCGGGTAGGTGCAGTGAAATGTGTTCTTTTACAGGGTCAGCCCTAGTAGTACGGCGCCCCTGGAGCAAATTAGGGTTAAGTGCCTTGCTCAAGGGCACATCAACAGGTTTTTCACTTTGTCGCCTCGGGTATTCAAACCAGCGATGTTTCGTTTACTGGCCCAACCCTATAGCCGCTAGGCTACCTGCTGCCCTGTGATGGTATTGCTATCCAGTACTGTCATGGAACCCTCCATTATTAGGTGGAGGAGTTTGTTCAATTTGACACAAAACATATTGACGTTTTCATTCACTCATTATTGTCCAGACTGGTCAGCTTGTGTTTTGTCTTCTTTTCTCACATTCTCATTTTCTTTCTATCTCTCCAGCAGCAGGTGTATACCCAGCCCATTGCTCCATCCCCTGCCCCTCAGACCATAGCCAGTGTCTCCTCTGTGCTACCCAGCTCTGGTGCACCAGGCCTGGCCATGGCCAGCCCAAAGAAGCCCTCCTTAGGAGACCAGCCCAAGATCCTGTACCAGTGTGGAGACTGTGACGCCCTGTTCGACTCCCTAATCCTCTGGCAGCAACACCGCAAACATGGCCAGTGTCTGCAGACCAAGGCAGGACCCACCCAACCACAACCAGGAGCAGAAGAGACCTGCTCTGGATCTGGATCAGAACTGGCCCCAGAGGGAGTGGGAAAGCAGGGACAGGATGAAGTGGAGGTGGACCTGGTTCCAGATGAACCAAACAAACCAAACTCCCCGGATGATCATGAAAGAGGAGGAGGCAGAGGAAGAGAGAGAGAGAGGGGGAGAGGGAGAGGAAGAGGAAGGAGTCAGGACAGGGCAGATCAAACCCAGCAGCAGGATGTAGTGAAGACTGAGCTACCAGCGGAGAAAGAGGAAGTGGAGGATGGGATGAGTGCAGAGGACACACCAGTCATCCTGGATCACGCGTACCTGCCAAACACCACCAATAGAGGGCAGGAAGGAGGAGAGACAGAAACAGAGAGCGTCGGGGAATCCACTGGATCTAAAGCCTCTGAGATCCAGGCTCAGGCAGCCCATTCGTCTACAGAGACCCAGTCTGCAGCAGACAGCCAGTCCATCCCCGACCCCGCTCCCTCCCAGGACCCTCCAGACCCCACTCCCTCCCAGGACCCTCCAGACCCTGACACTGCTCCCTCCCAGGACCCTGCTTCCTCCCAGGACCCCCCTGCCGATAACCCTGGAGAGGAGCAGACGTCCTACTACTACAGGATGAAGGCAGCCAAGAAGCTCAAGCCCCCGTCCAGCCTGCTGTGTGTGGACTGTGGCTCCAGCTTCGGCATGGTGTCTGAGCTGGTGGCCCACCGCAAGGCCCAGCATGGCCTCAAGGAAGCCCTGCACCACTGCACCGTGTGTGGGGAGAGCTTCCTCAACACCACCCTCTTCCTCTACCACCGCAAGCAGCACAAGGAGAAAGGCAAGGAGGGGGTCACACAAGCCCAGGCCCAAGGAGGACAGACGCAGGACACAGAAGACCAGGATTACAAAACAGTTACAGTGCAGCAAGAGGTGGTGGAAGAGATGGTGGAAGAGTCTAAAGAGGAGCCAGCGGGGGTGGCTGATTCCCAGAACAATGGAACTGAGGAGCAGAACCAGGATGGAACCCCCTCTACTTCCACTGTCTCTATCTCTGCTCCGGTTCAGGTGCCCAAGGTGGTCCAGGGCCAGAGTTTCCTGTGTGCCCAGTGTGGAGCCAGCTTCAGTAAAGAGCCAGAGCTCAGTGCCCACCGTAGGGACAAGCACGGCCTAAACGAGCCCCTCCACCACTGTTCCCAGTGTGGCCAGAGCTTCATGAACACCACCCAGTACCTTTACCACCGACGCCAGCACCGTGGGGAACCAGGGGTTGGCGCAGGTGCAGCCACGGCCCCCCAGGGAAGCCCCCGCGCCCCCAAGAGGATCCTCTCCCCCCCTGCCGCCTCGTCCAGTGCTGCGTCAGGCTCACCGGCTAAAAGACCTGCTATCAGGATACGCAGCATGAATGATCTCAAAGGTAGGTTCAACCCAATGGCTGCTGGGTTCAACTCTGCTGTAAGGGTACATAAAAAATAGCCTGGAATCCTAACTGATTTCAATCCAAACTGAATATTGCTAAGTTTAAGTTTTTTTTTATGGTCCGTCACTAGTTTCTGACCATGCTGTCTTTCCTCATTGGGCAGACAACAAAGACAAGGGTAAAGAGGTGAATCCAGTTATCCTTAAGGAAGAGCAAGAGGAGAAGACTGTAGCGGAGGAACAACACGACACCAACCTCCCTCCTCCAGCCAAGCTGATGCAGGACTGGTCCCGCACCCCTCTCCCCCACGTCTGCCCCCACTGTGGCCAGACCTTCACACGCAGGGGGTTCCTCCGCGCTCACGTCTTCAGCCACACCGGAGAGAAGCTCTTCACCTGCAAGGTACTGCTAGACTGGAAATGTGTTCAATTGAGAAGGATGTGAAATATTGATGTTAATGACTGAAACTAGTTGTGTATAAGCAAGTAGTAGGAGTTAGTTAATGACTGAAACTACTTGTGTATAAACAAGTAGCAGAGTTAGTTAATAACTGAAACTAGTTGTGTATAAACAAGTAGCAGGAGTTAGTTAATAACTGAAACTAGTTGTGTATAAACAAGTAGCAGGAGTTAGTTAGGAGTATCTCTCCTATTATATTCTTAATGTTTATTTTTCTGTTTAATCTATGTGATGAAATCGTTATGCTCTTGTGCTATTTGAAATAGCTATGTTGTACTGGGCTTTCTCCAATCAAATTCATCCTCATTCTTCTTCTTGGTTAATACAGGTGTGTCAGAAGTCGTTTGCGTCCTCTCCCAACCTGCTGCGTCACAGCCTGACCCACATGGGCACCAAACCTTTCCCCTGCTCCGTGTGTGGCAAGCGCTTCTCCCAGCCGGGCGTCCTGAAGAGGCACGGCCTCACCCACAGCCAGCCCAAAGCCCGCCGCCGCAGGTCCCGATGGAAGGTCAGACATGGGGGGGAGTCATTGCACCGCATAGTACCCTGTGTACTACTTTTGACCAGGGCCTATAGGGTTCTGGTCCTCATAGGGCTTTGGTCCCTATAGGGCTCTAGTCAAAAGTAGTGCAATATATAGGGAATGGGGAGCAATTTGGGACACAGCACTGATTACCTGAGATTCTTTTTAGAATGTCTTACAATCCCTTGAGAACATCTCTGAACATACCACAGACAAGTCCTGGAGAGCCACAGCGTGAACATGGTTTTGTTCCAGCCCAGCATCAACACACCCGATTGGGCTGTAACAAAACCCGTTCACGCTGTGTCTCTCCAGGACCTGTTTGTGGTATGTATCTGTACACACTGTGGCTCTGTAGGATCTGAGAAATTCAGCAATGCTATTTGTCTCTACAGTAACATTGAGACAGACTGTTAGTTGTATCCCCTGATGTTGTGCTGTGTCAATGACGTCCCTGCAGAAGCGGGCACCAGAGGGGGAGGATGGAGAAAGCCAGCTGTTTGCCTGTCCCAACTGCACTGCTCGCTTCCAGACTGACCAACAGCTGCAGGAGCACAGGTATGGGTGTGATTCGTTTAAATGTGCAGGTTGAAATCAACCCCAAAGGCCTGTTTCACAGATCTAGATTGGACAAGTAGCACAGGTGACACATTTCAATGTGTAAGTTACCTTGATTAAACCTTGCATGTTGTACATGTAGAAACAAACACACTGCTGTACCGTATTTACAGTGAAAGTAGAGCACAAGACAGGACTGAGAATAGGAGATTTCCTACACAGGCCGGACCCTGTTCCTACACAGGCCGGACCCTGTTCCTACACAGTGAGGGGATTTAGGCAGTTGTTAACAGAGAGACAGAGATGCCACGGCGCCCTTGAGCCCTTGCCAGCGATGATTGACAGGCGGGTGGCGGTAAATTAAGATGATACCGATAAGCGTTAGGAGGAGAAAGCGATGGAGACAGACAGGAAGGTGTCAGAGTTAGGCCCTCTTATTCTGAGGAACTAGAGGTGGGGGATGCGGGGAGGGAGGGGGTGAGGCAGGAGAAATGATCCGGGGATCAATAGGAGGGTGTGATCAGGGAGTGAATGGAGTGTTACCCTTGAACTGCCTGTCAGTGTGTAGTTGGGGCGAAGCAGGAAGTCCCAGCGTCTCTGTGCTGGGTACAGTCCATATCCCTACACCCCTTCTCATCAGTGGAGAGACGACCTGGACTGAAACTTTAATTCTCATGGTGATATATTGATTTCTATTGTCAGCCCTGTGCAGAGGGTTGATTGACCAGACAGTCTATAGAGGACTGTAAGTGGTCCACAGCTCACACACTATTGACAGTCTATAGAGGACTGTAAGTGGTCCACAGCTCACACACTATTGACAGTCTATAGAGGACTGTAAGTGGTCCACAGCTCACACACTATTGACAGTCTATAGAGGACTGTAAGTGGTCCACAGCTCACACACTATTGACAGTCTATAGAGGACTGTAAGTGGTCCACAGCGCATACACTATTGACAGTCTATAGAGGACTGTAAGTGGTCCACAGCTCACACACTATTTTTAGCATCTAATATTAAACGATGGGGTTAACTACTTTACAAATCCATTATCATCAGTCATGAATTATACATAGAACACAATGGATTTTTCAGTGGTTCATAATCATGATTTCTTTAGCCTGATGCCCACACTGACCATTTAGGACAGTGTGATGAACATTATCATTGCCAAGGTCATTGACTCTGCTGTCTGTAATGAATTGGCTAGTGGCGAGCACTCAAACACCTGCTAACAGGGCTAATTAGTGGAATCTGAGGGTTTTAATGCTGGGCTAGAATAAAACCTTGACACTGTAGTTAAAAGTTGAATACCTTCACTGCTGAAGAAATGTGTTTAGGTGAACTCTTCCACCACCCTGATATCCACTTCCCAACCCTGGTCCTCTAGCACCCCGAACAGTATACATTTTATTGTAACCCAGGACAAGCACACCTGATTCAACTTGTCAACTAATCATCAAGCCCTCAATGAGTTGAATGAGGGGTGTTTGTCAAGGGCTACAATGAAACTGTGTAATGTTGGGGGTACTCGAGGACCAGGGCTGGGAAACACTGCACTAGTGATCAAACGAAACACTGATCCAGCTAGTGAAAAACATCCCAGTGGTTCTCTTCCCTCTCCTTCCCCCAGGCTATATCCTTCCATTATGGAATATGAGAGCCCATGGATAAACATGGGCTCTCATATCTCATCACACACTGAAACCACCCGTTTATCTGCAGACATTCTATTATATGACACGCCTAATGACTCCGTAATTGAACCTTAAAAAGGCTTAACAACACAGTTAAGCACACAGATCTGGAGGTAATCCAAATACTGTGACACTAAGGTGATAGCCAGCATGTGGTTCTGTGTGTTATTCCTCCTCTGTGTGGATGTGGATTACAGTGGGCCCTTGAAGCGTGGCTTACATGCATGACACACTGCAGTGTTATTAGTACCAGTGAGCTGTTGTACATATTGTTGATGATGGTGGTGCTAATTTTGCCTCTTATTTTCTATTCCTCACAGCTTTCTTTCTTTCTCAGCTTGCAAGAAAAACACGTTGCTCATTGCAGTACTGTATTAATAGCATTGCTCTTTGCAGTACTGTATTAATAGTATTGCCCTTTGCAGTACTGTATTAATAGTATTGCTCATTGCAGTACTGTATTAATAGTATTGCTCATTGCAGTACTGTATTAATAGTATTGTTCATTGCAGTACTGTATTAATAGTATTGCTCATTGCAGTACTGTATTAATAGTATTGCTCATTGCAGTACTGTATTAATAGCCCTGTTTTTTTTTATAGCTCCTTGTCTTTCTATCCCTCTCTTTTTTCATTTTATTATTTTTCTGTAGTAATTTATTCAGTACTGTATTACTAACATTAGTTGTTTATATTTTCCTTTTTCTCTTCCCTCCATTTTGTATCCCTCTTTCCCTTTCCATTGTGTTCTGTCTATCAGACTGCTCCACACCAGCCACCCGTTCCCCTGCTCTGTCTGTGGAGAGGCCTTCAAACGCAGGAAGGAGCTGGACCTGCACTCCCTCACTCACCAAGGTAGCTCCTCCCCTCTCCTCTCAGCTGCCCTCCTCTCTGTGTGTCTGATAAGCACTGGAGGAGACAGAGAGACCAGTGCCTGTATACATAAAGCGCCTCAGAGTAGAAGTGCTGATCTAGGATCAGTTTTGCCTTTTGGATCATAATGAATTAGATTATAAGGACAGTGGTGATTATGTAATGTGTACTAGTGTATGTGTGGGCCCTGAATGAGTGAAGCTGCTAATGATTTCCATGTTAAGTATGTAGAAGTAATCCCTGCGCCTTAGTATTAATTATTATTTTTATTTTACCTTTATTTAACTAGGCAAGTCAGTTAAGAACAAATTCTTATTTACAATGACGCCCTACCTACAGGGTCAGCCAATGGAGCAAATTAGGGTTAAGTGCCTTGCTCAAGGACACATCGACAAGTTTTTCACCTTGTCGGCTCAGGTATTCAAACCAGCGATCTTTCAGTTACTGGCCCAACGCTCTAACTGGATCACCAAACCCATGGTTCGGTTTCGGAGGGAAGTTGGTAACCTGCCTTGAGAACTTTCACAAGGTGCTAAAACCCCCTATTCTCAACCACCGAGAATGGGCGCATACCTGCGGCTATAAACCAAAGACTGTAAAAAAAATATAAACATAGCCTACCTATTGCTCTTGTAATTGTATTTGTCCCGGTCAGAATCAGCTGCCAAGGACTGCTTGAATACCGAGAGGAGACGGTGTTGTGATGTTTCCGTAAATGTGTCAACATATTTGAAGTGTTGGCAGCTACATAGGCTATTGTCGTTGAGCGTGGCAACATACTGTTACTGTTTTATCCACAGCTCTATCCATCACTGCTGTAATATACTGGGAAGACAAAATGTTCCCAAACTGGAGAAACGATGATGGAGGATCCTCCAATTCTGATTTATCGAACCTACCTATTAATGGGTTATAAATATTGGCTAATCTTAATCAGGTCTGCTGTCACTGGCGTCACGGCAACATAGCTGCCGTTGACAGCATCGGTGCGGGGTCAGAGATGAGTGCACCTCGGAGAGAGCGAGATGTTACTGGTTGGAATTGATCCATTGCTTATTAGTAAATGGTATTTTGATGGAGATGATCCTTATTAAATGTTTCAACGGAGGGCTCCTCAGGGAGGACTGGTGAACGCTCCAGCCGGGAGGGAGGATTCTGCTGGGTTGGCCTTGCCGTGGTAACTGTAGACGCTGCCGGCGGCTAAGACTGGGAAACATCAAAGCTCAGCGTCTTCTCTTTCTCTCCTCTTCTTTTGCTCATTTAGCTTCACAGAAACAGACAGACAGAGAGCCTGAGTATGTTTTCCAACATATGTCAACAGTAGTACATGTGTCTGTCTGTGTGTCTATAAATAAGTTACCTTACACCACATACTGTGCCTATACTGAGTGACAATGTTTGGACTGTGATAAAAGTAATTACCTCGTTCTGCTCACCCCATCTCCCCAGATAAGGAGCCAGTGTTGTGCCCCCACTGTTCCTCACAGTTCCTGAACCAGTCAGTGTTGGACATCCACCTGCAGCGCTGTACCAGCTCAGAGGAGGACAAGACTGTGGGCCGCGGCCGGGGACAGGGACGGGGACGCTCTATGGGACAGGTACACTGGCCACCTACTCTATACTAGTTATTCCTTCATATAGATGGCTACTGTAAGAGTAGAATACCTTATATACACGGCTACTGTAAGAGTAGAATACCTTATATACACGGCTACTGTAAGAGTAGAATACCTTATATACACGGCTACTGTAAGAGTAGAATACCTTATATACACGGCTACTGTAAGAGTAGAATACCTTATATACACGGCTACTGTAAGAGTAGAATTCCTTATATACACGGCTACTGTAAGAGTAGAATACCTTATATACACGGCTACTGTAAGAGTAGAATACCTTATATACACGGCTACTGTAAGAGTAGAATACCTTATATACATGGCTATTTAAAAAAAATAAAAAATATTTCACCTTTATTTAACCAGGTAGGCCAGTTGAGAACAAGTTCTCATTTACAACTGCGACCTGGCCAAGACAAAGCAAAGCAGTGCGACAAAAAAACAACAGAGTTACACATGAGAATAAAACAAACGTAAAGTCAATAACACAATAGAGAATCTATATACAAAGTGTGCAAATGTAGTGCAAAATGCAGTAAGGTTAGGAAGGTAGGACAATAAATAGGCCATAGTGGCAAAATAAGTTACAGATTAGAATTAACACTGGAGTGCAAAATGAGCTAAAATAATAAATATGGGGATGAGGTAGTAGGGTGGGCTATTTACAGAAGGGCTATATACAGGTGCAGTGATCGATAAGCAGCTCTGACAGCTGATGCTTAAAGTTGGTGAGGGAGATAGGAACCTCTAGCTTCAAGAATTTTGCAGTTCGTTCCAGTCATTGGCAGCAGAGAACTGGAAGGAATGGCGGCCAAAGGAGGTGTTGGCTTTGGGGGTGACCAGTGAAATATACCTACTGGAGCGCATGCTACGGGTGGGTGTTGCTATGGTGACCAGCGAGTTGAGATAAGGCAGGGATTTACCTAGAAAAGACTTATAGATGACCTGGAGCCAGTGGGTTTGGCGACTAATATGTAATGAGGGCCAGCCAACAAGAGAATATAGGTCGCAGTGGTGGGTAGTATATTGGGCTTTGGTAACAAAACGGATGGCACTGTGATAGATTACATCCAATTTGCTGAGTAGAGTGTTGGAGGCTATTTTGTAAATGACATCGCCGAAGTCAAGGATCGGTAGGATAGTCAGTTTTACAAGGGCATGTTTGGCAGCATGAGTGAAGGAGGCTTTGTTGCGGAATAGGAAGCCGATTCTAGATCTAATCTTGGATCGGAGATGGTCAATGTGAGTCTGGAAGTTGAGTTTACAGTCTAACCAGACGCCTAGGTATTTGTAGGTGTCGACGTATTCCAAGTCAGACCCGTCGAGAGTAGTGATGATAGTCCGGTGGGCGGGTGCGGGCAGCGTTCGATTGAAAAGCATGCACTTAGTTTTACTAGCATTTAAGAGCAGTTGGAGGCCATGGAAGGAGTGTTTATTGGCATTGAAGCTCGCCTGAAGGTTAGCCAACACAGTGTCCAGAGAGGGGCCAGATGTATACAGAATGGTGTCGTCTGCGTAGAGATGGATCAGAGAGTCACCAGCAGCAAGAGCAACATCGTTGATGTATATAGAGAAATGGGTTGGCCCAAGAATTGAACCCTGTGGCACCCCCATAGAGACTGCCAGAGGACCGGACAATAGGCCCTCCGATTTGACACACTGAACTCTGTCTGGGAAGTAGTTGGAGAACCAGACAAGGCAGTCACTTGAGAAACCAAGGCTGTTGAGTCTGCCAAAAATAATGCGGTGATTGACAGAGTCGAAAGCCTTGGCCAGGTCGATGAAGACGGCTGCACAGTACTGTCTTCTGTTGATGGCAGTTATGATATCGTTTAGTACCTTGAGCGTAGCTGAGGTGCACCCATGACCAACTCGGAAACCAGATTGCATGGCGGAGAAGGTACGGTGGGATTCGAAGTGATCGTGATCTGTTTATTAACTTGGCTTTCAAAGACTTTAGAAAGGCAGGGCAGGATGGATATAGGTCTATAACAGTTTGGGTCTAGAGTGTCTCCCCCTTTGAAGAGGGGGATGACCGTGGCAGCTTTCCAATCTCTAGGGATCTCAGACGATAAGAAAGAGAGGTTGAACAGGCTAGTAATAGTGGTTGCAACAATTTTGGCGGAATATTTTAGGAAGAA
Source organism: Thymallus thymallus (assembly GCA_023634145.1). Taxonomy (NCBI): domain Eukaryota; kingdom Metazoa; phylum Chordata; class Actinopteri; order Salmoniformes; family Salmonidae; genus Thymallus; species Thymallus thymallus. Next base: position 14,923,667 of record CM042416.1, read on the forward strand.
AGGGTCCAGATTTAGCAGCTCTTTCAGAACATCAGCTGTCTGGATTTGGGTGAAGGAGAAGCAGGGGTGCTTGGGCAGGTTGCTGCGGGGGGTACAGAGCTGTTGGCCGGGGTAGGGGTAGCCAGGTGGAAAGCATGGCCAGCCGTAGCTAAATGCTTATTGAAATGTTCGATTATCGTGAATTTATCGGTGGTGACAGTGTTTGCTAGCCTCAATGCAGTGGGCAACTGGGAGGAGATGCTCTTATTCTCCATGGACTTTAGTGTCCAATAACATTTTGGAGTTAGTACTACAGGATGCAAATTTCTGTTTGAAAAAGCTGGCCTTTGCTTTTCTAACTGACTGTGTGTATTTATTCCTGACTTCCCTGAAAAGTTGCATATCGCGGGGGCTATTCGATGCTAATGCAGTGCGCCACAGGATGTTTTTGTGTTGGTCAAGTGCAGTCAAGTCTGGGGTGAACCAAAGGCTATATCTGTTCTTAGTTCTAAGTTTTTTGAAAGGGGCATCCTCTACTGACGGGATGAGGTCAATATCCTTCCAGGATACCTGGGCCAGATTGATAAGAAAGGCCTGCTCGCAGAAGTGTTTTAGGGAGCGTTTGATAAGGGGTGGACGTTTGACCACGGACCAATTACAAACCTAGGCAATGAGGCAGTGATCGCTAGATCCTGGTTGAAAACAGAGGAGGTGTATTTGGAGGGCACGTTAGTCAGGATTATATCTAGGATGGTACCCATGTTTACGGATTTAAGGTTGTACCTGGTAGGTTCCTTGATAATTTGTGTGAGATTGAGGGCATCTATCTTAGATTGAAGGACAGCCGGGGTGTTAAGCATATCCCAGTTTAAGTCACCTAACAAACTCTGAAGATAGATGGGGGGCAATCAATTCACATATTGAGTCCAGGGCACAGCTGGGGGCTGAGGGGGGTCTGTAACAGGCGGCAACAATGAGAGACTTATTTCTGGAAAGGTGGATTTTTAAGAGTAGAAGCTAAAACTGTTTGGGCACAGACCTGGACAGTATGACAGAACTCTGCAGGTTATCTCTGCAGTAGATTGCAACTCCGCCTCCTTTGGCAGTTCTATCTTGACGGGAAATATTGTAGTTTGGGTTACTGTAAGAGTAGAATACCTTATATACACGGCTACTGTAAGAGTAGAATACCTTATATACACGGCTACTGTAAGAGTAGAATACCTTATATACACGGCTACTGTAAGAGTAGAATATCTTATACAGCGGGTGAAATAAGTATGGAACCCGTCACCATTTTTCTCAGTAAATATATTTCCAAAGGTGCTATTGACATGACATTTTCACCAGATGTTGGTAACAACCCAAGTAATTCATACATACAAAGAAACCAAAACAAATAAGTTCAGAAATTACGTTATGTGTAATAATGTGAAATGACACAGGGGAAAAGTATTGAACACATGAAGAAAGGGAGGTGCAAAAAGGCATGGAAAGCCAAGACAACAGCTGAAAACTATCAGTAATTAAAAAGCAATCCAGCCCCCTGTCAGTGCAAATTAATATCAGCTGGTTCAGTCCCAACTGATGGCCTACAAGGTCTCATTGCCAAGGTGTCACACAAGACACATCTCATGATGGGTAAAAGCAAAGAGCTGTCTCAAGACCTTCGCAACCTAATTGTTGCAAAACATAATGATGGCATTGGTTATAGGCGCATTTCTAAGCTTCTGAATGTTCCAGTGAGCACTGTTGGGGCCATAATACGGAAGTGGAAAGACAATAATTTCACCATAAATTTGCCTCGACCAGGTGCTCCTCGCAAGATTTCTGACAGAGGAGTGAAAAGAATAATCAGAAGAGTTGTCCAAGAGCCAAGGACCACTTGTGGAGAGCTTCAAAAAGACCTGCAATTAGCAGGTACTATTGTCTCAAAGAAAACAGTAAGTAATGCACTCCACCGCCATGGCCTGTATGCACGCTCACCACGCAAGACTCCATTGCTGGAAAAATGTTGCATGTTGAAGCTCGTTTAAAGTTTGCTGCACAACATTTGGAAAAGCCAGTGAAATACTGGGAGAATATAGTGTGGTCAGATGAGAGCAAAATTTAACTGTTTGGATGTCATAATACACACCATGTTTGGAGGAGAAATGGCAATGCACATCACCCTAAAAACACCATACCAACAGTGAAGTTTGGAGGTGGGAACATCATGGTGTGGGGCTGCTTTTCAGCAAATGGTACTTACAAACTTCACATAATTGAAGGAAGGATGAATGGGAAAAGTTACAGAGACATTCTTGACAAAAATCTGCTGCCATCTACCAGGATGATGAAGATGAAACGAGGGTGGACATTTCAGCAAGACAATGATCCCAAACACACAGCCAAGGAAACTCTCAATTGGTTTCAAAGAAAGAAAATAAAGCTGCTAGAATGGCCCAGCCAATCACCTGACTTAAATCCCATTGAAAATCTATGGAAAGAACTGAAGATCAAGATTCATAGAAGAGGCCCACGGAACCTTCAAGATTTGAAGACTGTTTGTGTGGAAGAATGGGCCAAAATCACACCAGAGCAATGCATGCGACTAGTTTCTCCATACAGGAGGCGTCTTGAAGCTGTCATTACCAACAAAGGCTTTTGTACAAAGTATTAAATAAATATCAGTAATTGTGTTCAATACTTTTTTTCCCTGTGTCATTTCACATTATTACACATAACTTAATTGTTTTGGTTTCTTTGTATGTATGGATTACTTGGGTTGTTACCAACATCTGGTGACAATTTCATGTCAATAGCACCTTTGGAAATATATTTACTGAGTAAAATGGTGACGTGTTCAATACTTATTTCACCCGCTGTATACACGACTACTGTAAGAGTATACCTTATATACACGGCTACTGTAAGAGTAGAATACCTTATATACACGGCTACTGTAAGAGTAGAATACCTTATATACACATGGCTACTGTAATAGTAATTACCTTATACACATGGCTACTGTAATAGTAATTACCTTATACACATGGCTACTGTAATAGTAGAATACCTTATAAACATGGCTACTGTAATAGTAGAATACCTTATGTACATGGCTACTGTAAGAGTATGATACATTATATACATGGCTACTGTAAGAGTATGATACCTTTTATACATGGCTACTGTAATAGTAGAATACTTTATATACTGTACATGGCTACTGTAATAGTAGAATACTTTATATACTGTACATGGCTACTGTAATAGTATATTACCTTATATACATGTCTACTCTAATAGTAGCATCCTACTCCACAGTAGTTGTACCTTACATGGCTGCTGTAATAGAATGATTAAGTGATAATTCCAGAGAAACCGGTGTTTGGAGGATTTATTGGCACGGGTACAAACCGTGCCAATATATCCTCCAAACGCCGGCTTCGATTGTATTATCACTTTTATACAACGGGTTACCAACATATTCAAATAAAAATGTACATATTTTCATTAAAAACGTTATTCTTATTCATTTATACTATTTCATCCTTCCACAAGATATAGTCCCAAAAAAAATCTACTGGTCATTCGTTCTACTGGTCATTTGTACAAAGTATTAAATAAATATCAGTAATTGTGTTCAATACTTTTTTTCCCTGTGTCATTTCACATTATTACACATAACTTAATTGTTTTGGTTTCTTTGTATGTATGGATTACTTGGGTTGTTACCAACATCTGGTGACAATTTCATGTCAATAGCACCTATGGAAATATATTTACTGAGTAAAATGGTGACGTGTTCAATACTTATTTCACCCGCTGTATACACGGCTACTGTAAGAGTATACCTTATATACACGGCTACTGTAAGAGTAGAATACCTTATATACACGGCTACTGTAAGAGTAGAATACCTTATATACACATGGCTACTGTAATAGTAATTACCTTATACACATGGCTACTGTAATAGTAATTACCTTATACACATGGCTACTGTAATAGTAGAATACCTTATAAACATGGCTACTGTAATAGTAGAATACCTTATGTACATGGCTACTGTAAGAGTATGATACATTATATACATGGCTACTGTAAGAGTATGATACCTTTTATACATGGCTACTGTAATAGTAGAATACTTTATATACTGTACATGGCTACTGTAATAGTAGAATACTTTATATACTGTACATGGCTACTGTAATAGTATATTACCTTATATACATGTCTACTCTAATAGTAGCATCCTACTCTACAGTAGTTGTACCTTACATGGCTGCTGTAATAGAATGATTAAGTGATAATTCCAGAGAAACCGGTGTTTGGAGGATTTATTGGCACGGGTACAAACCGTGCCAATATATCCTCCAAACGCCGGCTTCGAGGGTATTATCACTTTTATACAACGGGTTACCAACATATTCAAATAAAAATGTACATATTTTCATTAAAAACGTTATTCTTATTCATTTATACTATTTCATCCTTCCACAAGATAAAAAATCTACTGGTCATTCGTTCTATCGGTGACCCAGTCGTTAAATATTTTTGTTCCGTATCTATGGACGCTACCCAGTCCTTCGTTCTTAATGTTCTATTGCCATACTGGCTGGCAACGTTCTTATCCCTTGCTTGTTAGCTAACAAACTACGGCTAATTTACAGTCATGTTAAACAGTGTAGCCAGAATAACAACAAAGTAGCTGCATTTGCATTTGTTTATGCTGTTTTCTAGTGACATTTATACAACCAAAACAATGAGCTAATGATGCACGATTCCACCTGGCATAGAAAATGTGCTCTCTTGTCAGGACACTGTTGTTCAGAGGAGCCAGCCATCAACACAGCTAACACAATCAATTAAAACTGAAGCTGGAAAGACCGTTAACTATTTGCACTTTGTTTCGATATTTCTTTGTATATGCTGTATATCCATACAGATATTGCTGATTCATGATTTCGACTGGCTGTAACATAAATAGTGGAAAAAGTCAAGGAGTCTGAATACTTTCCGAAGGTACTGTACATAGTCATAAAACCTGCCCGTTTCTACAATTTTGCTTCTTAAAATCAGATGTTGAACCTAACCCTTAGCCCTAACCACACTGTTGACCTTGTCCCTAACCCTAACCTTAAATTAAGACCAAAAAACACATTTTCATGAATTTTGACCATTTTGCCAATTTAGATTTTGTGGCCGCAAAGTAGCCTATAAGCGGAAAGTTGTTAAACTACAGCTCATTGTTGGAACACATATTTGACTACTTCCTGTCAACCATTTAGAATTTGTGGAAAAAACTCTCCGAATTTGGCAAGGAATGTAGCTTTTGTATCCCATCAGTTAGGCATTTATTTTAGTAGGCGCACAAAGCATGCGTGTGTAGAGGGAGCGGTCGGAACGCAGTTGAGTGAATAAGACACTGTGGGGAAAGGGAATTTATGGAGCAGAACTGTGATGCTTGGCTTGGTTACTTTTTTGTGTCATGCAAATGCAGTGTAAATCTTGGTGGGGCAAACTCTTTTTATTTTTATCCATGCTAGCAAAGCCACAACACATTACAATACATTTATTGCACTATAACTGTGACAAACGGTGCCCACAAACTGTTAGGGCCTACATAAAGCTGTCCCAACAGCAGAGCTTTCTTTTCAGCACCATGGAGTGAATCCTTACCACCGCTACATCTGGCTATCAGCGGAGCCTTGTCTTAAAAACAGCTGATATTGCTGACTTGCTTTAACAAGCGTGGTTTCTAAATCAAAATCAAATTTTATTGGTCACATACACGTTTAGCAGATGTTAATGCGGGTGTAGCAAAATGCTTGTGCTTCTAGCTCTGACAGTGCAGTAATATCTAACAAGTAATATCTAACAATTACACAACATGTACCCAATACATACAAATCTAAGTAAGGAATGAATTAGGCCTATATACATATGGATGAGCGGCATGGACTAAGATACAGTAGAATAGTATTGAATACAGTATATCACTGTGTAACTTGAGAAGATTACCAACCCCTACACTCTTCCACCGGCTCTCCCTCCACCACAGAAAGCACTGACCTAAGCTAAAACACCTGCATTATGGAGCTGCCTTGCTCAAGACAGCAAAAAAAGAGACCATGTTTTTGGTTTTTTTTTTTACATTGTTTTGCAAACTGATATGTGACACGTATTAATGCCAAAATAACATGCAAAACAGGCAAAACTAAATTATTTGTTTTTAAATAATAAAAAATAAAAAATCTGGTTAAAGATTGATTTTTGATGGCGATTACTCATGCCCATCCCTAGTTCAGTCTGCTTTCCACTAGAAACTGTGAGATTAATTCACCTTTCAGTGTGACAATAACCTTAAACACAAGGCCAAATCTACACTGGAGTTGCTTACTAAGAAGTTAATGTGGCTGAGTTAGTTTTGACTTAAATCTGTTTGAAATTCTATGGCAAGACCTGAAAATGGTTGTCTAGCAATGATCAACAACCTTTTTGACAGAGCTTGAATAATTTTGAAAAGAGTAATGGACAAATGTTGCTCAATCCAGGTGTGGAAAGCTCTTAGAGATTTACCCAGAAAGACTCACAGCTGTAATCGCTGCCAAAGGTGATTCTAACATGTATGGACTCAGGGGGTTGAATACTTATCTAATCAAGATATATTAGTGTTTCATACGTTTCTTTTTTTGACAAATCTTCAAATTTTTCTTCCAATTATTCCAAAATTACAATTAAATCCATTTTTATTCCACTTTGTAACACATTAAAATGTGGAAAAAGTCCAGGGGTGTGAATACTTTGAAGGCATTGTATAGACATAGATACTGTAATGGTAGGATCTGACTCTACACTAGTTATACCTTATAGATACTGTAATGGTAGGATCTGACTCTACACTAGTTATACCTTATAGACATAGATACTGTAATGGTAGGATCTGACTCTACACTAGTTATACCTTATAGACATAGATACAGTAATAGTAGGATCTGACTCTACACTAATTATACCTTATAGACATAGATACTGTAATGGTAGGATCTGACTCTACACTAGTTATACCTTATAGACATAGATACAGTAATAGTAGGATCTGACTCTACACTACTTATACCTTATAGACATAGATACTGTAATGGTAGGATCTGACTCTACACTACTTATACCTTATAGACATAGATACTGTAATGGTAGGATCTGACTCTACACTACTTATACCTTATAGACATAGATACTGTAATGGTAGGATCTTACTCTACACTACTTATACCTTATAGACATAGATACTGTAATGGTAGGATCTGACTCTACACTACTTATACCTTATAGACATAGATACTGTAATGGTAGGATCTTACTCTACACTACTTATACCTTATAGACATAGATACTGTAATAGTAGGATCTCACTCTACACTACTTATACCTTATAGACATACATGTAATAGTAGGATCCTTTCACCTATTCTTCACTAGTTATTCCTTATATACATGTATCCCTCTGTCCATCCAGGTGGAGTGTGATATGTGCGGTCATTGCTGTATGACCCAGGAGGGTCTGGACCTCCACCGGCTGTCCCATACGGGTCAGACCCCTCTGCGTTGCCCCCTGTCCCCCTGCAGACGACGCTTCGCCTCCAGCTCGGCCCTGGGGGAGCACATCGTGGCCCACTGCCAGGGGACTTTGGGGAAGGGCCGCGGCTCCAAGAGGTTCCACTGCCAGATCTGTGGCAAGGACTTTGCCTACACCTCCACATTCAACGTTCACATGAGGATCCACACCGATGAGAGGCCCTTCGAGGTAAGAGGTGGAGATTATTGTTTATGTGTGTGTGGGTGTGTGGGGGGTTCGTCGACAGTTGACACCCAGCAGGTGATCTACTGCGCACGACTGACGTTCATTATGGTGTTCTTGTCCTGAAGTGAGATCAATTCGATTGTCACATTTTTTAGCAGAAGCAGAAAAGGCCGTCCGCATTAGACTTTGGTTATTTTATTGTTGTTTCATTCACTTCTCACTACCCCCCCCGAAAGGAAATGTATTGTTACAGTTGTAAATATTTTATTATTATTTTGTTGGAGCTCGGAGGTTAAAAATGTCACTGTACCCTGCAATTGAATCTGTGACCCTGTGCATGTGAATAATAAACTAATCTAATCTAAAAAATAAAAGCTGTGGTTGTGGTCACCCCAGTGTATTATGCCTGCTGGTGTCCTCCCTCCCTCTCCACAGTTCCTATGATTAATGAGCGGGGCTGAGTTGGAGCCTGCCAGCTCCCCTCTGTGTTACTATTCTGGGACCCAGCTCCACTGGGCACTGTCCGGACAGGCAGGAAGGCCCTAAACCCAGGACCAACCAGCCACTCTGCTCACTGTGGCACAATCTGGCAGAACACCCCCAGGCTTCTATAGTTCAATAAAAATGCAGTCAAAGCTGTAAAGGTATTGGTGAGAAAATGTCCCTGCTGATTCCCTCTGGTTCTACTGATGGTAGGCTTTGTCTCTGGGGTCATTCAGTATGGCAGACAGGCAGGTAAAAAGATGAATGTCCTGCAGTAGTAGTGGAGCTCTGTTCTGTCAGCTTCCTTTTTTTTATGTTCAGTCCCCTGTGTCTCTCTTTCTGTTTATCTCTACCTACCATTGTCCTCTGCCCTTCCTCTCACTCTCTCTCACTTTCTCACTCTCACTCACTCACATAATTGTTCTGCCTGTGCAGCCAGAAGTGCTGTCTCTGCAAATTTGGAGAAATGTTTCATAAAATATTTTTTCAAAACAGTTTTCAACATCTGAATACATATTAATGTCCACTCTTGGCCTTGTTATCTCATTTTGTCTTCTGATCCAACCCATCTACTTTCTCCTCTTCAACTTCTACCTCTTTCTTTCCGTTCATTCTCTACCTCTCTTCTCTCTCTCCTCCTCCCACTCTCTGCCCTGTCTCTTCCCCCTGTGTCCCCTCCTCCTCCTCTCTCAGTGTTCTACGTGTGGGAAGCGTTTCCGCCAGCTGCCCCACCTCAAGGATCATGAGCGTATCCACAGCGGCCTGCGGCCCTTCTGCTGCTGGGTGTGTGGTAAGGCCTTCAGCGTGGCCGGCCGTCTTACTGAGCACGCCCGCATCCACAGCGGAGAGACACCCTACACCTGCCACCACTGCCCCTCAGCCTTCCGCTCACGCTCCAACCTCGACAAACACATCCGTCTCCACAACGACGGAACAGGCGGAACCACAGCCACCGACACAGAAGCGGAAGGGGCAAGGGTGCTCTTGTCTACAGGGACGAGTTTGGGTGGCGAGGGGGAGTCGGCGGTGCAGACCATTCTGCTGGTCCAGGCGGATGGAACCACAGAGGGGGTGATGGTGCCGGCCGTGCCAGTCTCCGAGCAGTCCTCTGGGGCTATGTTCTCTGGGCAGGCTGGGTCTTCCCAGGTGGTATTCTTGGGTGGTCAGGCCATCTCTGTCCCCTCCCTCTCAGCCATCATGGAGGGACATGAGATCCCTTCGGTCACTGTGGTAGAGGGACAGGATGTACCACACACCATAGAGTTCATCCTAGAGGAGACCATTTCATAGAGGAGCGAGAGGAGAAAGGAGAGGGTTTGTGATAGAATGTATTAGAGACTGAGACAGGGTTAGACTGAAAGATGGTAGGATTTTTGGTTAGTGATGAGTTAAATCAAGAGCTATAGTTTTTGCTGTTTCCTCAGTGCCGGGGCTATTCTTGTTAAATGGTCAGAAATTGTTTTATGGACTTGAATGATCTATGCATCTATATTCATTGATTTTGACAGACTTTCATGAAGGATCAGATGTGTGGCCCTTAAGCTTTGAGAGGTGCTTCTTAGTTTGGAAGAACAGAATTGATTTTAAATGTTGAAATAGTACAGCAAACAGTTGTATGGTAAAACATTTTTTATCCTGTTAACAATGAGAAGTTGTACCATCAATATTATTTAGTGAGTTTTATCACATTTTATGAGTCACCCATAAAATGTGCTCTGTTTTCTTTTTAATAAAACACTTTAGCTTTCACCGTTTCTTCAACTCTTCTATAATTTTATAAGCAGGATGACACGTGGGCCTCGCCCTGAAATATATCTCTCACACACTAAGTCCACAATGCTCTCCCTTGACATCAACAATATGGACTCTCTGACACAGGTAAACACACACTATGAGTCACAGAAGCAGAGCTCAAGAGGGCAGCAATATGAGATATCCCCATACAACTCATGTAATTACCCAGGATATTTGTTTCAATGTTTATCACTGTGTGTTGACTTATATACAGTTGAAGTCATTAAAACTAAATTTTCAACCACTCCACAGATTTCATGTTAACAAACTATAGTTTTGGCAAGTTGGTTAAGACATCTACTTTGTGCATGACACAAGAAATTCTTCCAACAATTGTTTACAATTGCAGACAGATTATTTCACTTATAATTCACTATATCACAATTCCAGTGGGTCAGAAGTTTACATACACTAAGTAGCTTCTGATAGGTTAATTGACATCATTTGAGTCAATTGGAGGTGTACCTGGATGTATTTCAAGGCCTACCTTAAAACTCAGTGCCTCTCTGCTCGACATCATGGGAAAATCAGATTTATTTTTTTGTAGACCTCCACAAGTCTGGTTCATCCTTGGGAGCAATTTACAAATGCCTGAAGGTACCACGTTCATCTGTACAAACAATAGTACGCAAGTATAAACACCATGGGACCACACAGCCGCCATACCGCTCAGGAAGGAGATGTGTTCTGTCTCCTAGAGATTAATGTACTTTGGTGCGAAAAGTGAAAATCAATCCCAGAAAATCAGGACCTTGCGAAGTTGCTGGAGGAAACCAGTACAAAAGTGTCTATATCCACAGTAAAACGAGTCCTATATCGACATAACCTGAAAGGCCGCTCAGCATGGAAGAAGCTACTGCTCCGGGACAAAGATTGTACTTTTTGGAGAAATGTCCTCTGGTCTGATGAAACAAAAATATAACTGTTTGGCCATAACGACCATCGTTATATTTGGAGGAAAAATGGGGAGGCTTGCAAACCAAAGAACACCATCCCAACCGTGAAGCACGGGGGTGGCAGCATCATGTTGTGGGGGTGCTTTGCTGCAGGAGGGACTGGTGCACTTCACAAAATAGATGGCATCATGAGGAAGGAAAATGACGTGGATATAATGAAGCAATATCTCAAGACATCAGTCAGGAAGTTAAAGCTTGGTCCCAAATGGGTCTTCCAAATGGACCCCAAGCATACTTCCAAAGGCTTAAGGACAACAAAGTCAAGGTATTGGAGTGGCCATCACAAAGCCCTGACCTCAATCCTATAGAACATTTGTGGGCAGAACTGAAAAAGTGTGTGTGAGCAAGGGGGCCTACAAACCTGACTCAGTTACACCAGTTCTGTCAGGAGGAAAATTTACCCAACTTATGGAAGGCTACCCAAAATGTTTGACCCAAGTTAAACAATTTAAAGGCAATGCTACCAAATACTAATTGAGTGTATGTAAACTTCTGACCCACTGGGAATGTGATGTAAGAAATAAAAGCTTAAATAAATAATTATCTCTACTATTATTCTGACATTTCACATTCTTAAAATAAAGTGGTGATCCTAACTTAGACAGGGAATTTTTACTAGGATTAAATGTCAGGAATTGTGAAAAACTGAGTTTAAATGTAATTTAAGGTGTATGTAAACTTCTGACTTTAACTGTACAGTAGATTTAACAGTAATGTTAATATAATGTCTATGACATAAATGTGAATAGATTAAGTTAATATTGTAATTCCATATGATTAGGAAGGAGAGGATTTATGATGATCTTGGCTGAATGGGGAATTACACGTCACATTGCTATATCATTATGCTATAGTGGATAGCTAGGTATAAAAAAATAATGATCTCATTTGCGTTTAAATGGAAAAAGGCTTGATGTGTTAGAACTTTTTCCATTGCTGCAGCAGCCAATAATAGTAATCTAAAGCGCTGTTTATGACTGTTGCACACCCAGCGAATGCTGACTGGAGCGTTTTCACACACACACACACACACACACACACACACACACACACACACACACACACACACACACTGTCTTGATTTGTTTTCATGACATGAAATGAGAAGTGCTGGGGATTGTGCTGGAGACAGAGAGAGAAATTGCATAATTTTGGCATAAGAGCCTAGTATGACTTTTTTTTCAGCCTTTCATGGGAAGAGAAAACATCTTCAGAAAATGTAACAGACCCTCACTCGCATGAGATAAGGAACCAGCAGTCTTTTCAGAGAACAGTGAGGTCCAAAAGTATTTTGACAGTGACACATTTTTGGTTGTTTTAGTTGTGTAATCCAGCACATATGATTTGAAAGCATCTTCTAAAATACTAAAATGTAAAAAAGCTAACCTTCCCTGTTATTGGTGAGAGACTAACAGGATCTTTGTGCATCTGTAACTTTCTCACTTATCATTATTCACTATTCATTCAGGATTATCCATAATCAAGTGTTTTAGAAACATATTGGATTCTTATTTACAATAAAATTTACTCAAAAAAACTAACAAACAGCAAATGCATCCAACAAGTTTGTAGAGTCACAAGCTACACAATTTCTCCAAATCCTTTTGGCTCCTAAACATGGGGACGATGACTATGTACAAAAAGTGTGGTTCTTTCTAAACAGTTCATCCGATATGCATGAAATACCCTCAAATTATAGCTGACAGTCTGCACTTTAACATCATGGTCATTGTATCATTTCAAATCCAAAGTGATTGAGTACAGAGTCAAAACGTGTCACTGTCCCAATACATTTGGAGCTCACTGTATGTGACCCAACTGGAGGATTGCTAAAAACATTGTGGTATTACCAACAGGTGGGATACATTTTGTTAGAATTTGTTATCACACATACAGTGGGGAGAACAGGTATTTGATACACTGCCGATTTTGCAGGTTTTCCTGCTTACAAAGCATGTAGAGGTCTGTAATTTTTTATCATAGGTACACTTCAACTGTAAGAGACGGAATCTAAAAAAAATCCAGAAAATCACATTGTATGATTTTTTAAATAATTAATTTGCATTTTATTGCATGACTTAAGTATTTGATCACCTACCAACCAGTAAGAATTCCGGCTCTCACAGACCTGTTAGTTTTTCTTTAAGAAGCCCTCCTGTTCTCCACTCATTACCTGTATTAACTGCACCTGTTTGAACTCGTTACCTGTATAAACGACACCTGTCCACACACTCAATCAAACAGACTCCAACCTCTCCACAATGGCCAAGACCAGAGAGCTGTGTAAGGACATCAGGGATAAAATTGTAGACGTGCACAAGGCTGGGATGGGCTACAGGACAATAGGCAAGCAGCTTGGTGAGAAGGCAACAACTGTTGGTGCAATTATTAGAAAATGGAAGAAGTTCAAGATGACGGTCAATCTCCCTCGGTCTGGGGCACCATGCAAGATCTCACCTTGTGGGGCATCAATGATCATGAGGAAGGTGAGGGATCAGCCCAGAACTACACGGCAGGACCTGGTCAATGACCTGAAGAGAGCTGGGACCACAGTCTCAAAGAAAACCATTAGTAACCCACTACGCCGTCATGGATTCAAATCCTGCAGCGCACGCAAGGTCCCCCCCCCCCTGCTCAAGCCAGCGCATGTCCAGGCCCGTCTGAAGTTTGCCAATGACCATCTGGATGATCCAGAGGAGGAATGGGAGAAGGTCATGTGGTCTGATGAGACAAAAATAGAGCTTTTTGGTCTAAACTCCACTCGCCGTGTTTGGAGGAAGAAGAAGGATGAGTACAACCCCAAGAACACCATCCCAACCGTGAAGCATGGAGGTGGAAACATCATTCTTTGGGGATGCTTTTCTGCAAAGGGGATAGGACGACTGCACCGTATTGAGGGGAGGATGAATGGGGCCATGTTTCGCGAGATCTTGGCCAACAACCTCCTTCCCTCAGTAAGAGCATTGAAAATGGGTCGTGGCTGGGTCTTCCAGCATGACAACGACCCGAAACACACAGCCAGGGCAACTAAGGAGTGGCTCCATAAGAAGCATCTCAAGGTCCTGGAGTGGCCTAGCCAGACTCCAGACCTGAACCCAATAGAAAATCTTTGGAGGGAGCTGAAAGTCCGTATTGCCCAGCGACAGCCCCGAAACCTGAAGGATCTGGAGAAGGTCTGTATGGAGGAGTGGGCCAAAATCCCTGCTGCAGTGTGTGCAAACCTGGTCAAGAACTACAGGAAACGTATGATCTCTGTAATTGCAAACAAAGGTTTCTGTACCAAATATTAAGTTCTGCTTTTCTGATGTATCAAATACTTATGTCATGCAATAAAATGCAAATTAATTACTTAAAAATCATACAATGTGATTTTCTGGATTTTTGTTATAGATTCCATCACTCACAGTTGAAGAGTACCTATGATAAAAATTACAGACTTCTACATGCTTTGCAAGTGGGAAAACCTGCAAAATCGGCAGTGTATCAAATACTTGTTCTCCCCACTGTATATCACTGACTGTCACGAGAGGGTGCATACATGGACCAAGACGCAGCGCAGGGACTGTAGTTGTTTTTATTATTTACTATGTAATATAAAACACAAAAGACGAACTACCACAAGAAAACAAAACACGATTGACACACGTAACACTCAACACTGAAACGCGACACTCAAACGTAAAATAAGCACACTTACTTCTCCGTGACTTGCGAAATATATACACAGATATATACATATAACGATAACGACCCACAAACCCAGTGTGAAACCTACAAACCTATGTAGGATCCCTAATTAGATACGATGCGCTACAGCTGCCTCTAATTAGGGATCCCACACAAACCACCACCAGAAACAGAAAGAATAGAACTGTCAGACTCTGACCATGGCTACATAGAGAAGCAAAATGGGCTTCTCTATGGCCAGAGCCTGACACTGACTTAAGAGATCAGACTCGCCAGTCTGCACTTTAACTTGCCAGTCTGCACTTTAACCTCCATAGTCACTGTATAATTTAAACGACAAAAAAACGTGTCAATGTCCAAATACTTTTAGACCTCACTGTATTTCCTGCCAACCTCCACTATAGATGAGTGCACGTACATGTACATTGCCATTCATCAATACATCTACAGCAGACTAAGTAGCCTTATATCACAGCACGGTCATCTCTACTATGTCTGTAGTCATGTATTCAATGGTAGATGTTCTAGGCCTATGTTCTTTACTGTATGTGGAAGGTATAATGATGAGAGTACTGTGCTCTGAGACAGTCTACTAAATAATACTGCCCTATTGACGTATGGGGAACGAGGCCATTAGTTATGTGCCTATAGCGGAAGTCCACTTTTCTCTATACTGTACCATACTTCAAATAAAATGTTATTGGTCACATACACATGTTTAGCAGATGTTATTGCGAGTGTAGCGAAATGCTTGTGCTTCTAGCTCTGATTGTAATATCTAACAAGTAACATCTAACAGTTTCACAACATATACCCAAATACACATAAATCTAAGTAAGGATTGGATTGAGAATATATACATAAATGTCAGGGCAGCATTGGACTAAGATACAGTGGCAAAGTAAGCTTTATAGTATTCAGTATACACATAAGAGGTTGGTGATGCATGTATGTATGTGAACACTATTAAGTGACTAAGATACAGAAGAATAGTATAGCGTACAGTTTAAACATATGAGATGAATAGTGCAAGATACGGAAACATTATTAAAGTGACTAGTGTTTCATTTCCTTAAAGTGGCCTGTGATTTCTAATCAGTGTAGGCAGCCGCCTCTGGTGTGATAGTGATGGCTGTTCAACAGTCTGATGGCCTTGTGATAGAAGCTGTTTTTCAGTCTCTCGATCCCAGCTTTGATGCACCTGTACTGACCTCGCCTTCTGGATGATAGCGGGGTGAACAGGCAGTGGCTCGGGTGGTTGATGTCTTTGATGATCTTTTTGGCCTTCCTGTGGCATCGGGTGCTGTAGGTGTCCAGGAGGGCGGGACGTTTGCCCCCAGTAATGCGTTGGGCAGACCGCACTGGATAGCTTTGCGGTTATGGGCGGTGCAGTTGCCGTACCAGGCGGTGATGCAGCCTGACAGGATGCTCTCAATTGTGCATCTGTAAAAGTTTTTGAGGATTTTAGGTGATAAGCCAGATTTCTTTAGCCTCCTTTGGTTGAAGAGGCGCTGTTGCGCCTTCTTCACCACACTGTCTGTGTGGGTGGACCATTTCAGTTTGTCAGTGATGTGTACGCCGAGGAACATGAAGCTTTCCACCTT